>JAQMYG010000035.1:23804319-23831384 GCA_030014215.1 Clariallabes teugelsi | reverse complement strand
AATTAATTGATTATGGTTAATTGAACATGCATGGAAAACATTGTTTAAACCCTTTACAATGAAGATCTGTAAAGTTACTTGGATTTTTACAATATTATTGTTGAAATACACAGTCCTGAAAAAGGGGCGTTTCTTCTTTTGCTGAGTATATATATAACAGAAAAAAAACGAAATATCACATGCTTAAGTATTCATACCCTTTACTCCGTACTTGAAGCACCTTCGGCTGAAGTCTGTTGAGGAATGACATAATGAGCTCTGCACACCTGGTTTGGGGGATTTTCTGCCATTCTTCTTTGCCATTCCTTTCAAGCTCAGTCAGGTTGAATGGAGACCATCAGTGGACAGGCTTTTTTAAGGTCTCTCCAGAGGTGTTCAATAGGGTTCAAGTTAAGTCAGGGCTCTGGCTGGGCCACTCTAAAACACTCACAGAGTTGTCCCTAACCCTCTCCTGTGTTGTCTTGGGAGTGTGCTTAGGATTGTTGTTATGCTGGAAACCTTGGGCTTAGTCTACGGTCATGAGCGCTGTGGAACAGGTCTTCGTTAAGGATATTTCTATACAGTACTTTGCTCCATTTAGCTTTTCCTCAACCATGACCAAACGCACAGCATGATGCTGCCATCACCATGCTTCACTGTTGGGATGGTATTGGGCAGGTGATGAGCAGTGTCTGGTTTCCTCCAGACATAACGTTTTGAATTGAGGCCAAACAGTTCAATATTGTTTCATCAAACCAAAGAATCTTGTTCCTCACAGAGTAAGGGTCATTCAGGTGATTTTTTGCAAACACCAAGCAGGCTTTCATTTTCTTTTGTCCTGAGGAGAGGCCTCCATCTAGCCCTCTGCCATACAGCTCAGATTGGTGGAGAGATGCAGTGCTGTTCCTTTTGGAACATTGTCCCAGCTGCACACAGAGTATCTAGAGCTCAGTCAGAGTGACTGTCAGATTCTTGGTCCCCTCTCTTACTAGGGCCCTTCTCCCTGATTGGTCTATTTGGCTGGGTGACCAGCTCTTGGAAGAGTCCTCTTTGTGGCAAACTTCTTCCATTTGAGAATTATGGAGGCCACTGTGCTCTTGGCAACCTTTAGTGCAGCAGAATTTTTCTTAGTCTTCTCTAGATTTGTGCCTTGCAACAATCCTGCCTCTGAGCCCTGCTGGCAGTTCCTTTTGCCAGGCCTTTGTTCTAATACAATATGCATTGTCAGCTGTAGTGCCTTCTATAGAGAGGTATGTACCTTTCCAAATCATGTCCAATCAATTTAATTTACTACAGGTGGACTTCAATTAAGGAGTAGAAACATCTCAGCAATGATCAAGAGAAATAGGAGGTACCTCAGCTTAAAGGGGATGGGTTCTGAATACTTTCTGAATGCACTAATACAGTATGTATGTATGTATGTATGTATGGGTGAGTGTGCGTGCTGTGTGTGTAAGTGTGTTAAAGAAATGGATATCTGCATTATGAGATAACGGTATTATGTTGAAATGATATAGTGATTTGGCCAAAGAAAGGAAAGAAAGAAAGGAAAGAAAGAAAGGAAAGAAAGAAAGAAAGAAAGAAAGAGATCCAGTACCCTGAAAATAAATGTTGTATGTGGTCATGCATGACGATTTCTTTTCTGAAAAAATAAAATCATGATGTGGAATTTTCTTTCTGATGAATCAGCTAATTAAGAGTCTCCTGATTGTGCAGATCCAGCAAAGCAAAATAGCATGCATCATTAATTGGAGAAAACAGGCCTAACTCCACATATCGTACACACGCATCCTTTCGAAACCGTAAAAAGCTTTGAGGAAATTGCCACCCATGCATATATATTAAATCTAAAACCAGGGAGACTCTTGAAGCATTTTAATATGCAGCAATAAATTAATTCAACCTCTGAGAGAAAGAAGCTGCACTACATTCTTGTAACCCAAAACTCACATCTGAAAACAATTTAAAAGCCTGCTTGGTTTCCGTGAAAAGGACAATTTGGTTGGTGGGGTGGGGGGGGGGTTGGTGCCACGGTTGAGGGGTGACGTCCCATGAGATCCCACACCGGGAGTGTGCCAGTCTGTTTTCCTCTCTCTGCCCAAGATACAAGCAGGCATTTGCATGTTAAGCATGCAAGCATCGAAGCATAAAAAGAAAACATCGATAAGGGCTGGATGCCAGAGTGTGCGAATTATCCAGCTGCCTGCACAGAGAGAGGTATTTCCTACGTCCTTTACAAATCACAAACAATGAAAACAGCATCAGACCCCTTTTATACTGTAAAATATTCTAACACTTTAAAGGGGAGACTGAAATTTAAACGATAGACTTAAATGTTATCAAGGTTAAAGCCTGTAATTAAGCGGTATAGAAGAACAAAGTGAGAGCCTCCACAGAAGCCATGTGACTGGAACTGCTAATTGCAGAAAGCCTCAAGGCTTGGTGAAAGGTCACAGTCATTGCGGTATCACTTTAATTTCCCATGAAGACCCAGCGAGAGAAAAGGCATACTTTAGGCATTACAAAGCGAGTTTTGTGGTGAGGACAGATATGCTATTTAATTGTAGAATTAAAACAAATAATGCGAGATCAAACGAAGCATATGCAGAGTCACCCGCACAAAAACAATTCAGACTCCAATAAATAGGATTTTTATAGAATGCGAATCCATCAGAATACGTCACACCACTAGCAGTCATCTGGTCTCGAGTGATACGGAACTATACGTTGCCAGATCATCTCGTGCAGCCAAAGGTGTTGCACTTCCTATTGCGTTTCAACTGCTGCCAAATGCCTTAGCCCATAATCCGCCATTATTTCCTAAATAAAAAAAATATTTGAAAAGGAAAGAGAAAAAGAGGGAAAAAAGCTAAAGATTATGAGAAACAGATTGCAGAACATAAACACCAACCAGAAAATCAGAGAAACAGGAAACAGGATGAAAGTGCTTCCATGGAGAAAAAAACATAGGATCAATGGCTCATCATATTCCATGATACATCGGGTGTGAGCGAGAGAAGGCAACCAGACATACACCAGACACTTCAGGGCCGGCTGCACGCCTGTGAGAATAATCCTGGCTACTTGGGTCAGGATCTGAATCATTAAAAAGGGAGTCGCCCTTTGCTTGTTGATTTGATAGGGGTTAAATCGAAGCGATCAGTTCAGATCAACAGTCATCCTGAGGCCACTTTGTGGGTGATGTGTATAGGATGTCCTACCTTAAGCGTCTGAGTCATTGCATGATTAAAAAAACAAAAAACATATTTATTAAAGTAAAGTTTGTTCCACCGTTGATCCATTTGCTGTATGAGAAGTATGGCATGGAGCCTAAAGATTATTTCCTGCATGAGAGACTTTGACAGGCCAAAGGGGAATGTATGTGGGTAACCTAACATTCGCTTTAATGGTAACATTTATATGAGAGCTATAATAATTCAACTACATAAAAGTGGAACAAAAACAAACTCTTCAAAAGAGACCACAAGCACAAAAAATTGTGGCCAACGTGATTCTTGGTAATTATTTTAGGGTCGCATTACATAAGATGTGACAGATTACATAGACGTAAAAAAAAAAAAAAAAAAAAGTATTTATGAAAGTTGTAAAATGACATTTCCCAAATTATGGTAATGCACTGCCTAAAATAAATGTTGCCATGGAGAAAAGAACTAGATGAAAGGAAGTGATGTGTATATATATTTTTAGAAAGTCATTGCTTCCTAGATAAATTATATCTGTGGTGCATGCAGGTAGCTGAAAAGATCCTTGATGCTCACTGATCCTGATCTCGAATCCTCATTATTGCTCCCCTGGACCAGGGCAGGAAAATGCTGGGGGAATTTGGCAACGCAGCTTAGACGAAAAAGTGCTTGGCAATGGCTTTTTCTTTCGGGGGCAATGAAAAATAATTTCCACTAGAAAAAGCTGCATGAGGGAGCTGTTTGGGACTGGACACAAAGAATATGAGGCATGCATGAGGAATGCATGTGTGATCATGAATGTACAACTGCCTAAAATGTCAAAGACAGGCAGCCTTTCTTGCATCCACATGCCACAATAGTATTTACACAAATTCTAATGCATAAGGTATTTCTGTACACTAGGGAGGAAAAGAGTGCTTATGGTGAATTAGTAACAGGAAACAAACAGAACCTGACTTTTCCAAGTTCAGTGTCTGTTCACCCTAAAGATTTGGACTGGCTTTAAACAGTTTATACCCAAAACTCATGCTCGCTTCAGTGGATAATCACACCTGGATACTGTAGATGTGCACCTAAGAACGGCTACTGGAATAATAAACACTGTCCTGCACTCATCCCAGGATTCCTATTCAAGATATACTTCTCCTTGAACACGCTTAGGTCATTTTCACATTTGCATTTTTTGTTCCAGATTCTGAGCCATTTGGCCAGAGACTTTGGTACATTTGGAAATCAGTTTTTGAGCCTGGGATCATGCCAGAGAACCAATCCCTGGTCCTCCTATAAACAGTGGTCTAGGGCTCGCTTCAACTGAATGGTGTGCGGTCCACATCACATTTGCAAACTATTCAGTCTCAGTGCCATATGCAGAGTAAGATGATTGGTTCCACTTGCTATGTTACTTCCTCTTTCAAGGTTTGTGATGGCAGTGATCACAGGGCAGACACAACACTTTACTCACTCACTCACTCACTCATCGTCTATACCGCTTTATCCTGTATTCAGGGTCGCGAGGGCCATGGAGCCTATTCCAGAAGACTTAGACTTAGAGTTGGGGTACACCTTGGACAGGGTGCCAATCCATTGCAGGACACAACACGTTATTGATATATAAAACCAGATTCTACCAGGTTCACACCTTATAGGGTGTGAGCGCTGGACTGAAATAAAATGTGAAAGTGCACATAATTTCTTGGAAAGTGTTTCATGAAATACTGTAAGCTGTCAGCTTGTTCATTAGGCACAATCTGCTAATTATAATTTATACTGCACATGCAGTACCAGTCAAAATGTTTAGATTTATTTTTCTACATTTTAGAACAATACTGGGAATTTCAAAACTATGAAATAACACATATGTATTAGGTAATTAAGTAACATCAACAGTCAGTTGTTATTTGAAGACACAAATGTCAGCTGTTCTGGAATAGTTCTTGGAAGAACAGTATTGTCAAGTTCATTTGCAAAACCCATCAAGCACCATGATGAAACCGACTCTCATGAAGACCTTCCCAAAGCAAGACCAAAACTGACCTCTGCTGCAGAGGAGAAGTTCATTTAGAGTTACCAGCCTCAGAAATCAACAATTAACAACCAGCACCTCAAATTAGAGGCGTTATGAAGGCTTTATGGAGCATAAGTAGCAGACACATCTCAATATCAACTGTTCACAGAAGATTATGGTTATATATTGGATGTATTACACACAGTGTAGAAAGAAATAAAAATGATGGAATAAAATTAGATTCTAGAATTAGATGGTGTGTCCAGACTTTTGACTGGTAGGGTATTTCTTCAAACTTTTCAAACTCATTTCCATAAATTTTTTATTCTCTATAACTGCTTTGCAACAATGACTCTTATTAAAAGTGTGATTTAAATAAACCTTGAACAACTGAATTGCAAAACTGAATTGTAAGTTTTGGTATGGAAATAATAATAATAATAATAATAATAACAAACATTTATCCTAGTCCTTAATATTTTACAAGCATGCATGCACAAAGTTATAAATTTATAGTATTTGTAATTTATAAATTGATACTTTTATAGAATTGTATGAAGTGTATAAATCAATCATCGGTCAAGAAAAAAAATCTCCTATGTGAAAGCAAACCTGTGGTTATGACCCCCCCCCCCTCCCCCCCTCAGGACTTGGCACAAAATCAAGTCCTGTAATGATTTCCACCTTTTAAAGCTCTATATAAATAAAATAGAATAGAATAGAATTGAATTTCCAACCCTGCTACAGTATCAGGTGTCACCAAGAAGAGAGGAATTCCCTTTTGAGTCCAGTAACTCTCAAGGTTTCTTCCTCATGTAGTTTTGCTCTTTCCTTTTTATTCTTAACAGACATAAAACTTGAAAAAGGCGAGCAAAATAAAAGCGAAAATGATTCAAATTAACAACTGTCCAATGTTTGGTGAGTGTGTGTGTGTGTGAGAGACAGAGAAAAAAAAATTGAGTTTTTTTTTCTAAATAGGCATTATTCTTAATGATGGATGTTTAAAAAATATTAAAATATGTTATTATTATTATTATTATTATTATTATTATTGTTCTTGTCATCTCAGGAAGTTGAACATCTTGACACTGGCTGGCTTATTGTGGACCCAAATCTACAGTACATCTGTCTTTCTGTAAAACTGTATTGTTAACAGCAGTATTTAAATAAAATTTAATTGAAGGTATCTTTTAAACCCTGAGAGAGATATTAAAAATAGATACAGTGTTAAAAAATAAAGTCTTAAATCTGGGACTGGAACAAACACTATTTAACTTTGCAGGTTTATCAAGCACACTCCACCTGCAGTTCTCATTTAGACGTCTTCTTTTACTTCCTCATACACTGTTAAAGGCATCTGTCCCTGCCTGGCCTTAATCGCACAAACCCCTTCCTCATATCACCGCTTAGTGATTCGAAATCATTCCTAATCCTGAATAACTTTGTATGGAAATATGTTTGTCCACAGTAATAGCTAACTGATTCTGACAGCTCGAGTCTACGCACTCCTGCAGTTTGCGCTTATTTAAATTAACTCAACCATTTAATGTTGGGAAAAAAAAACGCTCAGCACTGTGGAAAATATTATAAGCAATTTCTACGACGATTACTAAAATCCCAAGCTAGATTGTTCATCCTTATTCAAAGGACGGAGAAGCGATTATCTATTTCTTTTTCTTTTTTTTTTAATGGCGGAAGACAGAAATGACCAAAACACGCTTCACAATGTAGCCTCTAGACTTTAAAGCTCCTCTTGGGAGATGGCTGTATCGGTGAATTTTCCCTCGTGCTGACAGCTGATCATGCGTCCTGGTGGAAGTGCAGGAAGAACAGTAAGCTAGAAGAGGTGACTTCAGACTGCAGCAGGGTGCTGACCCTTAAGCGGTCCCTGCTCCGCTGAGCTCGAATGGCTCATATGCTGCATTCCCAGACACACAGAGCCCACAAAAGATCGCCGACTTCAAAGGAGACCAGAAAGGTGAAGATATCGCCTGAGCAAGTCCCTGCCAGGCTGGCGAGGAAATGGCCCAATGTGGTTCTTATTATTTGATAAGCATCCCATATTTCTGGAGGTATTTTAATAGCTGGGAATGATTCCTTTTTCGTTGGAAGGTTGGAAGGCTGCATCAGAGGAGCCCCTGCACAGCACGTTCAGCGGGGGTCGGCGGATCATTGTTACGCAATGCCCCTTGCTCCATGGCATGCGTGATTCACACTTCACACTTCCACGATGGAAGAGCGGATCAAGTTTACACTTTATTCATCCGGCTGGAATTGATTACACCACTTTTTTTTCCCGTCATTCCTTGGAGCACGGGAAGTTCCAGAAACGCTCCAATATTTAAAAAAAAAAAAAGGGGGGGGTTAAAATTCATGCTATAAGTTGGGCAGACAATCTTCGTTAGCCTAAATGAAATCTGACCAGCATAAACTGTTTGCATTTAAAGGTGGCTTTCAGAGGATATTAATGTCACCACAAAGCTGTAGGGAAAACACAAGTCCACAGAGAGGTCTACATCATGAGATTTCATACATAAGACGTACTCCTTTCTGTTTATAGTCATGATACAGAGGTCAGAAATCCACCACACAGCAGTATTGTTCATCTCCGATCCTAGACAGACCACAAGTCAAAAAAGTGCTTGGATCATTTACCAACATCAGAGTATGTTTGCTGGATGACTTATTGTCTTACCCCACTGGTATGTCCTTTGTGGTGATTACAAAGGGCTTTTTTAAACTCTATTGACTACACAGTAACTGTCATACAGTGTCTCTTTTGTTTTTCTGGAAAAACTAAAGATTTAATACAACCTAAAATGTAGCTTTCTATCTGCAAATGCGCACTTCTCACCATCTTAATATGTTTCTTATGTGTGAAAGGTTTGACGAATTTCTTATAGAATCAAATTAGTTACAACATCCCTTATTTGGAAAGAAAAAAAATTTCTTTAATCTTTTAGTGCTTTGTAACACTTGCTGGCTTTGATGCACTTTTTAACACGAACTAGAGAAATGTCTTTTCTTCTTTTATGATGAAAATCTGTTGTCTTGCACATTGACTGTAAAATGACAGCAGGTGGAAGTTACGAATGATGAAGAAGAGGACCCATGTTGGAATGTGTAAAGGTCTGTGTCGGTCTGGGTTTGGTCGCTGCTTCATGTCCGGAATGCAGGAGGCAAAGTGATGCCCTCACCTTAGAACAGGCTGCATGTGAGGATGAGGACCAGACCACTCGGCGCAAGCAGATGGGGAAAAAGACAGCTGTGATGAGAGACATCTTCACAAATGTCACTCGGCCTCTGCGAACCAAATGTTCTTACCCAGGCTTTGTGAGAAGTATCGTCTTGCTGGTGGCCTGTGCTTTATAATTGTCACATGTTCATGCGTGCATCTGTCTCTATAAACCCCGTGCGCACAGACATTCAAAGCATCCCCTGCAGGCTTGATCAATAGGGAGAGTTATGACGATGGAGGAACGTGTTGAAATGGAGAGACCGGAATCCAGATCTCATGCGGTCCATTCTGTCGAGTCAACGTAGGCACGCACTCGGTACTGACCTACTGCAAGAGACGTGTAGTTCGGGATGTGGGATTTTTCCCTTTTTTTCTTTTTATTTGAAAGTCTCTTTGCCCAGAAGGAATAGATTTGCAGGCCTGCTTTGATCCCCTCTTTATGATTCTTTTATTTGTTTTAGCCACATCCTTTTCAGAGCCTCACTCAATGAAAGATGCTTTGAATTAGGAGCTAGGGGAATAGCACACACGGCATTCCCTCCGCGCCTCAGGAGGTGACATGGTGGGCCGCAGAGCAACCAATAACTACCTAACGTTGACAAACTGCTAAAAAGCTCAGTGGTTCAGATTTCAATCTTTGGTGCACAGCAATAAAGTCTTTTTTTTTTTATTGCCATCATCATATATAATTTATATTTGAATTGACCAGTTTATTCAAGTTGAAATTAATTCGAGATTCCAAACAACATATTATTTAGTTCAGGATTACTTTTCTAGTCAGGACGTCTAGGAAGCATGTCTGGCTTTGTTCATGTACGTTCCATAGTAACCTCGTATTGGAGAAATACAGTACAGTTGGCATGGTGCAGTATCTGGACACTTGCTTTTCATCAGAATCATCGATAAACACAAGACAGGATATAATTTAATATGTCTGCTGAATCCGGTTACGCTTCCAAAATGGTCAGTCTTGCGCCTTTTCTGATTTCATTGCAGAAAAGGAAACTATTAGAACATGTCGGATGCGTTTTGCAGGAACAGCAGCTGTTGTAAACAAATGAGGAATTTAAATATTCAACAGGACGATACATCTGTACACATCTGGCTGCAGGGACCAGATTAAGGTGATTCTGCGCCTTGATCAGAAGCTGGCTGATGGACCGGAGAGGACAGATGTTAATATAAACTGTGGACGTTTTTTTTTTTTTTTTAAATGACCTAGCTGATTCGAAAGCTAAATATATACACGAATAAATGAAAATCACTTGTGTTTTGAAGATGAAAAGCCAGATTTATAATACGCCAATTGTCTCTAGATAAACTGCGTGATATGTCAGCTTTTTTTAGTTTCAGTAGGAAGTGCTCTGCCGTTCATGGAGCTCTGGGATTGAGAATGTGCGTGCATGTGTTTGGTCAAGGGGGAAACTGTAAACACTTCTAATTTCTCAATGGAAGTGACCTGCTGACAGGCACTACGAGGACTAATGAAGTAAATAAACAGTGTGTGTATAAATAGGTTGGATAAATAAACCTCTTCGAGGAAGCACATTTGCCGTAACATCTGTCGTTTGTCCGGGGCTGGCTCTTTATCCAGGCAGCTGGCTGGTGGACACCATGATGCCAAAAGCACATTTACTTCCCAATAAAGAATGAAACCGGGCCTCGGTTCGCCTTTCGCTCCTCGTTCTTCTCGATCCGAGCTATCTGTTCCCTCCGAATGGATTAGGCGAGTGAGTGGCAGCTGAGCAGGGAGTCAGAGCGGTCGGAGCTTTTGGCCTGGTGCTTGTATTTATCAGAGCATGCTGTGCTCTTCAGGCTTTCATTAGTATTTACGACACTGTCAGACTCTAAAAGGCAACACGGTGTCCGGTGGTTGCAATGAAAGAATATGATTTAAATGAAAGAGTATAATTTCAGGACCCCTCTCTGTAGGTGAAGTAGTGAAATGTGCAAGAAATGTCCATATATCAAAGGTGAACAAAGCTGTTTATATAAAAGTGCAAAAAGTAGGGCACAAGGAGATCACTGTATGGTACAGTACATGGACACACAAGTGCTTTCCTGGAGAACCGTGAGGCAGTTTGTGAAGTTTGAAGTTTGAAGACTAAGATGGTATAAAAGCTATAGTTCTGTCAACCTTTTGATTCTAAAAGCTTAGGGGAAAAATTTTTTTAAATTTCTATAACACAACTCAGATAGGTTCGGCAGGGTTAATATTAATGCTTTCATCCTAATACGTTATTGTTTCTACAGCGGTGGCCAAAAGTATTAAGACAAAATATGGCATGTACAGTATAAGAGTTTCCCCGTGCACAAAACAGGCGATTTCATTCATTATTTCTTGTCTATTAGAATCAGTTGGTTTAGATGGAACAAATATGTGGCAGGACTTTTCCTTCCTACAGCCGGAGTGTCCCCCTCTGCCCCACAATGGCTAAAACTAGGGAATTCCCAAGTGAATTACAGAATTTCTGTAGGGAATCTTCAGGAAGCAATCAAGCAGGCATGGGTTGAGCAAGTGACACCAGAGTACTGCAGACGTCTTTTTGACTCCACGACCAGCCGGATGATCAAGTTTTGAAGAATAAATCACTTACATGCACATACCAAAAATTTATCGTTGTCTTGAAATTGCATTGCATAAAAGCACAAATTATCCTCATAATCTTGATTGCTATATATATACTGTATATATATAGAATTTCAGCACATTTGGACACCACTGAATCTCAGCACATTTGGACACCACTGAATAGTAACAACATACAAAGTAATATGTTTTGTGGATGCGTATGCATAAATTAATTTTTCTGTACATGATCTTAAATTGATTTTAAAAATCATCTATTGATAAGTTTTTGATATGACCAGGTGTTTATTTAACATTTACAGTATGGAAGGAGTCTCCAGTGCTAGTGCTTTGTAACAGTAAAAGTTTTAAAAGTTGTAAAAGTTTCTCATCATAAGAAATAGAATTTGTTGTTTCTGTGTTACATGACAAACTGCAGTTTTTGTTGCGTTATCTTTAAGCTGGAGCGGGAATCATTGTTTATAACTGAAGTAATGAACAACTGTCTCATGGCAGCCTCACAGTATTGAACTTTGCATTGATAAAAGGTACACAGTATCATCAAATTGCACTGGAATACTGCTGTAGTATTAGAGGAACATGTTCATACACACACACACACACACACACACACACACACACACACACACAGGTACATACACAGCAAAATCCCTGTTTACTGGATGTGAAGTGCTTCATCAGCCTTGAGCAGGTGCATGGCAATGCCGAGGAAGATAAGAAAGGCACTCCTGTACACCAGGACACAATGTTAAAGGTGGAGGTGGTGATGGAGAGAGAAAGGAAGTAAGAGAGAGAGAGAGAGAGAGAGAAAGAAAGAGTGGAAGCAGGCAAAAGAGCAGACCTGATCCCACATGTGGTACACATTTGACACTATAAACACACACAACCTCCTTGGCAAACCTCCCACCCATCAAACGCTGAGTGAAGAATAACAGTGTATAGCACTCGGTTGCATGCAAAGCACACCCTACCCTCCTCTGTATCCTCTTCCCCACCAAGCCCCCTTTTTATCTGAGAAATATGACCACCATTACTGTAGGAAGTGTGTTACGATAAATACAAAGGCACTACGAGATGAAATGTTTACGCAGCGCGTTAAAGAAGCGTAATTGGGCCGAGCGCGTTTCGTTCCCTTCCTCACGCTCCGACAGAAGAAAATACACAAAAGCAATTACCAGCCTAGACCAGCTCTATTACACATACACATAACAGTATAAACACCCACATACACACATGCCGTATGTTTCTGCCTCCTGTTTATCATGGTGGGTCTGAACCAAACTAAAACATAAGAATGTTTATGATAGAGGGGATGATTGCACATGATGCTACAGGCGCTGCTGGCAGTGTCACAGTCAGTAAGGGGGTCCACGATCATCAGAGTTGGGAAGTAGTGTAGCGTATTTTATACACAGCAGCAATGCAATGTGCTTTACATTGAGGAGATGTAAAAAATATGTGCTCTTAAAAACAGGTGATATGATAAAATTGGAAAATAGGTGTAATTAATGAAGTTGGTTAGAGTCGAGTCTTTTCCACCACATGTAATGAGGAAGAATGCATTCTACCGAGTTAAAAAAAACTAAATAAAAAAACACAATCATGTTGATCCTCCAGTGACCCCCTTCCACTCTCTGGACCTGAATGATCGATCCTGATGTCCTAACTCTGCTTCTGCTTTCACTGGTGCTTAGGATGGCCCCATATGGTCTACTTATTAAAGATGTATGTGACTACTGAGGACGATGTCTAGGAATGCCTTTGATACAAACAGTTTTGCTATGGTAACTTTTTAGATTGGTTTTAGACTGGAACTCCATTGAACAGTTTTCAGTGAACAGGTTGTAACCTCAACAAAGTATACTTCATGGTTGTACGGTTGTACTGTTCTGTGTCACCCAAATGAGGGGGATTTCATTTTGAGTCTGGCACATCTCAAAAGTCAAATTTTCACTTTATATTTTGGAGTATTATTTTTCTGTAAAGCTGCTTTGAGACAGGTGGCACAGTTGTTTAGTGGTTAGCATTGTCGCCTTGCAGCTCCAGGGGTTTCCTCCAGGTTCTCTGGTTTCCTCCCACAGTCCAAAGACATGCAGATTAGACAAAATGAGCAATTTGAGAACGAGAAAAAAAAAAAAATCAAGATCACATGTGAATGTGAATTATAACAGTTTTTTTTCCACATTGTTACAAAAAAAATAAATAATTACAACTGCCCTCAAGTGTACCCCGCCTTGTGCCCTAAGTCTCCTGGGATAAGCTCCAGGCCCCCCGCGACCTTGTATACCGGTTAAAGCGTTATAGACAGTAAGCGAGTGCTTTGAGACAACAGCCATTGTTAAAAGTGCTATACAAATTTATCTGAACGAAACCATTGGACAGTTTCAAAGATTTGGTTTCAATTTTTAAAATCTAAACTTTGACAGATGTGATGGCAAGATTGAGACCTAAAAACCATCACTGTAATCTGTCCGTCACTGTGTTTTCTATGTATCTATTGAGGCTCTTAGCATTCAGCCAATTTGTATGGTTACAGTTATAATCATGCTAGCTAACTTTTGACAGATCAGCAATAAATCCTTAGCTAATGTTAGCATCAGTAACTCAAGTCAGTGTGTGATTTGAAACAGACATCTTTTCATTTTGTAGCTTTTGTCACAATTTTCTTTCATACTTTAAGCAAATGTAAGGGTCTGCACATCTCTGCTTTGATTGAATTGAAGAATGTGAAGCTGCTTTTCAACATTTTGCCAAACGCCTTATCGAGATGCATAATTCTGCTTTCATGCGAGTAAAGGATTTGGGTCTCTTTTTTATAAAACTGGTTTCTTTAAGATGTGTTCTTTGTGTGTGTGTGTGTGTGTGTGTGTGTGTGTGTGTGTGTGTGTGTGTGTGTGTACGTGTGTGTGTCTGCATGTGCGTGTGTTCCAGAGTAAAAGAATTTCCAAAAACATCCAGTGCAGATTTAATTGTAAGAACAAAAGGGAAATATGCACCATCTTTCAATTCTTTGAACCGTTAGAGCTTTTTATTTTTTTATTTATCTCATCCAGATGTAGATTTGAAACATGTATTAAAACTGCAGTTGAAGTGAACTAGTTGATTGCAATAACTGCTACAGTAGCATCATGTGATTTTAAAAAAGTAATACACAGTATATATGGATACACAGTATGTCATAGACCCCTCAGAATGAATGGAGAACCAGGGTTCTGTGGATGGTTAAGGGTTCTAGATTTCTCAGTGTTTCTTTAGGAAAATAAAGGGACTAACTGAAGCCCTAGGGTGCTACAGTAGATATATCCGTTCATACCCACATAGCATGTAAGCAGCTGTGCAACAATACTTGCAGATTTCAAGTAAAATTAGAAAGGATATATGTTTTTTATCTTTCTAGCTGCTAATTTACCCCATTACACCTACTAGCATGTGTTCCATAGTAGCCCCATTGGACTACCCAGCATTATATAACATTAGGAATAGTTGAATAGTTTGGATTCTATGCATATTTCAAAATCACTCCTGGTAATCAGCTTGATTTATCGGTGAGTGAAAAGTCAGATGCTGGCTGGCAACAGTAAGGAACAGTCACACTGCAGAAGTTAGCTTGGATCTGTGGAACGTTGCTGGGCTCAGATCCAGCTGTTTCCCCGGTCCAGCTCCATCTCCATCCTCTCTCTATCACTGCGCACTCTAATTTGCCAAGCAGACATGCATCCCTGCAGAACACAGTGAAAAAGTGATAAACGTGCGCCCATAGAACATCCTGTCCTTTAAAGAACTTTTATTAGATTCTGATATTATCACATATTTCACTCATATCTGATCCAAATACAAGATCAGGATGGTTAGAAATCAAGGTCATATGTGAGTGTGAATTATAACTGTTTTTCATATTTTAACAGATTAAAAAACAAAGTACAACACAAAGTTTCTTTCTCAGACCAGGTTCCATATAGAACTGTTTTAGGAACCAATTAAGTATCTAAAACTTCCTTGAGGAACCTTGAAAAAAAGCCCGTTTTCTGTAGGAGGGTATTCAAATACTAGGTAAACTTTTCTGTGGAGTTCTTTAAAGATGAAAGAAGAAGCGTTCCTTCTAAAGACCATCAGAAGAACTTTTCTAAATTTTCAGCTTAAATCTGTTCTGGGAATTCAAACATGTATGAAAACTGTTTTGGTAATTTCCTTTTCATTTTATCAGTTGGTAACATTTTACACCCTGAGACATGTCCCCATTATGTCCTCAAAAAATTGGGTGAACACAGTAAGATCTTGTATATCTTGGCAGGAATGCAGTAGGAACTGTTAAGGACATAGTATTGTTTCTCTTGACGTTTGTTTCTCTTGATCCTGGTGAGGATCTGATTGAAGTAAGATGATGGAAGAACTTAATAAGTTGTACTTATTAATGTAGTAATGATGGCATTGACCAGTTAATGTCGGAACTAACTGCTCTTAGTGACTTAACATACTACTAGCATGGTGCAGACAGGAATGATCGGATGGTGTTCTAGTTGTCACTGTTGTTATTCCCTTAAACATCTTTAGGCTTGTGCTGTGAAAATGGTTGGTCCACGCCATGTCATCTGGTGCTTACCACGTTTATGGCGCATGCATCAGGATATCAGAACATGTCATGTCTAGAGAATTTGATTATAAATACTGGATTTAATTACTCGCACCATCTAGCTGTTTCTTTATCTTAGTGTCCTTAAAAGTTTTTGTCCCTAACATAACACAAGAACTCTAATGTTCTACAAAAGTCTACAAAGTCAGCATACCAAATGTCCCACTATTTTGTGATTATGTAAAGGATTTCTTCCTTAAACTCTTTTAAAACTCAATACTTTGTTCACACTGGTTTTTTAGTTGTCCTTGCTGTAAATAAAAGTACAAGGATGTGGTACTGGAGTACCATGTTGCTGTTGTGCGGGCAAGAAAATAAGAAGCAAGATGACCTCAGCAAAATGAGAATCCTGCCTTGATGATGAGTAAATTACAGGCAGACTTTGTGTTAATGAGTGTGGATGTCCTGTGGACCAAAGGGAGGAATAAATCAGGGTTGGTTGTGGAGAAAGAGTGCTATTAACCAGGACATTCCCAAATGTGCAGTAAAGTACAAGGCAAACAGCGTATTAACAATGTTACACAGTTCCTATTTATTCAAATTTTTACAACCGTGGTAGGACAACAGTCAACATTTATACTCACATTCACACACTACGGGCAATTTGGGAACGCAAAATTATCCTAATCTGCATGTCTTTGGACTGTCGAGGAAACTGCAAACATGCAAACTCCAAGAACACAGACCCTGAGGAAGAAATCAAACCCTCAACCCTGAAGGTGCAAGGCCACAGTGCTAAGACATCATGCCATAATGATAACTCTTAACACCCACAAAAACTGTCATTCTGAATATGTAGTAGAAAAATATCAGGATCTGCTGTAAATCAAGGATACTAACGTGTTGCCTAAATTGATGGGCCATTTGATACTTTATTAGAGTAACTTAATTAAAAGAAACGATTTTTAAAAAGTTAAGTTAAAATGAATCCACTATGTTTTTAGTTTAAGAGACAGTTGTAAGATCTGAACTACACTTTGTTGAAAGTTTATACACTGAAGTAAATCTAATGAATACGCCCTTTCTAATGCACATTAAGAGCTGCAGTTTGCCTTGATATAGAGAAGGATCAGAGCACCGAGTTTATCTCAGTGGAGTGTCACTGTGAAGTATTGACATCTGAGATTATAAATCAACAGCCTGCTCAAAGACTTCAGAAATGGCTGGAAACCACAAGAGCAATATACTTCAGCATGGAATTCACTGAGGACAGAATCCTCGCTTCACTGTCACGCAACACTGAGGCAATCCAAAGGAACGCTTTTAAGGCTTCTGGGTCTCCTGAGTATTAATCACTACTGCAACCCATGCTCAAAATAAACACTCCTAATTCGATTAATACACAGTATCTACACATTCATCCAACATACACAACTGACACAACATCTGATCTATTGCAGTCAGTTATTCTCACTACCACTCACAAAAAAAAACCCCAAAAACGGAATGAATATAACCTACATGTTGGTCTTTTTCTGATGAACTGAAATAGTGATAAACTTAAGCCTGTGATCTGTGTAATAATGTTAGTATTCTGAGTGCAGTAAAGGGAGTATCATATGCACACCTGCCTGTCGGTGTTAATGTCTGAAAAGGGGGAAAAAACGATCCAGACAGGAAATTCATGATTTTGACAGGAAGCTGAAAGAGGGGGAGAGCGGTCAAAAGTCTTTAGAAATCAGGGCTCACTAAACAAGCGTGGCTGAGTAGGGGTGCTCCAAACGAGCGTGCCTGATTTAGGCCTCCTCTCAGCTTTGCTCAGCTCTGGGAGTATCAGGTTCTGCCACATGGGCTCGACCGTATGCGCCTTCTCTTTTCATGTGCTGACTTCTCAAATTTAGATCCCTCCGTCACAGCTGTCTGTCCATGCAGTCTCACTGCCCCCTGGACTTGGGAGTTTTCAAAATTCTGTCTGCCTGAATTCAACTTCCTTCCTGCTAAATACGCAATTCAGAGAGTATGCTTATTGACTGTCATGCTCTCGAATTTGGTGCTTGGAGGCATAACAAAATACATTTCGTAAATTATGGTGAATAAATCAGAGCAAGTTGCATGCATGAATTTCTTGTGTAGAGGAAACAGCATAGCTTATTCCAACAACATGGAGCTGAAGTTAACATCCCTCAACGCAGAGAATGAAACGCGAGATGCTTTTCAGGGGCTATACAGGACCCCTGCTACGAACATGGGACTTCTAAATGTCTCTTTCCAACTTTTACAGGATATCTGTAAAGCTTGTCCATGCCTTCTTATCATGGGAGGAAATGGTTGATTTGATGTGGCATTGGCTTGTGGACTTGGAGCTGTTCCCACAGAGGGTCATACTTGGGGGAGGAGGAGGGAAGTGGGCTGTGCTCCAAACGGGACACCCCAAATCTTTGCTCTTCTCTAGGCTCCTTTTCAAGTTTTTTTTTTTTTTTAAGAGTCTATTAATATTTTTCATGTTATGTAAAGGAAATAAAATACATTAAAAAAAAAGAGGATGCTACATTGAGGGTTCACTACTGGTGTCATGCGGGTGAGAATGATGCACTGTGGTGACTTCATCCCGCATCATGATGAATCATTGTGCCAATCGGATTCACAGGCCATTTGAGTTGGCCATGTCTCTTGAGATGCAAACCCTTCCTTTTCCTAATTTCCATGCCTTCAGGGTTAAGTGTGGAAAAGTGGGCTGCAGGAAAATACATTTTACAGCATTCCCACACTGGTTGCAGAATAAATTTCTTCCACTTTTATGTTTGCTGCTGAAGTTGAATGGCGGTTTGTCAGCCGAGTGACAATTCCTGTCCATTTTCCCTCAGACACGCTGGCTGATTGTTGCTTTCGTGGGCCAAGAACATAACACACAGACCTCCTCTCAGCTGTGGAACAGCTCCCTAGAGCCAGGGCTTCACTGAAGCAATTAACCATGGGTAATTTGCCTTAATGAATACTATCCATTACAGATCCTCTGTACTTACAGAGCTGGAAAGATTCTGAGACTGTGGTATTTCAAAAGGAAGTGGGGAAAAAAACAACTTTCCAACTTGGTAACATATATCAGTTTTATAAGATATGAGTGTGAAATAAAACAAAAATAAAACAGTTATTAACATTAATTTACTACATTTATAAATAATAAATAATTTGTAATCAGTGTAACTAGTTTCTACTAGCTGCAAAACTACTGACAGTTTCATTTACTCAACATCACTAATATTATTGTTCAACGTACTGCTAGATTTCTTATATGGTTCAGAACCAAGACAGTGTTTTTTATGATCCTGACTTCCTGTATTTGCACAATCTCCAACTACCGGTGCCTCTGGAAAACAAGTCACTTTAAGTGCCACTACGCAATTTTGGTTTTCCAATTAAAACCAAGTAACGGATTTACAGGCAAATTTCCTCCATTCTTTATTTCCTGTTTTAAGCCCTGTTAATGATTTCAAAGTCCCCTTATGCCAATCTTAAAAGAATAACACCAGCCCGCCTGATTCGGGAACTACTTTACACACATTGTTTAATTGATTCTGCATGCTCATGACACAAATACATTGAAAAATTACCAATCATTTCTGAATCACTCTCCATGGCTAACCTTTCCCGTTATAGTGATCTCAAACAGAAACATCCTGCAAAATACTGTTTTATTTGGACTTCATATTAAAAGGAGTCGACTTCTTGATAGCATTCCTCTAACAGGACTCACAGCTTAAATACTGTGATCCAAATCACATACCATCTGTAAATAAGTAAGGAGGGGGAATTGGTTGGCCCTGTATCCAAAACCAAGCAATGTTTAAAGCAACAGAGGAAGTTCAAAAGGAAATTTTTTTTAAATAATTCTTAGAAAAATGTGTTGTAATTAAGGCAGTGAAATCCTAGTGCAAGTGTGAATTACTTGGAGAGGAAGATTAAAATAAGTTCCAAACAACGCACAGCTGTTGTACAATTTCTATAAAAGTGAAATACGTCATTTAATATCCCATATGGGCGCATACACATTTACGGTCATATAAATATTTGATGATGTCTGTTGCATTTCCTATTTAACCTACATCCTCTTCTATCTAAAAACCTTAATTACTAGCAAACACATTTATTTGGCAAAATGTCCATTTAGAATATTCACAGTTCTGAAATTAAAGCAGGGAAGACTTTCTGTAATGCAGCCGGTGAACCAGTACAAGTTACATCTCATTCTGATTACACAGGTGAAGAGTCCACGGCCTTTTATTGAAACCAACCAGCAGACATTTACTCCTTTAGCATAGGAGTAAACCATTTACCATTTACTCCTTTACCGTTATTAAATGCACTGAGAATTAAGGCTTAATTTATTGAAGTGAAAAACCATTTATCCCGGTAGCAGTTTCAGGCCAAATAAAGAGAAGTTCCAATACAAGCAGTTCCCTAAATTATATTAGTAATCTATGTTCATATATCTCATATATCTAAATTATAATTATGTGTATCATTCCTTTGATTATAATGGTACAACATATTAACCTATTTGCTAATACTGATGGTGTGGAATTTAAATTGGTCATCCAATGACTGGGGTACCATGTACTTTTTGTAACTCTCTTTGTAAATATAAAATGTATATCTATTGTAAATATAGAATGTTTATATTTCTTTAACACTGAATCTAAGGAAGACATTACACAATTCATAAATGCATGCAACAGTATTTTTTGCAAAGATTGTTTTGCTAAAATGGCTGCATTTTTATTTATTTATTTTTTTTTAAAAACTGTGTTTTATCATAGTAAATACACAGGGAATATATTCGAGTATAATTAGGACATTAAGTAGATTCTTTAGACATAATAATTTACTTTAAATCTGGATTTAAATCTGAAAATGGACGATGCAACTTCCTCTGTGCCTAAAACCTGTGCCTTGTGGGAAATTTCTACAGGTGAATGTGTTCAGGTAAATGTCGAATAAAATGTTTTTCAAGACTTTTTAAAGAGACTCATATAAAACGGTGGTTCAAACATGAAATGTTAAAAATGTTTCACAAATGAATGCAAAAATAATAGTTAGATTAGTACTTTAGTTATTATATGTTAAAGAAAAAACATGGTTGGCTAAAAGTTTTTCGTAGGAAATTAGCAGATAAAGCACACTTTCCATTTGTTTGAAATATGGTTTACCTTTACACACTCATTTGTAAATGTAATATTTATGAGACAATTCACACAAATACATTAAGAGAAACTTTAAATATAATTATTTGAACTGAGCCAGAAACAGAAACATTTAATTATAAACCAGGTCTTAAATTTGGTTGCTAGTGGGTGGGTGCAACTATTTATTTATAATTTATTTATTTATCTATTTATTATTTATATAATAACTACTGTGTATGTGCATGTGCATTAATCTCAGATAGAATTAAACCACAGCTCCACATTTTAAACAGCCAAAAGCAGAGTACTTTAGGGATTCTTTAAAAGTTTTTACTATTCTGTTTTAGTAACCTTTTCTTATGTCCTTTTCTTGTATGACTGCTTGCTACATCTTGTTTCCGTTCTATTGCTCTATCCTGAATATTAGCTCAGACAGTATTCTCTATCTACTACATAAAAGATATGGATTTACACACTACAACAGTACAGTAATTCTATTCACAGTTTACTTGTGCTAATTGGTACTATTTTGACACAAGTATGCATCATCATCAGGGCAAATTTGTCATTGCCAATGTCTTGTCCATTTCATCTTTCCAACTGATAATGAATGCAGTGGCTTGTATTGCAGGATAAGAGGTTTTTCTGCTTGAGTAAATTCACAAGAAAATGATTTTCATTTACCTCAGAAATACCTGATGGTCACATGTGATCAAGTATGACTCCTGCATTAACATTTGTTAGCTTTTCAGGTCATTAATGAATAGTGCACAAGCTAGCATAACTAAATTGCAGCTAGCAAAACTAACATACGAAAGTGTTTGCTAATAAAACTGGGTATCTTGTACACAAATGCAAGTTCTTAGCAAAGTTTGATCAAATAAATAATGCTTGTTGTGAAAAGATTTCAAAAGTGCTACATTAAAAAATTAAATAAAATCCCCTACAAATGTAAATTAAGGCATAGTATAAACAGTGTGCTAACTAGCTGCTAATTAGTAGCTTGTGTAAAAGGTTGCTACAGCTTCCCCTGTCACCTGACATTCTTTAAAACTGAATCTTATACAGTATGCTTGAGATAACATAGACTTTTTTGTGCTATGATCCCAGTGTCTCAGTAACAAAAACTACACTGCCATAGCATTGTAGATTATTTAAATGAATAGCCATTTTCAGATGCTTTCGTGAGCACCCCACACAAACTAGGATAAATTAAATTATTTATAGTGGATTATGTTTATCTATTTTGAATGGTTGAGATGGTTTGAATAAACTTTTTGTAGTATTCTCAAGGGTATATATACTGTATATGAAAAAAAAACAAAACAGCCAAACCCTGTCTGTGCATCAAAGACATTTGAGTCTTTCGTGCCGTTCACAGTTCAAGTTCACTGACACGCCGTGTCAGTTCAAGTCAGTGCTTCCAACATTTCATATCATTATACTTTTTCCCTACTAAAATGCTCTTTTCGTGTCATGAAAAGCTAACTGTAATTGCATACCCACCATACTAAAGCACTTTCACGAAAGTGATAATATTGAGAAGTCACACCACCAGCTCTTAAAACAGATCCGAGTCTCGGGAAGAAAGAGAGGAGCACTTGACATGAGAAGAGTGCCATCTTTTGGGCAGCTCTGATCTGTACAGACAACAGCATGTACGGTACAATACTGTAAAAGCGTGGTAAACACTGACCCACAAAATCTATGGCTAGATGTTTCTATAACCAGAAAACATTTGCTGGCTAGTCACACCTGTAATAAGAAACAGACTCAAAGGCACACAGCTGGATTTTCCCATTTTCATATTAAAAACTCATGTAGCTCAATTACTACAGTAGGCTGAGAATCATAATCAGACAATTACCCTGTGTAGGAGAGACTTGGCACAGGCAGATGGGTCTAAAAAAAGAGAGAGAGGATTGCAGTGGGAAACGTCACTCCATAAGCGCACTCTTGGGGTTTTGGGTTTTTCTTTGGCAGCGCTCCAGTTCCTGAGAACTGAGAAGCTGTCGGAAAAATAGAATGATTTGTCTTACGCAGAAGAGTTGAGAGCTGAGATGATGTCTCTTCTTTGATCCTTCTCATGCTGAAATGCCTAATAGCCAAATTAAAAAGGAATCAAATAGGGAGGACAAAGGATGATGATGATCTTGAGATTCACTGAAAACAGTGCATCTGGTAGTTATTGTACAATCTCACCTTTTACTCATCTGGCAGGAGTACCGCCACAATCTGCCGCTCTCAGTTGGTCTGGGGTCCACCGGCGATGTGTTGGCAGATCCAAACATTTCCCAGGCTTGCCTTTTTCTGCAGCTTGTGGTTTTTTGACAATATGTGGTTTTACTTTCACAACATTAAAACTTAAACTTAAAAAAAAAAAGCACAAAATAATTCTACCCAGCTACCCAGTGGGTATCTTAAGCAATGCTGATGGGAAATTGGAAACCTCTGAGGACTCCTACATCATATAAAGGACCTATTTCTGTCAGTGAGACCTCAACATGATATCTACTGAGACTCTTAGAGCTGCGAGGAATAATCTGTGGCTGGTCCTACAGGAAGATTGGCTCTCCATTTTCTGCACAGGATGGTAATTATGTTTCAAAATACAACCCATAAATCCAAAAGTGTGACTCATATTCATGTGACTCGAACCTTAGTAATATTGTAAACTATTAGGGAAATGATTTTCAAAGAAAAACAAGATGCACTAAGCACAGTCTAATGAAATTTGAGACATCAGTGGCTTTCTTCACACAAGAACACAGGTAATATAGTTTTATTACAGGCATCGGAATTTCATTTAAGGCAAATGCAAGGTTTACAATATGGTTAAGCATCATATAAATACATCTTATACAGAATCATAAATTAGGCTTTTTGACTTTTGCACCACAGTGACCATAAACAAATAAGAAATATAAAATTTATTCTTAAATATAAATTGCCAATGCTCTTACAGATAATATACTAAATGTTTTTCCGGATAACATGACTACACGTTTAGAGTATTGAGGTGAATATAGTACTTTTATAGAATATACTACTGTAAGTAAATTGTGTAAACAAAGACACTTTACCAACATGCATCATACAGAACAATGTGCTATGAATCTGGTAGTGTTTGCATTCTTAGAGAATGTGCTCCCCCCATCATGATTGCTCTGCTACTGCAGTAACAATAAAGCCACAGCACAGCATAAAAGCCTTCTGAGGAATTATAGATCTTCTGTCCATCACCATTATCGCCAGCCCACAAAAACTTACCAGGTTTCCTTATACAGGTAAAGGACGTACAGTACATAATATAGCGTTTAGGGTCATCGGTTTTATTCACACCTCCTTCAGGAAAGGGAGCAGAAGTCTCTGTGGAGCAGAAAATTCTTGATAGAATCAGGCAAAGGAAGGCTTGAGATGTGTTTCAAGCGGGATTTGCCCATCACCTGCCGAATAGCTACGCGACACAAATGAGTCAACCTCTTTGGGTGTTCTGAAAGAGAGTAGAGGGCTATATTACCATAGATCAAATTTTAATTAAAAACTTTAATGTCAAATGCTGTGGCAAAATTTTAGGAAACAACTAATAACTATGGAAAATCAGATTTTTCTAATGTTCTCGACCTTAAGAAAGCATACCAAAGTAAAATAAGAAAAACCTACTTCTGGCCTCCTGATAGATGTGTAAGGCCTCAGGGTTGACACGCACTCTTCCCATAGAATCATGGTCAGGTTCCTCCCATGGCACAAGTACTGGATCGGCACCGTGATCCAGCAGCAGTCTAACGAAGGTAGGCTCACAGCCATGTCTAAGCACAGCATCAAGCAGGCAGGAGGCCAGGCCTCTGTTCAGAGCTTCACGGCTCACAGGGCCGGTGTAGTTGTAGTCTGGGTTGGCCCCGGCCTCCAGGAGCAGCCTGAAGCAGTGTAAATGATGGTAGGCCGCGCTAATGTATAGAGGGCACACCACCAGTGTGGAAAGGGTGCGGGCGCTAAACAGAGGCCTTGGCCCAAGCTGGTGGTCCACATCCACATCAGCGTTAAACCTGGAGAGTTGCACAGCATCTCATGTGTAAACTAATAATGATCGTAATGTAAGGAATAAAAACAGTGTCTGCAGTTATAGGGAAATTTTCAATTATGGGATATGCCACTAACAGCATATCTTCACTTCCCACCTGATCAGTTCTTGCAGGATGTCCACCCTGCCCACCCGGGCCGCATGGTATAACGGTGTGCTGCGGTGGTGTTTGCTGCCGTTTGGATCTGCCCCTGCCTCCAGCAAGATCCGAACACAATCAAGGTGTCCATTAACCACAGCCACGTACAGAGCTGTCTGACCCTTGACGTCCACCAGGTCCACCTCTGCCCCATGGCTGATGAGGAAATCTACACAGTCACCATGGCCGGCAGTAGCAGCTATGCGCAGGGGTGTACAGGGCAGCCAGCCACAGCACCACACTGATTTCTCATTGATCCGTCTGCAAAGTCAGGACAATTACATTACGAATCATATTAAGAAGCCATCATGCACAAAGGTATTGCATGTAGAATAGTCTAACTGGAATAATAGCCACTGTGTGAAATATGATAGTTAAAAGGTGGAAAGCACTCACTGTTTAAAGCCGTCCTCCTGCAACAGGCTCTTGATAGTGTCTAGGTCTCCCACGTAGGCGGCATTATGCAGACGCATGTCCTCACACTGCTCCAGAGGTTTGTCACAGAACTGCTCCTGAAGCCATTCTTTCAGATTACGGCCTAAGATGGATTCATCAGGTTAACCCACCATACAGATGGTACAGATCCATATAGATATATCAGTCCTCAACCCTGCTTCTATTAATACTGTAAGATACGAGCCACAAATGGTCCACCACAAACCAGATATTACCCAGCCCAGTGTGACTTCAGTACTATTATACTGTAAATACGGCACATTATTTGGGAAGTGAATCATTTTCAGCACAGCAAATATTGCTAGAATATATTTCTAGAAATATCCCACAAACAAAGCGACATTGAAGATGAAAAATCGAAAAATCACTTAACACACACACACGATGTACAAAAACAACCATGTTGTATAAGTACTAGAGGAAAAATCAATTTCTAGAAGCCATTTCAAACTTGTTTGCATCAGTGAAAAGCCAAGCAAAGAGAGTTTACAATCTATTTTTGCTAGATATGGAGTAGACATACAGTAGCACCCTGGGTTCCAAAAATGTTAGCCAGAAGAAAAGAGAGCCACTTTTAGTTTAGTTTTTAAAGCATCTGGTGCCAAGAGGAATCATGAATTAAGGTTAAGTGAGGTTTAATGTCTATTTATTTCATATTTTACTTCATTTACATGTCTTTTCTAAATGCTTTAATTGTTTTTACATGCAATAATATGATTATAGTCTTGAAAATTAGTAATATTTTCGCCTTAAAAAATTTCGCCTTAAGCACTCGCCTGCAGAACGGGTTCAATTCATATGCCGAGGTGCCACTGTATTTATAAAATAGTGATACTTGAAGAATCGCAATACAAATCGAATCAGAACCCAGGTATTGTGATAATATCGCATCAGGAGGTCCGTGGTGATTCCTATCCTTTATTGTTGTTGTCGGTCTTCCGGCTGCTCCTGGCAAGGGGTCGCCACAGCGGACCATCCGGACCGCGCATACAAGCTTGGCACAGGTTTTATGGCGGATGCCCTTCCGGACACAACCCTCCCATTTTGTCAGGGCTTAGGACCGGCACTGCATCCAGTGGCTGGGATTTGGGCACTGGCTGAGAATCGAAACCCGGGCCTTCCGCATGGCCTACCACTACCACTGAGCCACCAGTGCCCTGACTCCTATCCTTTATAGGTAGACACCTACATCAGGTGCGTTATTAATTCATGCATCTTTAGTAATCATGGTAATCAGTAAAAATGGCATTCTGGGAACACTGAGTGCGATGTGAGTACACACACAGAAAATCCAGCAACCTGCATGTTATTAGGACCGACAGGGAGAACCTGCACGCTATCATGACACGGTCAGACCCTGGAGCTGTGAGTGTCTGATGACAACTAAGCAGTGTGGAAAAACTCTGAAAGCTCAGCTTAACCTGATAGACTCATTTCAACACCGTACTCGTTCCACTATCATGACAATATCACGGCTGCACTGACAATGAACATGACATCCTGGTTCTGTAGGGATCCTCAAGTATGGCTCCTGACACACAGTACATAAGGAGAGATGGGGTACATTGAGTAATCACACACACACATATATATATATATATATATATATATATATATATTG
>JAQMYG010000035.1:23789357-23802619 GCA_030014215.1 Clariallabes teugelsi | reverse complement strand
ATGGTCATGAAAATAAAGAAAACACATTGACAGATAGATGAGAAGGTGTGTCCAAACTTTTGGCCTGTACTGTACATACAGTCATGCTGGACAGAGAGAGACATACAGACAGACATTTACAGAATTTAATAAACTTTTGCCAATACTTAGGTTTTTGACTGACGTTAAACCTGCATCATAAATGAATTATAAATATTGAATAAAGTGAAGTTATGAACAGTCTAGTGCCAGATTACAAACCGGGAGTTTTGACAGCGTACTGTAAATGCATCAAACTGTTTGTCTTATCCACTGCTGGACAGAATTTATTGAAACTTTTGCAGCACTTCGATATCTGCCTCAAGTTTAACCTGCACCGTAAGTGAAAGTGTAATAAGCTACTTTGCTCAGTGTAAACAAAAACCTACACCAATAAATATTAATTAGAAAAGCTAAACTGAATATTTTTTACCGAAAAAATACCAAATTTGGCTGATGACGAAAGAAGTACAACTTAGTGCAAACAAGGCATAAGATATTCAACCTTACAAAATGTTCTTTCTTTGCAGTAATAAGTACAGATAGGCAGGCAGACGTGTACGTGGGCTTCAACCCGAAATAATAATATCACTCATCACATTAAAAGCTGACCAGCTTATTTTTAGCTTTAACTTTTAACCTTTTACCTATTTTCTATTTTCATTACCTTTTCCGTCCTTTATTATTATTATTATTATTATTATTAATAAATCCAACCCCATTTGTTTTAAAAAATTGGATTTTATGGATTAAATATATAAATATTTCTAAAACTATATAAATATTTCTAAAGTCTACTTTAGTAACGCCTGGCGCTCACTGTTCAAGAAAATGGGCAAAGCATGGTACACTACTCGGAAAAACAAAACAAAACCCTAATACTGCTTTTAGCTGTTATTCTGGCATGGATTCTCTGCTCTGCGTCATTGATCCAACAACCTCACTCACTATCACAGGATAGAAAGGAATGGAATAGGATAGGATGGGAGGAAACCGTGGTACCCGGAGGAAACCCGTCAAGCACAGGGGAGAACATGCAAACTCTACACACACAAACCCAGAACCTGGAGGTGCAAGGCAACAGTGCTAAACGTTAAGCCACAGTGCTGCCATTTCAGCAACCTCATAGCATATATTTCTAAGTGGAATTAATTTTTGGTCAAAATCTTGATTTCATAATGGGACAGTCAAACCATTCTGATCAGGACTCTCTGGTGGTCAACTGATTTGTAAAAATGATTTCTCAAGCTGTGTATGGTGTTTGCACGTTTCCCCCATGCTTGGCGGGCCTACAATCCAAAGACATGCAGATTAGATTAATTGCCATTCCCAAATTGTCTGTTTCGTGTGTGTGACCTACGCTGTCCCGTGTGTAGCCTGCCTCGTGTCCAAAGTCTCCAGGGATAGGCTCCAGGCTCTTGCAGCATTGTACAAGATAAAGCGGTATACAATATGACTAAAAAAAATGCATGCTCCTAGAAAAACTTTTTCAAAATTCAAGCCTGTACCATTAGGGGACAAATGATCCTATCATTGATGTGATAACCTGGTCATTCAAAACATTCAGGTAGTCAACTGACTTCATGTTAATGACAAGTAAAGTTGTTGAGCCTTGACCAGACCAACTTACTGTAAGCCCCAGAATCTTGTACAGTAAGGACTATGCATGATGGGTGCATCGCTTCATACTTCTTACCCTTATCCACCCATAACTTTGGAATTGGGCCAATCACATGACTTTTTTCATTGCTCCAAAATCCAGTCTTTATGCTCTCTAGCAAATTAAAGCCTTTTTTTTTTTTTTTTGCCAATTACTCTATTTAACAAGTGGTATCTCATGGCCAGACATCTGTTTAGTCCCAATCCTAGGAGTTCTTGTAAAATTGTGTGTGTGGAAATGCTCTTATTCTCACTTTTAATAAAAATCACTTTTAATAATCATTTTTACTATAAATTGTTTATGATGCACTTCAACAAACTTTTAGGTCATCTCTGATCAGTCATTTATGATTTTTTTTCCTGACCACATTTCTTCAATAAAGAGGTCAGACCAGCACTATCCTTCCAGATTTTAAGAATCTGTTGGACAGTTTCACCCCAATTCCAGTTATTTCAACAAACTCCTTGCTTCTTGTTTTTTTTTTTCTTGATGCAGCCCAATAATTTGATCCATTAATTAAGGTTAAAAAAATAATAATTGCCAGCTGAAACATAATAATTATTGCAGTAATTATCCAACCAAGGCTCTTAAGTCTTTGCTTATTTAAATTGTAATGGCACTTTTTGGCGAGGTAGTATAAGAAATAAATATTCCACACAAATTTTTTGAAATGTTGAATGGATATCTTGAAGATCCCACAATATTCATTCACTCATCTTCATTATGATTGAAGATGAGTGAATGAATAACTGAGTAATGGGCATCAGTTTTCAATACACCTTGGTTGTAAAGGGCATCCATTGTAGTACTCTTGAAATTATGATGAAATTAATGGAGATGAATCATTTAGAATATAACTATGTACCCATTATTAAAGTGTACATTTCAAGGGCATGTAGAGAATAGAGACTGAAAAATGATGAAAGAAGTTGCACAAATCAGAATGAGAATTTCTGAATCACTAAATAGTCTAGACCACATTCATACTATTTCAAAAGTCCTTCAAACATTCAGCTGTATGTTCTTTCGTCTCTTTCAGGAACATGCACTTCAAAGTTGCTCTGGGTCAGTGCCCAGTCCAGTGTGTGTCCAGCGGTCAGACGGCGGTCCGGCGCTCTGCTCTCTGTTAGTCTGTGGTAGGTGATCTGAGTCTGTCATTGTTGAAGTTTATTTCGCAAAGCCGCAAAGGCGTACCTCAGTGCTGCCTGACGACAGCTGAACCATGGACACTGGGCCGTGGGCTCTAAAAATAAACAGGCAGTCGGACGCGGCCATGTGTCACTCAGAAAGGAGTGAAGCACAGAGAAAGTGAGAACACCCAGATTTCTAAACACAGACTTTTCTGCAGTGGGGGGGAAAAAACTTTCATTCTATTTGTCTTTCACTAGATGCACGGTTTAAAATGTCAAACCTAATGTGTGATGCCTTTACACTCTCTCTGCACCAGCTTAATGTATAGACTGACATTAATGGTACTTTTATATGAAAATATATATTATAACCACAGCTCTGTTGAATTCTCAAGGCTAGGAATGGTAACAGCAGCTTTAACAATAATTCAAATCACATTGTGAGTGTAATTCAAATCACATGTTTATATTAATGAGCTTGTTCTAATACACATAATACTAATAATGATATTATAGGTGAGTTACAGAGGGGATTTCTTAATCATCACTGGCATCTGGCATCACATCTGTCATCACCCAGATGAAAAAGTTTTTTTTTGTTTCCAATACATCAATCAGGCATTCTTTCTCATTGCTTTTCAGCATCTATGCTATCTATACTTTTTTTTTCTTCAGTTTTTTAATTTATAGCTACAATTTTTTATTTCTGTTAACTTGTGGCATCACAGAGGGTTCGATTCCCATCTCAGGTCTGTGTGCATGGCGTTTACATGGTCTCCACATACTTGGTGGGTTTCCTCCGGGTATTATGGCTTTCTCCCATAGTCCAAACACAAATTATTTGAATTGAAGAAGATTGAAGAAGTCTCTTTTTTTAAATAAGCATTGTTATTTTACAAAATTTATTTAACAAGGAGTCTCTTGCATCAGCACTTTTTACGAGTTCTGCCACAATATAACTATCATGATAGACGACATTACATAAAATGTTTTATTTGACTTCTTCAATCTTCTTCAATTCAAATAATTTATTAATCTTCTATAATGCTTATCCTGTACAGGGTCGCGGGGAGCCTGGAGCCTATCCCAGGAGACTTTAAGAGACTTCCCAGGAGGCCGTGCCACAAGGCATGCGACTGTGCCATGCCAGACGCCACCAAGACTTCACAAGAACTCATCAAAATCACAATCTCCACGCATTAATCACTTCCACAATGTCATATCCTGCTTTTAAGAGTCCCTAACTCACTAGTCTTTTTTTCCCCCCAGTGATTTAGGGACTCTTAAAAGCAGGATATGACAACAAGTACCTTCTCATAAACAAATTTAAATTTATTCATACAGTGTTAAAAGAATATGATGTAATATAAGAATGTAATATAAATAAAAGTATTTGGAATGTGCTGTTATTGGAAAATGGTATCAACCTTGGTGCACTCACAGTATTTTTCCTTCTTTACTTGTGCATGATTAAGAGAAAATGAGCCTTTAAACTGCTCTTAACAGCTATATTGCAAAACTTTCCAGTGTTAGTTAGAGATGGCTGCCTCTGTCATAGACACACAGTAGAAGGGAAGAAAGACAGAAGGAAGGCATACAGGCCAGTCATTGGGCCCTAATCCTAACATTCACTTGCTTCTCCTTGAAGCCTCTCAGCCAAATGACTGGGATTTCAAGAACCTACAAATCTAAAATCTTATCTGAAATAACCTGGTCTCGATTCTCAAAAGCAAAAAAGGTCCCCAAATGCTTTATAAAGCGAGAAAGAAAGAGAAAGGTGGATGTGTGTGTTTGTGTGTTAGTCCTGTGCAGCTGTCTTAATGTCTGCCAGAAACATAAAAATGACGCCTCTAACACAGGCATTTAGATTATTAAACTGTTTTTGCTATGTGAGATTGGACCGGTCTTCAAAGGCAAGGGTGTAGCCGAGCATGCGACTGTGCCATGCCAGACGCCACCAAGACTTCACACGAACTCATCAAAATCACAATCTCCACGCATTAATCACTTCCACAATAACGTCGTCCAAAATAATCATTAAAATTCCCCACGAACGTTTAGCTCACATCAACCAAACAAACTTTCACAACTCCACTTTCTTGTCTTTTACATCTACTCCAAAAAAATTTAAAATGAATAAATAAACGGTCACGCACATGTCTTTTATTTAAATGTAGCCATTTATTTCACTCCACTACAAAATTTATAGTCATTTATGAACTATGATACAAACACAATATACATATTATACAGCAAATCCAATATGGGTGTGGTAAAAATTGTTTAGCGTCCGTGTTGTAGTTAATGCTTCGTAATCGATCTTTCAAACAGCTGTTTTGTGTGTGTGTGTGTAGCAAAGGTGTTATCATATGAATTATAATACTGATATGAATTATTATGCAGTGATTCAAGTTATAGGTTGAAAGCAAGTTAGCGATTGTCCCGCATGCTTTGCAAAATGTTTGCGCGGATCAATTTTACAATTAAATCGTGCCACGAACCCGAGATATTCTTTTCTAATCAACCAACAGCCAGGATATTTTGCTAGAGGTAAAAAAGAAAAAAAAAAAGAAAAATACAGGCATCTTAACCTTGAAAACAGAACGATGGATTATTTTGAAACATCTTTGAACTCGACAGGTTTCCGTTCCCACAGACGTATTTAGTCACAGTCTTCCTGATCAAAGTGCAGTGGTGCTTGACTAGTGCTTTTTGGCATGCATAATTTTAACTGCTAACATTATGTGCTGGTTTTCCAGACAGAGTCTGTGGGGGAGGGAAGGGGGGGTGGGGGTGTCAACATATTAAAAATTAAAATGAAAACAGGAAGTGTGGGAATGGGCTGGTTTGTAAGAAATCAAGGGGTCAGATCTGTCCAGAAAACAGGCTGGTATTGCTTAAGAGAAGCTTTGGAGAGATGGTGAGATACAGTACACCTGAAAAGCAATAACAAAGCTCTAGATATTGCTAGTGGGGTTTCTGAAATAAACATGACTCTGCATTTACGTACTTCCAAACAGCAAACAGCCAAGGAAAAGAAAAAATCTTTTTGAAGACAATTAAAAACATACACAATACACTGTGACTATACATCTACTGTATTTCTCAATAAAAACCCATGTGTGCAAATCTATGAGAAAGGATTAACAGTGCAGGAGTGTTTTTCCGTTTTGACAGAAGGCACCTTGGACCGTCAATGGAGCAAATGATGAACAAGGTGATCCGATTTGTACCACTTTCCTCCAGTTTCCTTCCAACATCCTTACAAAGTGCTAAACACACACCCACATCACGAGAGAACAGATAACACGGCTCTCACGCTTTATTTTATTGCTTCGTTCATGTTTGAGAGATGTTGATGCTGGACACCATTTTGCGGATTTTTTCCTCGTTCTGATGGATGTTGGATTTGATGGCACAGATCTTGTCCTGCTGTTCCGTAATGAGCTGCTCCAATTCAGACAGTTCAGCCTTCAGGGGCTTCACAGCACTGTCGGTGATCCTGACACGGACACACAACATAAGGCTTTTGAGTTACACCCACAGTAAAGCCCAGGTGATTTGCAATGAATGAAACATGATAAACGTGATACTAGTAAAACTTTATGCTACACAGTGACAGCTTTATATATAAAGTTATTTATGAGTAATACACATTAAAAATATAATTCTAATGTTCATGGAGATTCACAGCTGTGTGGAAGTTGAGTCATGGCAACTGGACTTGCAATACTCATCCAAGTAGTCATTCAGACTTAATCAGAATTTCAAACCAACAAAAAGAAGTCCAGTTGCCATGATTGCACGTCCAAACAGTCCACTGTAATGTCAATCGTAATAACAGTTACAGTTATGCATGGAGGAGTGTTGTTATATGAAAATAATCCAGGAAAGCATGGCATAGCTGTTGACCACTAAGCTGGTATTCCTTTGAACAGCACATTACAAAAAGAGCTTTATTTAAAAAGAGATTTTTTTTCTTTTAAAAGGATATCAGCCATAACATAATAATAACACAAAACATTATGCCCAGTCTGTTGTTGGTTCTCCATCTACCACCGTGGCAGGTCTGGCCCCTCAGGCCATGATACTACAAGACCACTGGGGGGGGACACCAGGATGTTGGCAGTGGATCTTTTGGGTGCTGTGAGTTGTGGAAATTGGCTCCAACTGCTCAGACTTGTTTGTCTGGAGAATCCCATTGGTGCTTGATGGGATTGGGATCTGGGGAGTTTAGAAGTTGGGTTGGCAGTCTCTGCCTCTTTACTGGCTTGGCCCTGTGCAACTGGGCATCCTGGTGCCTTTCTATAGTAGCCATACATACATCCCAGACATTTTCGGTGAGCTGTGTTGCATTGCCTTGTCTGTGGGATTGGACCAGGTGTGCTGGTGTTTGACCCCCATGGGCATGGGTGAGTCTTGGGGGCCCATGATAATGTCACCGGTTTCCTGGTAATTGATAATCCATGTTAACGAGTTAATGTTGTGTGATGTTCATGTTGTGGCAATCAGTGTACATTGCATCCCTGTACTGTATAATTAAGTGTAAAGCTGCATTTCCTTCACAAACACTGTGTATTCCCAGTACACTACCTCTGTTCCTGCAGCAGAGCCTCTGCATGTTCTTTGTTTTCACGTCTCCAGTTCTGCAGCTCGTTCTGCATAGAGTCCATGTCCTCCTGGATGTAGTCCATGATCTTGCCTAAAGGCAGAGCGCTGCGACATACACTCTGGACGGACGTTCGCAGACGCTCGATCTCCCGGACCACTAACTCTCGCTCCTTCTTACGAGCCGCTTCCAATGCCGGCGTCCGCTCCTGAAACACATCAGCACCAGGCTTAGAGTCAGCAATACGGCAGACTCGAACAAAATAGCTTATCCAGTGTCTTAAAAATACATCACAGACTGAGAGAGAGAGAGAGAGAGAGAGAGACGAGTGGAGAAGAAAAGATTTTGCACTGTCACGCTGCAGTGCTTAATATGGTACAACACAGTATAAATTTCTGTAATAGTAGTTTTATTAGTTCTGTAGGTTTTATTAACATCCACACAGTTTACGACTAATGAATGAACAGATTAGCTAATTAGCAAGAGAAAGATCGACGAAAGTATAGCTATTACAACATAAGCTATAATAGAAACACGTTCTAGACCAAAAACGTAACTATAAATGTCATGATGTTTAGTTATTGGAAAGTCGCTGTGTTAAATGCAGAATAAAACACTTTTTGAGTGTGCTGTACTAAGAAAATAATCAACTTCTGGGTGGTAACACTGCTTCATGTTCGGCTGCATCACACCACCCTGTCACTGAATATTTTCATCTGATCTCCTCTAACAATGTTTTTTATTCCTTACATATCCAGCGTTTAGAGCTGAACGTATGCGACACAATTGTAAGTGATGAAATATCTGTGGCTTTTTTGGTATTTTTCTTAATTAAAATTATCATCAAAACAACTATTCCCCATCTTTTAATCTTTAATTTTTATTTATTTATATGCATTAAAGAATGAATGATTTTGACAATGCCGCATCTTTGCTGGTGTGATCTTGCCGGTAAACCCGATCAGAATTTAGAGAGAAAGTGCTCTGGGATATAAAAGGTGGCCTGAAGTCGTCTTGGAGCGAGCGACAGACCAGCGGCAGGAAGAGCCTGACACATTTTCAGAGCCGTGTCTCACAGGAGGGAGCACTTCGAGTCAGTTACACAAACAAGGTTAGAAGAACTCGATACTCACCAGAAACGTATTCAAAAAAGAATGAGTTCGAAGCTTGAATTTACTGGTTTAGGATTTCAAGGCTACACTTGTTTAGGATTTCAAGGCAGGAATTATACAAACGTAGCAAATGTATATAAAGATCAAACATAAACGGCCATGGGATCTATAATACGAGTGGTTAGTGAGGACTGTGTGGTTTTGGGGTCCTGCTCAGCCCAGTCACCCCTCTTGGCACACACACATACACACCAGAAGTATATGTTTATTCAGCTGGAGACACAGGCTGTGTGTGGCACTAGGCCAAACAAGTCTCATTCTCAGTGCCTGCCCACACACACACACACACACACACACACACACACCTTCACAACAGTCTGTAAGACATGACTTAAGCCTAGTTTATTTTAGTAACAGAGTATGACAGTGAAGTTATTTTACAACAGTATTCAGTAACAACTACTTCACTTGGTTTTAGCTCAACGGCTAATTTCTGTCATTCTGCTCACACTCACAATTAGCTTTGTCGTGATGCTGCTGCTAATTGAACGCAAGCTACATGGCAACAGATTAACTAGCACATCTTTCGCTGTAGGAAACAAGTGGCCAATTCACATCCTGCAATATGAGTTATGTGGAAACAATGAGGATGATTATCAAAGTTACAGCACTTTCACTCATAACTGATCTCTAATTACACAGGATGGATACAGGTTGATGGTTTTAGCCTTAATGTGTGTTAGTCCTTTCTAAAGCTTTATTGTTCAGACAGTGAATGGCTGTTGAAGATTCTTCGATGACATAAAAAAAAAAAAGGAAAACAAGGAGGAAAAAAAAAACATACAAAAAAAAAAAAAAAGAAATACTATGCAAGTATATAGTGCATAGTATTATTAGTATTATTAGTAGTATTATAATATAGTATTATATTTGCATAGAGAAATAATAATCTTGGAAAATTAATTTAAAAAGTGAAACTTTCACTTAAAGCTAAATATTTCAAGCCTTTTATTTGTTTTAATTTCAACGAGTACGGCTTAAAGCTCATGAAGATCAAACATCCAGTATCTCAATCAAAAATTATTTACAATATAGAAATGTCCAAGTTCTGAAAAGTATGTCTAATGCTTGATCAGGACTCCTTTAGCATGAATAACTGCATCGGTGTGGCATGGCATGGAAGCGATCAGCCTGTGGCACTGCTAAGGCGTTACTGAAGACTAGGTTGCTTTGCTATCAGCCTTCAGTTCGTCAGGATGTTTTTGACTCTTGCAGTCAATTGTGGAAAGAAGCTCTAGAACATGATTCTATTACTTCCTTTTATCGAAGTTTGGAAAATGGCTAACAAGAACACCTTATTTTTTTTAACTTATCTCCAATTTCCCTTCTCAGCCTGCATGATGAAAGTAAAATATGTGCTGGCCATCAGCAAGGTGGGTGGCTGTGCTCACCCCTAAACACCCCCGCTAGACAAACACTGGCCAGTGCGCTCAACCCACTCGGTCAGTGGAGCACGGAGGCCAAGCACGATTTGGTCTGTTTGTCGTACTCTTGCACGAAACTGCAGTCGAAGGGGAAAAAAAAGCAGCACTCTCTGTCTCAGTGGACATAAATCAATCGTTTATAGGGGCCCTGTCGGGGTCTACAATCCCCACACGTTCCCCGTCTCCCCCTTCTTCACTCGGACCCAAGAAAAATATTAGTTTTGACTGAGTTGGATGACGGCAGGTTTTCCCATTAGCTCAGACGGTGACGGAAGCAGACAGACAGTAGCAGCGCGGTGAGACTGCTGCAGGTGGCACAGCGGGTGCTGGATGCCCTCGGCCCTCCCTCCGAACCTCAAAGCAAGGCAGGGAACCCACGCTGCAACCAGACTCCTTAGTCTGCTATGTGAATTTAAGCCTTTAGTTGCAAACCTCATTAGCTTAATGAGAAAACGCACGCAAAACATGTGAGGAATGAAATCAGGAGATGAGAGCAGAACTCTTCAAAGAGAACTCTGACAAGAAAAATGGCTCCCTTTAAATGAAACCTCACAGGGATAATAAATGAGGATGGATAAAGCAGCACACTAAATCCAAAACTATGACATCATCTAACATTCCTGTAGTGATGATTGAGTCTGGGTAGGCAAGGAGCAACAGATTAGAAGCTCATGCAAAATTTGTCTTAACCTATGGATTGGATGTGTACAAGATTCTGCCTTATAGTGACTCACATACAGTATGTGAGTTTTCCATTCCATAATGTACACCCGCCAGTCATTTTAATAGGAACACCTGCATGCATCCACATTCACACAGTTAATCAATCAGCCAATTACGCAGCACAATGCATAAAATCCTGCAGATACAGGACAAACGCTTCATTTAAGAATTAAAATTAAATTATTTGTCACATGTACTGTACCTTACATCAGAGTGAAATTTTTTTTTTTTTCATATCCCATTTAAGAAGCTGGGGTCAGAGCGCAGGGTCAGTTAGGATACAGCGCCCCTGGGCCTGGACCAGTAGCAAATTGACTGTGTTTGAGCTTGAACCCCAACCTTCGGATCAGTAATCAGAGCCTGAACCGTTTGATCCACTACTACACTTTAGTATTCATCTAAAACATAACAGGATTCACCTAATGTTAATGCACGTGACATGGCTTAATCAAGAAAATGGCCAAATTCAAAATCTCAAACTTCTTCTCACACCCATGCCTCCTCTAAACCAGATGCTTTAGATACAGAGACTGAGTCAACCAGTGAAAGATCTCAGGTGCAGTCATCCCAGTCAGACTCAGTCAGTATTAATCTTTTCATACACATTTTATATATATTTTTTTTTTGATTGTGTGAAGCTGCTTTGCAACAATGATGATTGTTAAAAGTGCTATACTGTACAAATAAAACTGAATTTAATTCACTCTCCATTATTAGATAATGCTAGCAACGCACAGCTAAGATAATTGAGGAGTTAAGATTATCTACCCAAGGGTCCAGTTTAGCTTTGTGTTCACCTGATGTTATAAAAATGCTTACATTTAATTTTGGCTCTTCAAATTTGATTTGGCTCCTAAATATTTTAGTTTTAGTAGCCAAAGGCTCCTACAGGTTTATAATTGTCTGGAGCCTAATCGTTTCTTTCTTTCTTTTTCTTTTTTTTCCCTCTGTCCAGTTTAAAGGAGCCTGTGCCCACTGTAGTTTCAGTGTTTGGCTGCCAGAAGTGTAATCTGATACGGTCTTCTGCTGTTGTGGCCCATCCAAAACAATGATGAGAGATGTCGCAGAAGAATGACCTGACCAGTTCAGGCGGACAGGAGGGCCTGCATGATTACTCAAATAATAATTGTGGCCAGAAGAAAAGCATATCAGAATGCACAACACTTTAAACCTCGAGGTGGATAGGCCACAACAGCAGAGGACCATATCGGCTTCCACTTCTGACAGCCAAAAACTACAGTGGGTACAGGCTCACTCAAACTGGACAGAGGAGGAATGGAGGAGGAATGGAGGGGGGCGGGGGGGAGAGGGGGGGACATCTGGAGTTTCTAATTTACAGCTGGTCAGGTGATTTAATGCCACCTTTGAAACAGCTGTTTTGATAAAACATGATAATAGGATATATTAGGATATAACCCTGCTTGCTTTTTCTTTTTTAAATCATCCCTAGTAATTAATAGACCTTTATGGCTGTAGATGATATTGCAGATATTCAGAAACACACACTATGAGAGAGAGAGGGAGAGAGAGAGAGAGAGAGAGCCTCCAGAACTTTGTTCTGCCCCTGATGCTGCTTACATTTCTCGAGCTGGTGTGAAGCTTCGGTGGTGGCTTCTGAGAAGAAAGATTAACAGAACTCTCCTCAGGAGTTTTCTCCATAAGAGAAGCATGAACCTTGTCCAGCTACATAATAAAAATAGCAGCGTGGTAATGGGGTGAGAAGAGGACAGAGTCCTGAGCACAGGATGCAGCAGGGTCAGCTTGTCCCCATGGGGGTCACCGCTGACATCACCGAGCTCCAGGAGAATCACACACACGCACAGTGAGGCTAGCTACTGTTTAAATGTCCCTGGAGTAGAAGCCAGTCATGCAAGACGGTTCTCACAGCTGAGTGCCAAAGAAACAGTATCATTGATGTCTAATGGCTGTTCCACCAGAGTGCTGGTAAAATTCTGATTGATCAGAAAGTGTTGAAAATCATTTCTATAACAGCAGCTTTGACAAGAGTGCAGGCTTTTCCTAATGCGTTCCTTCTGTCGTAACAACCTGACGGACGCACGCTCTGTATAAATGAGCAATTGTTAATATTGTGATTTTTTTTTTTTTTTTTTAGCAATTTAGGTGAGTTGTCCTTAACGAGAAAGTGAGTTTCAGTGAGTTGTCCTTAACGAGAAAGGCTTCAGGAGAGAGTGATGTATATAGCTGTTATAACATGATAACATGAACCGACACAGTTTTAGACAAAAAGAACAAAACATATTTTCTGTATTCCGTATTTTCTGCGAAGGCTTGGGTCTTTTATCGTCTGCAACTCCATTCTACGGATGTTTTATGAAACCGTTGTGGCGAATGTAATGTTTTACGCTGTGGTCTGTTGGGGCTGTAACATGAAGGTGGCAGATAGGAACGGACTGGACAAGGCAATTAAAAAGGCCGGATCTGTGCTAGTCATGGAGCTTGACTCTGTGGATGTAGTAGCGAAGAGGAGGATTCTGTTCAAAGTACAATCCATCTTGAACAATCCTT
>JAQMYG010000035.1:23771014-23783243 GCA_030014215.1 Clariallabes teugelsi | reverse complement strand
TGTAGAAAATAAATCACTAAACAAAAACAAAGAAATTTGCAAGTGTTCTAAAACTTTTGAACGGTAGTGTATATTATATGTAGCTGTTGTAGTGTAAGGAACCATGATGCTTTATCAATGTTCTGAGATTACAGGTTAAATATACTTCACAAACACTAGTATTTAATTAGATCAGCTTTAGCTTTGACTCCGGCAAGCATTCAACATGGCATTGTTTCAACAACCATATAAAACATTGCAAACATTTCCCTCCTAATCCTGATCATCAGTCTAATCCTGATAGAGGCATCACTCTAGAACAGGGTTCATTTGGACTCGTCAAATTTTTTTCTCATGCTGGTTCAGGACTATCCTTTAATTCATTCCAGCAATCGTCTTAGTTGTTTTCTTTGCTTCATGCAGGGCAGTAATTTTACCTTTCAGAAACATCTTTTCACAATAAAGGGATACATATAATAGTTAAAGAAATGAGAAGCTACTCACTGTATCAATTAGGGTTAAAAGAATTGTTGCCAGTTAATACATAATAATCACTTTTTATTTGCTTATTTAAATCCAAATGTAAACTTTTTTTTAGCTGTGCAGTATACAATGTATCGTTCTTAAATAAATACAGAATTGTCCCTGTTGAGACCAAATCACACCACACCACATCACCCCATCAGTGTCATCTGATTATTTCCCTATAGCAGAATGTTTTGTTTTTAACTTACACAATGCAATATGGTTTTAAGAGTTTTGTCTATGAGTTGTGGAGACCTTTCATCATTACTTAAGCACATCTGTTCTTCTAAATACTCACCGCTCCACTGGGCCCGCGTCAGTGTAGCTCTCCTGCCTCCTTACTCGGGGCGGGGCTGGTCTCGCACTACTGGGCCGTGCTATCCTTCTGTTGCTGCTGCTGCTTTAAAAAGCACATTGCTATTACTGCACCTCCTTATAAGGTTAGTTTAACTATATACTGTCGCTAGTTTTATCACTTTTCCAAAACTTAACTGAAAGCTGTGATAAATATGATTTGTATCACAGCACCAGGTGACCTAATAAGGCTATCAGTTGCAACCTAGTGATTCTAGATACAATAATATTTTGGAAAAACTCAAAACCACTCATTAACTCGTTTGGCTCTTTTGGTATCAATGAAATGAAACTGTATCAACATGCTGAATCACATACGGCAGTATCATGAGGAGGGCAAAATAAAGACCGCTTAAAATAACTATTACAGTAACTACATCTTGAGCAGATCTTACTTGTGGGATGTACGCTGCGCCAAAACATCTGATGCATCTCCATTTTCAAGATGAACAGGTTTATCCGCTGTAGCATTGTCGCTCGCTGAAACAAATGAAAAATGTTAAAAACAGGAGCTTTAAAACGAAAGAAGCTTTACAGTCATGCCTGAGATTTCTCATGAAGAATGGCGGAAGATGTGCAGTTGCATGAAAAATCACAGTTACTACTCACCTCCATCACTATCGTATTCGTCTGTGAAATAAAGTGAGAATGAGAAAAACATGACGGAAAAGAATCTGATATATTAGCAAACCACAAACAAGCTGTCAAATATGGTTAAATATATTAACATGTTTTTTTTAGCTTCTAGAGCTCTTGGAATAAATTTAAATATCATTCAAAATTGCACAAAATTATTCTTCTGAGGCATAAAATTAATGGAAGGTGGTTCTTTTTTTTTAAAGATCGGTTGCTACGTTGCTGCATAGCGTTTTTCTCATTAATCATATTTGAGACTTTTTACGAGAATGTAGGAAAACAAATAAAGTGACTATATTCACTGTCTTTATGCTTGTTATTATTCTAATCGAATTGTGAGCGCTATGACTTGGGTTAGATTAGTGGGTTACCTGGCGCTCCAGATTTAGGCCTGCGTCTCTGTCCCTTGGCAGAGGACGGCCTGGGTATTCTGGCAGGACTATCGAGCTAAACACAGGGAAAGAAAGGTTCAGACAGTGAATCTCTTAACTAAAAGCCTGGTCATTTCACGTTTACTCACACCCTTCACATTACATTATTTCCACATAATACTGTGATATGCTGTTAAATGACAAGTGGGACATTGAATAAGATGTGAAATTAGTGCAACCTACAGTAGGACTCCTCAGGAATGTAATCTGGCTTCAGAGCTCTGAATTGTTGTAATTAAGAAGGAATGACTTGCTGTCAGTGTGACTGTAGAGTAAAACTCATGTGCAAATGCATTTCCATTTATGGCATTTCGCAGACACCCTTCTACATTTATCTCATCATACTGTACAGTACGTCTGAGCAGGTGAAGGTTAAGACATTGCTCAAGGGCCCAGCAGTAGTAACTTGGTGGTGCTGGGAATTGGACCTGTAACCTTTTTTATTGTGGACAATTTGTTTTCTGATCCCACTGTGAAGGATGTGGATGAACAGATTAGGTTAGGCAGAAAACAGGTTAAATCCATGATGATGTAGGATGGTGCCTAGGTAGCCTAGAGCAAGACTCTAAACAAAAGAGGACCAAGAACAGAGCTTTGGAAAGTGCATAGTTGGACTAAGGGTGTGTAAGATGTATACCTTACTAAGCAAACACAATGGTGTTTTTGTTTTTAACGCATGTAGGCAGGTTAAACCTTAACGCATGTACAACCAAGACACGCGAATGTTATGATTAAGATTAAGTAAGTCAGGTAAATCTAATTCCGAAGGGAGAGGGAGAGCATTAATGACTCCATGAACGTTTTTACATAAACCTCCTTTACCCACGACCTTTTGCAACTGAAATTGGTTATGCACTTTGATGGTGTCAAAAACATGACTGGTTGAACTTACTAAAGCAATGTTGACATGCAATCAATTACCTTCTACAAATATGAAGAGAATATTTTTTTTAAGCTTGCCTTAAACTACTGACCAATGTTGGGTAAAAACAAAGAAACTCTAATACAATAAATAATACTTTTCAATTCATTAAGCATTTAATTACATGAGAAATAAAAAATAGTTCACAATTAAGAGTACAAAATATGTCCTAATTTGTAATAAATTAATAAATGAATAAATAAATAAATAAATGTGTGGGAAAATATAATGGAAACCTTCCCATACTGAGTAGAGAATCAAACCCAAAGAGGAAATGTTAGTTACCTGGTGTGGAGAAGCATCTGATGGCTATGTAAAAATAAAAGAGTTTTAAATGATTTTTGTTTAAACCTTAATATAATTCTAACATAACTCACAATGAATCTAACAACAACAAAAAAAAAAAAAGATATAAGTGAAACTATGCAGCCTTAGCATGACCAGACCGGCACAGCACAGCTCATAATAATAGGAAACTATTATTTCATTAGTCCTATTAATGTTCCTATTAAAAAAAGCTAAGTAAGTATTGGACTGCAGAACACTTGTAGGAAAAATGTCGAGTTTTTGGGCAATGCGATTTTCGATTTGATTCAATAATACTAATGTTCAATGCTAATTTGTCTCAGTTATGTCTTATAGGTTTTGAAGTATTAAAAACTACTAAAGTATCCAATAAACATTTAAACACTGTGTACCTTGTGTTATTGATTGTTTAAATGTCAGTTCTCTTACAAAGTCATAATCTATTTTTCTGCCCGATTCATTCCAGTCCAGCAGTTGGCGATAACAAATTAACTCAAAAGAAGAAGCGATACTCCTGCAAAATGAGAGTATTTGCAGAAGATTAAAGCGGTTTGTATTTTCTGCAAAAGCTGTGGGATATTTTTTAGGAATTCATAAATTTTAGAATGAAAATTTAATATAAATGATTTGTTTGTTAAAAAACACTAAATATATACCCTACCACTCGAACATTTGGGATCAATAGCAAATTTCCTTGTTTTCCAAAGGAAAACACATTTTCATGCAATTCACAAACAGCTGAAGGAGTTCTGACTGCAATGGAGCGGCCAGCACAGTGTCCGGATCTGAACCCTACTGAGCTGTTGTGGGAGCAGCTCGACCATATGGTACGGAGGAAGACTCTATCAAGCCAATCCATCTTATGGGAGATGCTCCAGGAAGCATGGGGAGAAATCTCATCAAATTAAAAGTGACAGCTAGAATGTCTGCCAGTAATTGCTGCTAAAGTTTTTTTTGTTGTTGTTGAAGGCAAAGTTTGAAGAACACATTCATCATTTCCATCAAAATCATTATTTCTAACTCTGACAATGTCAGCATGTCTTGTATTTTTGCTAAAAGATTGATACAAAGTGATCCCAAACTTTTGGGCAGTAGTGTATATATTTGTATGTGATTTTTTTTTTCAGATTGATTTATTCAATTAGCTGAATTGACTGACAAAAGATTGATTTATTGCCTAATCGATTAAATCTTACAGCTCTAATGTCAATGTCATAACACTGGAGACGAATGCAACCAATATGACCTCCAGTATCACCTCCTGTACATAACATTTCAAAAATTATTACAATAATACCCCAGGCAAGAAGGCACACCTGAATAAAATAAAACAACTTTAGCTAAACTGTCTATACTTATAAATAAGGCAGGATTTGTCATAATACAGAATAAAAAGAGTAATAATAATAATAAGAAGAAGAAACTTCTGCATGATTGTGCTGAATGTAAAACCACTCATGCATGTGTTGAGTGTATACCACCTGATTCTTATTTTGTGGATGTATGGGGTCTGATTAATTATTGCCATAGATGGGCAACGTGTTCTCTGTAATGAAGGTGACTTTTAGAGATTTAGAGGTTAAACTTGCTTGGGGTAAGAATTCAAGGCTATAATCTTGACTATGTACATTTTTATCATGTAGAAGTTTCATTAATAGCAAAGCATTTCAGATGAATGTTTTGAAGCACATGTTCCCTGACAATGAACTGTAAACTTAAATTCCAGCTGCACTGTGACCGAAGTCAAGAAGACAAAGTCTGGACTTAGCTGCCTCTCTTTTAGTGGTCCATTAAAAATATAAATAAATAAATAAATAAACAAACAAACAAAAACCCTGCAATGTAAAGAAAGCTGCCCGCAACAGAAAACACTCCATGAGAGTACTATGAAACTCGAACAAGCCATTACTACACAGTGTTTAACGCTGAAGGACTGGTACAATACAATACCTGATCATCTTGTGCCTCGGGTACCTGGGAGGAAATGAAGGACACACAAATAATCTTAGCCGCTAATTAACTCCACTCCTGAACACCCTTGCTTCCTCCTTCTTCTTTTTCTCACTAGTAAGTTCCCTCTCACATGCTAGCCCTCTCCATAATACAAAAGCTTCCAACTAGAGATTGTGCTTCCTTATGATTTCAAACTGCTGCATTGCAGAGCAGCATAACACACTCGAACAAAAGTGCCATCTGCCCTCTTCTGCATATATATAATCTCACTAAGTGCATTTACTGTACCCCAATATTCCACTTATAATAGCAATTGGAATAAAAATGCATCATGTAAACACCCCAGTCGGAACCGTCTGAGCTGATCCGGCCTCATTGGAATGAATTTTTAATTAGTTACTCTCTCGTTGGAATAAACATACTCATCTTGCCTACCGTGGAGGTAACAACAGGTGACTTAACGTGTTTCCTGTAAAATCAGGTAACGTGAGAGCAATTATCTCCCATCTGTGTTTACTTTCATTTACTGTTTCCAGCTGAGGAAGGTGCACAGATTAAATACATAGAAAAGCATCTAACCAATCACAGATGAGGCTGAATTCTTGTAACCAATCAAAACACAGAAGGAGGGATTTGGGAAGCCAAACATAACCTCAACTTCTTCTTCTTCTGTTATATTTCTGTCAGATTAAATGCTTTACAGCAGGTGGAAACACTATAAACATGTCAAAAAATGTATATTCTGGTTAAATACTTGCACGCTTCAGCTTGGCGTCCATGCCATTTTGCATAGAATGATTTTAAACAGATTGAGGAAATATTATCCATGCAAACATGGCTACTAATGCACATGATTGGCTAGTGTGACTGGTTGTGACTTCCCACCAAGAAAGCACGGCCATCTTTGTTCTCCAGGGTGAGCCTCGCCTTCTTGCTATTTGTTCTACTGAGAAGCGAATTTACTGGCATGCAGAAACTACAAAGCTTTCCCCAACATTGCCATCTATTCCCACTTAAACTACGACAGAAAAACAGGACACTTATAAAGGCAGAAAGGCAACCCACAAGCTAAATATGATTAAGTCAATGCTACAGTAGGTTACCTCGTCTACGTCATCTCTTTCAGTCTTGAGAAATAAAGAGACATAAAAATGTGATCAGCGAAATGTCAGGCATTACAGTGAGTGACTGCAGCTCCATGACATGAAACCTTTCTCTACATATCTAGAGTGCTGTGAAAAAAAAGATTTGCCCCTTCCTGCTTTATTTATTTTTGCAGATTTGTTATTTTTAAATTATTCAGATCACTCACTCACTTAGTCAAGGTTTAATATTACACAAAGATAACCCAAGTAAATACAAAATGCTGTTTTAAAATGACGATTTCATTTATTAAGGGAGGGCAATTATTTTTTCACATACGGCCAAGTAGGTTTGGACAGCGTTTTCCCTTAATAAATGAAATCATCATCATACAAACACTGCATTTTGTATTTACTTGAGTTATGTTTGTGCAATAATAAACTTTGAATGAGTGAGCGAGTGTGTGTGTGTGTGAGTGAGTGAGTGAGCGAGCGGTCTGAATCATTTAAGTGTGACAAATTTGCAATAAAAAAATAAATAAAAATCAGGTAGGGGCAAATACTTTCGCAGCACTGTATATTTCTCCATAACCTTAAAGTCTGTAACCTGCATCTGCTATAAACAAATATAAAACAAACATTTAGACTGGGAATGGCTATAATAAAAATTTATATAATATTGATATCATAAATAAAGTCAATATATTTTTCTGAGATAAAAATATATATAGAAGTATTTAGAATAACACTAATTGTACCTGACACTCAAGGGTGCTCTAAATATTAACTTTGCTCCATTAATTACTGATTAGTGGGATTTTGTTTTGTAGACATCACTACATGTAGACATCACTGTATGGTTTGTGTTGCAGAAATGTCCTGCGATATGATTTTTTGTTATATCATTCACCCGTACATCCAACAACATGCGAAATAAAAATATGGCTGAGGAACTCGTATGTGTACATGGTGTATCAGTAAACTCCCGAGTGTAAATAAAAAAAAAAAATTTAAAACGGAAAAAGTTTCACCTCTGCTGGTTCGATTTTGTGATTTCTGTTCGGCTCCTCGGGGTGAGGTTTTTGCTTGATCACTTCCTCTGCAGCTCGGGGCTGGAAAAAAAAAAAACACAGCATGATGGGACTCAGAAATGTCCGACACTAATCTCTTAAACATATCTATATGATTAATATTAGTAACTTTGTCTATACACACTTAGGAACAGCTATATAGATGCTCAGTCATGCTGTTATGTAATCATCCGATTACATGACAGGACAGCTGATCATTGGTAAAAGACCAGACAACTTTTTTTTTTAACCCTCATCTTTCCAGTAGCGATGACTCGCTGTCCATGGTATCCTCATGAGGACGGTGTGGTTTTGCAAAAAGTTCATCAAAATTAATTCTACAGCCAGAGTATGGATCATTTTTGACTCACCCTTGTACAAAAAAAAAACAAATTATCACTCTTGAACCACATGCAGTTTTTTTCCCACCAGTTCTCTATTTCTCAGTTGACTTTTACCCATATAAGATTACAGACTTTTATAGAACTTTTTGACTTTTTACTATATTAACACAGTATTGTGCATTAAGAGCTACAGAGACTGACCTTTTTCTCCCCTTTCTCCTTTTTCTTTTCTTCCGTCTCCTTCTGAAGCTCTCGCTCTCTCCCTCGGTCCTGCTCTTTGCCTCGGTCTCTTCGCTTGTCACGCTCACGGTCTCTGTCCTTGTCCCGCACTCGTTCTCTGTCCTTGTGTGAATCTCGCTCTCTGTTTTTCTCTCGTTCTTTGTCCTTGGTTCTTTCCCTATCCCTTTCTCTGTCTCGAGTCTTTTCTTTCTCTTGGTCCCGGTCTCTATCTCGGTCCCTTTCATTATCTCTGTCACGGTCCTTCTCTTTATCTCTGACTTTTTCTTTATCCCTATCATGGCTTTTGTCTTTATCCCGATCTCTGTCCTTTGTCCTGTCTCTCTCCCGAGCTTTCTCAGGCCTCTCTCCATCTCTGTGTCGCTCTTTCTCACTCCTCCTCCTGCTCTCCTGGTCTTTGGGTTGGTCTGGGTCTTTCTGCTCAGTGTTCACACTGCTCTCTTTAATCTTCTCCTGCAAAGTAACAAAGACAAAGACATCAGCAAATCCTTGCTTAATATCACTGCATGGATTAAATGTGTTCATATAAACACCATATAAAGTACACCAGTGATAGAGGCGTATCGGATAAAAACTAAAGATCAGGATGAATATAAACAGAACCAGTTATAAACAAAAAGACAAATTAAATTAAAGACATAAGCAAGCCTAAAAGTATTACTGATCTCCGTGTCGCCATGTCTGCAAACATGCGTGTCTTACTTCTCTGTTCTCCTTGCCGTGGGACCTGGAGGTGCTCGCTTTCCCCTTTATATCCACTTTGTCTCCAGCTAGGACATGCCTTACAGCCTCATCACTGGAGAGCTACATCACAGTGTAACAACACGGATAATCATTTAATATCACACTGAGGTTTAAAACAAAAGTACAAAATAACACAATGATCGAGTAAACATGTAGATTCTCTGGGGACTCCTAGGACTTCTATGTTTTTTTTTACAGTCCTTGTTATAAATTGTTTTACATTATAGCAGGTTAAAAAAAATTTTTTTTTCATCTATAGGCTTTTTTCCTCTTACTTGAATTAATAGGACTCAAAATATAAGTTTGTGATGTTACTGTGCCCCTCCTGACCCAAATAAAGTGTTAACAGGTATAAACATGTTTACTGGTTTGCAGAATGTAAATAATAATTAGCATGTAAAATCTAGAAATAATTACTTGAATTTTTGAGGGGGAAAAAACTCTGCGTAGTAATAATAATAATAATGGACAAATAATATATTCAAAACAAACTACTGTATATTTGTAATGTGTCTATTGCTTGCATTTTAGAAAAGGTTAATGTTTGTGTGTGTGTGTGTGTGTGTGTGTTTTTTTTAATCTGGTTAGCAGTGCTATCATAAACACCTTAGTGTCAGTGGATGGAATTGTGATATTTTATAGACAGACAGATCAACATATAGAACATAAACATACCAATAGAAATACAAATACACAGACAGCTAAACAGGTAGATGTACTGTATATAGAGATTGACAGACAAAAATACATGGGTCCATAGATAGAGGATAAAGAAACCGATAGATAGACAGAAATAGATAGACAGACAGACAGACAGACATGTGGGTACCGAGACAGATGCATAATAGAAAAGATAACAAAGATAGATAAATATACAGAAAGATAAATTGATAGACTGACAGACAGATAGATAGCTACAATGACAGACAGACAGACATAATTTTATTGACCCCTGATGGTAACAGTATCTGTCCAGGTGTTGTAAGCAGTAAAGTAAATGTCTGGTGTAAGTTAATAATAAGCTATTTAACGGCTCCTCCATCTTTTCAGTTCTGCCCAACTGTTTCCTCTTGGCTCACAAGATGGAGGTTTGTTTATACCAAATTATTGCCTGGCTGCTGATTCAGCTCAGCATTAAAAAAAGGCACAATAAAAAGTAAACAATAACAGAGTCAACTCTACAAACTATATGGCCTTCATCTTCATTCTAGTCATTTTTTGAGTAGATGGGGATTTGGAATGATGGAGTAACAATGTAAAATGTATTTTAGAAAATGGAAAGTTAGAAAGTATTTCATGTTTTTTTTTTTAAGGACGATGGGACTAGAAAAGAGAATTAAATTTAAAAGAGATGAGGGGGATCAAGACCAGAAGGTGGCAGTAATGCAACATAGTGAATGCCAACCGCTGGTAAACACCAAGAAGAAGAACTATATGGCCAAAACTATGTGGACACATGACCATCAAACCCACATGTACTTGTTGAACATCCCAATCTAGATTTAGTCACCTTTACTATTATATTAACCTGTTATATATCCCACTAGATTTTAAAGTGTGGCCGTGGGGATTAGCGATCGTTCAGGCACAAGAGCATCATTAAGGTTCGTCACTGATCTCAAGCAAGGAGTGTCTTTGTACAAGTTCTTCCAATCCAGCCTTGGCAAAGGTTCCTGTACTGTCATGCTGGAACAACAGTACAGTAAATGTTACAGCTCAGGAACACCATCTGGGTGTGATGGTCAGGTGTCTACAAACTTTTGCAAGATACTGTATACTACTCTCTACATAACCGTTTCTAAACACTAAAGCAAGCATTATGACACTGGCTTGATGAGATGTTTGACCTTGATCCAGCTTTTACCCTTTTCATAAAGTCTAAGGGCCACCAAAAAAATAGCTTTATGCATCATTTCCTTCAATTGATGACTAAAAGCCTGGAGAGATACTAAATCCAGTTTTATTGCATCCGAATCATCCTTGAAATCAGTAGGTATTTTATCCTAACCTTGTTAAGGCAGCACTTGGCGATGGTCTGGAGCAGCTCATTGGTTTTCTCGGGTTCGTGGCCAGCCACTATGCGCGCAGGCTTAGCAGCCACGGGTTCCCCACTCACCAGCATCACTACGTCTATGGTCTTCTGGAGGAACGCTATCTTCGAGTCTTTATCCTATATGCCAAGGGGAAAAAAAAAACCCACAATATTAAAATAATCTCTTTCGTTATCATAGTGACATAGTTCAGTTATTAAAATAAATAGATTTGTAATGTACGAATCAATCTTAACTTTTCCATCCACATTAATACGTATAATTATGTATGGTCTAAGCTGAGTTTTCTAGAGCGTGCTGTAAATGGGCCGTATATTATGATACAGTGAAATTGTCCATGTTCCCATTAGGAGTCGATTTTAATTCAGCCGGTTGGTAATGAGCTTAGACACGCATCGCAGACGGCAGACACTATTAATCACGAGTCATTATTACCTACTACAGGGTAAAGAGGTCATAGTTCGATAACATCGATTGGACATTTAATCATAGAAGAGTTTCTGAAGAGAAGTCGTCAAATAAAATCTTCCAAGCATTACCCGAGTCCCCACACTGCTTCGTCAGGCTGAAGCACTCCTGTCATGAAAGCATCCATTATGCATGCTGGAGCTTCAAAAGGATTTGGTTCCTTTTGCACATCATGCTGTTTTCAAAAGATATCGGATGCGAACCAGTTTATCCCACACCTCTATCTACTGTATCTCTCCTTCGCTCTTCAAGTTTTCTAGTTTCCTTCAGACAGCAGCACAGAGCTAGATATCAGTTTCTTTCACAGAGTCATTCCATGTCCAGATGATTAGAGGTATCTCAGGTTGACGCCTGAAGTTTCAAACCTTCTCTCTGACCCACTGAATTATGACACGTTTCTGAAATTCAGACTTGTCAAGTTGCAACAAGACGTCACCTCAGATACCTTTTACTGGCTGACCGGAGCAGAGCCTGATGAAGCCTGTCAGCCTGAAGGTTCAACATGGATTCTGAGATGATTTTCTGCCCACCACAGTTGCACAGAGCAGTTACTGACTTACTGTAGTCTCCCTGTGAGATTAAGCAATCTGTGGGTTTTCCTCTGTCCTTTCACATTAACCACGGAAGTGCCGTTCAGCAGATGTTTTTGGTTTTCACAACATACTAGAGATGACCATTTTAAAATCGCTATATAAATAAACCACATCCATCATCCATCACTAGGTCAGAGACACTTTATGAAAAACAGAAACTTTACATTATTTAAATTAAATAAATAAATAAAAGAAAGAAAACAAGTAGAATTGCACTGATTCCAGTATCAGCCCAATACTGTGCTAGTGCATTATATTCTACTTGTAAGCTATTCCGATACATTCGCACCCGACACCGGTTTACAGCAGACACACACTATGCAACTGCATAGGTTCCTGCAAATTACACAAGGCCTCTCATCCCTTCTCATTTCAAAAGTCAATGTCCAAGATGACAACTTTGATGAGAAGATGAGGCAGAAGTATTTTTTCTGGGTATGAAAAAAAAATAAAAATAAATTCCAGGTCTATTTATATTCTCTCTCTGATATCAGCAAAATAAAGAAGGGGGGGGGGGGGGGGGGGGAATCCCCT
>JAQMYG010000035.1:23750272-23763936 GCA_030014215.1 Clariallabes teugelsi | reverse complement strand
TATATATATATATATATATATACACTGTAAGCAAAGAGAATTGTGAGACAATGTCGAACTCCTTGTCTTTCACTCATTGTGAGTTGTAGTCTTTTTTTCTTCTTCTCCTACCTGTATTCACAAAAATGCTGGGTGCTGTGTTGTAATTGGCTACTCAAACGAACAAACCCTGCGTCAATTGGACAACGCGAAACGTCGATCACAGGACATCAAATCAGCTCCTCATATCCACTTCTAACGCAAAAAGGCGGGGTTTCACTCAATATGGGTAGAAGAAAACTATTTGTTTGCATAACCGTGCCCAGAGAAGCTCCTAGCAACAAAAAAGACGCTAGCTGGATAGCCAACTAGCACATCAAACGGCATGAAGCTCAATACAGTCTTGGTTTAAAACGGAGAATAATGACTGTATAGAAAAATTAGAAAAAGACAAAAGTGGAACATGTACAGTAGCTTCTATTATGTTAGTAGATAGTATTATGCAGGCTAGCATCCTAATCTTTAATAAGTTCACTAGTTAGCATGTTAGCTGTGTTAATGTTACAGGGAGATACACTAATCCACATTAGCCACAGGAGAGCTCGAGACCATGTTCAAGAAGTTATTACGATATCTATGTTTAATATAACAAAGCGTTTATTTATTTAACCCGAGGCTGTTAGCACTGAAGCATCTCTGCTAGCCGAGATCATGTGAGATAAAGCCTGTGAATAAAGCGTGTCTGAAGGCGATGGTGTGAGAGTGTACAGTACTGAGTGTGTGAGAGTCAGGGCTGGTGAACCCACCTCGCTCACTATATCGTGCAGGTAACGGAAAGGCGGTTTGTTCAGCAGCTTCTCAGTCAGAGGAGGTTTCTTGATCACTTTCCCCAGAGTTTCCTGCGTCTTTCTGGCCACTGATCCGTTCATCGTCTGCGCTTCAAGCCTAACGTCGCGGCTCGGAAATGTTAAAGATGGGAGAAAAACAAATAAACATATACAAGCAGCAGATTTCCAATCACAACTTAAACCGTGTCGTCTCCGTTGCCGTGTCAATACCCATGCAATCCCATAGTGCGCCACTGCTTGGGAGTGCGCGTGCGCGAAAACCGGCTGGTTGTCAAGGAATCTCCAAGGCAACAACTAGCAACTTCGAGTCGAGCGTTAAATTAATATTTTATTCGTTTTACATTACTATTTGTAAAGTTTATATCAGTATTATAATTGTATAAATTGAATACTTTTTAAAAAATCATATTCTTATTACTTTTAATTGACGTATTCTATTTTAATTTAATTGTACCAGATGGGACGGTTAGCACTGTCGCCTTGCACCTCCAGGATCCGGGTTCGATTCCCGTCTCTGTGTGCATGGAGTTTGCATGTTCTCCCTGTGCTTGGTGGGTTTCCTCCGGGTACTCTGGTTTCCACCCACAGTCCAAAGATATACAGGTTATGCTAATTGACATTCCCAAATTGCCTGTAGTGTGTGTGTGTGTGTGTGTGTGTGCCCTGCGATGGATTGGCACCCTGTCTAGGGTGTACCCCGCCTCGTGCCCTTAGCCTCCCGGGATAGGCTCCAGGTCCCTGAATACAGGATGAAGCGGTATAGAAGATGAGTGAGTGAGTGTACCAGATGGCACAGTGACATAGTCGTTAGCAGTGTCGCCTTGCACCTACAGGGTCCGGATTCCATTCCCGACCAGGCTCGGTTCCCATCTCCCCGTGCTTGGTGGGTTTCCTCCCACAGTCCCTTTTTTTTAGGCTAATTGCCATTTCCAAATTTGGAGACTTAGGGCTTGAGGTGGGGTACCACCTGGATGGGGTGCCATCGCTGGGCACACACACATATTTACACTCACTCACACACCACAGGCAACTTGGCAATGCCAATCAGCATAATCTGCATGTCTTTGGACTGTGGGAGAAAACTGGAGTACCCGAAGGAAACCCACCAAGCGCTGGGAGAACATGCAAACTCCCCACACACAGACTCGAGGTGGGAATTGAAACCTTGATCCTGGAGGTGCGAGGCCACAGTGCTAACCACTACGCCACCATGCCACCAATAAAAGTAATAACATTAAACATAAAAAGAGTGCAACCCGGAAGTTGTAGAAGCTCGTTTTTTTTGTTTGTTTGTTAATAAGACTCTTTTATTTGTCATTTTTATTATTTTTTATTCTTTAAATCAGATTATTTATTCATCAATTTATTTATTAATTTATTTATTAATTACTTTTTCAAATAATGTAAACTTCATGTGTGGTAATGAAGCTATAAATAAAACTGTTAAATATAATGTTTTTTTTATATTTAAGCGGTGGCTGTGTGTGGGGATAGAAGGCTGCCTCTAAGCCACACCCCCTCTGCCACAACAAGTCTTTATTGCCTAAAGTCCTCCAATGAATTTTCCATTTCATTTAAACTTTCATGTCAAACGATTAATGCCGTGTCTTGCTTTCCTTTGTTGGTAGAGAAGAATAGCTGTGTGTCAGACCTGTCTGGTGGGTTTTATAAGTACAAGAGCAGCTACATGACAGGGTCCTGTCAAACTGGAGTGAGGGACAGCCGGTTTGGATCTGACGTTTCACTTCAGTAAGTTTTATTTTATGGAATATTTATATGAATATGCTATGAGTAAACCTTGCCTTTGGTACTTTGCTAATAACATCTTTTTTCTTTCTTGTTGTTTTCTGCTTCATTAGAGTTAAAATTCTTACCAGGAAGCCAATGCATCCATAAATTTGATCTAATCATTAATCTTAGACTTAGCTAAAATAAGGGATGAGAATTAGATTTTATAAATATTTATTACTGTGCAAAAGTAATAAACTAAGCAAAGTCAATATTAACTATGATAACACTGCTTTTTTTTAAGGTTTAGTAGTATCAGGTGTATTCTGTGCAAATTCATATGAAATTGATGTTTGTTTTCTAAGCATTTTGGAAAACTTATTCTACAATGTTCTTCTCGAAGTTCTTTTTGAGATTTTATTTTTATTTCATTTCATTTAGCAAAAGATTTACTTAAAAAAAGAAAGAAAAAAAATAGGATGCCAGCAGTGACTCCAATCTGTGTAAGGCCATGTTGGCATGAAGTTGCCAATAAATATGTCAGTATTTAATTTACGGCAAATCTCAAACGCAAATCTCGTTTAAAATAAAAAATGAATACATGGAAATGATTTGTCTAAACATTGTATGTGACTTTAAACCAGTTTTTCATGTCCAACAGCTCCCTCACCCACACCTTTTTTTTTTTTTTGAGGGACTTTTCACAGAGCTAGTCTAACAGCTACCATACTGGTATGTGAAAACAATATGGATAAAGACAGAAAAAAACTCAATACTAATCTCACCAGTATGTGCATACTGCATATTCTTAGTCTGTCTCTTTACTCTGTACACAGTAATCATGGCCCACTGGTACCTGTGTGTGTTTCTGCTGCTGTTGTCCTGTGATGTGGCCTTTGTGAAGAAAAAGAAAGCAGCCCAGACACTCTCAAGAGGTAAGTTCATTTAATCTTTGAAATATAATATCAAATTTGAAAGGCAAAAAAATGTAGATTGTAAACATAACGACTTTAGATTAGATTAGATTAGATAGATAGATAGATAGATAGATAGATAGATAGATAGATAGATAGATAGATAGATAGATAGATAATGCAAATTTTGTTATATATTGCAAAAACAAGTCTCCTGTGATGTGGTTTTAAAGTTTAAAAAACAAAAGCAGACCAGTCTCTTTCAAGAGGTAAAATCATTCAATATGAGAAATGTAACAGGAAATCCAGTATGTTTTGGAAAAAGTGTGGATAGTAAGTACTATATAGCACTATTAACTATTAATAGGACACATTATAATATTATCTAATATTATATAAAATAGTAGATATAATAGTAGTAGTATGCTGGGGATGAGTGAACAATTCTGACCGATTGAGAAGTTTAGTACATAAAAAAGACACAATTGTAAGATGAGTGAATTTCATTCATTATCACAAGGAATAAAAATGACCCTGTGGTGTATAAAGTAATACTAGAAAATAATATTAGCTCTTTTGACTGACTGTAATATAAATGACATAAATGATGTAGTATGCACCGTGTCTGCTATTAAAACTGCTATTATTATATAGCCTCTTAGGTGAAATATTCAGAGAGGAATTTAATAATATCTTCATTTTTGATAAATCTTTTTTATTGTCATGTCCTACTTACAATACAGTATGTCAGGTATCACATTTTGCATTCTGGACAGTGAGAGCTGAAAGTTGTGTTAAAATATTATATACACCTTGGGCATACAGTAGGTGAAAACCTTAGGCGCTGCAAACTTTTTCACTACATTTTTCACCACGCGTGGGATGATGTCATTTGGACAAGCAGTAGGTCGGTATAGTTTATTCCTTGCATGTGTCACTCAGGTGGACTTTTTAAAAATGTATTTTATATAGGCTGGGGTGATGAAATTTCCTGGGCGCAGACGTATGAGGAGGGGCTGATCAAAATGAAGGAGAGGTACAGTGTTACATTTTTGCAAAGCCAAATATCAACCCTTAGTTGCTCATACTGTATTTGCAGATTACATAGTGAGTGTATGTGCTTTTTATTATATCTCTACAGTAACAAGCCGCTGATGGTAATTCATCACTTAGACGAATGCCCATATAGTCAAGGTTTGTCATTTTACTATATTTGTTAATTATTTAAATATCAATAAATGACTAAAATGTATAGTTTATGATATGATGCAGGTAAGTATGGATTATCATTGAAAGTACAATATCAATCAGCATAATATACTACATATAAGGATGGGTGATAATGTAAAGGAAAAATATGCATAAATGTAAGTCATAGTAAGGTGTTACATAAGCTGCTAATAGTGTTTGTCTGGAATTGTACTGGAGACACAGAGAACCATTCTTATGAAATTTGGTGTTATGATGATGGTGGTGGGGCGTCACTCTAAAACCTCCTGTAGGGGTGTAATTTTCATATACAACGCCTTAACAACATAACCAAGCCACTGATTTTTTTCTTTACATTTCACCCATCTGTATGTGAGGACCACATTGATTTTTTCTTACATACTTTTATCTCTTTTATTCATACATCAAGCTCTTAAGAAGGCTTTTGCGGAGAGCAAATCCATCCAAAAAATGGCCAAAGAAGATTTCATCATGGTCAACATAGTGGTAAAGTTTTACATTACTGTCCTACAATCAGTGACGGGCTCACTTTGCAGTTATACACTCACTGAGCACTAGGAACACTAGTCAGAACTGCTGCTCACTAGACGTTGTTTCTAACTGTAAGTACACCATAATTCGTGTTCTGAATAAACTCCAGAAAGTGTTATGTGTGAAAATCCCAGGAGATCAGATCAGAAGTTCAGAAAAATACTCATCCATGGTCAAAAGCTTGATCACATTTTTCACCATTCTAATATGATAATTACATAAATGTGCAGGTATATGGGTGTTCCTAATAAAGTGTCCAGTGAGTGTAAGCTCTTTCTTGGTACATCAGTGGACAGCATATTTCACTGTCTAACCCAGCCTGAAAATTATTTGCAGCATGAAACGCCAGATGCTAATTTGGCTCCTGATGGCTATTACGTTCCCAGAATTCTTTTTGTTCGTAAGTTTCTATTAAAACAATTTGTTAAATATAATCATATGTCAGTTAAGAATCACTATTAAATGCAAACAAAATGTAAATTCTTCATGTTTCTTTAGAAATCAGATCTTTTCATTATCATTAAATCTTAAAGTAAATTTTGTACACATTTTGTAATGACTAACCTGTACATCTTTTCTCCTTACTCCAGATCCCACTATGGTCGTGCGCAATGACATCACTGGCAAGTACCACAACCGAAAGTACGCCTATGAACCTAACGACATGGAGTTCTGTGAGTACAGTATCTGATTAAGCTCACATATTGTATTTAATAGTACCTATATGGTGCAACACACCTGGGCAGCTTTCTCCTGCGGTTTCTGCTATTAACATGTTCTCATGTTTTCTGGTAACCTTGCAGCTTTATATTAAATAGAATGAAATCCTACTATATCTGTAACGACAATAGCTCTGTAGCACATACAGTATGTGTTACTCTAGAACTAGTGTGGTTTAAATAGAGATATGACATGATGTGATTGGCCCAAGTGGGCGAAAACTGGGAAGTTAACTCTTTTTTGACACCTTAAGAGAAAACATCTTGTAGAAGCAATTTATCCATAAACACTCCAGTAAGTTTACGTGTAAAACGTGTGCTGATTGTTAAAGGGGACATATTATTCAACGTCGCCTTTATATTCATTTTTAGAGATTAGGATTAATTTAGGATGCTGTTTTTACTTTTTCCATTTTTAAATTGGCTGGAGCTTACATAAGCCAAAAAGATTTTTCCTTTAATGTGACATCATATAGAAAGAGTTCCACCGCCAGCTTGTTGCTCAGCTCTGCCCTGTTCTGCCGTTTCCCGGGTGCCATTTTTAAGCTTTAAATAATGTTAATGCTAATCTAGCCTTCTTCAGTTCTTAAGAAAAGCTATTTCGGTGGTTTGCTGTTAACTGCTAAAGGCTTCTTTTGCTCTTAGATTTTTTTTTTGCTTTTATATTGCTAAACATTATGGATGCAGTCGCGAATTATATCATACAATAGTTCGATTTATACTGAAAACCCTTATTTTGCCCCTTTGCTGTTAATCAGAAATATGGGTGCAAAATGCATGAAAAAGTGAAATTCAGAACGAGTGACTTAAAAGGGGTCCCTGCATTCTGATTGGTTAGAAAAATGCACTGCCGCAAAGTGGCATTGGGGCTGTTGATTTAAAGCTACAGATGCTAAAACAATGTGTTTGGAATAAAGTAGTAAATCGCAAGGAATTTCAGATATGCCAGAATGCATGATTGCTTAATCATATTATATAAGAATATGCAAAAGTTGTGTTTCAGATAACAGCATTAACGGATACATTTCAGAGACCTCGAAGATTTATTTAAATTTGTTAAAAGAAGAACAGGAAAAAACACGCATTAAGCACATTAAGGAATAAAACTACTTAATGTTGATGCACACTTTAATTTTGTAAATGATACCTGATAAATCATGACTTCTGTTTAATCACATTGTCTCCTCTGTGTTTCTATCTAGTGGAGGAGAACATGATAAAAGCCAAGCAGTTGTATCACACAGAGCTGTAGTGAGATCAGAGCTGGTGACACAGGAGAATGCCAGATGGATGAGAAGATGCAGGACTGAAACTGTTTGTTATGCTATCAGAATTTTCATACAATGTCCTACAATGAGTGAACCAAACACTTCCAGCTGTGAAAGAATGTGTTCATGTGGTCATGTGTTCATGCGTGCCAGCTCTCAGTTGTATTCTAATGTTGATCTGATTGATATGAGACACTGAAACACTGGTACCCTGACAAATAAAATGTACTGAACACAATTATAAACAGTGTACATACAGTACAATGAATCGTCACTAATCTCATGTCATCATCCAGATACAATGGTTTTCGCATTTGTACCATGATTTTAAATCATACTTTGATCATCTTGGGTCATCCTCAGTGACAGACCTGTAGCTTCCATCATGGTTCCCTACCCAAATAATTATACATCTAAGTTCATATATCCATCTTTCCAGCATAGCATTGTCATTAACGTACACATTTTAAAGATTCTATATATTTTTTGTAGTGTTCAGAGAGTGCAACGTGGACCAAGCATCTAATACATAGTATGTAATACTTCTCTCTCACCAGTAGAGGGCACTACAACATGCATTATAAAGTTCAACCATCTCAGAAAAGAAGTGGTTGTTCTCAGACATTTTTAAATAGTTGTTTATTTCAGGACAACTAACTCATCTAGGTTAGGCACTGACAAGTTGAATCACATCCCTATTGGAGAAATTTAGCTTTAGGGTGGATGAGAGCGGTTAATAATGATCAGAAATCCTGCTAAACATGATCAGGATGAGAAAGATGAAGACAGAAAATAAAGTATGGGGGGAGACAATTCATCGAAAGAGTAATAGTCAAAATTTCTGAAAAAAAAAAAAATTGTTCTGTAGAACAAATATAGTCCACTCCAGTCTAGCAGAGACACAATCAAGCATTGCATGACAAACTATATTTTTTGGTTCACTGATGAAACACTCACTCATTCATAGTCCATACCACTATACCATCATATACAGGATCACGAGCGGGCTGGAGCCCATTTCAGGAGTCTTAGTACAGCCTGGACGGGGTGCCAATCCATCGCAAAGTGCGCACACACACACACGCTCATTCACACACTATATGCAATCTGGGAACGCCAATTAGCCTAATCTGCATGTCTTTAGACTGTAGGAGGAAACCGGAGCACCCCGGAGGAAACCCACCAAGCACAGTGAGAACATGCAAATTCCATGTACAGTACACAGACCATGAGACTGAAATCGAATCTGGACCATGGAGGCACGAGGCCACAGAGCTAACCTAAGCCTCACTGATTAAGAGCTAATGAAAATATAAGATGGAACTTCTGTGGGCTTTTGTTTCTTGACAGCACTGTTGTGTTTTGTGTCGTGTTTTTAGCATGAGAGGTAAAAAATCAATGGCACAATGAACACTGAAGATTTGAAACAGAGTTTGATTCATCTTTGGGAAAATAACTGGATGGTAGATGGTAATCTTTCAGCATAATAACGACTCCTCAAACATACAGAAAATACAAATAAAACCCACTTGAAACAGAATTGCAGTGGTAAATTGGCCACCAAGCATAAACAATACTGAGGGAGTATGAGATCTATTGAATGGACCGGTTTAAAAGAAAATCTCCAGCAGATTCTTCCAGCATAGTTTGTTGATTTCCAGGAACTTGTTTTACTCACACCATACATCTGTCTCTACAAATGTCCTGCATTTTGTGGAATGTTATTTATCTTTCCAATAATGAAAAAATAAACTTATATAAAAGATTAGATATTTAGGTAAAAACAGGTTTTTGGGCTGTTGTGCTACTGGTATAATAAAAAGACTTTAACATGGAAAACAATTGAACTAGAACTGTGGCTTTGCACATCCAGGGTGTAAAGTAAAGGTTTGCAGCTCTGTTTTAAATCATACAGGAAATTTGACGTGTGATCTATGGCAGGACTAATTTCAGGTGTGTCGATAAGAGACGTGTACGATTTTGGTGTATGATGAGTAAATAAAACAGAACTTACTTTGAAATACTGTGAGTTACAATAAACATTGCTACAAAGTAGTTTTACATAAATATATATTCAAAATTCATTTAAAAAATTTATTTGTCACATACACGTCCACACACAGTACGAAAGGCAGTGAAATGCTTATATAACTGTTCATGACCCAAAAAAATAACGGTAGGGTAGAGTGAAAAGACAGAAAGTGGAGTGTAAATGTAAAAATGTAAAAAAATATATATATCTGGGGTAAGTGTACAAATCTGCAATTTACAATTTACAAAGGTTGTGAAAAAATATATATAGAAAAAGATAAAATGGATAATTTAAATGTATACAGTAAGTTAAACAGAATATGCAAAATAGTAAGATATAGCATGTAGGTGTTGCATGAGGGGAGTGGTGATTCAGGTGGCCAGGGCTCTAGGTGGTTGATTTAGGGATCTGATGATCCGCCTGCGGGTTCAACATAAAACATCACAGCAACATCATGCTTTAGAGTTTTTTTTTCCTACCATGGTTGAGTAATGCCATTTTTCTTTATGTCCATCTTTTTTAACATCTATCCTGTTTATTTTGTGTAAAAAATCTTTTTAAAAATCAGAAAACATTACTAAATAAAAATTTCCTTACACAAATTTTCCATAAAACAGACCTACAGTACATAGAAAACATTAAAAAAAAACCCAACTATGATGATTTGCTTCATTGATCTTCCACAAGGAAGAGTGAGCATGCTAGGGATGAATATTTGGACTCCGGAGCACCCTCAGTGGGGTGCAGTGGGGAAAAAAAAAAAAAAAAAAACACACAAATCATGTTGATCAGGAAATGGCCCTAGTAGAATGTACTCGGCAATGTTCATTTCAAATTCAATTTGAACTAGACGGCAAAGCAGAAAATTATATTGTCAAAGGAAATCTGTGAATAAAAGATGTCCATTCAGTGCTTTCAGAGGAATGTGAGACGGAGTGAGGCACGTCTCTATTTCTTGAGCAATGACCGCGCTCCTTTTTAACAACTAAAACACTTTTTAGAGGAAAATGGCCTCCGGCAAACATCTTCACATCAAAACGCAGCACCAAGGCAAAAGCCATATTTTCCTATTCACCTGAAGACCGATATGTCAGGGGTGCGCACACACACACACACACACACGCATGTACACACACTCACACAAGTAACATGAGCATTTTTTGTCCCTGAAGGCCAAATCACATTGTTTTCCAGATGTGTTAGAGACTAGTCATTTGTCCTGGTTTCACAAAGCAATTTTTGCTCTGGCAGAAGGTTTTGCCATAGACCTTTTCTTTTACCAGTTTTGAAGGACAGTCTGGAGCTACAGGGTACATTTCATAAAAAAGCTGGACCCTCACACAAAGCTGACAGGACTGCTTGTTAAGCAAGACTCCAATCAGGGCACTGCACGTACACTTACGTAATGTCTATATGTGTACACGAATTGACCTACGCCTTTAAAAAAAGAAGGAATAAAGTTTTCTTGACTGACAAATTCCCTGTGATTATGTTCAGCTCCAAGTCAACTGTAAAACCCTTCCATTACCGGCATCTTAAAGGAACTCCTGTTTATAAAGGTAGCCTGGATGTCAAAATGCCAAGCTAATGTGTCTAAGTGCAACACAAGTGCAACAAGTGTCATTACCCCCCTGCGGATAAAAGGGAAAAATAACCCAAGGCAGTGTTGTGCCAGGCACTCTTCTAAGAGTCACAGTTTCTCTTTTAGCTCAGAGAGATCTTTGACAAGGACACAGGCCCATTAGTGGCTATTCCAAGCCCTCGCTCAGACAATTTAGATATTCAAATATCCGCCCGCTTAGCGCAAACTGTTTGCAAAGTAGAGCTGAATTGGTAATGTGTTATTAATCTTTTCCTCTCTGCAGCCTTTTCTCTTTCTCGCCACCCCATCACCAGTGCACCAATGCGACTTCCGCACACTGCAGTCCGTGTCCTGGAGGTACAAGGGCAGACGAGACCATTGAAACTGGAAGGTCAGAATGCAAATTACTCTCCTCCTCCTCCTCCTCCTCCACACACCCCTCCACCACTCTCTCTTCTGAATAGCGCAAGGTTCCTGTTTTTAATTATTCTGTCATCTTCAAAGAATTCCACGTCAAAAATGTTTGGCACCCAGAATAGCCTGAGCGCAAAGATAAATGTTATTCATTTCTGTGACAGTGCTTTTTTTTTTTCTTTCTTTCTTTCAGCTCTCACCTTTCCATCCTCCATCCTGCCACACCACCTTATCTATCAGGCAATTATAGCAAATCAGGCTGCCAGTGGCTGGTGGCAGAAGCCTGCCATGCAAAACAGCACCAATTAACATATACTGTACAGGACATTAGAAGTCTTGCAATCAGTGCATTACTAAAGCAAGTTGGATATCCTTTTAGGAAAAGTTCCACATTTTAATGATATGGGAAGATAGTTAACAGCAGTCGGGTTTGACACTTGACAACCTTAAGAATGAAGTAAACTATTGTATAAGAGCCGGTGTCTTTGTGACCCCTCGTCCCTGGAGTGGAGAGGAGTACGCAGCTCTTCAACAGCTGTTGTTCCAGAATTTTGCACCATTTCTGCTGTATTATCTTTGGGATTGTGTTTTATAGAATATTTGATTGATGATATATTTTTGCATACCTTACATTTTTTTTCTGCATCAAAAAAAGTATGAAAAGTGATGATAAGACTGTACCATGTGACCTTAACACTGATGTGTTGCGAAGGTTACAGGTGCGTGAATGCTGCACTGCTGGGGAGCGTGGATTTTCTCCCTAATTTTAGTCATACTGTAGCTATTGGGGGCATTGTAACACATTGTAACGAAGGACAGCGCTATCCGCCCCTTCCGCTTGCATGAGCTCACAGATGCCCATGATTGACTGTGGAGCCACAGTTGATGTGAATGCGCTAAGTGCCTCCCATCACTCCCCCTGAGAAAGCTCGGCCAATCAGCTCTCTCCTTCATACCAATGGGTGTTACACTAATGCTACGCTAATGCACTTATCCTAGTGTTTCACTAGTGCTTGGTCATCAAGATAGAAAGTTTTCTCAGTACACCAGAGCCATGATCAAACTGTCTGCTCTGAAACACTGGCCCCCCGGGAACTCCTTTAATGGCTCAGACAGATGGAAATGATTTGGAGCTAGTTCAGGACTGTATGGGGGATGTGGCAATAACTCCCAGCCAAGTTCCTGTAATGTGCAAGTGGTGTTCCAATAGACTCCTAAAATTTGTGACAAGTTATCCATTTATTTTTTTTAAGGATCACTTGCTGAATGTTCATAGGAACGACTGCAGCGTGTTACAAGCCACCTCGTTCGGGATCGTCATTCATGAACGTGCGGTCTTCTTTAAAATGTTTAAATGTTTTAGTGTGTGATAAGAGTCTCACGTACTGTGCTTGAAGTCTCACGTCTGTGCTTGAAGTTTTCTGTAAATGTCAATCAGTTTTCATTCACAAGAAATTTGACTTGAATGCCCCTGTTTCCTTGTATTAGTTTATAGTTAATAATATAGTAAGCTTATTTCTAGACATTTGCATACTGTAAATTGTGATTTCAGAATTACAGCTATGCAAATTTAATGTGTCTTAGGTCTGCCAAATGCCTAAATGTAAATATAAATGTAATGTTTGCCAAGGCTCAGGTTGCTGTATGTCCTGTTTTTGGAGGGTTCTCCCTTTTCCTCCCACTGTCTAAACTCATTTAGCAAGATTGACTTTACCAAATTGTCCCTACTGTATGTGTGGATGTGTGTACATGGTGATGTTTACTGGAAATGGTGATTTCTCCTGCAGTGGCTCCAGTGTTACTGCGATCGAGTCTGGATTCAAAGTAGTTCAGTTCAGGATAAAGTGGTTACGTAAAAATTCATATAGAAAGATGTATGGACAGTTTGTTTGGATTTATTAAAAAAAATACTCAGCATGCCAATAATTTTGCCTCATATATGAATTAATACATTGATTTAATTGTAAAACATTTAACAGACTTCTTTGTGTAGGGACTGAACAAGAAAACATTTTATAGGTGAAAAGAACTTGTTTGAAAGCAGTTGGCCCGAATTCTGTCTAAAAATTCAAAAGTGAATTACATTTACTAAAAATACAAGACTTTTGCAGAGTGCTTGTTTTTAATTTTACCAAAATGACAAACAAAAACTACCTTTTCTGTTATATAAACCTAAGAATAGATCCTAATTGATGTAATAATTTACTACAAATATTACACAATATGTACGTCATGCTGTTTCATTGTGTGACCGACATGACAGATTTGTAAGGGCTAAAAAGGATTTACTTATAGAAATGATTTCTTTTAAAAGGAAAGGAAATATAATTTTCTAATTGTTTAAATAGTGCTGATAATTATGTAGTTAAACTGTAAAAATAAGGGAGAATTGTGGGATATATATATATATATATATATA
>JAQMYG010000035.1:23685543-23696915 GCA_030014215.1 Clariallabes teugelsi | reverse complement strand
AGAGAGAGAGAGAGATACAGTATATATAATGCTTAAATTGTAACCATCAAATGTTAATGCTCCTTTTGGGTAACTGGACCCTAATCATACTGAGTACTGAGGAAAGTGTGCATCTATTTCATGCATATGATACAAACAAATAATTAGGTTTTAACAACTTCACTATATTAATGTACACAGATTTATTCCGTATGCAAAGCGGGAGCTCAGTGTGTCTATAGAGCATCTATGATGCGCCACTGAAAAGATCTGCCCTCTCTCAAAGACGTTCGTTACACTGAGATACTTCTGCCTCCTATCACTGCACCTCTTCTAAATCTGCTCTGAAAAGCACAGCGTATTAACGAAGTCTTAAGCCGCTCAAAACTTTTACTAGAAGTGCTGAAAAACATCAGCTTGCATACTTTAATATGACAGGCATCATAAAGCTCACTGAAACTGTTCTAACAAACTCTATGGGGTAAAAAAAGAACGGTCTTTAAAAGACAGTCTCTAGGAAAGTTTCTGTGAAAAACTGCGTGCTTTAAATCACTGGGTTTATGGCAGCACTGATCAGAGTATATGGCTGTCTGACAGGACGAGCAGCACGTCTGCCCTCGGGTCAGAATACAGCAGGACATGTCTATAAATAACCAAAGGCATTACGGCCAAGACTGCTTTCCACAGCCTGGAAATCATGATGATCTAAGAGGATGTCAGTGTGTGAAGTAAGGAAGCAGGTCTCTGTCGGAGAGTTATAGACAGGTACTGCGCTAAAAACTGCCTCTGATGCCTCTTTGTGAATAAAGCACTACAGGTGTCCTTTAAGCGACAAAGCTAAAATCTACAGTATAGCTGCAGTAAACTGAAACATATACAGTAAAGGTCAAGTTATATACAATACCTTGCAGATAATGTACAGTTAATAAACTGATGTCTAAATAGTGACAGCTGTTAAATTTGCGATTTTTTTTATTTTGCACTATAAAACAGAGCTGTACATTTGACTTCTAAAGACAAATTAAAGAGCCAGTGGTGGTTCTGTGCTTAACGTAAGACCCTGGCATTGTCAAAGCCATGGTTCAGTCTTTTAGGGTACATTCACATTTCATGCCGCATTGCTCAATTATGATTTTCTATACTCATGCCATCTGGGTTACGGTACAACACATCATGAGTTTATGAGACAACAGATTTATTTCAAACTATATACTGTATTTATACATATAATAAAACTGTAAAGCTGGCATGTCTATACATGGCAGGGGGGGACGTAAGATGAATAATACATCAAGATGTTTGTGGTATTTTTGTCTGTCTGTCTGTTTGTGCACGCATCATATAAAAACTACTGAACAGATTTTAATAAACTTGAGGAAACATATAGGTTTTGTTTCATTGCAATCGGCCCACGTGAAGAAAAGATATGCAAGTTTAAAATTTTAATGGAAAATGCCGTTATACCATTAAAAAATAAACTGACCTTGAAAAAAACCCATAAATTCTTATAAAAATTCAACAGATGGCGTCGTACATTTTTGTAACACACGCTTATGAGTGTGCAATTGAAATCTACTTAATAAACGTGATCTCACACCTTCATTCCACTTACTTCCTACTAACGTAAAAATTTTAGTTCATTCCTAAATCTTACAGATGGTGTTGTATATTTTTAAATTACGATCATGAGTGTGAAAGTCAATTCCACAAGAATGAGATCACGGACACGTTTCGTAATGTAATATATGCTTAGGATTTTGCTCTGGAAGACGAAAGCAGTTGGTCAGCTGTATTTGCTGAGATCCAGAAGAAGGAAGAAAAGCCAGACGCCTCGCTTTTACTGTTTAAGCACTGCTATGGAATCCCTGCGCTGCCGATGCTGTCAGCAAGCACCCTACGCATGTGCAGATCCGATAAGTTGCATAAATTCTGGTCTGCCGATTCATGACACATGAACGTGTATTGGATATACTAACGTATAAACTAATGTTCACACTCCTCTGCCTTCATCTGACTTTCACCTGTTCTGTCCCCTGAAAGCAGCCCTACAAGTATAAGATTCACTTCGGGTAAAGAAGTGAAGACAACGATGGATTAGTGGTTTTAGGCTGATTGGCAGCTCAACCTAAAACTTTTTTTAAATGAGGGAATACGAAAGCTTGTTGACAGATGGACAAAATGTATTGAAAAGCAAGGTTTATGTTAAAAATGATGTATTTGTCATGGACGTGACTGAGATCTGATTTGAGCGTTCACACAGCCCTAGAAATATCTGATTTGTGTCATATTGGGTTCAACAATCGGAGTTGATTAATGTGAACATAGGGATAGCCTTCAACCCTAAAATACTGTATAAGATGTTTTTTTATATTATATTTTCATTAATCCATGGTGCAAATACTGTGTTCTCACTCCAACACAAACCTGAGGTGGTTCAACTCCACAAAATATACATTAATCACAATTTAGTCAATTATACCTTTGAGATATTTACTAGGATGCACCAGTTACTGAAGATCGTGTACTTTATCATTTGAATAAGCATGGCTTTTCATATGATCAGCAAGTTACAAATCTGACCACCTGGTTTAAAGTAAAAACTAGCGACATGTCGGTTTTGAACTTGAAGAAATGCAAACTTGCTCTAGGTCTTTTCCCAAATTGTTGCCACAAAGTTCAAAGTACATGGTTGAATAGAATGTCTATGTGTTTCCATTCACTACAAAGAAGTGGCCTAAACCTGTTTCTTTATGACAATGCAGAAAGTGAGCTCAACTGAGACATGGTTTAAGATTGGAGTGAAGGAACTCGAGCGGTCTGCACCGAGCCGTGACCTCGACTCTACGCCTTCGGGATCAACTGGAACGCCGACTCCACCCCAGACCTCACTAATGCTCATGTGGTTAAACAAACAGAAATCTCCAGAGCCACACTCTAGTCAAAGCCTTCTCCAACCAGACTGGTGGTTATCAAAACAGCAAAGAGGGAAAACATCTGGAATAAGACAGTCGAAAAAGCACAGATGGGGTACAGATGGTTGTATAGTGTCTTCCTGTCCTGATGAGCTTCCTTATTTACAAAACAGAAGATCTGCTATAGAATGTGAAATAATACATAATAAAAAATTAATTACAGATGTTGTCGATAGCTACATTTCTTGACATTCATCAAAGAACCTGTGTTAATTACTAACTGCTGCTTTCTAACACTTGATATACCAACATCCTGCACTCTTGATCAGCTCTCGAGCGGATTGGAAGGTGATGAGCTAAACACTTTTAAAGTATGAAGGTTTAGAAATGACATAGCTATGAGCTCCGGGAACACAACAGCAGTACATCCTTCGTAAGAGTGCTCTTGCGTGTTTGTGCGGCGAGAGGAAGAGATTTAAGCCGGCTGGAGAGCTTGCAGCAGCAGCAGCGGCGGCGGCAACAGACTTTAGAGCAGAAATGCTGAGTCCACAGTGCTGTTCTTCTGCTATCAGGAGCTGAGCTTAGCTGGAGGTTGCGGAGGTGCGAAAGCCTTTTTGTGCTGAGAAGGAGGGTTTAATATCTGACGACCGGCTGTTCATCACCGCTCTGCAAGAGCGAACGTCTGACTGGTGGAAAGTTGTAGTGGGCTGGATATGAATTTTGGATCGGACAGGTTTATGCGAGATTGCTTTTAGAGGAGGCTATACTGCAGACGAGGTGGATATTTCACGGAAGTGAAATGAGGGAAAAAATCATTTCTAAATGGAAATCCAAACGCCTGCACCGAAACGAAGAATGACACTTCGAACCCGTACACGTGAGAATATATTAACACAAAGTGGTAGTAACCGTTCCCCGTCCGACACAAGCTTTACTATTTTCCTCCAGGTGCAGTCATAAATCACCGGCATGCACGAATATAAGAGTCTGCTCATGGCAATAAACGACCTCAGTCTCAGAGTCCATCATTGCAAGGACGAGTGGCCAAAAAACTGACACCTTATAGCTCGGCCGCCTTCCCCCTGCCTTTTACACGGCCCCTTTGACGTTCCTTTATTTCTCCATCACCCCCGGCGCCATTTATGCTGAAAAATATGGCTGACTCTCTCTCTCTCTCTCTCTCTCTCTCTGTGTATGCTGAGGTATGGATTTATGCACCATTGACTTACCAGCTTTTCAACAACAAAACTCGCAAGGAGACTCTTCCACTTTTCTGGCTGAGCGGAACTGCTGTGTTCGACGCGAGAATCGCTTTCGCTCAAAAACATTACCCATGGCCACAAGTGTATTCTCAACAAGCTTCACACATCCTATTCCTTTGATAAACACATGCTAGAACTTTTGAACAGATTAAACACAGATTGCATAAATGCTCGTATTGCGAAATCTGATGCAACGTGTTGCAAGAACTACTCATAAACCTATCTTAATACGGCCTTCGGGGATTTTTTTTTTCTTTATTTTTTCAAGCTAGAAACCTCAAAAATCTCATCGAGAGCCCAGAACAGTGCAGTATGCATTGTTTAAAGCCTCCGACAGTGTCACAGCCTACACACACACACACACACACACAAAGAAAGAAGCAGAAAGAGAGTTTTCATTATTATATTACTTTTATTTTTAACTACAGTGAGAAAGACCGCTGGTATAGTAAGACAGTATGGGGCTGTACTAAGGGTCTCCACACTGTGCAACGTTGTCTTACTGTGTAGTCATAAATTCTGCAGCCGTGCAGTCGGATCAGATATCATTAAAAGGTGCGAGACTGTGATGCGCAGTAGGATAGTTTTATCAATAAATGATAGCGAATTCATGATAAATCACTGCCTGGTCCTTGAACATTGTTAGAGAAAGTCTACATTTCACTGAAGGACCATCTTTTAAAATGAAGGCAGACTGAAGGAGCTTCTACAGACGGAATTCGTGATCAGGTGACTGGCGAATATATTCCAGATTCGAGGCTTTCAAGCCCTTTTTTTTTTGCTTTCTAATTTAAGAATCCTTTAAGGGTCGGAACTAAATAATCCACTCAAGGGTAGCGGAATAAGTTACAGGCTGCATGAAGGAAGAAAAAATAATACTAAAATACATCATCATGCACCTAACCTAAACCAACCTACTGCCTGTGGAGATGCCTGATTGCGTAATTAATAATAAAAAGGATCACTAAAAACATTGCGAAAAGCCCTCGATACTGATCTGAAACATCTAGAAAAAGCTCTGGATGTTAAATAATAGATTTTTCTTACATTACTTCTTAACATCATAATTTAAATAATAAATAGTGATTTTACATGGTAGTTTTTATTCATGCTCAACTTTCCTATTAGAAATGATGGTCTTGTCAATTTAACAAACAAGTAGCTCTGACTGAGCAATCTGATTGGACGAAAGGTGGTGATAATGTACGGTAACGCCACTTGGACGTTTAACTACAGTATGTCCATCACTCCGCATCCCAGGTCTTCTAATAATCGTTAATTAGAGTACACTACCTGTCAGTTGCAGCATGGGTAAAAAAAATACAGTGGGTCAGTACTCAGGAGAGAGCAACTACCTGCCAAAAACAAATCACAGAAGCACTTTCAGCAACAAAACATTTTACATTCGTTGTAAAACATTATTTCATCTTAAAAAATACTTCTTATTCATTGCTTCTTTGTCATTATGAAACGTCTCTAAACCATCTGCATTCTTTCATGCTTGGCCACAAAGCTGACACGAGGCTGAATTCCAAATCGCTCTCCAACCCCTGATCAAGTGCCCTTTTACTTGGTGTGTGAGACAACGTACTGTACACCCTTTATAGCATACTAGCTTTCCATTTAACGCTATTTGGGATTCGATCCCGAAACCTTGGAGATAATAAGTGGTACTATAAATAGAAACCTTAGGAGATTTACAGGACTTTCCACCCTCTCCATGGTTTATTCTTCTACCTTTTGGCGATATACTGTAGTACCATTAGGAATTTAAAACCTCTTTCACTCCTGTTAATTACACTAATTGTCAGTTTATTATTTGCGCCAATTGCAGGAGGATCATGTTGGAGTGGCAAAATAACTGGTTACATATAGAAGGAAATAATAATCTGTTGATAACTTTGGTATAAAAGCAATATCACACTTGAGGTCATGCTATATTCCTGGATACACAGTAGAGCACATATCCAGCAGTACAGCACTCCATCCCATGTGCATAATTATATCCATTTTCAATCTGAAATCTGCACGTAATTGACAGTCAGTCACTTTCATCCAGAAGCAGTTCGCCTGAATCGTTTCCACATTTAATCAACTCCATTAAAATATAAGGCTGTGCATGGACTCATCCCTTAATACCAGTTCTAATAGATTTGAACTGTATTTCTTAAATCTCACATTCTATTAACAACTTCATTACACACAACTCAAAGAAGGCCAGGAATCCTGCCAGAGCCGTGTGCAAGAGTGTGAGGCTGGAGGATGCATGAGACGTTCTCTCCCACCAGATACCGGACGAGCCTTCACTGGACATCAGAAGAAATGAGTAGTGATACAAAACCCATTTACAATTAGGCTCCCCATCAGCCTCCAATTACAGCACACCCAGCGCAGGGAAAAGTCACTTCACTTCTTATCCCATTACCTTCCGAACAGTAAGACACAAGGTGCTGTGTAAGAAGGAAATAAAAGTATTAAGGGAAGATGGAATCATTAGGGCATGCATTTCCCCTCCGTCGAGATTGTCGCAGCCCAGCTCAGCCCAGCTCAGGTCCCAGCTCAGAGCTTTCCTCAAGCTACGGCGGATGAATATGAAGAAGTCGCATTTGGTGAATTGGGTTCCGAGATGGTTAAAAGAACATGAGACAGACAAACCTGATGAAGAGCTGCATAAATACATTAAAGGAACACTAGTGTATTGGTTTTCATTTTCTCAAAATCAGGACTAACTTCACGTGCATCCCAACTTTTAATGCTCTGCTCATGGACAACAATATGTCTAATATACTGTATGTTGTGCAGTTTTCTGCCCACGAGCTTCTGAAGTCTTTGGAGACCGCCTCTCCACACATTCTGTTCAGCACTTTCAAGCAGAAAATGATGCAATAACTTGATACGATGAGGTTTTGAAATATAATCTGATGGAAGAGTTTCCAGAATCCCATCCTTAGAACTTATAAAAGAAAAAAAAAAAAGTTAGAAATGGCTTCATTCTGGTAAAATTTAAAGGTCTCATCATGTTTATTGATGAAATACCAGACTACAAATACTAGACAGCTGACTTGATACAAGAAGTTTGGAGAAAAAATTGGTTTACAAACTAGCACCCACCACTGGATGTGTTCTCCTACCCTCTAAATACACATCCTGCTGAGACATTAAACATTTAAACCATATAAGATTATAAGGAAGCCATAATAATACTGAATAATCTGACTGTCCTGTTTTTGCGACATAGTAGAGCGTACATCAAAAGTAAAGGTGAGGGGAAACAAATGTCATTTTTATTCTTTATTAACAGTTGAGCTCCAGCATGGAAGAGATGCTTTACAGACTGAGAAAAATAGCAATGTGTCCCACAGTCTGTAGCCTTGTGGCCCTGCAGGTCTGAGACAAGGTGCCCACTTGTCAACAGCAGGTGGAGGTCGGAGGGCGCCAGGCATGGAAAAGTAATCATGAGGCAGGGAGCGAGTGAGTGCGAGCAAAAAAGCGAGAGCAGACAGAGATGGATGGGTCGTGCTAACATGAGGGAATATGAGGGATGCCGAGGCCCGGTGTCCGACGAAAACTGTCAAAGCCACCCCACCAAGTCCTAACGCAGACGGATAGATCCAGTGTTCAAAACTGATTCGTTCAGAAATGAGGGACCTTTCCAAAATGGTGCCACAAACCTCTCATCTTTCTCCTTGAAATGATATCTCCCAGACCCTGGGGTAGCCATGTATTTCATCCAAGATACTGAGAAAAAAAAGTTCAGAAAAATGAAATTAAAACCCCACTGAGTTCTATATTTGCATGAATCGGCATGGTGGGAGGGCGGGTCTGTAGGTGTGTTCACGATGTACAGAGAGGTAGCAGTCTGTGCTGCAATGCAGCTCGGCTCGGCGCCTCTGCGGTTCTGCACACTGGCTCGATCCAGGTAATGATCCTTAATGGAGCACACGTGCAAGTGACGCTGGCTGACCGAGTGCTTAATGAAGAGAGGCTCCCAGAGGACAGAGCTGCCCGTCGCTCTGCCTGATTAAAACTGATGGGCCGGGTGTGTGGGGGTGACGAGCGCAGCCACCCCTCTGCCTCGCCGCAAGCAGCGCAACCCGCCCGTCGCCACACACATTTCTGCCGCTCCATTATTCAATTTCTGCACTTTAATGACCAATAACAGATTCGAATTACTCTGCCAACACCAAATTCACCTTGCGGCAAATTGCAGGTTTTTTACACTTTGAATGCTTTTAGGACTTCGCGCCACAAAAGCGGCAGATGGAAAGCTTTGACAAAGCGACTCTTGATTTTTTAAGGACTTGATAAATGCACCGAGGGAATGTAAGAGATGACTGAAATTGCTGCTCTGTCATGGATGGAAAGACATTTACCGAAACTGAAATGATGGGAAGGCGTGGGAATTATCCGTCTGCTGTTAGCCGTACGCGTTCCGAGAGGCAAATTACCCCTTTTCACGTCATAAAGGAACGAACCTGAAACTGCTAATATCGTGACCCGTGTTGACCTCGGTTTCATCGGTTTGAGAGAAAGAATTAGTCTGAACATACGATGCTCTTAGCAGACTCGAAGTGTCTAACTTCCACATTTCAGCGTAGAAATTGTGAAAACTGTCTCAAAAGTCTCAGACTTGTTGTCTAAGGGTGCGCCGATCGAAATCGGCTGATATTTGCTTAATTACGACAGATCGGTCGTCTCTCGACAGGCCGATCATGTAAACTGATTTTTTGTGATGACGCAAAATACTTGAGTGACAGCCACATCAACATGCCGTTGCCAATCTGGAAATATTACCAAGTGTCAAATCTGAGACTTGGTACCAAGATGTCAAATTTTCAATACGCTACATTTTTTTCTGAAGCAAAACCATGTGGAGGAACGTCTGCCAAAAGCTTTAACATTCTTATTTGCTGCTTGAGAACAACTCGGTGTGAATAATTTAAGTATGAGAAGTACGCAAAGGCAGCGGCTAAATCTCGTAAGTTGACTCTCGCTCAACCACCTTATGCAGAAGCGCTCGAAAAGCTTGAGCATTACTCTGCAGAGAATATAAAGGCTAAAAACCTTATCACAAATACGAAGAATAAAGGGAGAAATAAAGAGTGGTTCTGAGGCAGCCTGGGTTTGCGTTACCGCTCCACTACTCAGCACGGCTGCACACAATCTGGATAATAAAAGGAATAGACTTGCAGAAAAATGCAGAAATTCTGATATTTGAAAGAAACGCCTGCCCTCGCTGCTTACTAATGATTAGCCCTGATTGGCTCACCATAACCATGCTTTTTTTTTTTTTTTATGACTCAGTGGTTAGCAGTGTTCTATAGTGTGTCGCGGTAGCGGCGTAAAGACAGCAGGTGCCAACAGACCGACGGTCAACAAGCTTATTAGGGAAGCTGTCTGTCATTGGAGTGGAGCAGGTCTCTGGCGGAGGCGTCTGAGAGAAGAATGCTGAAAAAACCTCTCAGGATTCTGAACAATACGTCCTATACGCTGCATGTCACACTGGTGTCCTACAGGAACACATTCAGGCAGGCGTAGACTGAGACCACCGTGAAGCACCACAGAATGCAACAGGAGGTCTTTCCTATACGTATATGGCCATTGAATTTTTAGCGCTCCTCCCTACAAAAGAGGGAGGAGTTATAAACAATGGTCATAGAATAAAAGTAATAGGTGCACTAGCGTTACCACTGCAATTTGTATGACAGAGTTCCTTAATATTATGTGCAATATAATTCACCAATATCATTTGCAGTAACTTGCACATATAATAACTAAGTTACTGATCGAAATGTTGGCTGTTCGAGCTCCAGCTATCCCAGGTTGCTGCTGTTGGGCCCTTAAGCAAGGCCCTTAACCCTGTCTGCCACAAGGGGCGCCGTGAAATGGCTGACCCCGTGCTCTGACCCCGGCGCTAGGGTATGCTAAAGAAATAAAGAATTTCAATGTGCAGTAATGTATGCGTGATGAATAAAGGCTGAACTTAACCCAATATCATTTATCAAAAAAAAACAAAAAAAACATGTGTATTATTGTTTAGCTAAGCTATATGCAATATCATTTAGCAATATCGTGTGAAATATTACTCATCATTGTTGCTATGTAAATTCTAACATCGGCAGTTGCTGCATTCTACTTTGTCTAGTTTTATTTTAATTTATTACTTCCCTTCATTGCATGTATTGTATATTTCTTTACACTTTTTTTGTTCTTTTACAGTTTTTTTTATCTTATCTTATCTTAATTATATTTGTGCAATGCTGTTTAGAATAGTTATCATATTTTTGATATAAATAGTAAATGAATAAACAATACTAAACAATAAATAGATTAGTTTAAATGGAAGATCCCAATAATCCACACACACACACACACACACACACACGTCATCAGCAATCTGTTATCTGTATCGTTATCAGTATCAGCCGATTCTGATTTCTGTGATCGGCCGCCAAAACCCCTAATGTGTATATATTTAGTTTAATTAGTAGTTTAATTAACCGGTATCACAGGCAATAAAGTAAAAGACTGAAAAAACTGGGGAATAAAGTGGACGGAATGCCTGATGAATACAAATGTACGTTGAATAATTAAGGAATTATTGAAGCACACGGCATTGTGGTGCGGTGAAGCGTAGATCTTTATACCAACCCAAAGTTGATTGTTTACCAATAACAGCAGCTTCTGAAGTGATTCATTTATTACAGTGATTTGCTAAAAAGTTCAGAATTTTGTAACACACTGGATTTTAAACCGTTTAAAGCTACTTTTATGGAAAAAAAAGAACCCACGCTGAGGACCGTGTCCCTGTGTCCTGAGCTTTTGTGCCGATTGAAAACATCAGCAAGTTTCTTTGGACCTGCTATTAAAATTCACATATTTCATTTAACAGTTTATGAATCAAAAGGAAGGAGCAGCATGACACATACATCCACTTAAAACAGTGATAAAATGCGGCAACTCCACTGTCTCTCTCTTACACACACACACACACACACACACACACACACACACACACACACACACAAATGTGCGGCAAAAAACATGCCGCCGGCTTGGCTCGTTGACAAATTAGAACAAAGTGTTATAATTAGGTACCCAGATGAGTGTTACACTATTAAAACTAGTGGCTGTGTGTGTGTTATTTCTCATTTAATGTGTAAGCAGAGAGATTGCTACAGTAAGCTTCAATACTGTGTATCAGCGTGTCTCCCTGTGT
>JAQMYG010000035.1:23653948-23664734 GCA_030014215.1 Clariallabes teugelsi | reverse complement strand
CTACCACTCAGTCGGGAGGGCCAAAGACTATCACGTGTTTCCTCCGAACCACGTGACGCCAGCCGACCGCATCTTTTTGAACTGCTTGCTCACTGGAGGCGGCGTAACACACTCGGAGGACAGCGCTATCCGCTCCCTCCGCTTACGTGAGCTCACAGACGCCCCTTATTGGCTGTAGAGCCGTGATTAATGCTTCTTAACTGCTTCTTTCGGGGGAGCAAACAGGTGAAAGTCCGCAGGACATCCTCCCTACAGTCTTGACCATCAGACTTTCACCTGTTTGGTCTCCTGAAAGCAGCCCTACGAGGACAAAGATTCGATTCTGATGAAGATGTGAAGACAGCGGTGCATCTGTGGCTCGCAGCTCAGCTGAAAACAGTTTTGCAATGATCGAATTCGAAAGCCTGGTGACAGAAGGACAAAGTATTGAGAAGCAAGAAGATTGTCAGGAATTAATGCATTTGTCTTTTCGAAAAAGTTAATTAAAATAAATTCTGATCATTTTGACTCCCTTCAAGATTCTCTTGAACATTTACACACCGACTTATGTTTTTTTATTTATTTATTTATTATATCAGTGGCACGGTGGTGTAGTGGTTAACACTGTCGCCTTGCACCTCCAGGGTCCGGGCTCGATTCCCGTCTCTGTGTGCATGGAGTTTGCATGTTCTCCTCGTGCTTGGTGGGTTTCCTCCGGGTACTCCGGTTTCCTCCCACAGTCCAAAGATATGCAGGTTAGGCTAACTAGCGTTCCCAAATTGCCCGTAGTGTGTGAATGGGTGTGTGAGTGTGTTTATGTGGATTGGCACCCTGTCCAGGGTGTACCCCGCCTCGTGCCCTAAGCCTCCTGGGATAGGCTCCAGGTCATTGCGACCCTGAATACAGGATAAAGTGGTACTGTATAGAAGATGAGTGAGCGAGTGAGTGAGTGGTACATCTCATTCAAAATCGTCCTCGCTAAGACTTGGTTAAATTTGGTTGCTGGTGCAACAGTGATTAGCGCTGCTTTTCTATGGCTTACATGTGGCCCTGTGGGAGCTACTCTGTTTTGCAGCTCTTATAATCATGTGCAGAAAAAAGCTCCACTGGTGGATTGGGCTGGAAATATTGAGCTATTAGACAGTGGAAAAGGACATGAGGGAAAAATTACTGCTGCTGCACTCAGTGTGAACATCCGACAGGAAAGTTGGGAGGATATTAGATTTATTTAAAAGATGCCTTGTGAACGTATCCCCTGTAGCCTCTCCTCTGCCTTGGGCATTCTGCTCTCTCTGTGTTGCAGATTTTTAAATATTCAACACTGCAGAGATCTTCTTGTTCCATCGCAAGCCACACACACATATGCACATATGCGCACACACACTGTTCTCGAAGAGCAGGCAATGGTAAGCCACACACCAGAACCAGACTTGTACAATAAAACCCCCTGAAAGACTCCAGTTGCACGTTAACCAGCCATTCATGACAGACATTCATGCTCTGCTCTGTGGTGAACTATAAAAATTGGAATTAGGGAAGAAAAAAAGGAAAAAAAACATAAATAGCTTTAGGGCTGTGTGAGTTTATGTGTGTGTAGAAGCGGGAGGAAACACTGACTGCAGACACGCAGCACTTTTCTCCATCTCCAGATCAGGAAGCTTCAGGTCATTAGCAAAAGATCATTACTACACGGGAATGTGCAAATGTGCAAACACAAAAACAGGAGGCGCACACACAAACACACACACACACACACACACATAATAACACAGACAAAAAAAAAAACAACCACTTGCTCTGTGTTTGTTTACCAGGAGCAGAAATGTGACACTGAAAACAGGGGCTGCTTCTTTAAGTCGTCCTGAAGACTGGCTGTATGCATAGCCATACTGGCCGTGTGTATGTGTGTGTGTGTGTGTGTGGGGGCAGAGATTTGACTGCTTGCCACCGAGCTAGGAAAACAATGTACGGTCTGTTTCCCTGAGGAAGCAGGCCCCGGTGCCGGCTGAAGACTGAGACTCGCTCTCCTCTGCGACTTGGGCAACAAAAGCTGGCTACCACGAGACCTTCATCTGAGGTTTAAATCAGAAAGAAGAACGTTGAGCGCTGATTTCTCCGAATCGGAGGGAGATTACGATTATCTCAGGAGCCGGCATACAAAGTAGACTTCGAGCCATGATTGAGAACGACGGCGCTCAGTTCATCACTGCCATCAGCAGTCTATGACCCTGACGCTCCCAAACAGGAGACGCCATCAAGCTTCGGGGGGCTCGAGTGTCTCCGGGAGTTTGTGCAGCGCTTCCTTCACGGATTGCACTGAAACAACACCCATAGGGAAAAGTTCTCCGATTAGCTGTTTGTCCTAACAAGGAAAAAAAAAGACCAATGACCCTCTCGTCACTTAACCTCTGCCCAGCTGTTCATTTTTTAATCAACATCAATCTATCTGCTGAAGCTCTTTTTTTTCTGAACAAATCGAGCAAGATGATTTGAATTCCGTTCACCAACAATAAACCACTTAATCTGCTTAAAAGTGGAGTCAAACTGGCATGTTCATACAGTAGGCTACCTTGTCTGGTGATGTTTCCAACATCACTATAGATACTGTACTACTACAAGGTTGAGACATACAGTATACTTTAAAATTATAACACATTTACCGAGACAAATAGGAATAAATCATGAAATTATGAGGAAATAACAACGAAGAAATGTTATTGATTAATTGCCAGTGAAAAGAAAGGTAAATATAGGTGGTGTTCAGGTCAAACCGGGACTTTTGATTGAGCAGAATACAGTTATGAGAGTCAAAAAAAAAATCTGTTAATTTCTCTATATAATACTCTTCTGTACTAACACACATATTCCAGTGTTTCACTAGTGCTTGGATACCATCAAGGTAAAAAGTTTTGCCAGTATGCCGGAGCCAGTCTTCACGTCTGAAACGCTGGCCTCCCAGGAACTCCTTTAATGGCCCAAACATGGCTTGGAGCGAGGTCAGGACTGCATGGGGGGGATGTGGCAATAACACCCATCCGAGTTCCTGTAATGTCCAAGTGGTGTTGGTGAATGATTGTGTGCACAGTCTCACAGACAGACTTGGAAATTTGCAAGGATTAGGCATTTCACGTTCACGAGAACGACTGCAGTGAGCCCTGAACCATCTCAGCTGGGCGCGTCGTTTAAGGGCTTCTTTGAAACGTTTGCACCATTTAAATGTTTTACTGAAGCTACTGTAAGAGTTTCACTTTATTCATGAGAAATTTCATCTCAAGTCCCGGTTTCGCTTAAAGGCCCCTTGTATGTGGAATGAGTGGAGGAAAGGGCTCTGTGGAGAAATCACTGTGCAAAAGCTCTTGCATTCTGGCCTAGATAGATCTCTGGTGTACAGAAATGAAATGCCATGAGCAGAGCTTCACAGATGGATGAGAAAGGTTCAAGATGGCGGAGGATCAGGAGGGACAAGCTATTGGCTAATATCTCTTAGATGCAAGCCGGGAACTGGTCCCTCCTGGTCAGGTCACCTGTGTGAGGTTGTCAACTGTCCAAGGGCATCACTAGACATATGCAACTTTCAGATTTAATATAGCAGCACACCTCAACGTGCTAATTGGGTAAATGGGTTCTTATGCCAATCCTCCCTGACAAAACGGAAAAGTTCGCTTTCAAAATCTTTAAGGTCCTCTCCAAATCCTGCAGTTTGGGAGATAGACTTTCTAGATTTCACATCTGGGCATGAACTTATTTTCTTTCATACAGGTACAGAATGTACATGCAAGTTGGCACTAAGAAGTATTGTTCATGGTGCCAACTCATGTCTGGCTTGGTTGGCACTAGATACTTGGTGTGATAAAAGTTCTTACAGAGTGTAACACTGGAAAGTTTAAAAAAAAAAAAAAGTGACATTTTGACAATAATCAGACAAAGAAAGAAAAAAACTAATTGCCCTAAGCATCCAGTGGCATTTATTTAACAGATATTTAAACGGTCATAAATTAACACATCGCCCCTCTTCTCTTTCCTCAAGAGTTAATAATTCCTCTGCAGTCCCCTGCACCTGACAGATTGGGGTTGTTTGTTTGCGGTGCCGTTATCTGCTCCCCGGGGCTCTGAATCTAGGTCAGCACTCTGGAGAGTTACGTAGGAAGGTGTTGGGTGGTGAAGTGGGGCCAGGTGGCCGGCACAGCTGGAGCTCATAAAGACCACTGCGTGACATCTACAGCAGAGGGACAGAGGACAGGTAACGATCTCGCCACCTGGACGCTGCCCAGTCTCTTGCGGAGCAGCCACGTGAGCTGAATCAAAAGAGCAGAAGAAATACTGCGGGGGAAAAAAAAAACTCAATAAAGAAGAAGCGGAGTGTCAAGACGTAACTGTGTGTTACACCACAGAGAGCATCTCCTGCTCTCAATACAAGTCCTGAGAGGACCAAGAGAGTAATAATAATCCAGTGATGTTATATCCAAGAGTCATTGTATGTGGGATGACAGCAGTTCCCGCTCTAACATGCCCTCACACACGCTCACACACACACGGCACATACGCACACTCAGTAAGAGCCAGCATCATCCTGGGACTAGGAAGATTAGTTTCATTGCTCAGTACAAAATCCTTTACAAAACACATTCTCAGCTCCTGCTGGAGAACAATGCTGGTGTGCTCATTCCCACGCGCGGGCCATTCACGGCCTGAGCTACTGTTACCGCGCCTGCTTTTAACTAGGCCAGAGAGAGAGAGAGAGAGAGAGATCAACAGAAACCGGCAAAGATGTGGGGCGAAACTTAGATTAAACTTGTTAAGAAACATCCTGACTTGCAGTTTGATGACTTACTTACAGTGCTTGTGAAATTAGTTAAAAGAAATCTAAACCAGGCGGCACAGTGGCGTAGTGACTAGCAGTGTCGCCTCGCACCTCCAGACTTTAGGGTTCGATTCCCGCCTCGAGTCTGTGTGCGTGGACTTTGCATGTTCTCCCCGTGCTTGATGTGTTTCCTGCAAGTACTTTGGTGTGTTTAATTGGCGTTCCCAAATTGCCTGTAGTGTGTGCCTGTGTGTGCCCTGTCTCCACATGCCCAAAGTCTCCTTGTATAGGCTCCAAGCCCCGACGACCCTGTGCAGGATATAGAAGTGTTACAGAAGATGAATGAACGAATAAAAAAATCTGAACCGCATTTAAATGGAACGCAAGTAAAGAATCAATCACGATAGAGTGGCGGGATGAAGCCAAACGCAAAGCCGAGGGCCACTTCGACCCCAAAGTTCATCAGTTTCCAACAATGACACAACCTAAAGAGGACATCAACAAAATTATCAGGAGATATAACTATTCCCATTCATAACAGCCTCTCTGTTTCTTGTAAGGCAACTTGTAACCAAGAAAACGTTTTTATGTTTAAGACTTTTCTAAAATACCAGCTTTACCTCTGACCGTCACAAAATGCTGATGCTGAAAACAAAAATGCTAAACAAACAAAGAACAAGAGAACAAGCGCATTAATTTGAGGCTTGCGGCAAAAACTACTGTCCGTGCTGCTCTTATAGAAAATTACTCCGTTCCTGCTGACGAATCAGAATGGAGAGTTCAACAGCAGTTTGTTATAACTGCCGAGTAAAGGAATAATCCTAGTCTAGCTAGCGCATATATCTGAGTGACACTCACATGACACACATGACACTCACATGAACGGGAAACCAGTTCATCTAAAACAGTGTGCAGTAAGGCACTTTGGGTCATGCTATGAATATAAATGTAATTTAGATGTCTAAATCAGTCTACATGCAGCTGGTAAATACCATCATGAACAAAATATATAATATATAATTTATCTAATCCAATATTTCTGTCTGTATTTTTTTTACAGAAGGGAAAAACTGGTGCTTTACCTGTACTGTACGGCTTCCAACTTGGAAAGTTGGTTAAAACTGTTGTTAGCGTGTAGTACTGTAGGTTAAACACTGATTATATAGTGTATGTTATATAACATCATACAACAGTTCTGATCGAATAATCTGATTAGACGAGCGGCTTGCCATGAGTGGTGATATAGAGCATAACATAACATTATTTAACTATACGCATCACTCCGTGTCACAGGTCTTGTACAAATCATTAATTGCACTCACTTTCGATCGCCAGGACAACTGGAAGTAGGTCACCCTTGAAAGAGGGGAGAGCTGCTGCCTGCAAAACCCCACATACAAAGGCAGTCATGGAAGCACTTTCAACACTATGTGATCTGAAACAACACTTTCCTCACTAATCATTCTAAATCGTCTTTGGACCGTCCCTGGTTTGTGTTTGCGAGTAACATAATCTACAAAGCTAACTAGCTTTAAAGACAAGGCTGAATCCCAAATCCGTCACTATCCCCTAATCAAGGGCACTACTTGCTATGCGGAACAAGGGATTGTACACTCTAGTGCGCTAGTTTTCCATTTTATGATATTTAGGATTAAGTGGAATAAGTTTCTTAAGGGTGTCCGTCACCTCCATGATTTATTCTCCTCGCCTTTCGACTACTGTACATCCCAGCAAACATTTGGACGTTTGATGACTGTTGAAATGACGTCCCTTCGACACGTCCCGCCATGGCTGAAAAACAGTTCTAAAATGAAATTTGAACAGACGTGTTTGACATTATCTGATTCACAACAGCTGTCATAAATCGTCCAATTTTTGACTTGGAGGGTATATATTGAACAACACTAAAAGTCAAAGTAACAGCTATACAGCAACTGTAGACGTGTTCAAACGTCTTTGAATGCATTTTTAGGAAATGTTCTGTCTCACATATTTTTATCAATTAATGACGTCCTACAGCGACTGTTTTTGGCCGGGGACACAACGTCGCTATCGGACCAATGTTTGCTGGGATAGTACCAGTAAGACGGGTAAACTGCTTTCGATATCGTTAATTACACTAACTCAGCTAGTTACGGAAGGTTATGTGTTGGCGGAACAAAATAACTGTTGATAATAAATGATGATTGTGGCATTGCTTTTATTGCTTCGCATAAAGCAATATCCAACTCAAGGACATATTGTAGCTCTAAATATCAGCACAGTATGATATATTTGGTATAACGGCACTCACTCCTCTGTGATACTGCTTAATTATCGGATCATATATGTAGATGTTTCAAAACTCAACAACCTTCAATTACGAGTGTCCTTGCTGTAATTCCTTTCTATTCTTTTGTCTCAGGGAGATGAATTTGTCTGTGGTGATCACACTTCCAGTCCAGACATGTCGAATGGAGATTAGGATGAAAAACAATGGAGTATCTTGACTCGGATGTATCCTGAACGACTGAATCTCTCGGAGGAAGTGCTGGAGAGGATAAGACTCATCTACCACCAGGGGCGATTTCTGAAACTCTAAAATGAAAAGCTATTGAGAATGACAGGGAGCTATACCTGTGCTAAAAAAAAAAAAAAAAAAAAACATATGAAAATATTTTAATTCAGAAGAAAAGATATCAGATACAGAAGAAAAGATAACAGATACCGAGAAGTATGGCACAAAGTACAGAAAATCTGATTTTAATTCCGAGCTTGTAAGCGTTGCCTTAGTACAAAAAATAAACTGCAAATGTGACTGTAGTCAAACCAAGACCGCAAAGCTTGTCATAACAATCCTTATTGAGAATTCTTATTGAGGAACAGTGCCTGCAACACCGCAGTGTTTCTCCCATCTCTCCATCAGTGGGCTCATTCCAACCCAAACACTGCTGCTTCCGCTGGTTAGCGCAGACGCCCTCTGTCTGAGCTGAGCGCCATTGAAGCGTAGACGCATTACCCGTCCCGTCTGCTTGAGTTTCATTTTGCCGACTAAGCCCCAGTCTCAAGTGTGGGCCAACATCAACAGTTCGCTTCTCACTTATCTCGCCGTGCAGCGCAACATCTGGCCAGGATCTGCGCTCTCTACCACATCTGGTCAGGCTCAAATAAGCCAGGGCTGTGTACCCATCTGCGCGTGGATGATTCACACAGGCGGTCAGTCAGAGTTCAGCCCAGTCGCTGTAGATCATTACAAAGCAATTACGCTCATAGAAAACCTCATTAACCGCACCTGTAACGCAGTGACCCTAAGCCTGCGGCGAGGAGAAGCTGGAGGTGGTAAATTCCTGGCTCTGATCTCAGCAGGAACCTCTGGCCCTGTGCTAAATCGGACCGCAGATATGAACGTGGTGGCTGTCGGCTATTCTCACCGTGACCTTCAGCAGTTCTGGAGCTTTCAGCGGCGAGCGTTTAGCACAGTCATGGCACAAGCGACAAGGATGCGTTTACACTGTACCAATGTTTAGTTTTGGAAATATGCGTGTATAGAGAGGATCTGAGAGCAGGCTCTGTAAATATATTCACTAAGGTAAATATATTTATATATAAACTTGCACGTTTGCCCTTAAGGTTTGTGCCTCTGCTTTTCTATGAACATAAAAAATCATAAAGTAAGGGACTTTGAAGAGTTGGTGCAAAGGTAAGGAGGCGGTTACTTTTTTTTCCCTCCTTTATGGCATTTATTGCTTTGCCTCGATAAAAAGAAAGCTAGATTTATCACTGAGGGTCTGTTATCTTGTAGCTAACACTCCATGCTATTTTAATATTTTCTGGAACACATTGTAAGCAGCAGCCCGATGAAACTTTACCTTCTTTCTTTTCTCAAATATTGTCTCATTTTCATCAGTGCATGTTTGAGATTATACAAAATGAAAGCGTATTAGTCAAATATATAGTACAGACAACATCAGTTGCGCATACAGAGTAAACATCTCAATGTGGCATACAGTACGTTCTGTTTTTCTTTTAGAATTTACAAAAATCATTTCAATAAAAGCTCACTTTATCTAACAATTTAAAGGCCATGTGGAGGCAGAATCCGACTTCCCTTCACACACAGTACTGGTCACAAGTTTGGACAAAGTTTTGGATATACTTTTCTACATTATAGATATTGGAGATTTCCAAACTATAAAATAACACGTATTGCATTGGGTAATTAATTAGCAAAAACAACAGTCAGTTGTTGGACCATGGAATTAGAAGGTGTGTCCAAACTTGACTTAGCCAAAACAATATTGGTGCTGATTTAAAAAAAATTTTTTTATAAATATAATACAGAAAATATGTACTTCTGATGTTCATCCTACAAGTGCCCAGTCCAACTTCCCTAAAAATATCAAGTTGCTAACTTTTTTGCGAGATGATTTTATATATGCCCCGCAAAAATGGCCATTTCTTAGCATTATACTGTCTCGTTTCAACAATCATAATTTAAAATGAAAATTATTCATATTGATATATAAGTATTGATACTAAAGTTGGTGTAAGCTTCTAGAAGAATATGACCTATAAAAATTGTTGCTTAAATTAAAGTATTCCGGTTTTTGGTAAAAGGTTAAGGAGCAAAACATCTGTAGTGTCCGTAACCATGTGAAATTCATGCTGCAATATAACAATTTTGCATTTTAAAATAATATCTTTACATGTGAAATCTAAATTGGCCAAATTTCATCTGAATTACAATTAACATCATTAAAAGATTTGAATAAAAAAAAAAAAGTTACAGACACTACATAAAAGGACACGAAATTGCATTTAGAAAATGTATTTTTTGCAAAAAATATCGTAAACATATTTACAAAAAATTAAACATGGATCGGGAGATAAGAAGCATTAAGTATTATTAAAAAATGGTGTTATATGATGCTGTCTGAAAATTTACTTTTTCACCTGCATAGGTGAGACACATTTTAGCACTAATACCATGTTTTGGTCGACTGGTAGTGTGTACATGCAGTACTGTATATACTGCAGCTCATAACCAACATTGGGATGTTTTAGACAGAAATAATAGAAATGTGCAAAAATATTATTATTGTTATTACTATTATTATTATTACTATTATTATTATTACTATTATTATTATTATTATTATTATTACTATTATTAATTAGGTTTATGGAATAGACAGATGGCGCTGGACCCATCTAGGAAAAATCATCTGGAAGTAATACCATGAAGATGGCACTAGCTTGTGATTTTTTTTTTTGCATAAAATCCATCAATTGCTCCTGTACCTCTATTTAATAAAAGTGAATTCAGAATAAACATGGTTTCTGTTTTTATCTCAGTACAGAAGAACTTGTTAAAGTTACTGTTTAAGGATCACAAACCCCATCAGTGGGTTTTCTAAACTATTGCTCCTGCTTCATTGAATATTATCAGTAATATTTAAATATATACAAACCCCAAATCGGTAAAAAGTCTACTGTATGTAAGACACTGCATATACGTAGAGTTTGTGCCTCACACTTTGCATGCAGATATTCCTGATAGATCGTTTCATAGCAACTCTCTATCATATCTGTTTAAACACATCATCAGTCCTGTAAGAGGCTCTAATCAATTCAGGCTGGGCCTGTCGGGGGTGGGATGGGGGTCCAGTCATGCAGAACAGCAGCAGCTGTGTCTGGGTAATTTGGAGGCCCAGTGACACTCTGTGATGGGTCACATGGTGTTGTGGGTAGATTTTTATAGATGGGCATCAGTGACAGTGGAAGCATATGTAAAGTGGAAACCAAGTGATGAGGCTATTTGCATCCGGCGAAAATGTTGTTACGTTATGAAATAAGTACATACTTCTGAAACATAATTTAACTCCGTTAGAACATTTTCTTTTTTCATATTCAGCAGGACACTGAAGTAGGTCTCTGGCACATGGATATCTACTAGTGATGCGCGGGTCGGGTATTTTTCCAACCCGCGGGTCCCGCTTTTATGAAATTATTTGGCCCGCCCCAGCC
>JAQMYG010000035.1:23638020-23649544 GCA_030014215.1 Clariallabes teugelsi | reverse complement strand
TTATAAAAGATACTTACAAAATTGTAATTTTAATCAAATTGGCACCTCAATATCGCGGTAATATTGTATCGGGAGGTGACTGGTGATTCCTAGTTGAAGACAGCATTAATAATTATTTCAGAATATTTCATCGTCTATACCACTATCCCAGGAGACTTAGGGCACGAGGTTGGTAGACACCCTGAACAAAGTACCAATCCATTACAGGACACACACACAGAGACAAAACACACTTCGGGCAATTTGGGAACGGCAATTAGTCTAATCTGCATGTCTTTGGACTGTGGGAGGAAACCAGTGTACCCGGAGGAAACCCACCAAGCAAAGAGAGAACATGCAAACTCCATGCACAAAGAGACGGGAATCGAACCCGGACCCTGGAGGTGCCAGGCGACAGTGCTAACCACTAAACCACCATGTCGCCCACAATGCTATATATCTGATGATATTATTAGAGTGCTGTAGAATCAATAAAAAATAAAAAATAAAAAGAGAGAGAGAGAGAGAGAGAGAGAGTACCTGTAAACCCTCACCTCCTCAGTCAGGATTCAGAATATAAACAAGAAAATATATGCACATCAAAGCCAAAAGGCAGCAAGTAAGATATTTTTTTTTTGGCTCAATCCTTCAATAAATGAACCTATTTATGCCTCTTCAAAAAGCATTTAAAAGTCGAGTGTACCAGTGCAATCATATTCACACAGTCCATTAGTAATAATCTGCCTGCTCTCTCTGTACGAGTGGTTCATCTCGAGGGCTGCACAAATACAGCCGACATTAACTGCGCATCCACTAAGCGCTACGCCTTGAAAAATATTCAGACCAACGCACGACCTTATGCTTCGTAAGGTTTCAAGATTAGACTGCTTGAATGTGGGCAGATTAAAGATCCATTCTTTATTCAGATGTCATTGTTAATAAACCCCCCCGATGGAAATCTTATCAGTAGCCCATGTGATTGGTCAGACTGCTCACAGAACACAATAAATAAATTTGCATGCATAAATGTGCACATTTGCATACTGTGGCACTGTGTGTTATCAGGGCTGAAAAGGCCAATATGGTGGTGATAATGGACAAACCGTGCACCATGCAGCTACACTTTCACTTTCAGGGTCGTGCTGGTTTGAATTCTGTACCATGAACATTGGGTAGTTTATTTCATGTATTTTAGATTATTGAGTACATTTCCAAATCTTTTTTTTTTTCTTTCTAATATCAAGCACTTTGACTCACTGTGGTGGGAAACCATTCTGAGGGGTGAAACACTATGGTGATAAAATGCTCAGATTAGGTCACACTTCCAGGAAGGATAGAGTAACTCAAACAAGCATTAAAGATGCACATATTGATGATTTCTGCTTGATCGGCCATGACCGGTAACCGGCAGATACTGTAAGTCTCAGATATATGTGATTCTGTGCCCATCACTTACGGTCTCCCGAGAGGCACGACAGCCGCTTTATCACACTGAGATTGCAAGATTCCAGCCATCCGTAGCCAGGACGCTCGGGAGCAGATTAGCTGTGCTCTTGGGGAGGAAGAGTCATGCTTGTAGCATCATGTCAATCAGTAGGTCTACATAAAGTTATAGCTTGGCTAGGGCTTTTAATTAGACTACTGTCCTTGTCCCATTATTCAACTACGAGTAGAGAATCGATTTACTGACCGAAGCATGTCCGTCTCCTATGACAGCTGATGCCCCCCTTTCAAATTGTTAGTATTATATTCCGGGTTGATCTATTAAAGTACAGACCAAAACAATGGTTAGTTTGTGGCAAAGTGGTAGCATGGAAAACTTTACAGCGTTGTACATTTCACTTCCTCTGTTATGCATTCTATTCACCTTCCAGGTCAAGGCCAAGTGTGTGAACTACTCACAGCGTCTAGGCCGATTCCTGTGTCCGATTGAGTTATATGTCCAGGAATACATTCCACCTTCCAAATACATTATCCGAGTGTCCGACTTTGTCCAGTTTTAGCCAGTTTTACCCGGAGGAAACCCACCAAGCACGAGTAGAACATGCAAACTCCATGCACATAGAGACGGGAATCGAGCCTGGCCGGGAATCGAACCCGGACCATGGAGGTGCAAAGCAACAGTGCTAAACACTACACCACCTTGCCGCCTTCCACCGGGAGCCGTCTACTCATTTTCAATTGGATTTTATTTGTACAGGAAAGAAGTCAAGTAAGCTTTCTTTTTAATCATCATTATTTTAAAATTAGTTTGAATGAGAAAATTCAAGCTGTCCTCCAAGTGTGTTACTGTATGCCACCCCCGGCTGGCGTCTTGTGGTTCGGAGGAAACACGTGATAGTCTTTGGCCCTCCCGACTGAGTGGTAGTAGTAGCCTTAATGTGGGAGCGCTTTAGCGACAAGGAGGAATTTGGATACCACTAAATTAGGGAGAAAATGCTGTAAAATAATACAGCATGATGCTTAGAATAAAAAAAACTACATAGAATTGGACGGATCTGCATGTCGGCCTTTGGGGGGGGAAAAAATCTGAAATCAGAAAAACGCTAGCAGTAATAATCAAAAGACTCTTTACAACCGTGGTTAGCAGAAAAGTATCTCAGATATCTGAGGTGTATGCGGGAAAAGTAGACGAGCACATCAGATTTCACTTCTGTTCACCAAGAACAGGAACCCGAAGCAATCTCAGGCACTGGCTCACTGAAACGAGACAGCCGGAAATTAGAGAGAAAGGAAAAAAAAAAAAAACACCTAGTCTTTTCCAGTCTTCAACTGTCCAGTTTGGGAGAGTTTGTGTCCATGACAGTCTCAGACTGCTCTTGACTGACTCCTTTTCCTGCAGCTTCTGTTAAACACAACTGAAGACTAGTCCTTAGGCTACACACACATCTGCAATTAATTAAACATCACCTGCATACGAGTGCACAGAAATGACAGAGAAACGAAAAAATAAACAGGCTGAACGTGTGAATGCGAGCCTGATGTAAATAAGGTGTTATGCCTGTTAATAGCACTGAGTGTTGCCATGCTGTGTAGGAGGTGATGCTTAAAAAAATAACAGCTATTCTCAGACGCTTCTCAGACCTCTAGTGAAAACAGCCTGTCAGTCTGCAAATGGTTTCCTTTTTTTTCCCACTTAATTAGCGCGCGGCAGCGAGGAGCAGGCCGGGTATGAGCGGGCAGAGATTGCACACCGCCGAGGGAAAAAGATTCCACTCTGAAACAGCATGGGGACGAGATCTCTTTACAAAATGCGAGTGATTTGGTTACGAAGCACTGGGTCAAGTGTTCAAGATCTGCTGGGGGCTCAACTCCTGCTGCACATGAGGATTCTCGATCTGCTTCCTTCTGCTTTACACTACGGGGTTCTCATGAGTCACAAAGAGCCTGAAGATAGTAATGTCTGACCAAATAAAACTAAGCCCACTGCCTTCATTGCATCAGTCTGTCTCGAAGCATCAATCTGTCTATTTAAAATGTTTATATAATATTGTCATTTCCTCCTTTAAAGGATTTCTATCAAATTTCCTTTTTTCTTTTAACTACAGAGCTCCTAATTGAGTTTCCAGTTTGTCATTTCAATGCCCCGACCAATGGCCTGGAAACAGGGACCATCTAAAACACACTGACCGGACAAAAACATCACCATTTCACAAGGGTCAAATTATTAGGCTGCATGACTGGAACTAGGTAAAGAACCGTTCAACAAGGGCTGTAGCTATCGAATATTTTAGTAATCGAGTATTCTACCAAAAATTTAATCGAGTAATCAGATAAAATGTGCTTTTGCTTAATTAAGCAGCAATGTAAAATATATAAGAGAAACAAAGATTCATTGGTTTTCTTTTTAGAAAAATCTACTTTTATTTTTTAAATGCATACAGCACTTCATCAAAAATAAACATTGTCATTATTTACAATACAAGGAATAGCTTAAAGTTGACTGAGATGAATTACTGTAAGTGCATTACAGTGCCATATATTCTTGTTTTAAAGCCTTTTCTCAGATGCAAAAACTAAAAAAAAGGTATTTCAAATGACAAAGTATCAAAAAAACTAAGGCACACATTAAAATAAATTTTTAATTAAAAGTAAGAACATTTCAATACACACACAAAGTGATGAGAACTCGTAGGATCGGGACTAAACAGCTGTGAGGCCATAAGAAAACCACTTGTAAGTTAGACTAATCAATTTCAACTAGGGAGGATAAAGATTGGACTCTGAAGCAATACAAATATGTCATGTGGTCTGGTGAGTTCAGATTGACCCTGTTCCAGAGTGATGGGCGCAGCAGGGTAAGAAGGGAAGCGCATGAAGCGATGCACTCATCATGCGTAGTATCAGGGTACTTTCACTGTACAGGTCTCTGGAGGCAGTGTTATGATCTGGGGTTGCAACATTACAGTATATGGCAATAAAATGAAGTCAGCTGATGACCTGAATGTACTGAATGAAGAGGTTTTTCTTCCCTGATGGCACAGCCATATTCCAGGACTCGAACTGTGAAAGTGGTTCTGGGAGCATGAGGAGAGACAAAATAATAAGAACAAAAAAATCCAGAAACTCACATTGTAGGATTTTTAAAGAATTTATTGGTAAATTCTTCTGTAAAATAAGTATTTGGTCTACAGAGAGCTGGGACCAAAGTAACAAAGGCTACCATCAGTAACGCACTGTGCCGCCAGGGACTCAAATCCTGCAGTGCCAGACGTGTCCCCCTGCTTAAGCCAGCACATGTCCAGGCCCGTCTGAAGTTTGCTAGAGAGCATTTGGATGATCCAAAAGAGGATTGGGAGAATGTCATATGGTCAGATGAAACCAAAATAGAACTTCGTGTTTGGAGGAGAAAGAATGCTAAGTTGCATCCAAAGAACACCATACCTACTGTGAAGCATGTGGTTGGAAGCATCATGCTTTGGGGCTGTTTTTCTGCAAAACAGAAACAGGACAAAACAGAAACAGGACAACTGATCTGTGTAAAGTAAAGAATGAATGGGGCCATGTATCGTGAGATATTGAGTGAAAACCTCCTTCCATCAGCAAGGGCATTGAAGATGGAACATGGCTGGGTCTTTCAGCATGACAATGATCCCAAACACACCGCCTGGGCAACGAAGGAGTGTCTTCGTAAGAAGTATTTCAGGGTCCTGGAGTGGCCTAGCCAGTCTCCAGATCTCAACCCCATAGAAAATCTTTGGTGGGAGTTGAAAGTCTGTGTTGCCCAGTGACATCCCCAAAACATCAACAGGAATGGGCCAAAATACCAGCAACAGTGTGTGAAAACCTTGTGAAGACTTATAGAAAAAGTTTGACCTCTGTCATTGCCAACAAAGGGTATATAACAAAGTACTGAGATGAAATTTTGTTATTGACCAAATACTTATTTTCTACCATAATTTACAAATAAATACTTTAAAAATCCTACAATGTGATTTTCTGGATTTTTTCCCCCTTATTTTGTCTCTCATAGTTGAGGTATACCTATGATGAAAATTACAGGCCTCTCTCATCTTTTTAAGTGGGAGAACTTGCACAATTGGTGGCTGACTAAATACTTTTTTGCCCCACTGTACATAGAATAAATCTATTTCGATTAATTTCTTATTTTCATTGACTGCTTTATACCAGTCAAGGTCATGGTGGATCCAAAGCTCGTCCAAAGATCACCGAGTGTGAGCCAGGGGAAAAAAAAACAAGCGCCATAAATGTTTTACAGATTAAAAATCGATTTTTCATAATCGATCTCTTGAATGCACACAAACTCAACTGATCATTGACTCTAATCGATGATCGTCCCATTAATAATGGGTAATGAAATACAGTAATGAACATCTATGTTCGTACAAAGAACGTTTTCACATCTTGACTCGCTGCTATGAGTAACACAATGTGAGAAACACTAATGTGAGTGACTCTACTGACTTGGCAATCTCATGGCAACAGGGATACTGTACATTTCGCTCTGCCACAATGTCGGCTAAACACAGTCTGTGAAAGTGCAGAGTAAGACGTTTGGTCATTCTGTAAAGCCTGCATTTTATCAATGAGTGATGTCTGATTTACAGGGAAAAGGAAAAAAAAAAAAACTTCTCTGAAATTGAATCTAAAAATATTTCTCGAACAGCAGCCCAGGAGATCAAATTATCTCCGTCTCTTGTGTTAAAACTTGTTCTATAGTTAAAATTGGCACATCATCATTACCCTGGCATCAGCAGACATCCAAGCACACTGCCTTGACAATTGATAGGGACACTGCATCCTAGTGCACGCTGATTTCCAATGGTAACATTTATCTAGCACATGAAAGCACTACCACAAATGACCTCACCTTAAATGATCCTGACTTTGCCTTTGCTTCAAAAGGCTGCAGTGTACAGTATTGGCATGTATTGATGCTGTGTTTGGGAGCGTGTTATCATGAGCCCTGCAGGCCAGATCTATAGCTCTTATCCAGCCAGCAGCTCTCTCTCTCTCTCTCTCTCTCTCTCTCTCTCTTCCAATCACAGTGCGTGTTCAAACATACTTTCCCCGCTAACATTGTACAGACATACTTAATCATCCAGATCCAGAAAACTCTCATGTATTTAGCATGACGTATCAGCTGGGAAAACCGATATATGATTGAGCTTCATCTCGGTCTTTCGGTCTGATCTTGAGTTTTCCATGTTGTTCTTGACTGATCTGGTTTTTATCCCCGTGAAAGAGCCCAGATTATAACAAGGTACTTACAACTGGGATATTGTTTGGAATAATCACGGAAACAGTACATGCAATTTGCTTCCATCAGTCCGTACGGGATTAAGTCTGATGACCAGAGGGAGGAAAAATATCCTCTAATTAAAATGATTTGACATGCTTGAATTTCCCGAACACATTTTTTTTTTTTTTTTTATGCCCATGTTGGTCTACAGCTCTCTCTCTCTCTCTCTTTGTAATACTCAATGACTTGCTTTGCACTGGATACTTGTAACAACGAGCAAAATAATGAAGGGGGGGAAAAAACGCGAAAAGACAAGTAGTCTGGTTACGAATTAGTCTGTACAGTACTGTAAATAGAACAGACTTGTCCCTGGAGAAACGCCAAGCAGGGCTGAGAGAAGCAGAAACATGGACATCCCGCGAAGAATGAAAGGCATGACTCTGAACATGGGTGTCAAACATTTTCCTGACACTCTTCCCCCCCTGTGCTTCTGTCTGACAGAAAGAAAAAGGGTTTTGTGGACTGTGGAGTTTGCTGGTTCCAAACTAACCCTCCCCTGCTGAACCGAGAGCCTCACTGAGTATCACTTACTCATGCAGCCAGGAAGCCAGTCTCCACTCAATAGTTCTGCAGTACAACAGCAACACTGGGGGGAAAAGGAAAAAAAAAAACTATGCTGGAGATTTGGCTATTGCAGTGTGCTTCAATTAAATAAAAACCTTTAAATGCAAAATTAATAACTGCCTCTACACAAATTATCTTTGAATAGAAATGAACAGATACTTATTAGAAATGTATGAAACAACTGGAACTGGACCTAAAGACCCACAGCAAGGTGGAAATACACCGAACAGCCATTATATTATGACGACCTTGAGTAGGTCCCACTTTTGCCATCAAAACAGCGATGAGCTATGTTCTGATACCTTTCTGTCAGAACCAGCATTAACTTTTTTCCCAGTTTTTCTCCCTAATTTGTTCGTATCCAATTCCTCCCCGTCACTAGGGGGCTCCCACATTAAAGCTACTACTACCACTCAGCTGGGAGGGCCGAAGACTATCACATTCCTCCGGACCATGTGACGCCCGCCGACCGCATATTTTCAAACTGCTTGCTCACCCACCGCTGGGGGGCGGCATAACACACTCGGAGGACAGCGCTATCCCCTTCTTCCACTTGCGTGAGCTCACAGATCAATGTGATTAATGTGGGAGCACTAAGTACCTCTCATCCCTCCCTTCGGAGAGAGCTCGGCCAATCAGCTCTCTCTAGACCTCCGGCTGCGAGAGGTTACAGCATCGCCCAGGAATCGAATCGAACTCGCGATCTCCGGATGATAGGGCGAGCACTTTACCACTGCGCCATTCCGAGACCCCAGCATTAACTTTTTCAGCAGTTTGAGCTACAGTAGCTCTTCTATTGGATTTGACTACACAGGCCAACTTTCGCTCTCCCCATGTGCATCAGTGAGCCCATACTTGGCTGCCCATGACCCTGTCAAAAAACACTGTTTGCCAGTTCTCCTTCCTTGGACCTTTTTGGTTACATCTGCAGACGCAGAACATCCCACAAGAACTCCAGTCGTCTAGCCATTATGATATGGTCCTTATCACAGCAGCTACTGTTACAACATTTCGTTACAATAGTGCCTGGAGGCGGGCGGGACATATTAGCCAGCAAGTGAACATGTTGAGCCTGAAGTTGTTATGTTGGAAGCAGAACAAAATGGACAAGCCGCAAGTACTTGATCAACTTCGACAAGCTCCAAACCTGTGGCTCTTGCGGGATGTTCCTGTCCTGCAGTGGTCAGGAAATGTTTTGATCGAAAAACGCGGGCCCTACTAAATATAAGGCATGTGGCCATAACGTTAAGGCCAATCGGGGTAATAATATAATATCATATTTAATATTAGTAATAAAGTTGCACGTTTAGGTCATTAAAATCTGAAAAAAAACACTAGACACTCAGTTTGCAAAACATGGATATTTTCTCTATTTCTCTCTACCTCTTCAGACGGTCCAAATCAAAGCCGAGTAATATGTCTGGCTGTGTGCTTCGTCTGAGCCTGAAAAGACTCCAAATGCTCCTCGCTTAATCCCCATCTGTTCCATCCTGTGTGCAGGAGTCCTGCCAGGCTCCCGTGCTGCCTGCTTCACCACATACACCACCGAAGGCAACATATCCTCTGCACAAAGCTCTGTATGGCACACACACACACACACACACACACACACACACACACACCAGGCTGATCTGCTCCACAATCCGGCCCAGTCATTCAGACATCGGTTAACCGCTCATAGCTCATGACGGGATAGTGACTTACACATGCAGTGGTCCCTGATCAGCAGCTACAAGTCAAGTGATAATTACTGTAACACTCAGACAGCATCCCATTTAGATGATGATGATGGGGATTTCCTTTACTGGGTCTCAATCATCAATCACTTCTATTAAACAAAATTCTGTATATATATATATATATATATATAACTCGTAGCTATAAGTCCTGAAATTTCATATTGTTTCCTTTTCATCCGACAAGTTTTTACATTTTATGCCAAAAGAATTGGATGTTGACAACTTTACTACAGTAACCAGTTTAGACTAGGAAGCTTGAAGAACTGTTTGTGGTGAACACAGATGAGTGGAGAGATATACTGTACAAGCAGTGACACGTCCCAGTGTGGGTTACAGGAAACACTACGGGACCGTGCAAATGTCTCGAGCCACCCCTCATTTCTTCATATTTTGCTTCCAAAGTCTTTGATCCTTTGTTCCTGACCAGTTTCAGAGAAATAATTTTATTCATGCATAAAAATAAAAAAAAAATCATCTAACTTAGGGCATGAACCAGTGAGAAACAGGTCGAGATGCTGAGAGATGATCAGGCCGGTGATTAGTGTACTGGTGATGCTGAGTGGTCGGAACAGACGAGAGGGGAAATGAGGTCGCTGCTGAGGTTGTTACATACTGTAAACAACCAGTTTTTAAAGTGTACCTTGTGGCACTTTGCAGCCTGTCACAGTAAAACATTTGTTCACATTCCATCTACAGCATTTAATTTCATGTAATATGAATGAAATGAGGGGAGGCTTTTGCATGGTACTGTTACATCATACATGACAATTTGTTTTAGATACTCACACAGAGTAAGACATGTTTTTGATTATTTTACATAATACACCGGTGCTAATCACCCGTTGGCTTTCTACTGGCTCATAAATCTGAAGTTTGTGAAATCACAGGTCAATGTTCACCTAGAAAAACCCACGCAAACCCCCCCCCCCCAATCAGTAAACCGCCTTTTTTTCCCCCATTAGTGTTCGGAGTACTCTGACTCAGGAAGCGGTAAAGCTATCGGGTGTCGTGTAAAAATCACAAAGCCTATAGCTGAACTGGAACCGCTGGCACCTCTGCAACCGCTGTATTAACAGTTTATTTGGCTCGATATAACCACAGCTGGTGATAATGATTTATTAAAACTAGGCACGTCCTGTGAAAGACATCACCATCATCATCATCATCATCGTCAGGTCATAGTCTGGCGCGGAGCTCTCGTCACTGAGTGTTGCGATGTTTAACGGCCGCTCTGAAACAAGTTTCCTTTTCTGGAAAGGCGAACGTGAATGTTTTGGAGTAGACGAGAGATTCCAGCACGCCGGCTCGGCGACATTAATACGGACTTTTCTTATTTCCATATTTGCACTGGAGCAGACTGAGGAAGAGCCGGTGTGCAGCTGTGTACTTGTGTGTTAATCCATCATTAAGACGAGACAATAAAGTGCTCATGGCGCTGGTGATGCTCTCGCTGTTTACAGGGAAGTTCTACAGAGCGCTGTGAAACTGCAGAATTTAACATCTCACTTCATTCAGCTGGCTTATTACATTAGAGACACACAAACATGCAGAGGCCATGACACGGGCAACATGTGGACGAACCTGTAATGTCTGGATTTAGTGAGAAAAGCAAAAAAGCTAAAATAATTAAGGATAATTAAGGGTTACCGTGCTGACGATATGAAAGCATCATAAAACTATATACAGTACACATGTGGCACATCCATGACACACACACAGACATGACGCACACACAGACTCTTACAAAAACTCTCTCTCTCTGACACACATACGCACATGAGGGGCTAAAGCATGAAGAAAAACACACGCATACAGACAGAAGGATACACACACACACACACACACACACACACACACACTCACACTCATATATACACACACACACTCACACACACACACTCACACTCATATATACACACACACACACACACACACACACACACACACACTCATACACACACACACACTCATACACACACACTCATACACTCATACACACTCATACACACACTCACACACGCGCGCGCCGTACACACACGCGCGCGCCGTACACACACACTCATACACACACAGAGCAATGAAGGAGCAAAGAAAAAAAATCTGAGTCCAACATGTTGTATATACCAGCACACACACACACACACACACAAACATGCATAGATAAACACACACATGAGCACACAGCTGTGAGGGAGCACACAGAAATATCTCTCACACACACAAAAACACACACATAGCTATGAATAAGGAAAAAAAAATACTCCAACATACTGCATACAGTATACCAGCACACACACACACGCACACACACACACACACATACACACACACAACCCACCATCTAACAAAAACAAGTCTACAGTATCCAACACTGTATAGACCAACACAAATGCATTCGCATTCGCATTCACACACACACACACACACACACACACACACACACACACACACACACACACACACACACACACACACACAC
>JAQMYG010000035.1:23596816-23619789 GCA_030014215.1 Clariallabes teugelsi | reverse complement strand
GATTCATGTTCTACACAGTTCTTACAAGTTCATAGAAATGTCTGTTCAATTAGAACCAAATATTTGAGTTGATGATTGTAATTTTTATACAGTTGTTGTAATTTGTGTTTTAATAATTTTTTGATTGATGTTTTGTTTCCTTTACAATTTTATACATTAAAAATAATCTCTTTTTTATTTGGGCTACTTAAATTTATTTTGGGCTACCAAAAGCTGAAGAGTGCCTGCCCGAAGGGCTACCAGGGATTTAGAAATTTTGCGAGCCCTGTGCAGGTTATATTCACTAATCCAGTGAACAAAACAAACTAAGGCTTCATGACAGTATAGCACTGCTGATGGTATAAAACAGGCTTAAACTGAAATCTTTGCAGATTAAGACTTTATAAAAAGTTGTATTTGCAAATCTTTTTTTGTCCTGAAAGCTTCATGTCTGTACACGCGTTCACACCCACATGGCATAAAAAAAAAAAAAACTTGGGATGAGTCCCAATGCTCATCTCTAACTTCTATACCAAGACAATGCTGTTTTAAAATATCACCAGAATATTCTTCATGGACTTCTTGTGGACTCAGAAAATGATAAATATTACATACAATAGTGCAAATCGAAGAAATAACTTAAACTTTCCTTTAACACACAAGTCTCTTACTTTTTTTTTTAAACAAAGGCAGCCATTGTTAAGATTAGCAGCATCCAAATCGATACAGAAATGCATGTGGGAAATGGAAATCTCCAGATTTAACCCTTATTTATAACCTGCGATGTGAATTAAAGGTGGCATCCACTAGCGCCAGTGTGAGGAAAAAAAGAGCCGGAAATGTCCTGATTAAAACAGCACCAGAGTCCACTGGAAGCAAGCATTAATTAAACTGAACTGAATGCCTTAATTCTCTCCAACAGAGCATTCCATAAATATTCATTGTTTTGTTCCAATGATTTAAAAGCTACAGTTTTCCAGAAAACAGTGTATTTCTAGTTGAAAAAACAAACAAAAAACAAAAAAAACATGCTTTTATAATTTGCTGTATAACATAACTTTTATATTTAAAAAAAACAATTGCTGTTATATAGCTATATAAAACAGCATTAAAGTCAAAATATTCCTTATTATTAATATTTGTCTTCGTTTTTGGTAAATTTTTACATTTTCCATATATTTCCCAGCAAAAATGGAGACAGAAATCACGTCATCTCACACACACGCTGTATGTGTGTGTGTCTGTGAATCTAGAATCATGTGTGTTTGAATCTAGATGTGTGTGTGTGTGTGTGTGTGTGTGTCTGTGAATCTAGAATTGTGTGTGTAAATCTAGAATTTTGAGTGTGTGTGTGTGTGTGTGTGTGTGTGTGTGTGTGTGTGTGTGTGTGTGAGAATCTAGAATGGCGCATGTGTGTGTTTATGTGCGTGAATGAAACTAGAATTGCGCATGTGCGTGTGCGTGTGCGTGTGTGTTTTAACTCACCGTCTCTGAAGGTTCAAAGTTGAGGTTGCAGGTTTGTCCCAGTTCTACTGCAAGATCCTCTACGTCCTGCAGCCTAAAACAGAGAAAGAGATCGGAGAGAGAGAGAGAGAATATGTGAGGCCACAGGCTAAAACTACCAGATTACCGAACAGTCTCACCTCGAATAAACACACAGCAAAGCAGGGATATTCGCACAAACTTTTCACATAAGTCTCACACTCCAGTCATGGTTGGTTATTCTTCCTCCGTCTTTGTGGCTTGGAAAACATTTCTGCTCTCATTAAGATGATGAACAACCTGAGAGAGGCGGCACAGTGAGTCACCGGGCCATGAATCTGGCCCGGCTGGGTCACATGGGCAACAATCAGGAACAAAGGAGACGGCTCCTCAACCCGACAACCTGGATGGGGAACGTCAGCAAAAACACGCCAGTCAGTTTCCATCACTGAACAGAGTGAGAGCAACCTAGGGGATTCAACTCAAGAAGAGCCAAGATGAAGTTTCCTGAAGCCTAGCTCACACCGTATGGATTGTTACTGTAGCTGCAGACTTGTGCAAAAAGTTTTAGTGTGAATGAAGTTTGTCTTTTTTTTTTTTTTTTTTTTCAACCAGTATGCATTAAAGTGGGAGGGAAAAAACTTTGGGCAAAATTGTGAGTGAGCCCAGTCCCTTGGCTGAGAAGCAACTGGGAAGAACTAATGGTAGTGCTTACTGTACAGTACCTTCATACCTTTCAAGAAAAGCAGAAAAGAAGGCACTTATCGCCAGGAAAAACATCAGTGACAGACTGATATTCTGCTAAAGGTATAGAGATTGGACTACTGAGGAATGGAGTAAATGTCTGATGAATCTCCTTTATGATGGATTGGGGCATCCGAATAAAAGTGGAGGAGAAAAGATGAGCGCTACCATCCAATAGTAAAGCATCCAACAGTCATGCCAACAATAAATAATCCTGAGACTACTCATGTGTGAGGCTGCTTTTCAGCCAAGGGACTGGGCTCACTCACAACTTTGCTTAAGAATACAGCCATGAATAAAGAACGGTACAAAAACATCATCCGAGAACAACTACTTTGAACCACCCAAGAACACTTCATCCATGAACAATGCCTTTTGAGCACAATGGAACGCCTTGCCATAAGGCAAAAGTAATACCCAACTGGCTTGGGGAACTAAACATACAAAGTTTAGGTAGATGGACAAGAAACTCCCCAGAACTTAATCCCATTGAGAACTTGTGATCAATCCTCAAGAGGCGGGTGGACAAACAAAAACCTACATATTCAGACAAACTTCAAGCATTGATAATGCAAGAATGGGCTGCCATCAGTCAGGACGTGGCTCAGAAGTTGACTTCAGGTCTTAAAAAAAGAAGGGTCACCACTGTGACCACCACAGGACTTAATGTAATTATAAATAAAAGCCTTTGACACTTGTAATTATACTTCACTTTATCATAATAACATCTGACAAAAAGAGGTAAGAACACTGAAACGGCAGAAATGGCCATGGTTGTACAATAAAACCCACTTAAGGAAAATACTCCTACTTAGTGGATGCCATGGGCTGAGCTCAGGGTTAATTAGACCAATCAAGGTTCAAAGCTGTGTTGAAAAGGTGATTTGGATTTCCCTTTTTGGCCGGGGGGGTATGGGGGGGATTAATTAATTAATTACTAATAAATAAATGAATAAATAAATAAATATACACGATTTTAGTTAAATGTCAAATGATTCATCAATGTGATTTTTTTTTTTGCTTGAGTGACAGAGATTGCAGAAGCTCAGATCTTTTCAAGTACGTTTGATTTTCCCTGTGATTAATCATGGAGTGTGAACAGACCTGAGAAACAGATGATGAGAGTCCAAGAAGACATGAAAGTCATCTGCTGTCATGTGCAGCCGATACCTGAATCCAGTTCATCCGTCTACTGGGGTGGAACGAAATAGAAGCATGAAAATAAAGCTCCTATTTTTTTTTTTTTTTTTAGATTTTCACACTGAAACTGATGTAAGAAACTGAAAAACACACATCATTTCAGCTGCACAGTATAAAAATAGCTACTATTTACACACTTTAGCTCTTTTTTTTTGCAGAATCCTTACTGCCTGCATCTTCCCAACCAACACTTCCTCTTCATTTTTCTTTTTGTTTCTGTACAAACAGTGACAAAGTCACAGAATGATATGAGAAAGGAGATAAAGGAATCTGGCAAGCTTGACCAGAGATCATGTAGTGTGTGACCCTTATCTGGCAGTGTTCATGTAGTGTGCACACCCCTACATACACCCCTACAAACACCTGAGCGCGAGTGATTAACGTCGAGTAGTGTGTGTGTGTGTGTGTGTGTGTGTGTGTGTGTGTGTGTGAGTCGGTCAGCGATTCTGTGCAGCGTGCACATGGGCTTAAGGGACTTGAAGGGGAGAGAGGGCAGCACCTTTTGGCTCTAGATGCCCCAAGCGCACACTAACCAGAACAGGAAAGTGAGCAATAAAACAAATGGGGCAGAAAGGGGGCTGGTTTACCGTTTTTATCCAAAACAACATAAAATTAGGACAGGATACAACCCAGGGACAGACACAGGGGACTTGCTAAAATGTTCTTTTGTGATTTTAATTATGAAAAAAAAAAAAAAAGCACTTTAGACTTCTAGACGTTTAGATGATGTATTGACCGGATTAAACGAACCAGTTAGATTTTCCTCTAATATGTACAGCTGAGAATCGCAGGTACAATGCTTTGATTTAATTTGATTTTTGGAGCATTGCATTAATTTAGATTCAATTCAATTCAAAAGCAGTAAATGTTTATTGTCTGATTTGTCTCTTATAGGTATTAAAGTATTAAAAACTCATTAAAAAAATCTAATATTTATTGGAATACTGTGTAACATCTGTCGTTTATGTATATAGTATGTATAAATGTCACATCTCATACAACATAATAAATGTTTTTTGGCTGCCTAACCTACTGCACCACATTCCACTTTAATAGGTGGCAGGATTGCACCAATCGGCCATAATCTTGAAAGTGGAAGAAGACGTGATGCTCTTGCATAACGCAGGTGATGGAAGCGGCTTGCACTTTCTTGGTATGTTTTTCTAAAAATTAGACTAAATGTGAGTCGGAAACTGACCGATCGATCCACTAAATGATAATGAACTGATCAGCAAACGATCGATTTAATCGCACAGCTCTAATAATGTGACATCATATAAGAAAAGCCCCTGCCCTGGCTTTGTTGCTCAGCTCTGTTGCGACATGATATCAGCTGAAGTAATAACAGAGACACTAATTAACTGGTTAAAGAAACATATATGAAAATACGGGACCTTTAAAAGACCTTAATTTTGAACCCTACTTCAGAGCCTTAACACTAAGTGGGCTTAAATGGATGAAAAGAGGACACAAAGCAAGAACCACTCACTAAAAAGAACAGGTTCATTTGGTTAATCAATAAATCCTAAAGATGAGGCTTTGAAGAGGTGAACCTTGATGCAGATGCTAAGCTAATGAATACGCACTCATCAGAGGGGGGAGAGAAAAAAAAAAAAACAGTCCTGAGTGTACGCTGAAGGCAAATGCACTGAAGCTAGATCATGAGTCCCATCTGAGAAATAAAATACGGTACAAAATCACTTACACGTTTCATTGTTTAGGTATTGAATTGGATTGTCATAACTGGAGACGGTAAAGCATGATCACAAAATAGCTCATGAGTCACGAGCGCACCAAACCCTGCTGGGTTCCTAAAATAGACCTCTAAAGCATCGAATGCCAAGAAACAGGGCATGTTTTAAAACTTTGGCTTAACCTGATTGAGTAGCATAAATATTGATGGGTAAGATTAGACACGGAGTCTATATGACACCGCAGACCATAGAAGGCTCTTTTAAGGGAAAGACTTTGAACAGCGATCTGCTGCGGTTATACGGCGGGGGCCTCTGGCTCACTCTGACATCGCGAGCCGGTTTGCAAAACGCAACCGGGGAAGTGTGCCTCAGTAAATGACTTCATGCCTGCACAGAAATGGAGGTCTAAATGTAGCACGCTCCAGCACGCTGCTTCGACAGAGTGTGACAGTACGGTTCAATTAAACAGCTCGCTTCTCAATCGCTCTTCCTTTCTTTTATTCTTCATCTATCTTTCTCCATCGCGCGCATGCACAACAGAATTACTGGCATGTGTGCGATAATAAACGTTATCGCCATCAAAGCCATTTATTGCAGATTGTATCAGGCTTTAATCGCAGCCCTATCTTAGCCTGCTGCATTCTTTAATTAAGATTTTTCAAACCTACTGTGTGGATGAAACGGCTTTGATGCATAACAGTCATTAGTGAAAGCTTGCGATGGGTCATGCCCCATACAGAGCAGAAAGGAAGTAGATGAGGAAATAGCTTAGGGGGGAAAACTCCTCAATTTCTCCTTGTGTAAAAAGCTGAAAAGCTCTGCCTAATCGCTTCATACCCTGCCTGCAGATACATCAACAGCTGCGTGAGACTGGAAGGAGCCGACATAAGTGAAGAGGTTTGGCAGCGAACACGGACCGGTGCTTGACCTGATGCTCTGTGTGTCAAGTGAAGAGCGTGGTGTGTTTGTGAGCCAAGGTCAAGATGCACACGAGAAGCAGCTCAGGGCTTAGAGGCCAGAGAAACACTACAAGACGTTCAGGAGGAGATAGCGGAGAAAGGAAGGGCTCAGATTAGCACATGCTACAAATATTAGCGCCACACTAATCTCTTTGAAACGCATGACATTTAAACCGTTCGTTTCTTTCATTTAGAATCAAAGGATAATGCTGAAAATAAACTAACCTTTATTGCACAAATTGCAAAGAACAAAAAGCACAAACTGTGTCAATTAATCCGAAATTTCGAGTAGAAATACCAAGAGCGTGAGAAAAATCTTAAATCGGTAGGTGTGCATTTATGTAAAATCTTAAAGACGTTGATATTTTAAAGATTTCAGTTGGACGTGGTTTCTCAGTCATATGGGTTTTTTTCCCGCTCTCATTAGGGTTGTTTTCATAAACCCCCTAATTCTCCATTAATATTTGGAATAACAGCGCACTCGGATAATAACAGCACACTCGGATAATAACACCGCGTCGTGTAAGCACCTCAACGGGAACAATCTGACCCGATCCGGCTTGATCGGAATGAATTTTCGAAAGAAATGCGAGAGGCAGTGTTAAAAATCTGTTCAATATTAGTCATGCCAAAACTTGTTCCTCTATTGTTGGAATAAATATACTCTTTCCGCGCATGTTTGCCCCGCGTGGGGGTAACGTTAGGTGATGCGAGTTTTCTGGAAAGAAATTTGGCTTCCATTACTGATCAGTAAACGCTTTGAGAACAAGTCTCTCTCATCTGGGTTCATTTTCATCCACTGGGTCTCTGTGTGAGGAAAGGGCACTGATTGGTTGGCAATTTCACGAATAGGAAAGCATTTCACCAATCAGAGATGAGACTTAATTCTATAGAAATTAATCATAATGCAGGAGGCGTCACGCTAAGAAAACAACCAAGATTTGAAATGACTGGAACTGGGTTAACAAAAGTTAATTATAGTGAAATGTGATATGGGAACGTTCGTGAACCAAGGTACAGTATATGGAAGTTACCCTTTTTGAGTTGCTGTGCATCATGTTATGTCGAAGTGGATTTCCGTTCGCTTCCCAGATTATGAGCAGAGGAAGATTAAGGAAGATTCCGAGAGCCGCGGAGTTAAACAGGATTTGCCTGGTCAAGGGTGGGGGCCAAGTATATTAGTTTTTCAAGGGGAAGAACCTACAGTATAGCAGGACCCTCCTATGATCCTATGCGGATGCACAGGATACACCGTGACAAAGCCATTAAATAAACAAATGTCATTTAGACTAGACGCATTCGTGTTTATTATTACGCTACACTGCTAGTAGGTAAATGGATGGCTGCATCACATAACGTTTTACAGTCATTTCTTTATCCAGTTTTTTTTTTTTACAAGCCTCTGCTGTCATTGTGGCACAACACAGGAAACTAAATGTGGCATTGTCTCTCCGTGGCCTATGCTTCGGATGAAGGGCATATTTTAACCTGAACCGCATTACACGAAAGAGCATCCCGTGACCTTTTCTGTGCTTGCGTACTGCCCTTCAAACATACAAATCTTGAAAAAATTTTAAAAGAAGAATCACCGCACCATTTTACTGGCTCACGGTGACTTTCATGCTACACGAAAAAACTTTAAATGGTCCTATTTGCATTTTTTTTCTTCCCTTTAACATCCATCCAAGCTCGCAGATAATCCTTCAGTGATCATAATGAGGGTCTGAATGCTTCTCGTGAATCTTTCCAAGAGCTAGTCTGATAGAAGACGTGCCTGCATTCGTTCTGTTACGACTCCAATTTCACATCTACAGTAAGTCTGCCCCAAACCACAGCATCTGCCATTTCAATCATCCACCCAGCTTTTCTTTCCTAAAACAACTGCATATTTGTAAAACAGATCAGCCACAGTTTATTCACTGGACGTGAACAATGTTCGCCGTTCAAATAATATTCTGCTTAAATTGGGGTAATGCGCTATGGTTTTTGAAGTGAATGATAAAGATTTGATATGCATTTCCTTTAGGAGCATTTTTAAATAAAAATTTTTTAAAAACACAGGAGTGGGTGGAACCGGGGCGCATGGTGTAGTTTAATCTCCGCACAACTCCAGAGTTTCCAGTTCGTTTGAGAGCTCGGGTTACTGTCTATTTGTCTTAGAGTATGCACGCTCGCCCTGCAATTGCGTGGGTTTCACCTGGTTTCTCCGGTATCTTCCAACTTGCCAAAAACATACTGGTAGGTGGACTGGCCGCTCTAAACTGGCCCTGAAGTGTATAACCAGGATATTAAACAGGAAAAAGTGGCTACAGAATAGTGAATGCATACCCTAGAAGTAACTCGTTACACCAAAAGGACCTTAATGCCCTGGCAGTGTGATGAGGTTCAAGATGTGAGCTTCTGCACTTTTGATCTGACGATCATCATGTATCGTTGATAATCAGTGGATTTCCTGTCCATTCCAAGCACTCAATTATGAAAAAGGGCAATCAATTGTACTTGTAAAAAATTCTTAAAACACCCTATGGTGCATGTTTTTTGTTCTGAGCACCGAGGCAACTCCCGTGTAGCGGAAACACAGAAAGTCCGATGAACAGACTTGCCGATAACGTGCATGATCAAGACACAGCTGGGTAAAATGGTAGACGACGTATCTCAGAGTGACCTCAGACTGCTGTGGATATGTTTGATCTAATGACGTGTTACAGTATATCTCATAGTGGTTTCAGAACAAAATGGTTTTAAACTTCCCACAGAAGGAATAAACATACAATGATCTGTCATTCATCTTTAATGATTTAGTTTTCAAAAGTTACATACCTTTTTTTTTTTTTTTTTGAGTAAGCCATGCTGTGTCGCGCGTGTTTGCTTGTGTTTTGTGAGGATTTGGCTGTTTTGTAGGGGTATTACGGTCATTTCTGGTTGTTCCGCATATTTTGTGTATTTACAATAGACTATCACGTTGATCGGCTCTGTTAAGTGACACGTATAGCTACGCCCACTTTGTCCCAAAAAGCGATGGCTGCTATGAGGTAATATGGCAGAAAAAAACTGCTCATAATATCAACATTTTGGTATGAGTTATGGTGCAAATTTAACGTCAGGCAATTACAGAGGGACTGGAAAAGTTTCACTAAATTCTGTTGAGCCAGTCTTGCATGATGCTGTAACAAAATCGCCTGGACAGACATACAGATAAACAGATATACAGACAGACATGTTTTTCTGAGACTAGGAGGTGCAAGGTTTCGCCTTGCACCTCCAGGATCCAGGTTAGATTCCCGGCCAGGTTTGATTCCCGTCTCTGTGTGCATGGAGTTTGCATGATCTCCCTGTGCTTGGTGGGTTTCCTCCCACAGTCCAAAGACATGTAGGTTAGGTTAATTTGCATTCCCAAATTGGCTGTAGTGTGTGTATGTGTGTGTGCATGGATGGATGGACTGGCACACTGTCCAGGGTGTACCACGCCTTGTGCCCTAAGTCTCCTGGGATAGGCTCCAGGATGTTTGTGTGAGTAATCCTAGATGATGCACGTATGTGTAATGCACTCTGGGGGCATAAATAGTGAATGGTGGTGGGTTTGATTTTCAGGAAACAAGATGATGTGCCAAGATTTGTACTGTGCGATTAAACCTATTATTAATCGATCATCGATTGGGTTACTCCATCATGGAACGGTCACAGACTCCCATCACTTTTCTCGACAGAATGAAGACACTTCACCAGATCCAGAAGCAGAAGAATCACCTGCGCACTGAAATGAAGCCTCTGCATACACAACGTCAAAAGACATTCCTCATAACTCCCAGCAGTCTGTCTTTATACAAATGACTACAATCTGTATCCTGTTTGTGATCACAGCCAGGTTTAATTTAGGTTTGACCCCGGCAAGGTGACTAGAAAAGAAAAGAAAAAAAAAAAAAACTCAAAAAAGTCAGCTCAGACCGACCTTATTAATATCACACAAATATGATTTATTATTTATCACTGTTGAATGTCTATGAGAAGTTGAAACAGCCTGATGGATATCTCAGGGACAGGAGGCCATTATTTTTGGCATGTCGTATTGAATTCTACAGAAGTGCACTCAATTTCCACCAGACAGCTGTGGGCCGAGGGAAAGGGGGGGATGGAGATGAGGTGGAGGAGAGGAGTGGGGGGGGCGGGCAGGATGAACAGGAGCAATTTCCCCAGGATTCCACCCGGACAAAATTATATTTTAGTTCAGGCATATCGCAGTACCTCAGCACGGCACTAATGGATTGGACTCCATTTTTTCACCGATAGGATGCAGAGCGCATGTGAGAAAGGTGAGCTAGCTGGTGCGCGTGCGTGTGTATGTGTGTATGTGAGCCCGGAGTAATTAGGAAGATAAAGCTTGATTGTTAAAGATGATCTATGAGGCTCAGGTTTGTCGTTCTGTCTGCCCAGAGGGCCTTCAGATGACTGTTTAATTGAGCACGGGCTTGATTAGAATTCATTTAGCTCTATGTGGGCTCGTTTTCAGAACGCTGAAGCAACAGTTCGGTCCCGCAAATTGGCCTTGATGGAAAGTTCTCACCTGCAAGACAGAGGGGAGGCAGTGGGAGAGACAGGGCACGAGATCCGCTACGTTTTCAAATAGACATCAATCCAATTTAATGAGACTACAAAGTGAAAAGAAGAGGTGTGGAGAAGAAAAAAAAGAAAGAAAAAAAAAGGTGAGAGTTTTGGATGTGCACTTCACAAACGGCCTGCATGCAATTCAGTCATTAGGATTCCGCTCGGCTTCTCGGGCACCGGCTTGAACGGAGGGAGGGATATAAAAGGGAAGTTGTTTATTCCAGAAAATAGGAACGTGTCAGGGGAGGCGTCACCAGATGGAGTGTAATTAGCCGATCGGCCGCGTTGATGAACGCTACACCGCTGGCAAACAGTTGTGCAAGCCTGCTGCGCTCCGCAACTTCTGCTGCAATAACATCTTCCTCAGAGCAGCAAACCACATCAAGGAAGGCGATATGAGACGAAGCAGTGTGAAACTTTTTCCTGAGATTAAAGTGTGAGAACGGGACAGAAAAAAAAAAACACACACAGAAACAAAAAAAAGACAGATGTTGTCCGTCATCATTTCCAGTTCAACATGATTAGAAGTCTAGATATAATTTTTTTTAATAATAATAAATTTCTCCCATTTAGCCTCAGTGATCCGGTCATCTACCAACTGTGAAATGAAAACACTGGAGTTTGCGCTGAATCGGTGATGGATTGCCAGCTTCACCAGGAAGAACATGACAGCAAGAGAAAGAGGTGGTTCTGCATGGTTCCTCTTGCGTGATAACGTACAATTACCGTAAGCCCCGCACTTGCAGTGAACTCTTGCAAAGAACGGTTAAATCTTAATCCATTCTCCTGCGGCTGCAAATTATACACTGCTGTGGATCTGTTTCGGTAGGAAAAAAAAAAACAAAAAAAAAACATTACAAGCAAATCTAGCACTTGATCTGCAATTATAGCAATGCAGCGGCGTTCAAAGTTCCATTAACGTGTTGACGGATGCTTTGCAGCGCCGAAGCCCTGAATCCATTAACCTACAGAAACATGTGCTCAAACACCCTCATTAGTTCTATGTCATTTCCTCAGGGATGTAAAAAAAAAAAAAAAAGAAGCACTACAAAAAGGTGTAACTTTGTGCTCCACGCATCAAATTCAAGTGTCTATCCATCAAATATTGGAGCTGGGCTGTAAAATATGGGCTTCAAGTGCACGCCTGTTTAAAAAAGATGAGGTGAAGAGCGAGCGCTAAGCCACAGGCTGAAACATTCTGTCAGATTATCACTCATATGAACTCGTTAGAGCAAAAACAACAACTGGGAGGTTAAAAGCTGCCCGCCTGGCATATCACTCAATACACGTGAAATGAAGTCATCCTCTCGTCTTCCTGAAGTGGCTTCTCTGTTCCAACGCATTTCATTTGAATCATCGGATAATCAGCGATGCCTTCATCTGCTCAATGAGACGTATTTGCGAGCTGGAAATAATAAACCACACTGGCGCTGGACTTAGTCATACTCTACAAATATGGGGATTCATTATTATTTTTTTAGAAACATATTTCACTGCTCTGTCATAACAATGGTGTTCTTGAATCTCTCTCCATGCAACAAAGCAAAAATAATAATAGTACCCTGCTAAGAGCAGGTCAGGAAAATAATGTAGGTGACAACAATGAGTCATGAACTTCGTTATAAAATGCATGAAGAACATTCTTATTGTGAAATTAAAGAGACTGTAAAAGAGAGACCCCGACCCAGAGAAGTTAAGAAATAAAATTGGTGTGGTTTTACAGTTTGACTAAACCATGGAAGAGTTACATTGATCAACTATAACATTAATACCGTTAACATTAAAACTACCTAGGTTTTAATTCCCCTTGTGCCTGTGTCTGGGGAGCCCTGGCCCCTCGGGATATGGATTCCTGGCACTTCTGGGGGCGTGCTGTGGTGTCTGGCACTAGGTGTGTTGACAGTAGATCCTTTGGGAACAGTAGGTTGAAGGGTGAGGCGTCCGTAGAGAGGGCCTTTTTTGTTTGGTGCATCGATCGGATTGGGGAATTAGGAGGTGGTAAACAACTTTAAACTTCGGGCCCTGTGCACAACAGGCTGTGATGGTGTTCTGGTTCCTTTTCTTTTACGGCCAGCATCGATGGACCTTGTTTTCCCATTATCTTATACTGTATGTAATATGTACTTGAATCAATCAATATGTAATTAATATATAATTGAAAAATAATAATGTTTTAATGTTTAGACATAGATATAGTATTTAATATAGTCAATATAGTGTACTGTATAGTACACTATATTTACTATATAAAATACAATATAGTACATATATATATGGGATAAATATAGTATGGTTGGAGGGTCAAGTTGTCATTGTTTGGCCCTTTATCAAGGCCCTTGACCATATGCCCGTACAAAATCACACCGCCATGGATTTTCCCATAGCCCGGATGAGAAAGGAAGAGAGTTGGGTGTCAAGCTAACAACCCAGCCACACTGCAACAGGAACTCACAGGATTTGGACTAAAGAGCTAAAGAAGGGAAGCACATGAAGCGATGCACCAATCATGTATATGGCAGGAGGTACAGTAGTGTAATGATCTTCGGTTGCTTCAGTTGACCAGCTCTGAAGTAATGTAGCAAAAAAAAGGTCAGCGGATGATCTGAATGTACTGAATGACCAGCGTATCACATCTGTGTCATTTTCCTTTACTTACATCACCGGCATATTCCAGAACTCAAATTGTGAAAGCGTGGAATCATTTTCACATGTAAATCGATCACACTGTAATCGAAGCTGAAGGGAGTTGAAAAGAATTTCAGTCTGAGACTTTTTTCTTTTTGGCCAAGCAGAGTATATGTATAAATTATTTATTAGACATCACAAAGAGCTCCCCAGTTCTCATGGTGTACTAGTGCATGAACCGTGCTCCCACAACTATCCAGTTATTTTTTTAATTTCTATCAAAATCCTAAGGTTTTTCCAAGGTTTTTACACTGAGCTACATTTTTTCACCACGTGAATTATGTGAATGGTGCCTAAGAATTCGACCCTCACTGCTCAGCCTGAAGTCTTTACAAGAATTTAACTTGAGACTAATGGAAGAGTGAAGACTGGGAATTCCTGTCTCTCACAAGACTAGTGTTCAATTTCATCCTAGTAGCTATTCCAGCAGCTCTGATTTCCATGTGGACTTTTCTACTTCTTCGATGCACACAGGTGGTCTGTAACGTTTTTCTTTTCTTTTTTTCTTCTCCTCATCAACTACGTAGCTGTTACAGCAGTGGAAATCACAAATCTACATTATCAAAGTTATGAAATTTAATATTGAGTTCTTAGAGTTATTGAATTCTTTGACGAGTCATTGATTTGTCATTCAAATTAAAAAAGTTAAATAACTTGGACTTGCTCATTTGATATAAAGTTCTGGAACAGATCCTTCAGCTCCCTCTTAAAAATATATATATCCAAAGAATATTGTATGTCCACATTTATAAAATTAGTCTAAAATGTTTTTTTTTTAGTACAAATAATGTTCATAAATCTGAAATGGGGTCCATGATTTTATTTGACATTTCAGAGTACCTGAAACCTCTAACCCTGGACTACCACACATACAGTAACCCATCTCTCAGCCCCAGGCCTGCAAAGCACCGACCATCCTATTCTTTCCATTCTGATGCTGCATAGAGAAAGATGCATTGAGACAGAGGAAGAGAGCAAGCGTACTGCAGTATAATTGCCCAATACTGAATCACTCAAGCTCCCACAATATAGAAACCAACACCACAGGCCCTGGTGCTATAAATAGACTGTGGGATGTGTCATTGTTGGCTATAGTCCGCTGCGTCCTGATGGTCCTGTAGGCTATTTCTTCGTGTGCTTCGCTTTCAGTGCATTGCGTCTTTAGAATAAGCAAAAAAGGCATGGGTCTAATCTGTTGCTAATCTCCTGGAGCGGAACTCATTCATCCTGCATGAGCAGCGCGGCCGGCTGCACACGACATGCCTGCGGGCGCGTAGATAGAGACCATGTTTCCAGAAAACAGCTATGTGGGGATAAGGCAGCAAAGATATCCTGACCCGCTTGGTCCACCTGCTCGGGGAGAAATCTATTTCCCAGCTGTCTCGTTGCTTTTACTCATGGTTACACATTTCTTATGAAGAAAATATCTTAAATCAGTAAGAACATTGGAAAGTTAAAATTTTGTCATATATATATATATATATATATATATATATATATATATGTGTGTGTGTTTATATATATATAAAAGCAAAATATTTACTAGAAAAATCTACAACCTCTAATACTGTAGCGTCTGTGTGATTAATTCAACTCTCAGTACAATCATAACCGCTCCCTATTGGGTGAAAAGACCAGAAATGCAGCAAAACACATCAAAAAGCAAAGTGACACCAAGTACTGGCTATAAAATTAAATATTTAAAATATTTAAAAGGAAGTGCCAGAGAGGCGATGCTTTAAAGAGTTTAAAGGGTTTAAGTCTCGATCTCAGGTACAGCCTATGTACATAATTATGGTCACATGACCTGCTAACGATCAAGCACATCCCGAGCAGACACACAAGCTGAAAACGAGCGATTTGCAATAAGAATACGATGTGCATGTAGGACAATAAGGGTACCATGTGCATGTAGGACAATAAGGGTACCATGTGCATGTAGGACAATAAGGGTACCATGTGCATGTAGGACAATAAGAGTACGATGTGCATATAGGACAATAAGGGTACGATGTGCATGTAGGACAATAAGGGTACAATGTGCATGTAGGACAATAAGGATATGATGTGCATGTAGGATGATTGGAACTTTTCTGTAAGGACGAGACATGAAGACAGTACCATCATTTACACATTTATACAATATGGGATCCATAATTATTATGACACTTCACGTAAACATACACAGCCATAGTCAATCTTTCTGTGACCTGACTAACATTTCGTCTTGTGGCGTTCAGAAATTCAGAAATCAGAAATTATGAGCAAACAGACACACTAATGCACGTTACAGAAATCTTAAGTGTGAAGCACAATACGATATATACAGTATATATATATATATATATATATATATATATATATATATACTCACCAGAATATGTCTAACATTTATCTCACATTCATACTACTAAAAAATGACTCGATTAAATGCGTCAGTTGCCAAGGAGACCCGAGGATGTGCAAGGCCATCAAATCAGACAGAAATCACCTTTTCAAAACTCAGTCAGCGATGCATTTCGCCTGTGTCTCCGTGTTTTCGTGTCGTTCTATTAATAACAGTGAAGGCAGAAAAATAGCATGAGGGCAAAAGTACATTCTGTGCATGCTTCCTGACAGAGAGATTTAGTTTCATTACATTCATTACCACAATCAAGAACCTAATCAAGGTACACTTTGACGTCGGTCTCGACGAACTTAAACTATGACAAATAATGTTGTGTCCCGCACTTTTAACCCAGTCCAGCACCAAATCCCACCACAGCAGCCAGCCGCTGCTCGACTCCTGAAACAGCATTATACTGTATTGATCTCCATGGACAGACTGAATTAAATATTGACTGACTACTCTCTTTCAGCATTGCTGCACAAATATACTGCTATTCCACTCAATCTTTATAAACAAGGCTACAACACAAAAAACTTGGCCATTGCTCAAAAAAAAAAAAACTTTTAGTCATTTTTCACTTTATAATGACACAACTAGGTAGACACACATGTAATCCCTTACTCTACTTTACATGGGGGAAAAAGACCAAAAAATAAGTCTTAGGCACATGCAAGAAAAAATGCTATAAAGAAAGGATGCCTTAAAAACAGAAATGAATGATAATAACAAAATCCGTATTTGCCATGACGATACTTTGAGCACCCTTTAGTGTCAGGTACAATCTATGCAGTTTTATACTGACATGTTTTACTGAGCATCTAGCAGAACCATCCACAGATCTTCTGAGGACTTTACCTGTTACACCTGCTTCTTTGCAAAAACCTACAGCTTCCATTTAGTTTTTTGGTCTGAAAAGTGGAGGCTTATATAATTTGCTGCTTTCTTTTCTTTTCTTTAAGTTTGTGTTGCAATACTAATCTTCGAAAATCAGAAATGTGTTTGGATTGAAAAATAAAGAAAATAAAAATCCATAGGAAAAAAACACACACACACACATTACTAACTAAAAAATTAAAGTGTTCCTGAAGTACTTTTTTTTCCCCCACACAAAGGTAACAACAATACAAAAGATCCAGCATTTCCCCCAAAGGTGGGGCTGCACAGTTTGGTTAAAAATTGCATTGCATTGCCCCTAGTCACGCAGCAGGAATGAGCTCACCATATCATCAGGAAATCCTAAGTTTGAATCCCGGAGGGAGAGGAGGCACCCTAACGCTCTCACATCAATCGCAACTCTAGCCAATCATGAGTGTCTGTGAGCTCACGCAAGCAGAAAGTGTGTTACAAGTGTGTTGCCACGTGATAGCATTCGTTCTGCCTGGTTAGTAGTTGTAGCCTCAATGGTGGAGTGCCCCAATGATGGGTGGAAATTGGCTATGATTAAATTAGAGAGAAAATCGAAGAAATTCCAAAAAAATTAAAATAAATTAAAATAAAAAATTTAATACATTTGCATTACAATTATTTGGACACATATATCGATTGTGATTTAACCTGCGATATGTAACTATTAAAAGGACTGTTTAGCATTTAGATGTATTTATCTAGGTTGACTGCAAATATAATGGCACAAAATATAAAAAATAACCGACAATGAACAAATACTTAGATTATTGGCCAATTCTACATACATTCTTGACCATGTGGATATTACAAATAATAAATTACAGTCTGTGATGTATGTTAATTGCACCAGTGAGATTTAGACTTATATGCAATTAATTGTGCAGCACTACACAAAAGGTTTAAAAAAAGGGAAAATTGTGCATGTAAAAAGATCCCGTTTTCTAGAATTTTCACAGCCAAGTTCTGATTACAAACCCAATTGATTAGACATTTATTAATTTCTCTACTACACACAGCAACTTGATTAAAGGAACTCGCACTTGGAAAAGCAATAGAGCTGTGAATCATATGATTGATGTGAATGTTTGATGGCGTGTCCATGACACCCATATGTGGTTCTTCCCTCAACTGTTGCCACATAATTGGAAGCAAACAACTGTCTCATGGATCTGTATGCTGTAGAATTAAGATTTCCTTTCACTGGATGGAACTAATAGGCCCAAATCTGTTCCACTGTAACAATGCCCTGGTTTGCCAAGCTTTATATGGAGGAACTCCAGTGTCCTGCACAGAGCCCTGACCCCTTCCCTACTGACAAACTTTGGGATGAACTTAAACACTTACTGCACACCTCGAGCCTCCTCACAGGACATCAGTGCCAGATCTCACTACTGCTCTTGTGGCTGAATGACCATAAATTCCCCCAACAGCCACACATCAAAATCTAGAGGAAAGCCTTCCCAGAAAAGTGGAGATTATTAGAACAGCAAACAGGAGCTAAATATGGTACTATTTAACCTAAGTAACTCTGGGTGTGAGCGCCATTTGTGCACAATTTTTTCCTCCTATGGTGCATGTCAATGACGAAGGAAAAAAATAAATAAATCATTTTTGGAGGCTGAATTTAATGGTGACTTTTTTTGTTTTTTCAAACCAACCAAATTCTGGAAAAACACAATAGACAGTAGAGATGAAGACAGACAGTAGTAAAACAAAATATTAGGAAAATATGATTCTCCATGCAAGTCTAGCCCAGTAGACATTCCTAAGGAAGCAGCATCTCTCTCGCTCCATCTCTCCGTCGCTTCCTCTGATGTGCTGCCTCCTTTAATCTCCTTGAGCTTCTACCTTCCATAAAGGGCTGCACAGCCTAGAGGGGGAATCCATTCATCCACATGCATTCATTCATGAGAAGCGAATTTGCTTATTAGATTACTCCTTACTGTGTGATAATACAGCAGGGCCAACATGGTCCAGACAGGGTATAGACCAGAGTATATTATACACACACAAATCCTTATTTCTTATTACTGATGTTTTTAAAACTAATACATCCTTTATTTTAGGAACAAAAACAATACTATTAAAGATATGGGATAGATGCAATATACAGTAGCTCTGATATCTTTATTGGAGTAAAACTTTCATGTAAACACCTTTGGACTTGAAGTGGTTGGAGTAAATAAATTGTGCCACAATGATGTCACAATAGGCTATGGAAAAATGTGTGGTTGGTGATTTGTGTTGTCAGGTACTACAATATTCGATGTATATGACACTTTGGGGTTTGTATGCATGGAGTTTGCATGTACTTGAGGGGTTTATTCTGGGTCCTCAGTAGAGGTTTTAGCTTATCAAAGTGACAATTTCGGTCAATGCCTGCTGATCTCCGTTATAAACGTAGTAAATCTTTTAAAATAAATTTTTGAGTCAATGTGGCGATACATGAATCTGCACACAAAAGAATCGCGATTAAAAAAAAAAATCGATTCTGTTATGAATCGCGATTCTTTTGTGTGCAGATTCATTTACTACGTTTATAACGGAGATCAGCAGGCATTGACCGAAATTGTCACTTTGATAAGCTAAAACCAATCACGGATAGGACTGATTCTGAGCCGAGTGCATGAGCATCCGAATGGTGCAACAGGAATTTGTTTTTATTGTTAAAACAGCACGTTAGACAGCCTCCAATCATCCTTTTTCTCCAAACTCTGAGAGCGAATTAGTCTCGAAATCCAGTAATCACACACCCTTACACCAGGCTCAAAACCCTGCGAGTGCTAATTAGTCTGGAAACACATGCGTCAGAAGCTGCACGTGCCTGAATTAGAAGCTGTGCGCTCACAAAAAGCTGTCTATGCTGTGCTCCCAGGTGCTCGACCTCACGACTTTAAAGCCTTGCGAGGTGTGAACCGTCAGCGTTTCTTTATAATCCTACAGGTGGTACACTTTGAACTATTCTCAAACTGGTATCCCATGTGGTGGAAGTAAATTATTTGCTAAATTTAAATAGTAATAATCATGTCGAATGACAGATACTGTACGTGCTTTTTGTTTAGTTTCATTTTAATCACATGTTAAACCCTTGTATTTGAAGTTAGTCTGTACTGTTTAAATGTTGCTGCGGTGGCGTGGTGGTTAGCACTATGGCCTTGCCACTTTGTATCGGGAGGTGACTGGTGATTTCCATCCCTAGTACTCAGGACATGCAGTTTGGAGTAGATTAGGATAATAAGCACTTCCAAATTGTCAGTACTCTGAGAGCAACTGTGTGTGCTTGTGCCCTGCTATGAGCCGGCACCCAGCCCAGGGTGTACCCAGCCTAGTGCCCTGTTACTCCTGGGATAGGCTCCAGGCTTCCTATGACCCTGAACAGGATGACTAGTAAAGAGAATAAGAGTGTGGGAGTAAACGAATCTGTCTCTTTCCAGCAATAGCTCAAGATTCGTCTTTTGAGACTTTCTAGCCCGTGTTAGTGCTGACTGCACCATGTCTGCTTCTGAAGTCACCCCATCGTGCGTGCCGAGTGTTTACTCACGCTGCAAGACGGGAATCATTACCAACAGCGGATGAATATTCGCACGTAACTCATCAAAACACTACAGTATTACGAGCGGGCGTCACGAAACCTTCTGGCAGTTTCTGAGCCTTTTTGTTCTTTCCTGTCTGTCTCATGATCATCATTTTCACCTGTGCTTTGTTATGAGGTCATCTCAGTCTGTGTAGTCCGTTCACCAAATGTGCTCAGCATGTGTTCGTGCTCAAATTCTAAACACGGCGCTGAAAACGCCTATCACGCGTTAAGTAGCGATTGAAGTTTCTGTTTTTTTTTATCGGATCATGAGTATGAATATGAGCATGTCAACGACTCCGAGTCAACAAATCCGTCGCATCAATTCCAGCTGCCATCTGTTACAGAAGGCGAAATCACCTCCCCCAGCTTCTCTCTCAATCCTCTGCTCCATTCTGTTGTCTTTTTATTGCTTCAGACTTTTATGACACAGGGATGCATCATGCCACAATTCCTACAGCATTCCAACCTTTGCCTTTTTTTTTTTTTTTTTTTTCAAATAAATAATGACCGCAAGCACACATCAGAACCATGCTTCCAGCTGACACTCGAAAGCAGACAGGTCTTAAACCGCTGCTTGAAGAAACCAAAGTATTGCAACTCATTAAGAATCCAAAGTGCAGCAGAGGGGAAAAGCCTTGAGTGCAAACATAAAAAGATAATTAAAATCAGCTAATATCAATTAGATAATGTGCATAAACATTGCCGGCAGCTAATGTGCTCGCTTCTAATGATAGACAAACATGCTCGTTTCTAATTTTAAAGCTACTTGGCTCATGCTTTTCTAACAGCAAGAGGGGTTTACTTGAATGTACAACACACTGTTCTCCATCGAACCCTCATGAGAAAAATCAACAATGTCAAAAAAAAAAGTTAAAAATAAAAAGACCTACGTAGTGGCAGCATTAATTACAGAAGCAAACCGGTGACACACTCACGATAGGTATTCGGCTTGTACAGACTCTAATCGCTCTACCTTATTTAGTCTGAAAATGTTTCAGGCTAGACGAATCCAACTCTACAGTCAACTGCACATGATGTAGGTCTATGCTGAAAAAAAAAACGTTTCCGCACCTTTAATATGGTATTGAATGCACAAGACTACCAGTCCACTCCTGAAAGAATTCTTTAAATCTGGAACTGAGATTCATAATGACCGGCAGCACTGTGCGAAAGAGCCAATCAGATCCACAAGTTGGTGGATTAAAATAAACCTCCCACACCTTGCTGTATAACAGACTTTTTGCTGCTAATTTTGTACTGTACACCGATTTAGGCTGCTTTCACACTAGGCACGATTGATTTGTACCATGCCTTGGTTCGATTGCACCCCCTTGCTGACCAGCTTTAACATTACTAATATTGCTCTGTTGTGAGTACACTTGTGTGTTAACACTCTCCGATACAGCAGGTTGCAGTACGCATCTAGTTGGTATGCAAGCCATAGCACAAAAAGGCAACCACTGATACATTTTTCCTGAAAAATCAGGGAAATATTAACCAAAAAAAAAAAAGTCCCGCTTACATGACTTCCTACTTCATCAGCTATGATTGCGTAGGTCAGGTCATGGAGCACGGAGAATTCAGAAAAGACAGAGATGTTGATGACATTGCATTCTAAACAACGCAGCTTCTGTGTTAATAGTGATGGGAATCACCAGGGAACGCCCGATAATAAAATATGACCCCAATACTTTGTGCCAATTCCAAAGGTATTGCAATTCTCCAAGTATCATCATTTTGTTTCTAAACTAAACTAACTTAGCAAATAATTTGCTCGTACCACTCAGGATGCTCTGCTGCCTTCCAATGTGTGAATATGTTACAGAGGATTATCTAGGAACTGCAATATCTTATCACTTTATTTGCAAACGTATATAGATTAAATTTCATTTTAAAAATCGATTTTGGAGTCGGTCCGGTGATACATGAATCGGCACATGAAAGAATCACGATACATAGCTAGATCTAAGTGCTCACAGTGGTAAGCACTTTACAAGTCCAGGGTCAAGGGTTCGAGTTTACATGTTCTCCCTGTGCTTGGTTGGTTTTCTTCCGGGTACATATAGAAGATGAATGAATGAATGAATGAATGAATGAATGAAAATTATTTTATTTAGAATTACTGGTATAATAGTAAAAATGTATAATTGTGCAACCCCTAGTAGACATGCAGACAAAACAGAGGAAGCATTCTCCGTGTTCTAACGTTACCTCCGGGTTAAAAATAGTGCCTTCCACACGAGCAGAAATCTCGCTTCTCTCATTCAACAGCATCAAAATCAACCACTGGAATGTCACATGCTGTGATGGCAGGTGACAAATAACCATCATCAAACTATCAATCACAGCCTTCAGCAGCGGCGTGTGTCAGAATGACATCCACTGCACCGTCTCAGCTCACTGCCAGACTAACTGACCGATGGCATCTCCGTCTTTGACGCACTGTCATCTGCAAGAGCCATGGAGGAAGAATAATGGAGCGATTGTTCAGTGTAGGATCCACCTCCTATGCCATAACACGGTGACGCCTACTAAAGCGCTGAAAATTTGACTGTTCTCCTAAAGACAGGACATTTGTCTAATTCAGACCCGGGCATTTTAAGGCCCGATGGCGAAAGGTTGCTTGGAATTAAGAAAATAAAACCTACTTTCTTAACATCTCCGTGTTTATTACAGAGATAGGAGTGTCTGTGTTTTACATGTGGGCGTTGCACAAGACCACATGTCCACATCTACATCCATTATTGGTGCGCAAA
>JAQMYG010000035.1:23560344-23574552 GCA_030014215.1 Clariallabes teugelsi | reverse complement strand
AGAATATGCAATAATCTCATTGAACAGTTGATATTAATGTTAATGATGTTAACAATTTTTTTTTTTAATGATGTTAAAAAAAATTTATTTTTGAGGCTGGTAAGGGATGGTCTTCATGAGAGACAGTTTCATCATGGTGCTCGATGGCTTTTGCAAATGAGCTTGAAAATACTGTTCTTGCCAGAACTATTCCAGAAGAGCTGACTTTTATGTCTTAAAGTAACAACTGACTTGTTGTTGTTACTTAATTACTTACTGTAATGTCTATTTCATAGTTTTGAAAAAACATCTAATATTGTTTTAAAATGTAGAAAATAAAACCAAACTTTTGGCTAATTCTGTATTTATAGTAAGGGGCATTCAATCTCCTTTCAAATGTTTTTTTTCCTTTAATACAGAAGGTTACTTTAAAGGTAAATTTAACCCAAACTTGTGTCCGAACTTTTGATTGGTACTGTATGTGTGTATATGAGCTAAAGCAAGAAAAAGAAAATCATAAGTGTTTCCACACATGCTCCTAATCTTGATCGAAATACAAGGCCTTCATACAGATTGATTCTGCTCAAGCAGCCGTTACGTGTACTGCAGCAGACGGCGGGAGTCAGAGCAAGTAGTCTATACTACAGTTACAGCATCAGATCACATTCCCCCACCAAGAGAAGTTTAAAGAGGTGAAAGATTTTCCTTTCTTTGGTTGTTGAATCCAATTCTCAATTCTCCACCAGGCAACTACTATAATAACGAGCAGCCCAGACCCAAGCAGCACCGAGGCTACTACACCAAGGCCCAAATATTCAAATTTATATTCAACCTCAAACAAAAAAAGTTACAAAGTGTTGTGCATGACCATCCATTACTCAGCTCTAACCGACCAGCAGGGTCGCAAATCCCCGACTTAAGGCCGACGCACCCTCCAGAGTTCACTTCATCGGAGGGTAGCCTTTAATTGTGCCCAGCATGCAGTCGTTGTGGCCCATTATTCTGAAGGTCATGTTGAAGTCTTCTTGGAGGTGCTTGCCTTCCTCTGTGGGAATCAAGACCTGTGCCATTACTACCTTATTAAAAAATCTGGATGGTTCTTAAGAGAACCTGGTCTCTGCGTTTAACAGGAGAGATTTAAAGCTGGCATGAGCTGGCCTTCACATAGTATGTGAAGAATTTAAATATCAGACTGGAAGACTACTCTTATATGTTTTAAGTGCAGCAAAAGTGAGCTCTTCTTTGCCTGTGCGGCAGGATTTTATTCTCTTTTTCTCTTGTCAGGGCTTCAACAGCAACATAGATAGAAAAGTAAACATTTTAACAAGACACTTCTCTCATACTCAAGATATTCAATGGTTATTTTTTATAGAGAAAAGCACTACAGTAGATTACAGACTGACATAACCAAAAAAGGGAATGAACTTGCATAGAGGCAGGCGAGAACCCATGTAGAGGAGAAAGTGAAAAAATATTATCCCACGTTTGGTATTAAACACATCAGAACCTGAGCGCATCTAAATAAAAGCAGATCGCAGAAGCCCTTACAGATTAAAAGGCGCACGATCGGGGAGAGTGAGATCTCCTGACGTGACCCTCCAAGGAGTCTGTGTGTAAGACAGAGCTCTGAGAACGATCTAAAAATGGCTGGTGGTGATGGTGGCGCTAACTATGCGTGAGCTTCATCATGAGGTCTCGCTGGAGGGAGCCGTCAGTCAGCTGAAAGGGTGAGAACATCCGAGACGGCAGACAACACAGAGGGACGGGTGAGACAGGGAGAGGGGGATAATGAGAAATGGGAAAGGAAGGTCAGAGTCTCTGACAAAGTCTAAAATGGCATAAACACTGATAAAGACTATACACACCACTGACTGTGTGATAAAAAATATATCACACAACACTCAAAGATGTTTCTCAGATTCATAATCAGATAGTATCGTGTTAACAAACTGTCAGCAAAACATTGTTTAAGAAAATCAATAATTTTTCAGCTGAGCCATTAATAACTTTAAAACAGAGGGAAAGATGTTATGTATATTTAATTTTTAGTCATATTTACACACTGTGCTGTATCTCCGGGATGTACGTCCAAATGAAAAATGAGGAGATTTTCTTTTGGCCAGGGCCTACACAAGCCAATTTATATTTTCCCCTTAATGTGACATCATATGCTGTTCTCTGGTGGGTGTGGCTAAGAAATAGCTCATTTAAATAGACAATGGAATGGTGCGTTTGGGGGAGGTGTGAAATAAAGAAATTTTGAAGCATTAATAAAACACACGCTTTGGAGGAGCTCTGATACCAATGTTAACTTGTTAAAGAAACAATAAAATATGGGACTTTAAAAATTTTTATTATTCCAAAGTCTTGAAGACAGAGGGGTTTGTCATTTTCCTGCTACAAACTTGTTCCGGATAAAGAGAAAGAATGACAGATTATTTCAAAAATGCTTCAAGGAAATCCACAATAAAAGGATACAACATATGGGATGTTATTCTTTAACGATAAAGAAAATGTTGATTATTAGTGAGTTGCTGGGGTATATATGTAACAGGAATAAAACACTTCAGGACAGGTGATTTTAAGAAGACTTGCTTCACAGTCAGGTGCATCACCTCTAGCTTCTGCACACTCAGGCATGTTTTTATTTGTTGCATACTGTATAAGCACTACTAGTAAAAGCATTGTAGTAATAATGGTTACTCTTGAGGAATAAGTTCTTGTGGATATTTCTATCCTTTATATAAGTAAAGATTTCCGTAGGCATTGATTAAACTGATCCAAATAATAAAATTTGGTTTGCATTATCTACTGTATAAACATTAAAATGAACACAGGCTTGCCAATTTGCAAAAACAGCTAAATATATTAATAAAGCATGGATTAATAATCCATGTTTTGTTATAAACATACTTTTTTTTATTATTATTATAAAAGTTGAATGCTGTGAATTTTAGTTCTTAATGCGACATTAAGGCTTGCATTTGTTATAATGGAGGAAAATGGTAATGACAAGTGATGCATAAAAACATGTTTAATTCCTTCATGGCAGACTGAATTAAAAATCAAACGTCATTGTAAAGCCCATAAAGAGTGTCATACAGACATTCGATTAGCATACACAATATGTTATGTTGTCAGATGATAAAAAGATAATAAACCAACAAAGAGATTGACAGGAGCTTAATACATACTGTATAGTCACCCTGCTGACAGAGAGACAGAAAAGAAAAACAACATCCTGACAAAACCCTAAGGGCAAAAAAGTCATCTCTGCTCCATAAATAATGATGAATGATCTCCAGTGTTAGAGGGGCAGGTAAGAACAAATCAAAATCTGAAAGCTCTCTGCTTGTCTAACTCATTTTACTACACTTCAGAACCCAAAACTGAAACTGTCCCATGGAGCATGGGTGCAAGATTAAAGCGTGTTAAAGCGTGAGAGTGCGAAAAAACACTACCCAACCCTGGCAACACCACCGTGCACAAACAAATGAATGCATGGTAAGCAAGAAAGGGGAAAAAAAAAATCCTACTTTGAATGGGAGGTAGATTAGAAACAGGCGTTCTCTGGGAAGTGCAGGCGAGAGATGGTGTCATCTCCGAGAGGATGCCAGATAAAGTCGGTGCAATAATAGCATGTGAGACATCTGTTGGGGATCCGGCTTTCAGATGTGCTACAGCATGCGTCTGCGGGAAGGCAGAGCGTCAGCAGGGCAGCAGGGATTGAGCTCCTTCTGCACTGGTGTTGTGCTTAGCATTAAGTCTGTGGTTAAGCCAAAGAAACAGATGGCCTGCGTTTTTATTTGAACCAGGACCCAGCGTAAAAGCTCAACCTAATTCAATGTAATTCCAATTTTAAAATAAAGAAGTTGTCTAACCCACTCAGTCTATTTGCTGCGTTACTAAAGCAGAGATTTCATAATGTTTTGCATTCTATAAAACCAGTCCGACCTGCTTTAGAGCGTAGATCAAATTTAAATTAGCGAACATAGCGCATGCGTATGCCCTAAAAACCAGCATGCACCTGCCAGGTCCCAGAGTTCACTCTATTTCAGTACAAGCTTTGCTTTTATTTTTTCATCCTCATATTCCAGGTGCACCTGACTTGCACGGCTTTCGCCGCATCATCAGTCGGCGGCGGCGTAACAAACCCGAGCTCGGTTCCAGGTGGCTGGTTCAGGAATCCCAACCATCCTCCCCTTTAAAGTCAAACTGCATGATCAGACAGTTACATTATAGTCCATGTATGTTTTCAAAATACAGATTTAAATGCATGTCTGTCTTTTTTTTGCCTCAATATGGCCTTTACAAGCAACCACTCTCTCTTTCATATTATAATGACAATGTGATCAGTACTGACAAGGAGATTTTCTGGAAATGTCATTCTGGAAAAAAAAAAAAAAAAAACTTTTGGTTTAAGATTCAGTCATATCCTGTGGGGAAAGTTTTTTTTTTTTTTTTTTTCCACTCAGATTGTAGACGTCTCTTGCCAAAATCAAAATTAAACCAAGTACTGGCTGAGTTTAAAATGCAGAACAATCAAATATAGATGACATTTAAAAAGATACAGTATGTTGAAGAATCAATGTTTAATTACTAAGAGACGTAACGTAATTAGTAAGAGAGTTTAATTACTCATGAGATGTACAGTACTGTGCGAAAAGGTCATAGGCACCTGGAAATAAATGCTGTAAAGCAAGGACGCCTTCAATAAATAAATAAATAAATCCTATAAAGCCAAATAAACAGTAATTAATGAATAAAAGGCAGTATGGGTGTGATGTTTTGAGGATGTTTATGCAGAAATTAGTTCCTAAGTTTTACTGAGCATCCTGCAGAACCAGCCACAGTTCTTTTTTGCACGCAAAACCCAGAAGCTTCCATTGTGTTTTGTGTCCCCAAAAAAGGTCACTTTTATTATATGTGGCTTTTTTTTTTCTGGCATCCAAATATTATTCTGTAACTTCCAATTTTGTGGTTGAATACTGATGTCAATGAATCGGAAATGTTTTTGTACTGACTCAATAAAGTCATAAATAAATAAAAAATCTAAAAAAAAAAAAAAAATCTATAACAAAGTTTGTAGTAAAAAAAAAAAAAAAAAAAAAAACATACAGAATGCCTCAGATTTTTGTAGATCCAGAAATCTTTTCCTGCCCAAAGATATATACATATAGCTACACACAGTAATACACAGTACATAAATACAGTATGCAGTGTTGGGTAAGTTACTGAAAAAAGTTATCTACTATAAATGACTAATTACTACGTGATTACATTACTGATTATTACATGTAAAAAGTAATCTAATAATGTAAAAAGTACTAATTATGTTACTTTCAAGTTACTTTGAAAACATCTGTCACGGCGTGTTACAACATCAAATATAAAAAACTACAAAGCTCTCCGAAGACTGATTAAAGCGCATGCTCGTTAACTGAACAAAAAAACATGATTTTTAAATGCATTTTGATTAATTTTTAAACACTATATTTGTAACGCTAGTAACAGAATGTTATTGACATTGGTAACTGTAATTAAATTACATGCATTTAAAATGTACTGTAATATGTTACACTACTGCGTTATTAGGAAAAGTAATTAGATTACAGTAACGTTATACTCAACTCTTTACTTATGTAACACATACTGTATTTTGTATGCATATACAGTATATAGATCAATATAAATGAAAGAAAGGTATGTGTCAGTACTTTAGTCAGAACTTGCTCCTTCAAAGAGATCTTTACGTTCTACACATTGGAGGACCCAAAACCAGCCTCAAAAACATGTCTGTCTGTTTGCCTGTCTGTGTGTGTGTCTGTTCGACCAATTTTGTCACGCCATCATACAAAATTGGCTGAACAGAATTTGAGGAAACTTTGCCAGTCCTTTGGGATTTGCCCAAATTTAAACCTGCACCTGTAAATGAAATCAATATCAGTCTCATGCAGTGATCAAAAAAAGAAAGAATAATTCCTTTCAGTGTGAGCCCAAATGTTTCCATTGAGAAAAGAATGTCCGCCCCCCCCCTAAGTGCCAAACAGACCATCATAACTTCCATATGGTTTGACCAATCTCAATTTTTCCCTTTCAGTGGCTACACCCGTCTGCATCACGGCTGTGCTGATATTTATCACAGTGGCCCGCCATCTATATCATTTGACTTTACCATTGCGCTTTGCTGTTAAACAAAATTAAATATGAGGCTTTTGAAAAAGTCAACATTGCTACATACGCCGCAAGTAATCGATTAAACTACTTTTGCTTTTGTTCAACTTCATATACTGTATAAACCATCAATGATATTTAAAGACACATTATCAGTATGGATCATTACTTTTTTTGATTAACAAATTGTAATGAATATGACAAAAAAAAAAAAAACATATTCAGTGAGTTTACATACCACTACGTCTTTGTTAAACCCACACAGTTTGTATAGTACTTTGAAGAGCAAACTACAAAATGCACAAAATGAGGAAAAACAAAATACTCCAAAAGCACAGTGTGTTCTCTTGGCTAGCTACTGCTTGAAATTAGAATTATGAACCATAGAAAATTGTCTTTCTGGAAAGAACACACTTGATGCTAAGTTGTATTCATGGTCCTACTGCGTGAACCTGACAGCGGCCTTCAGACCCAGCACACTGAAACCTTGATTTATTTTAAAAGCCACAATAATATTACCTAGATAGACAATATTAACGCAAATCTTCACTCCTAAACAAAACAGACTAGCTAACATTACAGACCAGCTTCGAAGTTTATAAGGGAGGATATTATTATGATACTTCAATATGAGGTCGCACGGTCTGCGGACTTGTTCTTATTCAGCCTCAAGATGCTTCAGGTAACGAATCGTGCTCTCATCACAGGGAAGATGTCAGAGCTGAAGTTACAATGTGGAAACTGGGTTTATTATGAAACCACAGACTGGAGCTTCTTTATCCTGCTTTCTCAATCTCTCAATCTGCTTCACTTCTGCTTGGGTTTAAAAAAAAAAAAAAACTTTTAGACTCAATGCTGCTTACATAACATACAACATACTCGTTTGAATCTTAATGATCATTTCCGCTCGTTAACGGCATACAAAAATAAATAAATAAATAAACCTGAAGACTGCTACGTAAATGTGACAAACGGAATCACCATATTGTGTGTAACGCAAGTAAGATTTTGCAACACACTCAGGCTGTTGTACCTGAACGGCACATTCTGTTCAGTTGTCAGGCCTTTTTATGTTAAATTTTTTTTTTAATAATTATAAATAAAATATTTTCATTTTCAAATTTCAGACCTTCTTGGATATGCCTGTGTTATTCATAGAATTTCTCTATATCGCACACACACACACACACACACACACACACACACACACACACACACACACACACAATGCTGTTGGGTGCTTGTCCCATTATGTTACCCCAGACATACACTGGAGCACAGAGCCGCAAGCGCACAGCCTGGATGAAATGCTGCCGAGCCGACAGCGAACAAAAGCTTTTGCTGGCTGCGCTTTGATTCATACAACAAGCCCAGAGTGTGGCTGAACCAATGACAGGTACATTACCCTCTACAAAATAACCTCTCTCTTCACCAAATATGTGCATTTCTTATGTGTCTGAAAAAAAGCCAAAATTGCAGGTTACGAGTACTGGCTCTATAACCTACCTGAGATTGGGTTATCGGTCGGGATAGAAACAGGAACGGAAAAAGATGCCACACCAAAAAAAAAAAAAACAAGGCGCTGTCTGCAAGCTCATAAATCATTCTGTACAGTACGCGACCAAACAAAGCTTTATCAGTGGAACATCAGACACCTTTCACCTCTCCGAGATTGTTCCATCTGCTGGTTTATCCAGGCTCCAACCCTCACAGGACCAGCAGTCACTACATGTTTATCGCCAGTAACTGCATAGTATCACTTAGCAGATAAGGCGCCGCTCTGTAGGCTGTTTATTATATACTGGTGTCTAAAGCACCCTGGGAAGCAGCAAACTCTTGGGAATAATAAGTATCCATTTGGATTTTTTTTTTTTTTTTTTTGGACTTCACACAAAACCGACACTGAAACATTTCAAAATAAATCACAGTCTATACACGTGCCTGTTACAAAGAAAAGGGCATTGTGGGACGGAAAATGCTTGCCCTGAAAGAAATGAAATGACGAAATGCTTGTCCAGCACTGCCTGCAGTCTCAAAGTTCTTAGCCTGTTTAAATAAAGCATCTACTCCCTGCAATGTGCAAGACAAGATACATGTCTGGACTAATCCCAGCTGAGCCCTTACCACAATGACTTCAATAACTCAAATTCAAACTGGTGAGTGAATGTGTCGGAAGTTAACAAATCCCGAGAGATCATGACCCAAAGCAACAATGCAGGAACGAACACATTGTGAGCCACTTCAGGACTTAAACTCCTCTGTTTGAAAGGGGGGAAAAAAAAAAACATTTAATGGATTACAGCTCGGCAGAGTGAGCAAAATCCCCAAACTCATTACTAGCTATAAACATGATTTGTACATCATCCAATAAAAAAGAAAAACAATTGTGGATGCATTTGAGGGGGGTACTGTAATGTGCATTTGGAGAAAAGGATCTAAGCAGACCACTGGAGAGATTAACAAAGATAAATTATTTTCTGGGGCAAATTTTATCCATGTAACAGCAGCCGTTTATTTCTCAGTAGCCTTAAGAGGACACGCATGAAGAAGAAAAGTGAAGCTGCACCAAGATGGCACGGTGTACATATTGTGACCTTCCGCTCAGTGCAAATAAACTATGATCTCATCACGGTGCTTGATGGATACAGACTTTGTCATGTACGTGAGCTCATTTTTAATTCTGCCCAAAGTCTGTGCCTGGTTTTGAGAGGTTAGGTAACGGATAACAAAATGCACATATGGACCTGTCCCCGGTCTGAGCACCTGGCTCATTCTCTTTGCCAAAGAAGACATTTTACCTGTACTTACAGGCATCATGCAATGGATAAAAATACAAGGACAAAAAAAAAAAAAAAAAAGGGTATCGGAATGAGTAATAGCCATGACCTGCAGGACGCGACTCAGACATTTTTAAAAGAGGATGAGATGGGGTGGCATTGATGTGGCCTCTGGGAGCCTCGTAGGACGTCCATGGCATTTTCGTAGCGGTTTCATCAAGGGACAGACAGAATCCCATTTTACCCCACACACATACACACACGCATACACACACAGCGTCATTTATAAATCTTTCAGCTAGGTTGTATGTAAGGGTTTTTCATAGGACAAACCTAACAAAAAATCACAAGCGTGTCACTTGCATAAAAGGCGAAGCTCCCAGAAAACTGAAAACAACTAAATGACATCGAAACGCTCAAAGAGCTCCTGAGCACATGCGCCAAGTCCTCCAGGACTGCAACTCAGAAATTCAAGAGAGTCAGCTACTAAAGCCACATGATAACTCCGCCCCCATCTCAGAATGCCATTTCTTTGTCAAAATTTACTAGCTAGTAGAGCTGCACAATCAATCGGAAAAAAAAAAATCATGATCTCAGTCGTACAAAGTGAACTCAATTTCTGAATGACAGCAACTAACTTGTGCGTATTTCCCTGCATTCAGATCACGCTGCATTCACATTTTCGGTCATTTACTTCACAACAATCCCAGATGCTGTATCAGTCACACTCATTGTTCACATTCACACAGTGTAAAACAAAACACTATTAATTCACCAATCAGGCCAGAGATTAGCGAATGATTCAGTCGTACAACTCCATCACTTCTCGCATCTCGCTTCCTCGTTAATGCCGTTCCAGTAGAACACATGCAATATCACAACGCTCACTCTATTCCAGCCAATCAGAGGCTAGGAAAGGGACAGTACCAGCCAATCAGAAAACAGAGGCAGGTACAATCTGACAACCTGTTTCTTACTGGCTCCTCTTCATGTCCTGTGTCCCTTAAATGTGTCAAACACTCTTGTGTTTAGCAGATGATTTTTACTTCATCATCGCATGCTTTGTTTTACTTCATATTATTTTTATGAAACTAAGTTAAAAGTCTGTTTAGTATCAAAGTATATTAAGATCGAGCAATAAAAGAGTAAATTCTACATTGTAAACCATGTATTTAATTCTAAACTACCTAACAAACACAGGTGACTTTTACCTTAAAAAATAATCATGATATAATCTAACGCATGCGATTAAGACAGTAATTATTTAATTATTACTTTTCACCTCATAGTCATGTTCAACAGCTTTTAATTTATTACCTTTAAGGCTTCTAAAATAAAAAAAAGAGCGTTTGAAAGTCCTGTGTAGACAAAATGCTTTGTGTTTTTTTTTTAACTAGATTTTTAACTGCAATAAATGTTTAGGTTGAAAAAATAAGAATTGTGCGAAAGACTCGTGATTTCAATTCCCATGGAGAAAATCGTGCTTTACATTTTAGTAAGCCCCAATATCTAGTCTTATTTATCTTAATCATTTATTAATTCCTTTAAGCTCCTTAAATCATTAAAATTGAATGACGGAGTTAAAAAAAAAAAAGCTTCATTACGTTGGTAAACGTGTAATTGAAATAAATCAGTGATTTCAACGTGATAATGTAATCATAATTAAAATCACAACATCACAATGCTTATAATATAATTTCAAGCTTAGCATTTAATGATAGAGAGAGAAAGAGAGGTGTAACATCGTCTTTGGCTCACAGAATATTACCAATATTATAAATCTAATAAATGAAACTTTGCTGTTCACATTCAGGATGCTGCGTGTTAACAACACTCATGATCACTTTCTTTTTTTGATAACTGAACTGTACATTTCATCATTTACAGAATAGTTGCGCGTTCAATGAACAATGCTCTTTCAGCACGTTTATGCACAATGCTGTCTGTTAATATTAATTAATGAAATTAAATAAAAGCTTAAACACTATCGAAAGTTACAAATTTTCCAGTTTAAGCCAACGACAGCACACCTTATACAGTAACCTTACATTGAGTAAATAACCCTGGACAATCGGAATGGGAGTCACCAGGGAACAGCTGATATGATATCACAATACCTAGCTGCAGATTCAATTTGTACTGCGATACTGTATCAACATTGAAGAAATATTCAGATTGTGTATTGTTTTTTTTTTCAGATTTCGTTACAATTCCAAACAAACTTGGAATGAGGAAGAATGTAGTAGTGGAGAAAGTTGTGTCATGTTATGTGAACTTGAATGATGAGTAAAAAAATAACTGTGGTCTGTTCCTCATGCATTCAAACACTGTGCAAGTTTCTGTTCTTAAATTTACTCTGTGCACATTTATTCGTTTGATTAATGTCATTGTGTTGTCAGTCCATCTCTGGCTGTGTGCCTACTGACGCTGATGAGATTTACTCCTTAGGTATCAAAATGTGGCCCCGAATGACGAGGCACTTTTCGATACTTGATGGTATGGAAGCAATCCGCTTCGATGCCATAAAGGTATCAAAGCTCAGTACCCGGCCCTAGTCGGTAATAACGTTTTAATTAGCAAAAAAAAAAAAGAAAAGCAAAGAAAACCTTGTGGGCGATAAAATGACCTGTTCTTTATTTTACACTGTGAAAATAGTCTCACACAAACTTACTAATGATGAAAGAAAAGGCCGCTTTGTTATAGTTCTAACAAAGTGTAATAGTATATATTACACTAAAAAGCTGTTGCACGCTTTCAGTGACTAATCGCTCACTCTGTTCCCCCACACTACTCCTTCCACCTAATAAAGCGCAGAAATAAAAGTGAAAATCACGGAAAGCTCCTTTATCGGACATTTTATAACGCTGTCCTCTACCTTAACTTCAGCCACACATCTGTGAGCTCACTGCTTTTCCTCTGGATACTCTGGAGGTGCTCAGATGTTAAATATTAAGAATGTTATATCTGTAGTGGAGCGTATAGGAAGGAAATATCTCACCTTTAACACTGCTAAAATGACATCCTCAAGCTCGGTGGCAGTTTGGGGTTTATTATTTCTGTGCATCCTACCATAAATTAACTGTATTTACCGATGCTGCTGAAAATTCAATAGTCCCTGAGGATGGGCCGTAATAATATTAGTGCTGCAAGCTCTGGCTGCAGTAATTGTCAGATATTTACTTTATACTGAGAATAGGAAGCAAATTTAATTTGACAGGTTTCCCACAATACCCTGCTCTAGAGAATAACACACTCGAGCTAGACACAACCTTCAACTCTGAACTCCACCTTTAATGAAACAGCCGATAATCAAAGCGGCTTTTGTGTGCCCTTGAGCTATTGTCCTCATCAGTTACCCGAAGCGGACCGCGCGCTCTTCTCCCCATCAGACGGTCGAAACTGATTAACTGATATGTACTGCGTATACACGCAAGGTTCCAGCCCATGTACGCTGTTAATGAGCTCTCTGTGATACTGTTTGACAGGCTCCACAGAACAACAGTGAGCCGTAAGCATGCATGAAGGCAGCCACAAAACGCAACGCTGTAATTATCTTACTGTACATATACACTATCATTTGCATTTCCACAAGATCTGTCAGCAGTATCAACAAAAAAATATTATGGATACGGCCTCAGGAGCGCCATGATTTAGTAATTTACATATTGCAATTTTCTACAAAACTGAGCACGGATCTTTAATACAAATTTCAAGTTTTATTGTCATATACACAATATAGAAAAATCTTTTGTCCCGCACAATAAAATTCTTTCATTGCTGTCCCCAATGAATGCCATGAGAAATAAAATATGTATAGGTATTTAAAAAAAAAAAAAAAAAAAAAAAAAAAGAATACGATGACAAACAAAAATATAATTGTTCTGATTAATTTTCTAGAACAGAACCTCTAACAAGGGGCAGCAAGGTGGTGTTAGCACTAGTGGGTTAGTGGGTCGAGGGTTTGATTCATTTGGTCTGTGTGCATGGAGTTTGCATGTTCTCCCCGTGCTTCGTGGGTTTCCTTTGTGTACTCCGGTTTCCTCCCACAGTCCGAATACATGCAGGTTAGTCAACTAGCAGGTTAGTTAACTGGTTCCAAGTCTCCTGGGATATGCTCCAGGCCCCCCACGATCCTGTATACACGACAAAGCAGTATAGACAATGAGGGTTTGTATTTAAATTGCATTCACAAGTTTGTATTTAAGTAGCACCAATCAATCAACCATCAAATCAATGGGGTTTGTGTTTTCTCCGCGTGTTTCGTGGGTTTCCTCCGGGTACTCCATGCAGATTATGCTACTGTAATTGGCGTTCCCGAACAGTGTGAATGAGAATTAGGTTCCAGGCCCCCCGCGACCCTGTATGAAGGATAAAGCGGTATAGACGATAAGTGAGAGGGAGTTAGTGAGTGAGCATGAAGACATTTATTAAGCATTTTTGGAAGGAGTCTACAGTTTCAGTTCTTTGCAACAGTCAGAGTTAAAGATGTAATTTTCAAGTTCTCCAAGAAAGGAAAGTCTTGCTTGGTTCTCTGTTAAAAAGACAAGCAGCTTTGGTCTCTAGTTAACTTCAAAAGAAAGAAGTGTTGGTTAGGGAAGAACTGTTCATAGCTGCTAAAACACAAGTCATAAGAAGAATGAGGGTCATAGTCAAACATGCTTACAATAAATAATCAATTACTCATTAATTATTCAGAATTTATGATACCCAGATGCTCACTTCCCTCCTGGGTTTAAGTTTTATGTAAACAGGCCTAGCTTCACAATCCGAGGTTTCTCATACACTGATTTATTTGTGGCGTATACCTCTATATATATATATTAATGTTCTATTTTTGTATTATTTAAAATGGGCAAAAAAATCTTAATTCATAGCAGGCAGAGTGTTGATTCACTCATCCCTTCTTTCTCACACACATGAACCCCAGACCGTCTGTGAATAGCCCTACACTAAATATACATTTACATTATACATTATGTGACTGTGACCAGACCTAACTGTTCTCTCTCCCCCTCTGTCTCTTTCCCTCTGTCAAGTTACACATGTTGTTCCTGAGCCGCCAGTAATCCAGACTCCCTCTGCCCTCCGGACATGTCTGACCCATCCTGGTGCCCCGCTTCTGATTGGAGATCTCATCACATGGATGCCCTGTGTGTCTCTTTGTGATGCGTCCGGTGTCTGGGGACGGTTTCACTCTACCAGGTTCTGGCCTCGACTGATGTTGACAGCTGTTTCTCTGAGGACTTGACTTGGCTGCAGTTGCTCGATAGTTCAGGAC
>JAQMYG010000035.1:23546793-23560244 GCA_030014215.1 Clariallabes teugelsi | reverse complement strand
TTGATTGTGTAAAGCTGCTTTGCGACAATGACAATTGTTAAAAGCGCTATACAAATAAAATTGAATTGAATTGAATGGCCCCGTCTCTCCGTGCATACAGTACATATTGGCTGAGCACGTGAAGAGCTTGTGAAACCCTAGTGAGCAAATGACAGTTTATACTGTTGAGTAGTCAGTTTCCCGAAAGCGTTTTTGAACTATGAGAGATCTCTCCATAAAACTAAAGATGAAGGCATGTGGAGTTGATTGTAAGCAGGCCGTAAGCAGGCCGTAATCTGACGATAATGAAAGGGACTGCAGAGGTCTGACTCGAGCAGGGCTGCAGGGTTGCAACTAACGATTATTTTCATAAGTCAATTCGTCTACCAATTATTTAAACAGTTAATCAATTAATAGGACTACGGCGGTTACAATTACTCAAAAGCTATCAGCTTTTAAATTTTGCTTGAGGGTGTTTTTGTGCAGGTAGTAACTAACAATCAAGATAATAAAGATGAAAACTTCATAAAAATATATTTTAATGTCGTTTTACAGACTTTCCTGATAAAACAAAATCTAAAACCAAGATATAGCAAAGTAGCAGCAATAAAATCTAACTGTTAATTACATCTTAAAGATGGCAAAAAAAAGTAAAGTTAAAATTTTAAGAAAACTGAGTAAGTCTGAGGTGAAGAGGTGTGGTAAAGTGAAGCGAAGGACCCAAGAGTGAGGTATTCGAGAAAAGTCTCTTTTTGATTCTAGCAGCTGTTTTGCTCAAGTTAAGAGTGAAGTGCTCACACACATTTGACAAGATTTTTGCTCCATCGCGCTATTACTCACTTCACGCCAGTAAACCTAACGCCTGCAGGTCAGAGCGCTCACAGTTCATGCAAGATGACATCAGCTAATCAACAATGAAATAAGTTTCCAACTAATCTGATTATCGATTTTAGTTAATAACGTTGATTAATCGTTGCACCCCTATTAGCAATCATGTAAGGAACCTGGCTAGTAATGACAGCTAAGTATCATTTGATTACAGGAGGATGGTCAAGGTTACCACTAAATTTAATACAAACCTTTAATACATTTTTATCTGTTATATCTTTAATAGTTCCACATTAAACATAAATGTTAAATAAACAGATAAAATGCATGTCACTCTTCAGTGTTAAAAAAAAAAAAAAACGGCTATGGTCTATGAAACACAAATACATAAAGCATACATTTGTTAAAAGATAACTTCAGGTTTGTACCACTATGGATCACACCACCATGTTACTGATTTTTTATACTATTGCTATCATTTTCTAAACAAATGCACATTGTAAAGCCCAGTTGAGAGCAGGAATTGAACACTGGTAATATAAAACATGAATTGCTTCACATTCTGATATTATCCATACGTCTGAAAGCAGATCCAACCACATGCACTATTTATGAAATGTTCCTATTGATATTGCAGTGCAGTACTTCAGCGTCCAGGCAACAAGACCAAGAGATTGCTGAGCACCCTTAATACACTTTGCACATCATAGGGATTAGGAAGAATATCATTACCTATTTCAGACAATGGGTAGTCTCCTTCAGAGACACCAGACAACAGAATGCAATAAAAGCAGAGCGACAGCATGTGAGCTGCAGTGGTTAAACGCACAAAACCACTCACTCAGAAGAAAAATCCTCCAAAAAAAAAAAAAAAAAAAGTCAGGAATGACAAAGGGGCTGAAGTTTCCAGGTTTACAGAAAGGCAGTTATTAGTCATGCTTTATAATTATTGTACTACAAAACACATTTATTCACCATGACAGTTCGCTAATAATGCGCACAGCAGCTTTTTACCAGGACCCCGTATAAGATTGCTTTGCTTACGGCATTCGTGACCAAGTCTGCTCTGAGAGTACAATGTCCTCAGCTGTCTCTGTCTCTTCAGCAGCAAAGTCAGTAACACAGCACAGCCGCTGGGTTCTAAACACCAGGGGTGTTTGGTTCTGGGTTAAGGACTCAAAGGTCTCAGTATCTCCTACTGAATCTCGTTTAACACAATACACAGAGGCAGGAACAAGCAGTTCTACTGGCTGAAATAAGGATTGATATGTTCAGTTATGGTAATGCGCAACAATGATAAGATTAATAGAAACCCTGTTTGGGGTATTTTATGTCATCGAGTGCACAAATTATTTGAATATTTCTAATGGAAGGAGCAAAACAGGGGCGTTTATGCAAAATGTGTTATGTGACTTTTTAGAAGAAGAAAAAAAAAAAAAGCACAGAAGCTTAATAGTAGTTTAAGAAAAACACTGACACGAAGACTCAAGCGTGTTGAGCATGTAGCAATTTGATTACAAGATCCTAAAAAGATGCAGCACATAATATGGTATGCCTGCTGGGCAGAGGTGGGTGAATTGGTGGGAGCACAGAAGAGCAATTACTGTATGATCTACAGCATTTACAATTTTAATGCACAAATTTTTAATGCAAAATGCATTAAAGTGTATAAAAAAAATTCTTTCTGCTAGTTGAAAGACTTTACTGTACATTCTCAGGAAAACAAAAATGTTTAATATGTGTATTTCTCATTGAAACGTGGGTAACTTTTTCATTCGTTCATTCATTCATATTCTATCTACCACTTATCCTGTACAGGGTCACGCGAGGGCCTGGAGACAACCTTCATGTCTTTGGACTGTGGGAAGAAAGCCAGCAAGCATGGGGAGAACTCCACGCACACAGACCTAGGTGGGAATCAAACCCACGACCCTGGAGGTGGTGTGGCCCTAACACTATCTAACCAGGAAGGCTTTCAGGGTTCACTACATGCACCTTTATTTAAAAGTTTTATTGAAAAGCATATAAAAAGCATATAAAAGAGCGATATTATGCCATAAGTCTCGATTAACACTATAAACTATAACATAGTGATACCTGATACTGATAACTTGTTTCAATCACATTTCCATGATAGTATAGTGCTGAGATAATATGCATATTGAGATAATACATTGTGCTATTTCTACATTGCAGTTCTCTCACCTCTTGTAACAAGCCAATTACTGTTTAGGCATACCTATGTAGTATAGCAGTGGGCGGTTTAGGATAAAGCCAATGCCTATTAGAGGTGTGTGTGTGTGTGTGTGTGTGAGAGAGAGAGAGTGTGTGTGTGAAACAGGTGCAGAGCTCCACTGCGCTTAAGACACGCACCCAGACCTGCATTAGCCCTTACAAAAAGAGTTTTTACGCAATGCAAACACCGGGCCTTATGTACAAACACAGTGTATTTGTTGTACACACGCGCGGTCGCGCGCGCGCCCGTCACTTCGTCGTCCGTGCACGGTAAGCTCGCGGACCCGCTCGCGCAGAGCGGAACTGCATTATGACACAGACTTCCCGACGGCAACAATGTATCTCTTTCATTAGCAAACCGGCGCGCGCGAGCTTCAAAACAGAAAGTTATTAATGCTGTTTTGTTAACCTGATCAAAATGACAGGCGTAACCAAGCAATGCGGGATGCGAGCTGAGATGTAGGAAGAGAGCGTTACATAAACACACACATACACAGGAGCGCGCGCGCAATGCAAAGCAAATGAAGCCGTGTGTGTATGTATATATACATATATAAATATATATAATACTAACACAAGCGCAGCCTACGCAAACGCCAAAGAACACGTCGTTACTCACCGAGTGCTACTGCAGATGTCGTCGCCGCTCAAGACTCATCAAAGTCGCGCTCCATTGAAGCGAACTTCACCGCGCTGTCCGTGTGCGTTGCTCTAAAGCGCCGCTGTTTCACGCGAACCGAGCCGCCGCTCAATGCAGAGCGCGCACCGTCTTTGATCAGCAGCGGCCTACGATCCTGTCGGGAGCGAGCAGCGTGCGGGGAGAAAACCCGTCCTGATTGGCTAAAGCTGCACACAGGAACGCCCACAACCAGGAAACCAAATAGCGTCGTGCTCGGGAGGATGGACTCCGAGAGAACGAATCTGATTGGTCAGAAATATACGAGCATGGCCTACGTCCCAAACTGTGTACAAGCCAAATGGCGTCCGAAAGCCATGCTGTATCCTTCAGAGTCCTCATTCTCACTACACCAGCCACATGGGCACCATTGAGGAATTTAGAAAGGAAAGAAAATTTACCATCAGAGATGTATTATGATCTTTTCTCAAATAGAACACAAAAAATGAAAAAGAAGCCAAAAAATCAGGTTGAATGCAAAAAAAAAAAAAAAAACAGTTAAAAATACTTCTTTAGTCAGTTTACCAAAAAAAAATAATAATCATTCTAGGTCATGTCCCCCTGAAGAGCACAGTAATACGAGTTATGAAAAATTTAAACGCATGGTATTTTCTTGCTGTCTGTTAACTCTATTTTGGCTCGTTAACCCTATTACGGATGAGATGCCACGCTGCATCAGTATAGGTTGCATAAAAAGTGAAAATCACTGGAATATTAAGTAAAATCTTTTGAAGGCCAAGTTTCATAATTTTTCTTCCAGATAAACAACTATCAAGACAGCATGGTGTCCAGGGTCCTCCAGGTACTTTGGTTTCTTCCACTCACCTCGTCTGGCAACCCCAATGTCCAGTTGACGACCATGTTCATGTGGAGCATAGAAAATACTTATATCCCTAAATAAAAAATTGGATACTGAAGGATCAATTACTATTTTGGGCACAACAACACAAATACTGTATGTGCACCACTGAGAACAGGATGTATAGCGTATTTGTATGTTAAAATGTTATTACAGAAGGTATGGCTGATATTTGGTTTGGTTGACAGTACATTAAAATTTGCTAAAGAAATGAAAACTTCACAAGCGTATCTCTAAGCACTACAGAATGATCAGCTATTATACAAGTTAATAAAACTTTATGTATAGGGTGAAAAACACTAATATTATAAATTCCAAATTATTGTCCAGTTTGTGGTCTGCAAGCACAATCAGGGAGGAGTTAGTCTACTTACCAGTCCTGCTTTAACTGTATTTTTCCTAAAATAAAATCTTCCAGGTTTATTAATGACTGCTCCTTTTGAGGTCACATCTTTTAACAATTCGGAATCTAAAATGCTACAATATTGAACTGAAACATATGCCAAAAACTTGACAGTGTAATAGGCAAATAAAGGTTTCCAGTGGGCTTATTTAAATGAAGATTATGGGAATTTCTGGCTAAACTCCTCACAGTCATACCATTTCGTGGTTTGAGTGCATGTGTGTCTCCCAAAAGCCTACACTATTAGATCTTTACTCTGTGGAGGATGCCCACACTCCCTCAGCAATGCTCTAGTGTAATATAGTTTCTGTGTATGTTCCTGCCTTATATCTTTTATACCCTAAATGGGATTTTCATAGTTCTTCCATGAAAGTGCCTAAGGCATGCTTTAATTTTAAGAGCTTTTCATTTAATTGATTTTACAGCTTTCTCAATGCATTCCCAATTGCTTTAACAGATGGCATATGCACAGAACAATGAGTGATGTAGCATACTACAGTATATGGTGTAGGCATGGCATTGTTCATGTGGAGGCATATTGTATGCTTCACTAAATCACGTTACACAAGCTGATGTGTGTGTTTGTCCGTGATGAATGGAAAATATGTACTGCTTAGAGAAAAAGCCTGCACACTGGCGGCACAGTCATTAAAAATTTATTTGCAACATGTATTATTTCCAGATTGGACACTGATTCGTTTTTTCCAGTGAATACAAGATAAGTGAAGAAGGTCTGGACATATTAAATGTTTTATCTTTTGGCATGATATAGTTTCAAAGATGTTCCAATGGTCTGGCCAGTCACAGAGACAAAGGAAATCCCTCCAACGTTTCCCTTACTGATACTTTCTTTATCTTTTTTTTTACACCATGTTAATGAATTTATGCTCCATGTGAATCTACTTTCAAGCTGGAAAGGAAGCATTTGGTATTCTGACTATAACTCAGGCAATGCATTGATGTGCAAGCCCTGAAAATGTTTATTTATTTCTTCTTTTTTTTTTAAAAATGGAGATCACTGTTTATTGATCAATCTGCACCAGGGCATCAAGGGCAAAGTTTATGTGCTTGCAATTGTCGGAGACAAGGCAAAGTTTGAAAAGTTAACTCTAACACTTTATCTGATTGTAGCGCCCAATATTTACTAGTCAGAAGATCCCAGGTTCAAACCCCAGCACCACCGAGTTGCACTCTTGAGTGCTTGAGCAAGACCCTTAACCTTCAACTGCTCAGTTGTGCAATGTATATGTATAAGTTGCACCTGCCAAATGATGTAAATCAATATGAACACCAAGTTTTTATCGCTTTCTCATGACTCATAGTCTCTTTCTCTTTAGCTTACCTAAGATCTTATCCTAAGCTCCACATCTCATCATACATCATGTACAGATACATCATGTATCTGTAATTTACTAAAGACACTGTTGTACCTCATGTGTCAGCTTCCTTTTTTACACTGATCAAACAGCAGCTGCTTGGATCCAAACATGTCTGTTGTTCATCATAAGTGAAGTTGAGATACTGGCTTCAGATATGTTCCCTCAAACACTGTTATAGTCATTCTGTCAAGTTAAAACCCATATGGTTAACATCAAATGCTGAAAGAGGTGTAATAATCACAAGCAAAGCATGCCATAGTAATTAAATCAATGGTGGAGTGCTGGTCATAAGCATTAAACAACAGTGTTAGAGAACTGTTAAAATCATTGTCAGGAAAAAAAAACATTATTGAAAGCAAACCATTAATAATAGTTAATATATAAATTCACTATAGTACAGTATATTAAACACAACATATTGAGTGTTGACATATTGAGGGCCCGGGTTCAATTCCGAGCTTCAAACCCCAGCCACTGGATGCAGTTTCAGTCCCAAACCCAGAGAAAATGGAAAGGTTGTGTCAGGAAGGGCATCCAGCATAAAACCTGCGCGAAGCTTGTGTGGCCTGCTGTGGCGACTCATTGACAGATTTCAATCACCTTTAGCTTTGATTACAGCACACAATGTTTTTGAAAATGATTCCTCATGGTATGGAAGAGAGCATGGGATACATCTATCACCATGGTTGTTTAAAGCTACTCACCGCATCAGTTAGGGTTAAAAGAATTGTTGCCAGCTGAAACATATTAATCACTGTAGTAATTATTAAATGCTCTTAAGTATTTGGTTATTTAAAAGCACCGGGTGACTTTTTTTTAGCTGTGTATCTTAACTTTGCTAAAACTCTATAGAATCCTCACTTTTACAGTATAGTCAACTTAATTATGTACAGTATATCTAAGAGAAAAGCTTGACAGTATACACTAATATGCAAGTAAGGTTTTCCATAGGGTTTATTTAAATGGTTATCATAAGGATTATGTGAAGAGTCAGAAAAATAGAATTCAGGAAAATAATCATTAACATACGGTATAGTATGTTCATGTTTAGATACACGTGGAACCTTTCATGTCAGCAGCAACACTTGGATACCTCAGTAAAATTATCGCAGAATGTTGCAGGTTTACCAGAGTTACACATAAGACCTTTAAGAGTTAATCAGAACTTTAGCGTACAGTGGTACATTATGATTAGTGGCAGATAGGAACCTTGGGACAATCGGTAGAAGGCTGATGATCTAATGACAATCAGCAAGATTATTATATCTCATTGGCTAGCAAGTATAATTGGCTACTTCTTTCTAAATGATAATCATGTATTGTCATTTTTGAGCAGAGGGAAGGTCTTGAATTATAGATTTATACCCTGCAAATTGTCAATTGCTAAATGGTTCATGATGAGAACTCTGATGGTTCCTTGTGCCTAAACACTAGGTTTAGCCAAGTCATGTTAGAATGATGGACATCCTACAATGTTCATACAAGATAAGCTACTAACAAGCAATTTCATAGGATAGGATATTCACATGAGCAAAATTATGTAAAAAACCATACAGGGTTGCCTGCATTGCTCATTTTGAGTTTGCCTTAATGCATGTAATCTGGGGCATTTCTATATACGCCAATGGAAATACTGTAAAACACTAGAAGAACAAACCTGAAGCTCTGTAAATTTTGGCTCTGACACTATTTCCTCATCACTTTCTTTCTTAATTGGTTATTAGAACTGAACAAAGCTCAGCTTTTTTATATTGCTTATATAGTTATTATTTTCTTTTGCACCTGCCAATGGAATTTTCTAACTACTGTAATTTGGTTCTATTTCCCAAAATGAATATAATACCAATAGCCTAATTTAAACCTCCAAGACCCTGACCAGACACTCACTTGTAATACTGTTAATGAATTATATAAAATGCACATTTGTGCGAATGATGTGTTTGTTTTTAAAAATCCAAATAATCCAAATAATATGTTCATACTTGATTATATCAGTAATATGGTGATATCCATGAATCCTGGATTTCCAAAAGCAATAAATGGCCCAACGTACTGTATGGTGATACTTGAATATCACACCCTTACTCCTTCCTCAAACTGTTGCAATAAAGTTGGAAGCACACAATCCTATACAAAGCCTTTGTATGCTGTGGCGATAAAATTTTCCTTCAGAGGAACTAAGAAGCTCAAATCTGTTGCAGCATGAAAGTACACAAAGTGAGTTCCATGAAGAGATGGTGTGTTAAGGTTGGGTTGGAAGGAGTCAAGTGACCTGCAGAGATTCAGAGCTGAGCACCCCAGGCCTCCACACCCAACATCAGTGGCTGATCTCACTAATGCTCTTGTGGCTGAAAGGGTGACTAAATCGGGAATGGGATGTTTATAAAGAACAATGTGGGCGTGATAGTCAAGTCTCTACACACTTTTAGTGTACATTCTATCATGAACAGATGCATATTACTGGTGTCAAATAGGAGATTTGCATTGAGTAGCTGCTTTATGGACCTGCTCAGCACACTACCTTTCCTCTGAAGGGTCCACAAGTTTCTTAAGACATGTCCTTTTTTTCCTGTACTGCTAAATCTACTCTCGGGCATAGTTACCAAGAAAAAGAATGGGACTGGGACTGACTGTAAAGCAGATTGTGTGCTATGCTGAGATAAGGTATTGAGGAAACCACTGCATTCTCCCAGAGAGCCATAAGAGCACTCCTGGAGGGCTAGTTTCATAATATCCTTGACTGATGTTGGTGCTGACAGCTCTGGCAGAAAAGGAGTGGTGACAGTGATGGTTGTCTCTGTAGAGGAAGAGGGAGGCTGAAATACTTGTTTTAAACTGTTGCACATTATTCTCAAGGTGCTTCACATGTTGGGCCACAGTTGTGTTTGTTGTTGCTTGACTGACTGGCTTTTAGAGGTGACAACTTGTCAGAGAAAATGCGTAAATCTTCGTGATTTAATAAGCCTAACCATCACCTGGGAATAACAGGTGTGTGTGTGTGGGAGAGAGAGAGAAAGAGAGAATACTTCTGATGTTTGATGATGAAACAAAACCAGGTTCATGCAAATTGTTCTAAAAGTTAGGTTTCATCATTTAAAGAGTTGCATGACTTGATATTAATGTCACCTTTGTGTCTTTTATAACATTGCCTGTGAAACAGAACACACTTGGGTACACTCTATCACGAACAGTCGTTTAGCACACCGTTAAACTTGACTTTGAGTAATTCTGTGCCATTTGTGTCCCCGTGACTTAATGAAGTATATTTTGTGTATACTTGAACAAACCTTGATTCCAAAGCCTTTTTCTTATGTGGTTACTCCACCTCAAATCCACACAATAAACCCTCAAGGTGAATTAAATTTGCAACCAATAAACAGTATGAAATCTGCCATTTTCACACTAACTTGTCAGCTCAGCCACTCCCATGGCCTGACATTTGCTGTTATCTATTTATAGATGATGACATCGACAAGTAGGCTGACGCCAAACTACCCATACTGTATATGTGCCTTGCTGCAATAAGTAAGTCAGTAAACCCTACTTTAGTAGACATTGGACTAGAAGAAAGAAACAGACCTACTTTAGTAGGTGCTGGGCCGTGAATAGGTGTTTCTGTACCCCCACTATAGTAGGGATTGGTCCCGAATGGGTTCATTTACGTTTTTTTACTGCGTTTTGGAAAAATTGACTGATGCGGTAAAGCTTAACATGTCCACCCTGTTATGCCTAATTATAGAGTAAACTCATAATGTAAAGTGATGATGTAATGAACAAATAGAAGTAGAGAAAGAACAGAGAGGAAGACAGAAAAAAGTGTCAGGCCATAGTTCAAAATAAAAGACAGCACACAGGAAAAAAACAGGAGAGAAAAACAGGCAGTTTCAGGCCAGTCCCTGAATTAGAAAATGCCTAATGTCCAGGGCCCTATAGGTTAGAATTGCATGGCAAAGGGTTGAATGCTAATAGAAATATTGACATACACTATACTGTATATACACACTTTCCAGGTTATAACAGTTAGTAACTATAAAGGTAAAAGTAGAATAACCACACCGTATTAATAACCCTATACTGACATACTGTCCACCCTCTCACCTCAGTTTTTGCTCAAAATTGAATAAGATCAACAAATAATAATAAATAAATAAAAATGTCTTTTTAGATAATGCTTGTTTGTTATTACTTATAAAAAGACATACATTACAAATCCAAAGTTTATACACCCCTTCTAATTTCATAGTCTTTCCTGATTTCTATTCAAAAAGGGTCAAAGGTTACAGATGACCCCAGCCCAAGTGCCCATGAAAAGGCCAATGGCCAATGGTCAACCCTTAAATGGGCTCAAGCACAACAATTTACAATAAAATTGATATGAATTTACATGATAAATAAATGTATCGTTTTTTATTAAAACACATTTCAACTTGTCATCCGATACTCCCCTGTTGTTATGAAAATGGTGCAATTGATTTTCACTTAGCCAATCACATTACCAATGAACGTGGCTAGAGATGAGCTTGTGTTCAGCTAAATGAAACCCTGTGCACATAATATATTAAAAACTATACACGCTCCACAATAGAAAAAAGAATGACCATTCACTTCACTAAGAGAAAACTGATCTAAATGATGGACCCCATGGACATTATCAGAGAGATTGCTGCAAAATGTCAGGTGGACATCTAACCGCTGATCAGCAAGACATCGCAAGTCATAAAATAAGCCATATGCGTATCTGTAAGCTGCTGTATATTATTATTATTATTATTATTATTATTATTACATAGGTAGAAAGTCTTATACTTTTGGAAGATGATGAGTAAAATTTAATTTAAATTTTCCGATTTAATGCCTTGCAGCAATTTCTTCAATTAGTGTTTGATTTTACTATCCTCTAATCATCCATTCATTGTCCATCAATTCAGTCCTTGTTTTGCTTTAAGGTAAAAAAAAAAAAAAAAAAAGAATATATCTGACATTGGCTAATCCAAAAAGACATTTTTTTTGTCTTTTGAAATAATTGACTTTACCTTTGTGCTTTATAATCATATTGAGTATATGTGTGCAAAACAGAGCCTGGCCTGGGTTTGTGTGTCTGTGTGTCACTACACTAAGAACTTTTTTGCACTAGTTTAAAATGTGTCTTTTTGCACCCAGTCTAAATGTCCACTTGTTTCTAATTCCCAATGACTGGCCTGTAGTTCCTTAACTTTTTCTTTTTAAACCTGGGAAATGGGTGGCTTTGACCCCCCCCCCCATTTATTGATTTGGCGTGCATACATTACCTGTCCCCAACACTGGACTGCTATAATATATAGGAGACTGGCTACATATTATTTTAATGATTTTGCACAAAACCTGAGGAATTGGAAAATTAAATAGACATTGGAATGTTTTCCATTTTCCAATGGAATAATTGGAACTATAAAGTGTACAATATTGTGCAGAACTTTTTAGCCGCCCATCGTTTCTTTATATTAAATTTAATGAAATCATGTAGATTAAATTAAAGAAATGGGAACAAATGTTTTACTGCAACTTTAAAAGTGCCTAAAGGAACAATTAAAAATATTGTTGTTTATTTAACAACAGCAACCTCATTTCCCCTCTCATCTGTTCCCACTACTCAGTCACCTGTCATTATGTGCACCTGTTTCTCACAGGTGCATGCCTTAAGCTAGATGTTTATTAATGCTTGAATGATAATTAGGTCAGTATGTGGATTAAAAAAAAAACTTTTGCTGAAACTTGTCAGGTACAGGCGCTGAACTGAAAATGAGAGCAAAAAACTTGCCAAAGGAGGAGGTGCTCTATTTCATTCCAGAACTATAAAAAGTTGAGTGTGCCCATTACAACAACAAAAACATGGCATCATACTTTTCATTGATAAAATGTTTTAATGCCTAGTGAAAATACACATGCCAAATTATATGCATGGTCATGCATCTGAAAAACAACTTTGCCAAAAAGAGCACATTCTTGTGCCGTTCCTCCTGCCAAGTATGAGTGACATCATTGTAAAATAAAAACATTTTGGAACAAAACCTCAGTGGCATGGTGGCAGGGACCACAGAGTGCTGAAGCGTGGAGCGTGTAAATTGTCTGGCTTCAATTTTAAAACAATCAGCTTCAAGCTGCCTCTGGAAAGAGCAAAAACAATATGAGTTTCCACTGCTGAGCAGCAATGTTAGGCGTGTGCACTGTCGGGCGTAACGCTCACTGCCATTGGACTCTAGTGCAGTAGAGACATGTCCTCTGGAGTGATAAATCACACTTCACTGTCAGGGTTTGTCCTGATTAACATTCCCTGCCTAAGTGCGTAATGCTAACTGTAAAGTATTAGACAAGAAAAACTAATAACCTAATACTGTAATTCATTTAAATGTTTTTTTATTAAAGGCTCTTTTGGTTCATTTATATTAAATGATGAACAATACCACAACATACAACTTTTAGACACAATAAAATATTCTTTGTCAGAAAGCACAGTGAATTTACTCGATACAGACCCCCTTTTAGCATTTTTGTGATTTTCTCTATGGTGTCTGAATAAACATGCTGTTCAATGCAACAATAACAACAACAACGTTTAACTCCACCTTCACTCGGTGGTATGTGTCATGAGTCACCACCCCACATTTTTTCATATTTTGCATCCAAAGAGCCAGATTTTCTGGTATTTTTAATGTAATCTTGAGAAATAGTTCTCCAGGCTTCCTCCAGGCTTGTGGTTTGTTAAGCCACACAGTGACCTATGAATCATTCAAGCATAAAAAATTGTAACTGAAGGCATGAACCGGTGAGAAACAGGTGCAGTTGATGACACATGATCAGGCCGGTGATTAGTATACTGGTGAGGCTAAATGCTGAGTGGTTGGAACAGACGAGAGGGGAAACGAGGTTGCTGTTGTGGTTGTTCCATAAACAGGCAATATTTAAATAGTATCTTTAGGCACTTTGCAGCCTGTCACAGTAAAACATTTGTTCCCATTTCTTTAATTTAATCTCCCTCATCACTCACTCACTCATCTTCTATACCGCTTTATCCTGTATTCAGGGTCGCGGGGACCTGGAGCCTATCCCAGGAGG
>JAQMYG010000035.1:23534676-23546693 GCA_030014215.1 Clariallabes teugelsi | reverse complement strand
TGTGGGAGGAAACCGGAGTACCCGGAGGAAACCCACCAAGCACGGGGAGAACATGCAAACTCCATGCACACAGAAACAGGAATCATGCCTGGCCGGGAATCGAATGGAGGTGCAAGGCAACAGTGCTAACCACTACACCACCGTGCCACCCTTTAATTTAATCTTAAATTAATTTGATTTAATTACATTTAATATGAAGAAATGATGGCTGGCACAAGACTTTTGTACAGTAGTGTACACTCAAATTAATTATGGAAATTGATTACTGCAAAGCGTTTAGGTTTAAAATTTGATTACGTTGAGTATAGCAACCTAATAAGGATTGAAGTTTACTCGTCATATTCCTGGTTACATTTAAGATTTATGATTGGATTAAGTCAGTTTTAAAACTATATAATGTTTAGTACAAAACATCTCTCTGACTCTTAAAAATTACTTTATTCATGGGCAATTTAGCATACAGTCCACTTACCGGTGGGAGGACACCGCACGGCAGTTCACTTCTTATTAGCAACTGAAAGTACATTAAAACACACCAGATTTTTTATTTTTTTTAGTGTTGAACAATTCAAAAAGAGGTTTAGCCCATGTTAATCATGTTAAGAATTGTGCCTAATCAAGTCACACACACACACACGCACACACACACTAATGCCAATAAGTCATTATGTCATTTAAATTTAGAGCATTCGAGTAATGATTACTTATCAGCTTAGATAATAATACTTTATTATGTTGTTTAAGTGTTTTACACTGAAATTGACTAATTAAAACATCAAAAGTATTGCCTTTGATTAAGGACAGACTCAGCGAGAATATAAGGTAGATTAAGGTATAAGGTAGGTTCTTTTATTGCTAAATTTTAAAATCAAACATGAATGTGAATAGTACATTAAAATCAGAAAAAGGCAAATAAAACATTACTCAAATTTGATTATACTACAACCAGGGCAGATTATGAGATGGAAAAGTGTGTTTTCATGTGCTCAGAGGCATATTGCAGATATTAGTATAATAATATTTGTATTTTACAAAGTCAGAGTCCTACAAAAATAGTTGAGAGCAGAGTGGAAGAATGTGACTGCTCCAGAAAGGACTGATCCCAACCTCAATGAACACTTTTGTCATTAATAATAAATTGCAAAATAAGGGTAAAATTACCCATTTAAAATTTTTCCATCATAAATGCGTCCTCCTTCACTTTCCGCAAATGGACTCGGAGGAAAGTGGCTCATTTGTTAAATGTGAAGGCAATAGCCATCTGCACAGCTATCAGTTATATATGCGTGTCATTTAAAGAGAGCACTTAGCATCACAGGAGACAGTGATCATCAAATCATCACAAAGATCCAAATTGAAGGTGTGGAATTTCAACACACAATGTCTCAAATATGACACGTCATTTGTACGTTTACAGTGTTTAACATGTGCTGTTATTCAGATTGACTTTATCATCATCTGCATATGTATACACCTGATATATGATTAATTGTAAACTAAGGTCATAAGGCATTGTCACAATCATTATCTTCTTGTCCTGTGGTCATCAGTGTGTAATACAAACAATAAACACAGTGTAATTACACTAATATCGTAAATTCACAAGCAGGCGTGGTGAAGGCTGTGTCACGAAAACGCCAGGCTCCGGCCCCAGTCATCGTCCCCAATCACCCGAATTCTAATCACACACACCTGAACCTCATCACCAACATTACACAAATACACCGCACTTCCCTTCACTCGGTGTCTGGTCTCCAATACGGACAAGGACTTCATGAGCTAAGCTTCTATGCGATCTTCCCACGCCTCGTCTCCTACCCTCTCGTCTCGTCTGTCCACCTACCATTTATTTATCCATTCATCCACATTGTTCTACATCTTTGTCTGTGGAGTCTGTCATTCCGTAACTGGCTGTCCTAAGCACTTCCAGAATGACAGTGGTACAGAAATCAGGCGAGTTAGATCCAGTGACTTTAAACTGAGAACTTGCCTATATTTTTTGTCTGTGAATCCTGAAAAGATATGAGGGTTGTTCAAATCAAACCGGGACTTTTGATTGTGCAGGATAACAGAACGTTATCTAATGCACTATACACTAATGCGCTATTCCAGCGTCTCACTAGTGCTTGGATATCATTAAGGTAGAACATTTTCTCAGTACAGTTTAGCCATGATTGGACTGCCGGCTTCACATCATCATCAAATGCTAGCCCCACAGGAACTCCTTTAATGGGACTTTCCTTTAATAAAAAAACAGGATGGACTGATCAGCAATAGTGAGTGTTCTGCTTTTCAATGCTGGTCAATGCATGACCTCATACTGAGCACTGCACCACTTACACATAATAGCTACTCACCTGGGAGTAATTGCCTTATCCCCTGTACAGTCCTGACCTTGGTCCAAGCCATTCCACATGTTTGGGACATTAAAGGAGTTCCTGGGAGGCCAACGTTCCTGATGTGAAGCAGGCTGTTTAATCACGGCTCTGATGTATTGAAAAAACTCACATAACTGTGTTCTGTTATTCTGCACAATTAAAAGTCCCAGTTTGACGTGAAAGCCCCTCCTATTTTGGATGGTAACACTGATACAGAATGTCATTCATATCTGTCTGTCAGTGTTGAAGATCTCCTTGGCTACCTTCAATTTTCTCACAACAAACCATATAAATATTGATAGTCATGTAGGTGTTCAGATATAATATTTATTGGGATTCTGAACTGAACATGACTTTGCTCAGGCACAAAAACAGAGCTGTGGGCCTGTTTGTAAAGATTTTGAGTCTGTTTATATGCATTGGATGACTCATTCTTTTGGTCCCTAGGAATATGGTAATCATGAAGATCTGGCAGCTAACGACGACTCCTATTTAGCAAACAGAACCACCAGAGGGGTGCCAGAAGTGGCAAAAATGGGCAAAAACAAAAGGCATGGGTGCCCTTCAATTTCATTTGCTTCCCGGAGTACAGATTGTGACAGAGCTGGCACAGAATAGTAATTTTCTCTGTCATAAACATCACACCATTTAGCAGAGTAAATGAACTGCATGGCTTACATCTGAGTAACAATTTAGACGCATCTTTGCTTGGCAAAGGAGTTCACGCTCTATCAAACATGTTGTCAATGAAAACCTAAGAGCGCAAGTAAGCAGTGCATAAAACAATGAGAGAGTCACCCCGAGGAGACAGATGGACGATGAGGCGTTTGGAGTACAGCCCTCTGAATCCATGTCCAAAATGACAACAGAGAATTCCAGGCTGCTTTGATCAAAGGAACCTGCTCAGACTCCTCATACTTAAACCATCACTTTTAAAAAATATATATTTAAGGTTATGTAACATGTATCTATAACATTATCTAGATGAATTTGGCATACTTGGTAGTCAAATTAATACATACATGTACGTACGTACAGTGGGGTCCGAAAGCTTATAACCACATTTAAAAGCTGTTTTTTTGTCATTAAATATAATGAAAATGTTTAATTTGCCTCATACTTAATCTCATCTCTAGAAGCATGTGTTCAGACGTCATTTGATCTAAAAATGTATCCTACTTGTCAGGTTTTGCACAAACATAGGGAGACAGTGCCAGCTTAAGCAAACACTGTCGTTGGCAGCTAAATAAGCTGACGCCCCATCCTGTGCTGTCTAGAACACTAGCAGGCCACTGCGCAAGGTCACACTTTGAACCTCCTCCCAATGATGCCTTGGCTGGAGATTGCAGGTTTCAGTATTGTGACCTTATTATGGCCATGTGTGACCAGAAAGCAGGGGCATAAAATGGTATCATCCATAGTATTCTTTCCACAGAGTTACATAGATTTTTAACCAACCATTCATGACACGCCATTCAAATGGAATTAGAAGACCATGGAATTCGAAGGTTTGACTGGTAGGGTACACATTATCACCTTGATGTTACTGAGACATAACAGAAGTACATTCAGGTGATATTTTAATGGGACAGTGGTAGCTCAGCAAGGCTCTGGGTAATTTGATCAGAAGGTCAGCAGGTCAAGGCCCAACTCCACCAGGCTGCCTTGAGCAAGGCCCTTAACCCTGTCTACTCAAAGGGGTGCTGTATCATGGCTGACCCTGCGCTCTGACCTCAAAGCTGTGATATGCAAAGAAAGAATTTCCATGTACAATAATTTTATATATGACAAATAAAGACTTAAAACTTAAGCTTAATGTAAGTCTGGAATATGTCATAATAACTTGACATAGAAATTGATTTAAGCAGGCTTTATGACAGCTGACATGATTTCAAGTAAGCCTTTATTAATGTTTATGTAGGGTTATGTCAACTATCATGAAAAACTTTGCCCAGTGGGCATAACCTTAAAATTACAAGACAACTTCAAAACAGTGACAAGTTCAAATGAATATTATTGTTGATTATGGAGTATTGACAATTCTTGTACGCTGGCAAAAAAAATAACAGTAATATGTCCTTATGTAAGATTATTAAAGTAAATGAAGGTGGCATTTACTCAAATTGAACAGATCCTCAAATTAATTTTGTGCACAAACGAAATGAACGAATCGAAGTGATGCTAAAGAAAACATTCATAACTCTATTGCAAATGTGTGGGTATTTAAGCTCCATCTGCATACAGTAAACTGCACTTTATATGAGAACAGCATGTCAAACATTGTTGTTTTTCAGTGGATGCAAACACAAACCAGTTCTGCAATTCATTATTAAAGCCTCAACCCGCAGACACGATCATGCCATGATCTGCTTTCGATCAGCTTTATTTGATCAGTATGTTGCGGTTAATCTTCAGCCAGATCAAGTGTGAGTACGTAACTAGTTCCTCCAGTTGAAGCCGTCCGCTTTACAATTATTTCCCTCATGGATGGTTTGTGAGGAAATCCTACTGGAATGTACTGGCAGCCAAGAAAATAGATACTCAATGCTACAGTATATAATCTCCATATAATCGCTCAATGATGACAAGGACTCTTGCAAGATGGATCCACCTATTCCAGTTTGGAATTCAGGAACAAGAAAAGATCACGGGACGGGCGGTGTTCATTGCTGAGGACTAATGAGTACCATGTTGCTGCAGAAACATAAAGACATGGCATGGTATAAAAGCTGAGTGATTTTATCAAAAGCATTCCATTGTGTACCACTGTCTTGGCCTCATCCATCTCTAGACACTCCCTCCTAGGTCTGAAAGCTTACAGATGTTGTTTGCTGGGATGAATATGTGTTAACTCTTATGGTTAGGTTCATGTCATTCTAAAAACCTAACATAAATAAAACATACGATGCTATGCAGTTAATCCAGGTTTCCTACTATATACAGTATAAGGAATGGTAAATAAATAAACAAGAATATGATTAGTTTTGATCATCAGCACTGGTCCTTGCTCTTGTTCTTAGTTTGTCATAGATGTTCATAGCTGTGCTCACTCTACCCATGTTTAAACAGACAGAAGTGTGCAGTAAACTCCAGCTCATCCATTAAACTACAGTAAGTGTTCTTGTTTTAATGGAGAAAACAGGACCACTGGGTGTGTATATATAAAACTATGTTTATTGTGAAACTTACAGCAGGAGCTTTGTTATGTACAAGTCCAGACATGAAGCTACTACGACAGCAAAAAAAAAAAAATGAAGTGCAGTCTAAGAGACACCTAATCCATTTAAACCATTTCCTTTTTGTAAGGGAAAAATAATGTGCTATCATAACATGACAAATGAAAACTAAATGTTCTTTTTGTTTCTTTGCCTTGAGTCTTTAAAGGGTTTCATTTAACATATAAGGTTTTCCATTACATTCCTTTTATGCAGAAGAAATTTATTTTAACAAAATCTTGTGACATTTAGTCTCCTGAGTTTTATAGATGTTCCTTGAATATCTTTCTTCAATAGGAAAAATGCATGTGTCAAAGCTGTAGGAATACCCCCTGGATGAGAAACCTATCCATCTCAGATCACAAAACACACACATTCAGAGCCTTACAACAAAACATACTGGCATGTTCTCGGACAGGGCGAGGAACCCAGAGGAAACCCTCAACCTTTCATAATAAATTGATATACAGTAAACAATATATAAATGAGCTTTAGTTCAGAAGTTTCTGAGCATGGAAAGTGTTCACTATTACTTTGTCCTACAACTGCCTCCAATCTCTTTCCATATCTACTGACAGTTGGATCCTCACAGTCATAATGTTAACCCTTCATGCATGTCTGTCTTGCCTGTCTTACTTGGCCGTTTTTTTCTAGATGTATCTTTTATAACTCTTTAAGATGTTATGTCTTCTTTAAATCAAATCTGGAGACAGAGATAAAATGTCAAGGTAAAATGTCTTTTTTGTTGATTTTTTCCATAGTGTTTTGAATTCCTGTCTTGTTGCATGATACAGTGGTGGCCAAATGCATTAAGACAATATATTAAAGTTATTATAGTTGTCCTCATGCACAAAACTGGCTATGGATTTAGCTTCTGGAGCCATGGTCTGTGTCATCTCCAACCTAAACCCAATAGAAAACCGAAGAATGAAGATGAAGAGTGCAGTAGCAGTCAAGAAACTGTCTTCTGTACTTGACCTCAGGAAGCGAGCAGACATGGACTGAGTCACACAAGATTACTGCAGAAATAAAATAAATGACTTTATACTAATATTGATTATTGTATAGCAATTTCATTTAAATGAATTTCAAATTCAGTCCTAATTACAGTAGGCCCTGCAACAGGATATGCCACTACACTGTACATAAATATTCATTTGCACTCCTAGTAAACTGTGTGTGTATCCACATGTACTTACAGTTCCAGTCAAAAGTTTGGACACATTTTTGGATTTATTTTCTACATTTGGATTTTTTTCAAAACTATAAAATAACACATATGGAATTAGGTAATTAAGTAACAACAACAACAACAACAACAAATACAACAACAACAACTGTTAGTTGTAATTTCAAGACACGAAGGTTAGCGGTTTTGGAACAGTTATTACATAAACAGTATTGTCAAGTGCATTTGTAAAACCCCATGATGAAAGGACCATGAGGAAAGCAAGACCGAAACTTACCTCTACTGCAGACGAGAAGTTCATTTAGAGTTACCAGCCTCAAAACTAACTAACAAACAGCACCTCAGATTAGAGGCATTATAAAGGCTTTACAGAGCATAAATAGCAGACACATCTCAACATCAAGTTTTCAAAGGAAATTTTTGCATATTTTGGATGCCTTCAGCATTGTTCTGCAGTGTAGAAAGAAATAAAAATCAGGAAAGACCATAAAATTAGAAGGTGTGTCCAAACATTTGACTGGTAGTGTACAGTATATGGTCTCTCGAGTGTTCATTAGGTTACATAACACATCAGAATGGAAGAAGCCCAACAACAAAAGTACAGTAAGGAACACTCTGCTCACCTCATTTTACCCTTGTCATAGCACTCCGGATTTATTTCCACAGAACTAAGATTGCTCTATTAAACTGTTGTTAATTATCATAAACAGCAATAGACACGTCTAAGAAAACAGACAGAGCAATTTTATGGTTCATTGAAAGTGTGCTCATATGTTCTTAGATTTATTTATTGCATGCATATGTCTTGGCTACGTCCTAAACAGCAAAAGTGAGAAATAAATCAACTTCAGTGTAAATGAAATCAGTTCAGTCCTGCTATATTTTAAAAGTCCTCTGTAGCCAGTCTGATTCCCCTTCAGTGGCTCCTGCAGGCTCCCTGCTCATAGGCAGATACAGAAAGGACAAGCATGTCATTTGTCCATCATCCATCTCCTGTAAACCCAGTGTCCCAAAAACCTTTCTGGAAAATCCACTGTGAAAATGCAGCTGCGTCACAATTCAGGAAAGAGCGTGTGCTGGTCCTCATCAATGTCTGTCATTAAAAGATATAGTTTAACATGAACACTCATGCCTGCAAATTTTACAAGCTGTTTCCAAACCCATTTCACGAACGCATACACACACACACGCGCACACACACACTCACACACTCATGTTCAGAACCAATATACAGACTTGGCACGCATCTCCCGCAGCCCGGAAAGTAAGCCTGCATGAAAGGTTAACCTCAGGAATGAGAAACATCTCCAAATGAAGCCATAACACTCTTTTGTTAGGCACTTTATTCTTGTTATGGGGACTAATTACAAAGGAAATTCTCTATTGAAATTTCTACAGGAAAAAGAGAAGAAATCTGAAGGATCCCCAAGCCCTAGTCCATCAGCACTACCATCATGTAGCTGTAGGTTACTGAGTTCAAATGACAAGGATAACAAATGGTTTTAATAAGGTGATCACCTCATGGCCTTTTACTAACCAAGGCAAAGAAAAAGGCTTTGATTCTTACAACAGATGTGTATATCAGCTTGGACAGAGTAGCTGTATCGTGTGTCAGGGTGTTGTTCTGGTGTTACCCAGGAAACAGAAATCTAACATACTTGAATGTCATCCCTGTATGATCCAACTATTGCTGCTTCTCAGGTGCAGGTATGTGTGTGTGTTTCAGGTGGTGGAATGATCTGTCATCAGGGAAAAAAATATCTATTGATAAGGTAACCTGTTCTTTCAGTGCATTCAGGTCATCAGCTGACTTAATTTTGTTGCTGAGCCTGACATATCCAACTGAAGCAACCTCAGAACATAACACTCCTTCCACTACGCATGATGGGTGCATCACTTTATGCGCTTCCCTTCTTACCCTGACACACCCTTCCCTCTGGAATGGGGTCGATCAGAATTCATCGGACCACATGACCTTTTAGCATTGCTTCACTTTCTTTTCAGTTTTTAATAATGCATTGGGCAGTTCTTAACCCAATTCCAGTAATTTTAAACCTTTGCGTACTGCAGGCCAATAATATGACCCTTCTGAAATGACAATATTTATTTATTTATTTATTTATTTATTTATTTATTTGACTTTGTAAGGCATACAACTTGATAGAATTTTTTTTTGTCAGAACAATTAGCAATGGGGTGGTGTGATTGTTGGCCTAAAATGTTTTATTCCTCTTCCACCACAGAAAAACATTATAATTGATAATCATTTACATTGTTATTTCCCCCCCCCCTCTTTCTTAAACATAATACCTGCCAAAAAATTACTCATTTATGCAGTGCATCCATCATGTAAATCCTACACCTGTGTTTGAGCTGTTACTATAGAAACAAAAACTTTTTAGAGCAAGTGCTTTAATACAATCCTGCCATTTGATATGTAATATATGGTTAAAGCTGCTGTTATAGAAAATTAATTACTACCTAATTAGTAACCAATTAACAAATCTGACAAATACAACAGCACTGTGGTTTTCACTCAAGCTTAGAGGCAGCTTATAAGTAACCCTATGTTTTCTACTAGTTAAATGCAAGACCTAACCTTAATCTCCTTTAAAGTAAAAAAGAAATGTTACAACAGCACACTAGGACTGTTGAAATATGATGGGCCCAGAATGTTATGCTTACTGGGACTCCTGTTTTGGTAAAATGCCGTCTAAAATGATTGATTAAGATAAAGATACAGTATATACAGTCACTGTTAAGGTGTAATAAATAAGCACCTTGAGATGACAGTCATAATAAATTACGGTACTACTGCTCCTGCCACTACTTCTACTACAACTGCTTCTACTACTACTACTAATAATAACAATAATAAAAAAAAAGAAGAAGGTTCATGTTGATTCTTTTCCTGTTATTAAATTGTAGCATTCCTAAAGAAATAAAAGAATTATAAATTCTGTATAAATATGTTCAAACCACATAATCTGCAACCCGGACCACACACACCACACCAATTAAACATGAGGTCCAGCACACAAGCAATGCGTTACTGAGATGTATTGCAGGAGCTGCAAGAACTGGCATTATGGCTTTTTTAGGAAAGTGAAAACTTGCACGCAGTGGAGATTTACATTAGCTAGAGAGCATTTGTTTTCACACCATGCATTTCCCTGGAGACGAAAGCAATGTCACTTCATCAGTGTCAAACACCATGGCTCCAGAGCAGGACAAGAGCAAAATGAATATTTATAACAGTCAAAACAAATCTCCCAACAGCAGCCAAACCATGCTAGACTCTAGATTTGAGTCTAGAGGTAATGTTATGTCTCCTTTAATACACAGAAATGAGGTGTTAATTTAAAGAATTAAGCCAGGGATAACATTTGGGGTTGTATTACGCTGCAATTGACTAGGATAAGACTTTGACAGGAAATTGTGAACATAAGCAATACATTATTTCAGCATATTGGCTTTTAATCCTTTAATATGATGACACTTTTTGATGCAGCTGATTTATAACATTTGCACTATAAAGTGATGACAGAAGAGAAAAACAAGGAAAAAGAACAACAGAAGAAATGCTGGAAATTGCCTTTGGTTTCTTCCTCATATAAATGGTGAAGGCTGTGACATTGTCTTTCACAAATAAAGAAAATGTGGCAAAAGTAAAGTATTACAAGTGCGATCTAAATCATACAGTAGAAATGGTAGAATGGTCCCAGTATTTAACTGGAAAATTAAGATTATATATATATTTTTTCCCTGAAATTGAAACTTCCAGTCTAAAAATAGTTTTATTTGAATTTTAGAAATGAACTTTGAATGGTTGATATACTGTAAATATTAGACCAGTACTGTTAGCAAATTCAGCGCTTGTGCTAGACTGATTGTGTTGCTGTTTCAGCAGATCCAGATCGGATCTTTTTCTTGTACTATTGGCCACAAAAGACTAAACTCCCAGAGGAAATTTGAGAAGCTCTGAGACAGAATTAGTCCAAAGTGACACTTTCTCACTAAAGGTTTATGTGACACACACTATACAGACATCTCCTATAAGGCCAGTGGTCCAAGGCAGATTTCTCCTTCTAGTGAATGCTGTCAAGCCATTAAGTTATACAATGAATAAAATACTGTATAAAAGGGTGTTCTGTTATGAAAAAAAAATACTGTAAATAAATCATGTCCAATTTTATGCAAAGTTAAAGTTTTTACAGAGGTGAATTTCATGAGTGATTTTTTTTGCAAGTCAAGAATTTATTAAAAAAAAATTTAACAATAACCTCATAATAGGACTTTTCACATTAACGAATTTCTTTATTTTTTTCACCCCTTCGATTTTTTCCAACTTTTCTGATACTTCTCAATCCACAAAAATCACAATACAGCTTGTTGGAATGTCTCTCAAAAACATTCAACAAGCCAACCAGCTAATGAAGTTATTTCTGATTTAAAAAAGAAGACAAAATTACAAAGACAATGTGTACGTACAGAGGTACCTCAGCATACTAATTAAATTCGTTCCGGAGGCGAGTTCTTAAGGCGAAATTTTGGATTGCGAGATGTATTTTCCATTTTGCATGTAAATGCAAATAATCCGTTCTAGCCACTCATAAAAATATTACCAATATTACCAATTTCCAACACTAATATTAATTATATTTTGGCAAATAAAAACAATCAAAACATTTAGAAAAGACATGTAAATTAAGTAAAATATGAAATAAATAGACATTAAACCTCACTTAACTTTAATTCATGATTCCTTTTGGCACTGGCTGCTTTTAAAACAAAAATGAAAAACGTTCACTTTTCTTCTTGCTACTGCTCTTGATAACATTCTTGAGACCGATGGTGCCATGTCTTCACTAAACACTAAATCTTGCACAAAATGCAAAAAAACAAAAAACAAACAACAACAACAAAAAAAACTTTGCTTGGTTTTCCACTGGCAAAAACAAAATTTGATCGGCTACCATGAAATAAAATTAAATAAAATTCAGTTAATCATATTGCCGGTTTTGTGCTAAAAAAAAAAAAAAAAAAAGATATGACACTCTATACTGCACTATCCTGGGCCCAATATATGTTTATTAAAGAAAATAAAACAGCTAAACAAATAATGGCTAAAATGCTCTGAGTTTTAAGAGCTACACCCACTGTAACATCTGGGCAGACACGGTCTCGGGGAGAAAGGTCCAGTTCCCCGGTCTACTGAGCTGCAGTCTTTTGTCA
>JAQMYG010000035.1:23523446-23534576 GCA_030014215.1 Clariallabes teugelsi | reverse complement strand
CTGGTATTAATAAACACTGTTCTTTCTGAGCCCGCCTGCATCTGTGTCTGTTTCACTAGAGAGCACAACGTGACACCCACTCACTATTTAATTCTTGTATTGTGTACACTTCATATATATCTGCATACAGTAGCTGTGTTAGTTTGGTATTTGTGGGTTATTGGTTGGTCAGTCTTAGAGTAGTATACAATGATGAAAAATGCAAAGCATAATGTTACAGTTTATTATCCTGTAGAATCATGACAGCATATGGACATCACCTTTTCTGTTCCTATACTTCTAAAACGGAGGGATGTATGTTGTGTGTACAAGGATAGTTACTGTTCTAATGTGTCAAGTAGTTAGTCAAGTAAGAGAAATAAACTGTGGAAAAATCTGAGGGTTACGTGAAGAAGAAGAGAGAGGAGGGTGAGATGAACAGTCAGGGGGAAAGAGCATCGCTTGATGAGGAATTCAGTTTTATAGCGTGACTTTTTAGAACCTGTTCTCACATATTCATTTGATGTGAATACATCTGTGGTGCATTTAATTCACCTCTGAAATTAAACATTTTTGTACTGTTTATCACATCTGTTATAGCAACTTAAACAGGGCTTTTTCTCTATATTAAGATTAAAAAGACAAATTTTGCAGAATGTTGTGTTGCCAAAAAGAAAGGTAGTTTTTACTCTTATAATTGTGTTCTGTTATTCTGCAAATCAAACAGTACTGTATTAGAATGAGTGTATTAGTCTGTGCTTTACCTTGGAGCCAACACTGTTATCTGAGCTGTAACGAAAAAGTAATCAACACCTTCTAAAGGATCAGAATTGAAAATACCATCCAATAATTACAATAATAAATTCTTTTCAACATTCTGGGCATGCTGATGCTTGAACTGTGACAAAAATGGGAATCATAGGATAACCTAATGCCAGTGTAAACCTACACCAGCAGTAGGAGCTGCTGTCAATCATGGATTAAGATGAAACATTACAGTCACTATCACGATGATGACTTGTCACTATTAGCCAGCTATCACATATTTACCAGCAACATAGAAATCCACCATATAGTTCAGATTTCACTTTTGAGTCTCTCCTCTGCCATGAACTCAAGAGCCAGCTCTCTGCAGGAGTCAGGAGTCAGGATCGATTTTGGGCTTGTTTGAAGAAGGCTGAATTTGTTTCGGTTCGTTTTCACACAGATAAATTTCTTCCAAATCACAGATCAATAGTGTAATCATGTTTTTATGATTTTTTTACAATTTATATCATGTTTTCTTTCACTTCCCACACTAATTCCAAATAGTTTTTATTTTGCAGTTGAGGAAAGACTAAGCGTATTTAATTTAGCATGGGGTGGAGTGATGCCTCACAGCTCCAGGGTTTAGGGTTTAGTCCTTAATTTTGGATACTACCTGTCCATATCATGTCCTCCATGTGTTTCTTTCACCTCCCAAAAAGATGTCAATAGCTGGATCACTACGCTTAATTTCTGTTAGAGTGAATTAATCTCTGAGAGAATGATGTTCTATTTACGTTGATTGATATGTTTCGATTTGCATCCTGTGTTCCTAGCATGCAATCTGGCTCCAGTAGGAGAATAAATGCTACGAGGTGGTATTAAAAAGTTTCCAAATTTACACTGTTTAAACATCAACACCTTAAAATATGGAAGTAGAATTGGTTATTGATGGTCTGGCTCGTGTATACCCAAACACCCAAGTTTCATCAGCAGTAATGATCCTCGACATGGTCATCCATGGCACTCTGACAGAGTTCTGGGCAGACTTCAAAGTATTGTTTCTTCTGCTCCTGGGTCAGCAGCCTGGGAACAAACTTTGCAGCAACATGGCACATGTTCATCGAGAGCATTGCCTGGACTGTTCGGTATGACACATGGCATGGCAGCAATGTTGTGAACTGTTCTTCGATGATCATCATGCACAAGTTGCTGTATAGTTTTGACAAGTTCGGTGGTTCAGCTCATTGAAGGACTTCCTGATCTCTTGTCGTCTTCCAGTGATGTTCGTGCCACACCTTGAACAACTCATTATAGCATTGCTCTAAACTTTCTGAATTATGTCAATTGTATTCAGAATTTCATGCCTACTCTTTATTCTAACTTGCTGGTCATGATGAGAAAGCAGATATGGTAACGCACATTGTCAGAATAGCGACAGTTGCACAGCTCCCGATGTACACAGGACAATGTCTTTTGGCACAAACATGGTAGTCTGCCCATGGGATGCGTTCAAGCAAATAAATCAGATCATCATTTAAGTTTCACCAAAGTTCTTTCCTTTTTTCTGGATTACAAAACAACTTTTACACTCAACAAACATATCAAACTCTTATTACGGAAATAGAACTTAACTTTGAAAATGTTATATATATATATATATATATATATATATAAATCCTTTCTTTTTCAAATTACATGAAATACGATGACTCCTTTCTGTTCTATATTGTGTGTAGTGGTGTTTGATTTCAAAATCAAATCAGCTACTTATCCTTTCTTTCAAGTCATGTTAACAATAAGCTTTTTTTTCATTCGGAACAGAGCAAGCACTAAAATTCTCTAAGCAGACAGGAGGTGTAGAATATACAACTGACTACCAAACTGCATTAAATTAAAGTGATATGGAAGCTCAGAGGGTTTCTCCAGTTTCAGTGGGAAACCAGAAACCTGCCTTGTGAGAACAGAGGGATTTAGAACTCAACAACACTATTGATTAAACTTGTTGCAGAGGTTCTCTGGCTGCATGAAGAAGACTGGCCTTTGAAATTGGGGCCAAGACTAATCTCCTCCCAGCACAGCAGACCCATCCAGTACCACAAAAAGCATGGAGTTTTCATTCTTTTCATAGGAATCTATACACACTTGGTCTCACAATGATGCAAACTCATACACACTGCATATGAAATTCTCCAATGGCAATGTCAATTTTGTACTTTACTGAAAAGGAATTACTGAAAGGCCCTGTGAAATGAAAATAGGACGCTGAAGAGGATGATGACAGTAATCGTAAAGCAAAGCAGAAATAAGATGTAAACATCGTGCTCCTAACGACCGCCATTACTTGTGTTTTCCTTATTGTGCAAAATGAATGAGGACAATGAATTATTCCCGTGTGCAATTTCTTGCTGTTGCTGCATTCGCTGTGAGGCTCCAATTTTCCACACCGAGCCTGTGTATGTAAGTCGGAACAAGCAGGGCGTTCAGTATAATTATACAAATGGAAATGTAGAAATTACAGTTCTTATGTGGTACATGATAAAATGTACATATGATGATCGATAAATAACATATAATGATCGACTCACATAAAAGTGTAAAAAAAACAAACAATATACACTAATTTTAATAGTGCACATGTTTAATCATTCATTTATTCAATCAATCAATCTCTTTATGCCAGATAGGCTGTTGGGGAGATGGAATTTCAAAAGTCTCTAGAGTTTACAGGTAGTAACTCAAATAATAACTCTTTAGAACATGTTAAGCAAAAAATATCCAAGGATGCACGACACATCAAATTATGGGGGTGAACAGGCTACAACAGCAAAAGACACCAATCTGTTCTATTCCTGTCAGAAAAGAACTACAGTAGTGTCTGATGCTACAGCGTGCACAGAATCACAAAAATTGGTCAGCTAAAGACTGAAAAAAGACCTGCTATTTTACTTTTGCTTTTTTTTTTTTCTAAAGCATATGATCACATAAACAGAAAAAGCCATCACACAACATACCACACATCCTTGGTACCTCTCTTCTATTATCCTAGAAAAAAAAACACCTCATCTATTTTATTCATTTCTCGTCTACTATTTCATGCACACACACACACACACACACACACACACATTTCTACCTCTCGTGCATTATGTGAGTCAGACAGCAGTGCAGGGACAGTGTGCTGAGGAGAAACAGCCAAGCATGCACCTGTCTCTGCCCCAGATAGTGCCAACAATTCTCCATGTGCACGGGGCCGCAACATGGCTTGCTCAAGCAGGAACAATAAATTCAGTCCTGACACAAAGGGGGAGGCTGTTTTCACCATTTACAAGCACCACAGCCACACATACAGTATATTCACACAAACACAACATTCTCAGGTAGTCTCAATCCTGAATGACTGTGTTCTTTTGAATTAAGGAAGCTTGCTGTTATTTTAGTTTATCAAAATGACTGTGCACCAGTGCACAAAGCAAGGTCCACAAAGACATGGACGAGCGAATTTGGTGTGGAAGAACTTGACTGTCCTGACCCCAATTCAATCGAAAACCTTTGGAATGAATTAGAGTGGAGACAATGAGCCAGGTCTTCTCGTCCAACATCAGTGTCTGAACTTACAAATGCGCTTCTAGAAGAATGTTTAAAAATTCCCATAAACACACTCCTAAACCTTGTGGAAATCTTTCCCAGAAGAGTTAAAACCATTATGGCTGCGAAGGGTGGGAATACATCATATTCAACCTTATGGATTAAGAATTGGATGTTACTCAATTTCATATGCATGTAAAGGCAGGCGAGCAAATACTTTTGACATAATATAAGTATTTATACTTATATAATGTGTGCAGTTAAACCTTGGATTGCGAGCATAATTTCGTTCCAGAACCTGCTTGTAATCCAAAGTTCTCGTACATCAAAGCGAATTTCCCCATAAGAAATAATGGAAACTCCAACGATTCTTTCCACAACTTGAACATATTAATATAAAATAATTAAAACAAAATCTAAAAGTAAAACAAATTAATTGGCATTTTCTTTGAAAAGAATGGCTGAAGCAAGACGAGAGAGGAGAGGAGAGGAGGAGGAGTGCGACTAATGACGCTTGCTTTTGCCTCCTTTTGAGGATTTCATGGAAATGTGACACTGCATTGTCGTTAAACAGATTCATCTCCTGTACTGCTCCAGACTTTTGACTGGGCCGTTGTTGCAGTACAGTTACTAAAGAACAGTCACTATACTTAGATGCAAAATAAAAAAAATGCTCGCACACACACATGGTCAGACACCACAGCAAACACCCTCAGAGGTCTTACTGTTATGGTGTCACAGCACAGCCACTCTCACAGTCTTTTCTCTTTCTTTAACTGTCAGTGCAGATGCCATTTTCCTCCTCACATCTTCTTGAAAACTGAGCCTGGGCTTTCAGATATCTTTCATATGCTCTGTCCAATTGGTGAACACACACACGCACGCACGCACGCGCACACACACACACACACACACACACACACACACACACACACACACACACACACACACACACACACACAAAAAAAAAAAAAACTCATTGCTGCTGCCATCACACACATCAGTAACATCAGACTGAGGAAAGGAAGACATGGGTGTGTTTTGTGTTTTCCTTTTATGGTACTGAAACTTTCACATGACACACTGCTAGACTGCTGGGATGGGAAATTCATCAGATGAGAAAAACTCAAACAGATTGTTTTAAGTTAAAATCTAAAGTTAGGACTAATGTCTAATTTTGGATGATCATATACAGTCACTCCATGAAGATAATATACCATGTCATTCAGACCTTCCTCTTTAGAGAACTTGCTTCCAAAACCTGCACATGGAACAGCTCAATGTACTGTACTACAAAGATTGTTTTCCGGTATGTTACTTAGGAAGAGTACTGTACACAGGCAGAAGTAGATGAAAATACGTTTTACATGAATATTATACAGAATAAAATGCAATGTTATGAATATTATTCTTGAGTGTGTAGCATTTGAAAAGAACTATAATTGGACATTGTGTGAGGAGGATTTTTATTTTGTAACTCACTAAAGCTATCACTCAATTCAAGTATTCTCTTTTCAAGACATTTGCAATAATAATGGATATAATAATGAATAAAAAACTAATTGCATTTGTCTATTATGAGATCTTATTTTTTTCATGTGCAAGTGATGTTTTTATCCCCAATTTTCCTTTTTTTCCCACCATTTCTTTAATTTTTTTCAAACTTTCCCCAGACAGTAATGATAATTTGGTTTTAGTAACGACACCAAGCAGTTCACACAACAGTATCACAAATAGTGCACATCGGTCAGCCATAAGAATATAACTGTCTGCCTAATATTGTGTCAGTCCCTCTTGTGTAACCAAACCCAGAAAAATGGTATAGAAGCCTCACCTCTGAATATGTGCTATGGTAACAGGTACTAAGGTGTAGTTGCAGCAGATCCTTCAAATCCCGTAAATGGTGAGGTAGGGCATTCATAGATCATCCTTATTTGAATTTGGAGGACGAGTCAACACCTTGAATTCTTTGTCATGTTCCTCAAACCATTATAAAATGAGTTTGCTGTTCATGGGGGAGAATTATCCTGCTAAAAGAGGTCACTGCCATCAAGGAATACTTGGTCTGCAATAATTTTTTGTAGGTACTATAGTGTCAAAGTAACATCCACATGAATGCTAGGACCCTGAGCTTGTCTAGGACTGTCTTGCCTTCTTCCTCGGCGGAATTAATTCATCCTGGAAACATCTATTGTCCTGGTAAGTGAGTCACACACCCAGCTAGCCACATGGGTCAGCATGGGCACTCAGTCCTATACACAAACAACTATGATGCACTGTGTTTTCTGGTGCCAGAAATACTTTTTTCAGCAATTTGGGCTACAGTAGCTCTTCTACAGGATTGGTCCAAACAGGCTAGCCTTTGTTTCCTACAGTATGTGATTACTGAAAATTGGATATATTTCACCTGGTGTCCTTACTCGGTGGGTTTCCTCCCCCAGTCCAAAGACATGCAGATTCTTCTTCTTCTTCAGCAATCTATTACACTTGTGTTATTTTTATTTACTTTACTAAATTATTTTCATTTACTACAAGCCACACCATTACTAGCCCTGGCACAAAAACACAGAAGTCTTTTTTTTTTTCCTTCTTTTTTCTTTTTCTGAATTGTCTATCACTATCACTATGTTGTTTAGTACCATTATTGACCTGTCCATATATGAAGTAATGCTGGTGAAATATAAATTGACTGTTGTATTTAAATGCAGTGATTTTCCATAGTGACTTACATCCACTTCATTTTACACACTGATATGTACTAAGTAATTGTGAATGATTTTGTTTACAGTACTGCCTTTTATAAATAATATGAGGGGTGTTTAACTTTAATCAGGACTTTTAATTGTGCAGAATAACAGAATGCAGTTATAAGAGTAAAAGCTTCCTTTATTTCTCTGTATAATGTATAAGGTACAGTAGAAAGTTTTCTCAGTATGCTGGAGCCATGATCAGACTGCTTGCTTCACATCTGAAACACTGGCCTCCCATGAACTCCTTTAATAGCCCAGGAATATGGAAATGGCTTGGCGCAAGGTCAGGACTGTATGGGGGATGTGCCATTAACTCCTAGCCGACTTCCTGTACTGTGCAAGTGGTGTTTGTGAATGATTGTGTGTGATGCTCCCACAGACAGATGTTACACTCCAGCAGTTATTCATCGATTTTCAAGGATCAGGTGTTCCATTTACTAAATGTTCTGGGGAAAAACTACAGTAGGCTCTGAGCATTCATAGATACCCGTCATTCTTTAAAATGTTTGTCTCATCACTGTACTGTGCTTAACGTATACTGTAAATGTCAATCGATTTTATGCTTTCCTCCATTGACTAATATGATTAAAGAAAAAGTAAGGCTTTTATGACATGGCATATTTAAAATCCATAAAATAAATGAAAGTCACTTGTTCTTTGCATTTTGAATGAAAATTATTTTCAGTTTGATCTCTCTATCTCTTCAGAAGTGTTTCCTTTGCTCCAGTGTGTCCATCATGAGCAAACCTCTCTACACACCAGGTGAGCAGAATGTGTTACAAAGCATAAGGGTCTGCTTAAGGCTACATGTTTTGCCTGCTAATAAGCAGTCAGATCTCTGAGGAAGTGAACTCAATTCACAGCAGAAGCTGTCAGTGTCAAAACCTCTCACACTCTTACTTTTATTCCCCACCTCATTGAATATAACGATCCTTTAGTTACTATGTTGAGATGTTTGATAAGAGTCAACCAGTCCACTATTCAGCTTGGCCATATATTTCTGTTGAATTCTCTCTTGTTGGAATGTCTAACAATGGCAGGAGATTTGTTTGCTTTACCTAGGATGGGTGGGAGTCTCCAAAACACAGCCATGGGGATAGGAAGTGTTGTACGAAATTTCTCCAGCTATTCTATTTCTAATGGCTATGCTTCAGACCAAGCCTACAAATAAATCTCAGCATGGAAAAGAAGCAATAAATAGGCAATACTCAATACACAGAAAGCAGCCCTGATTGCAACATTGCTAATAAGTTCACAAAACAAGTCATTATCAAGGTAACAAAAAGAGCGTGCATTTTATTACTGCTCCACTATTTAATCAGGTATTTAGGCAGGGGTAGCTCAGTGGTTAAGTCACTGGAATATTGATCAGAAGGTCCTAGGTTCAAACCACAACATAACCAAGTTGTCACTGTTGGGCCCTTAAGTGAGGCCCTTAACCCTCAATTGTTCAGATGTACTGTAAAATTAGAAAATGTACGTCAATCTGGATAAGGGCATCTGCCAAATTAAATTTTTCTTAATGCATGATATTCAGTTAATTAAGAATTACAGTAAAAATAATAGAAAAGGTAAATGGTTTTAAGAATTTAAAAAAGATGGTTCCTGTGATTTGAAGGTATTAAACAACTATCATTAGCAGAAAATAGGACTTAAAAGCCTTTCTTTGTAACACAGACAGCTTTTTAAAAAAATAATTCTATTGTATATGTGAATAATATGCTTTTAAGATCCATAACTGAATAACAATCCAGGTCTTTAGGTTGTTAATAATAGGACAAGCAACTTTGTGAAAAACTGAATCTAAATTAAAACTGGGAACAGAAAAACAGGGGGATAAATGGGATATGGGATAAATACTTAAGAGGAGCCAGAATCAAAAGATACCACTGGACAAGGGGCATTCAAGTCAAATTGGGACTTGTGATAAAATTGATCATTAATAAACATGTAAAACCGATTCAAAAGACTTCAAGCACAGTACAGTGATGAGAGTTTTAGCCGCATTCAAATGGTGCAAACATTTCGGTGAATGATGATCTCAGCAGAGGTGGCTCGAAGCCCACCGCAGTCGTCCCTGTGAACATTCAGTGAGTGTAACACCTGATCTTTTAAAATTGATAGATACTGTAACATTTTTTACCAACTTGCGAAAGAGATGCATCTGCACACAATCTTTCAACAACACCACTTGCATGTTACAGGAACTCAACTGAGAATTATTGCCACATCCCCCGTGCAGTCCTGACCTCGCTCCAAGCTATTTCATACATGCTTGCGGAAAGCTCCAAAGGGGAATGAAGAGGCGGAGGAGAGCATCAGGATGAATCAAGCAGGCAAACTTATTTTCAAAATTTGGCAGATTTAATAAAATCAGTACAAAAGTAAATTTGCCTGCCTCAGGCTTTGTGAAATCGAGAAAAAATATAATTAGGACCTTTAACCTTCAATTAGTGAGGTTAAACATGTACCTGAAATTTCCATCAATCATTCAGTTTGTCAGTTTAGAATGGTCTGCATGGTGTAGTTGCTGTATTTGGTTGAACTGTACATTTCAAAACAGCTAGCTTCAACTCACATTCACCGAAACTGCAGACTATACTTTTTAAAATTTCGTAAAACACATTAATGTTAAAGAATGCTTGTAAATCTAGAACTACCATTAAGATATGGTGAATAAAAGAGAATACTGTATAACAAATCTTCCAGCACTTTGAAACACACATATCAGGATACAGTCTTAATGGCACAGTTTTAAAAAATCAATATCCCTTTATTTATTAGAGAGTCACACAGAGTCATATTAGTGAGGTAGTTTCATGAACACAGCAGCAACGGTTTGAATTGAATTCCACAAACCACATCGTTAGAGATTCGAGGTTCTGAAATTAGAATAGACATAATCACATAAACAGTTCTCATTCTGGGTTTGATTCTCACACTGGGAATTTGATATGCACAGTGCTGTGATCCATCCTGACTGAAAATGCCCAGCAGGGAGCAGAATAAAAGATAAAAGATGTGACTCAGTAACAATAACCTTCAAACTATGTGCTAAGGATCTAAGGAATCTTTTTTTTTTTTATATATATATATTTTTTATTCAATCACATTCATGTCTATGCCCAGGTTACTGGAAACTGTCGAGAGAATAAGTTGTTCCCTAACTGTATAATGATGGAAGGACGGAGGCTGCCGGTACAGAAAATCTTCCACAATCAGTTCCTGGAGATCACATAGAAAGGTTTTATGTCTCAATGCCTTCTGATCTGCACTATACTTTGGATTTGCACCAAGTAACTATCTGAGCACATCTATCCAAACAAGTGTCAAAAATGAACTCAATCTATTGCAAGCCTTGCCTGAGGACTTTAAAATCTCTAGGAAAGAAAAGAAGATCTGGTATTTAGAAAGTGCACAAAGCAAATTTGGCCCAAATTTTGCAACAAAGTGCTTCTTTGCGAACACATTTATATTCATGAAAACAGAGCAATAAAGAGTCTCATTTCTCCGGGAGCAAGGAAAGTCTCTACCTCTGTCTCCACAAAGAGGTTGTAATATAATTGTATTTGCATTTGACTTTATGATGCAGCCTGTTCTAAGTTTTATTGTAGCAGCTTTTTTTTTTCCAGAGGAGATTGATCAAATTAGGCTGCGTTAGTTATATAACACTGCAGTATAATCCACAAGTATGAAAATATTTCAGCTCTCTGTCTGCTTCACTGAGGAAAGTCAGATGGAGCCAGAGGGTAAATTGTCATAGCATGATAATATTTAGGAACACTCTTGTATTTATAAAAGATTCAAGCTACTGTGACTGAACGAAATCCAATAACAAAAGTAACGTAAATTTCGAAACCTCATTGGAAGCAGATGCAGTCTATAGAGATTTTATTTGGGTGGTCTGGCATGGTGGAGCAGCACGTAGGTGCTGCTCTCTCACAGCTTTAAGGCCCATGGTTTGATCCTGAGCTTAGGCACTCTCCCTGGAGTCTGTTTGGAGTTTCTCATGTTTGCTCATGTCCACTTATATTTTCTCTGGCTGGGGGGGGGGGGGGGGGGGGGGGGG
>JAQMYG010000035.1:23507119-23522836 GCA_030014215.1 Clariallabes teugelsi | reverse complement strand
ACTGAACATTCGGCACAGCTACTACAGAAATGAAATCATTTTTCTCAAGATTCATTAAGTTGTATATACTTTTTCTTCATGACAGCTGACACAAACCAATATCTAAAGAATTTTGTGTATATAATATTGCACCATGATTTAGTTTTTATGGATAAACAGGCTACATAAACAAACAAAAGCCCTTTGTCAACTACAATGAATGTCACTTGGCTGTGCTATGTTGATATAGGATTAGCAACAACGATCTATAAAAGTCTGTCGGATAAAGGCTTTATAATGTAAGTGTTTATGTAGGTTTATGTCAAGGGCTGATGGAGGTGTCATGTATGTAGCATTAGTGACTCGGCTGTTATTTCAGCTTGATATCATAAAACATTTTAGCTGTTTACAATACTTTGCAAAAGCGTTTCTTCATATTTTGCTTCCAAAGAGCAAGACTTTCTTGTATTTTTAATGTAGTCTTGAGGAATAAATCTCCAGGCTTGGGTGTACCCCGCCCCATGCCCGAAGTTTCCTGAGATACGCCCCAGTATAGGATAAGCAGTATAGAAAATGAATGAATGAAATGAATTAATCTTAAGGCACTTTGCAGCAAGTCACAGTAAAACATTTACTCCCATTACTTTAATTTTAATCTACATTAGTTTCAATTATGAAATGATGAGGAATTGGCTGACAACTTTTACACAGTGTTACATACAGTATGTGTATGACATTTCATAAAAGACATAAACGATTTCATGAAAGCTTATGAACACCTCCTTTATTAAGGAAGTCTTCACACTCTGTTTTATGAAGAGATTTACGGCAACTTGGTGTATTTAGGTTTTGTGATGAGTTTGAAATGTGCACTGTGCAGTTCATAATGGGCTCAATAATAATAATAATAATAATAATAATAATAATAATAATAATAATAATAATAATAATAATATGTACCACTTTTATGGAAATTATTAATCTCAAATATTAAATAAGGAGACAACAAAATAGAACACAAACAGCCAAGGTTGTCTGACCTCTTACTGTGACATACAGTATCAGTAAATGTTTATACACTGGTCCTGAATTTCTTGCACTGTTTTGTCTCCACTTTAAAAAATATATATATAAAAGCTTTACTTTGATAAGGCAAGAGGAATGCCAGTTCTTTGAAAGGTTGGTCATCTGGAACAGAACTTGAATCACAAAAAGGGAGTATATTTGGGGTAATGAGGTATGACTCATGGTTTTGCCGTTTTCCAGGGCTTGTAGATGGACAGATGATAGGACATGTCTGGGACAGGAAGGAAGAAGGACCTGGGCTCTCTCAGGTTTCACACCCACCTGCCTTCCATGACAAATAGATTTTCCTTGCAGCTTTTCTATCAGACATCACCTTATGATAGATCTTGGACTTCTAGGACATCCATCAAATACTAGGAACAGGTAGAACATTGGCAAATTGACGGGAAAACAGTGTTCATACTGTAGGTCGACTGAAAGCTTTTTACATCAATGAAAACAATAGCCAGTGCTTATAATACCTAAACAACAATGTGAGTTAGTGATCCCAATTAATTTTACAGCTTAAATATCATGCCATACGGACAGCACAAATACAGTATTTCCTTAAGGAATTAATTTATGCATCATTGTCATGATGAATCCATCCTTTTCTCACACATGACATGCTGCGACTGAACACAATGTATAAAGCATATGTTGTGATTGCTATCTTCTGTTTCCCCACCTTCCTTATCAGGCCTCCCAGGCACACTGTAGCAGCTATTTCTGAATGCCATCTGTTCGTTCTTTTGCCATTGAGTGTAGGTGCCTGACGATACTTTGCTTTTTCCACTGACTCTATGTTCTTCTGGTAGATTTAATTAAGCTCAGAGTAGTCTAAAATACGGAAGATACATTGCACTAATTGATGTTTTTTGTATGAAAGGAATATATCGAATATAAAAAATATATTATATATCGAATATATTTTTCTTCCACATCTCATTTGTTTTCTTGTGTGATATTTTTTCCCTCTCTTTGATAATTTGACAACACAAATCAAGATGAAAGACTATAAGATTATCTGTGTGCGTTCGCAAAGCCAGCTCGATGATGTAAGAGGTAGCAAACACCACCGGGAAGATACGCGCCCTGGAACTGCCATAGTGCATGCTCACTTGATGGATTGCTGCTTCTGTGGAGCCTCTCAGTGATCCAATCATGAGGCACGCTTAGAAAAGAGGAACAGCCAAGCTGAGAAATTTTTATCACCCCTTTAGAACATGAAATGTAGGAGAAAGAAGGGGTCAGGTCTTCTGGTGTAACGGTTAAACAGCTTATTCTATGGCATGCATTGCCATGGATAAGTGTGGTATGCATACGCATTTAGGAATTCAATTAAGAAGCCTTTCTGTAGGTTGGTCTGAGGGTAATTGCCTGTGAATAGGAGTGTAAAGTTTCCATGCATAACACCCTGGTGAATGGTTTTACGCTGTTTTAGAATAGAGTGTCAGGAGACACAAAGACCCTCTTCTTCACATCAAAGCATCCAAGCTAATAAATGCATTTTGAGATCCTCACACCCATATAAATAAACACACTCTGTGGAGGACATGCTAAGAGAGCAAAGCAAATAGAGCAAGGATCAGCAGAAACCAAACAAAGAAGTCAAATGAGAAATCTGGCTACCACAGTGCATGTCACTGTTCACTGCTGTGATTGATGTTGGATAGACAGAGGCTAGCTGGCATAAGTAGACACATGGTCTGCTTTACAGAAACATGCTGTGTCCTGTGTGTTTGGTTTGGAAGAGATTCATTGGTGTGAACCTTCAAGGTTTAGACAATCTAACATAATGAGCTCCATTTTTATGCACACAAGGGTAATCTGTGTGTTATTAATGTATCTGCATGTAAGCCAAATTTTCTCCCCCCCCCCCCATACAGTTACTATTTTCATGGTCATAGATGCAGAATACAGAATCAACAAGCAGAATTGTTGTACTTACTTTGGTCCAAAATTGTGTTTACATTCCAGACCCCCACTTAGCACAGCTACAAGGCCAAAACTTTTTTTCCAAATGATTAGTTATGACTTAAGTTTTTCAGTCTATTTTAGGTTAATCACAAGTTTGAATCCTACCATTGTTACAAAAATCCATGGCCAGGAGCAAAATTGGTCAAATTATCTGGATGGAAGGGATGGCAAACTCTCTCCCTTGGCAATCATAGTGACACTAGGCAATCAGGGGCGCACTCAAAACAAGACAAGAGATGTCTATTTGACCAAAATAAATGTCCTTGATTCCAGTTCAAGAGTTGAACGTAAACCTACCATTTTTTTCTATCACTTATTTTTGTTTCTCTTACATATTTTATGCAAATTGGAATTCTGCCCTTCATTTAAATGTGTTTATACAAAATCATTTGTCTTTAAGTCATTTGTGAGCTCAGGTGAGTGCAGATAGAGCTTTCTCCTTGTATCTTATACTACCCTGTGATACAGCATAATCAGCATTTCCAAAAGATCCCATGTGCTGCGTTCATGTGTCTTTCAGGAACCACACGCTAACCTTGAAAAATATTCCAGATTAGTACTTGCTGAATAATAAGAGAGAGCAGGCTGGTGGGTGAGCATATCTAGGTGCCCAAAACAGTGAGAACATTTTGGATGAAAAAGCCAACCTCCTTGTGGGTGTGAAGTTTGCGGTTAATAAATCTACTCAGTAATTCTTTTCAAACTGAACAATGTGCAGAATAAAAAGTCTCCCCCCCACCCCCCCCAAAGGATGATTTCCTTATGCAGGCAGTTAGGTATGTTGGTATGGTAAGTTTAGCATGGTCTCTGGACATAAACATTTTACAGAAATACATTTTCTATAATTGAGCAAGATCACACAAGAAAAAGTGCTGATATCCAGCACAACAGCACGATCTCAAGTTATTTGCAGACTGGCAGAAATAACCAACTGCAACTGGCAGAGTTACTAACAGTTAGTGTAATTAAGAGGTGTGTAAGTGGTTTGATATTCTTATTGGTACTATATAGGCAAAAACTGAGGACAATAAACTATGGTGTCCTGTAAATTTTGTAAGTTTCTCTTTAAATTTCCACTTTAGAATATCAGCTCAGTTAACTTCAATTCAGTTTTATTTATATAGAACTTTAGAAGTGAACTACAGTGTACAGGTACAATTACAATCACTTGTTTAACACACCAAGTAGTGCCCTTGATTAGGGGTTACAGAGGGATTTGGGATTCAGCCTTGTGTTAGAATCTAGTTAGAATTGTAGCTCACCTTAGGCATAAACAAAACACAGGGGCAATTCTGAATGACTTACAAGAAATTATTAATTAGACAAAGTGTTGTTTAAGATCGCATAACATTATTAAATGCGTTTACTTGCTGAATGTGCTCTATCCTCCCAACTACAGACATACAGTACTATAGCCCATGCTGCAACTGACAGTTGGTGTAATTAACAATTGTTAGAACATCTGTAATGGATTACATATACTGTAAAAGAACGTCCCATTGCTGTTACCATCCATTATCACTACTTGTGGAATCCCTTTCGTCCAAACAGACTACTTAAAAGCTAACTGTTGGATAATGGGAATTATATACACTACAAGTCAACTTAGTTAATCGCATTTCATCATTATGCAATATAAAAAGTATGTAAACTCTATGTCACAAAATGCAATTGAATTTGTTGCACAAGGTCATCATTATAATCAAATACAAATCTAAGAAATGGATAAATTACCACTTTCTTGTAAATCACAATACCTTTAATTTATTTGCTCATTAATCTATTGTCAAGTTTGAATGAGAAACAGGAGGCAAGTGCAGACGGTTGTTTATTAGGGTGAAGTTTATATATAGTTAAGCACAAACATGAACATAAAAATATGACTAGGAGCTGGGGCTAAGACTAAGGCTAATGCTAATCCCAAAAACAACCAACGCAAGATACTAACAGGAACAAACTTAACAGAACCGAACAGACACAAGAGAAAAAACAACAACTTGAAAACAGGCTATATAAAACATACAGTACTAATCAAACTAAACAAGGTACAGTTACAGCATGGCTGTGGTGAAGTGTATGATGGGAACACACACACACACACATGCAAAAAGAAAAACAAAAAAATAACATAACAGACAAATACAGGAGGATCATGACATTTAAAAAATAAAGATAACCTAAGTACAGTAAGTACAGTATATTACAGTTACAGTTCCCTTAATGTAATATGTACAGAACTGTATTACCTGTTCATGTTTGTGATTCATTTGTGATAGTGAAGTACATTACACTGCGTGACTATGTGATCACTTTACATACTAGTAGTTAAAAAGTACTACAAAGTAATTGTCTGCAGTTTGATGGTAATGTTTAAGACAGTAAATACAGAAATACAATTCACAGCATGAATATAAGGACAAACCACATTGCCAAATAAATTGTTTATATAAAAATTACAATTATAAATTCTTATAATATAAACATAAATGTAAACATAAATTTTATTAAAATAAACTCCCAGAAAAGTGCAGGGGACAGGACCCACAATTGTAGTTTCTGTGAGGTTGCTACTATATTACTGCCTAATAAGATAAGTATTATGATTTAATTATTTATCAAATTTTAGTTCAGGGCACAGGGTCAGCCATGATACAGCACCCTGGAGCAGACAGGGTTAAGGGCCTTGATTAAGGGCTCAATGGTGACAGCTTTGTGGTGATGGGGCTTTAACCCCTGACCTTCGATCAGTAAGCCAGGGCTTACTTGTCTGAGCCACCACTGCTCTAAAATGCTTGACCTAGCAGAACCTACAGTAATTGTAACTTATTATGAAAATTCACGCCACTAAGCCACTGTGGCACATTTTGGTGTTAGGGCTGTATATTTTTAATAACAATTTTCTTGGGCATTTTTTAAAGAATCATTGATGTTTCTCCCATTTTATTTCTACAGAACTGGTTCAGCTCTCATCAGAGGTGGTAAAATTACAGAAATTCTTTACTCAAGTAAACTGCAATCTAAAAAAAAAAACACTAATATTTTTTACTTAAGTTCGAAAAGTATAAGCTCTTACATTTACAAAATAGATTTACAAAAGAAAAAGATCTGCCTCAAAGTGCATATTTATTTTTAACTGTGAATTAGGGCCATTTTCATGAAGAAGTTAAGGAACATTGAAAACCATTAGCAAAGCTTGACTAACAACTATTTTTATTTTTATAATTTTTTTTTACTCATTTTGAACTCAAAATGTGGATGCAAATAGCTAGCTGTCAATTTGCAAACTACCATGCTAAATACAAACTGTGCGGAGATATAGATATCATTCCCACTGTCCCATGCGTGTTTGGAACTGTTGATGTTGATGAAATTGAAGCATGTTTAGACATTTAGATTGATGAAACTGAGATAATCATAAGTCAGCTACAGTATGTTCCCACCTTTTATGTTCAGTAATAATGTCACCATCAATTAAAGGCACATACAATTTGAAAACAACAAGAAAAAAAGAAAGAAAAAAAAAAACACTAGGAAAACCTGCTTGTAGAAGAGTGGTTATTTGTGCTTTTTCCTTGTGATACAACAGTTTTTTTGATAGGATTTAGAGCTCTGACGTGGACATTCCAAAACTTTGATCTCCTTGTTTTCCATTGTAGATTTATATTCGTGAGTTGGGTCAGTGTTGGACAGCCCCATGCTTTTAAAATATAGTAATTAATACCCAAGAACTAGTCTCATTGTATTTGTAATTTGTTACTTCCCACTGCTGTTGCAGATACACACGGTTTTCAGTTATTCCAGGCAGGGTCTGTTTGTCAGGTGCAGGTTGAGAAAACACAGATCATTCCGGGCAAGTGGAGGGAACAGGGATGTAGTGTTAGTAGCGAAGCACTGCAGCCTGAGGTCCATAGTGATTTACTGCACTGCATACTGCATCACCACTGCCAGTGTGTAGTCTCAATTTTATAGCCTTCCTCCCTTTCTCTCCCCCATTTTCTTTTCCACACTCCTCTTGTCATCACTCACATCCTTTTTTGTTCACACTGTGTTTCCTTATTATCTCCTGTGCCTTCTCTGGCATTATTATTTGAATCCAGGACTTTATGAAGCAACAAAATTGCTGTATACAGTAGATCTCCTTAAGGCAAAGAATGGGGTCTGTTGTAGTTTTATTTATTATCAGAGTCCCATTTCCCACTCACTCCTATCTCACTATCTTACCCTTCACTCGTCTCTTATTTGTCTTACCTAAAATATAATCAGGTTCTTGCTCTAGACCCAGGCCTAATGAATACAAAAATATGCCTATGGTTTCCTGTTTAGGGCGCACTCATACACACATACATGGCTGTAAGAAATTAAACAGACCACAAAGAAACACACCCTGTCATCGAGCTGCAAAAATAGACCCATGTGTAAACTATCAACAAGAAGACTGCTTTTAGCATCCTGAAGACATGGGGTTGTTTAAAGTAAGTAATAGTTCAAAATAATTTCTTGCTGACTATAGAGAGCATAAAATGTAGAGCATTATATATAGTATTTAAAAGAAACTGTAGGAAAGTAGAAATCTGCAAAGGAAAGTCCTTAATCTGTTCCGTTTTCTTTCTAGGTACAAAATCTCTATCTTGCAGGAAGAAGCAACCTTTTATTTATTACAAACGTTGTAATCTGTGATTCCCCTCTTCACAATGCAGAAAGAATACATTTAATCAGAATACATTTAATCATTTAGAATACATTTAGAATCATTTTAATCATTTAGAATACATTTAGAATACATTTAATCATTTAACCACTCATTTGTTTTATAATAAAACTGTCAAACATTTTATTTTCAAAAAGTACTGTGTTTTATTATTATTATTATTATTATTATTATTAGTAGTAGTAGTAGTAGTAGTAGTGGTATTGCCAAAGGTAATGCCAAAGCAAAAATGCACTTAAGAAGAGGAGCACACAGTGATTCATTATTTTGTGGGTGTATCTGGTGCCGAAACAACTCATGGAAGAACATAAACAGAAACATTTAGATATTCTAAGAACAGTAAATGTTTCTTAAAGACAATTATTGCCTGAGAGTAAATGGTAGAATATGGAATGGAAACATCCTCAATCACTGACCAAGAAAAAGTTGAAAAGTCAACCATCAGCTGGAAAATGTATATCCCAGGAAACTGGAAAAATGCATTTTCCAGCTGATGGTTGACTTTTGAACCTAAACTTTGTATTAAACACAGAGGACTGCTATCCAAGGGCATTGTGATCCTGCATGAAAATGCATTTCCACACATTGTTGCCCATACTGTCAAAACTCTGCAAAAACATTGTTTTGAGGTGTTAAAGCTTCCTCTATAAAATTCTGATGTTGCTCTATCGGACTTTCTCCTGTTAAGGCAGCCCTACGTGGACAAAGATACACTTCAGATCAGGAAGTAAAGACAGTGGTGCATTCACAGCTCATTTTTAATGAGGAAATATGAAAGCTTGTTGACAGATTGACTAAGTGTATTGAAAAACAAGGAGAATGTGTTGATAAATAATTTACAGTATATTTCTTTTCTAAAGATTTATTGAAATAAATTCTACAGCCAGATCGTGGATACTTTTTCACTGCCCCATGTATACAGTATACTGTACAGTAGGTGTAAATCTTTCAACAAGCCACACTGCTGCTTTGGCCTAAGAAAGTATCAAATACTTTGACTATGGAATACTGGTCATACCACATTTTTAACCATTGTCACCATCCAAGTATTTCAACAACAACAATAAATATACATCTAATTAGCAACTGTACTGTAAGTGTGTGACTTTGCAGACTTTCTTATATGTACAGCACAGTTTAAGGTAGACAGTCCACTATGAGGCAGAATTCACATCTTCTCCTCTTTCTGGTCTAATTGCAGCCTCAAGTGGATCAAGACACGATTCACCCACCTGAATAGATTAAACAAGTGCTCCAAAAGCTGTTGTGCAATGGATGCACTGCCTTCTCTGAATGTGTGGGGTGTCAAGTGTCTTTAACTGCTCAAGAAATAGCCTCCTCTTGTTCTGCTTATCAGATATCCAGGTAGGGTTGATCGTGTCCCACATCATGGAGGCAGCGCATGAGGGCACAACAATTAAAATCTGGAGGTTTACAAGTAGTGAGCAGGCGTTGTGAGTCCAGTGAAAGTCCAGGTTGTCCACACATTTTTTTTGAGGCAGTACTTTAGGATGATGGCCGACCTCTTGACCTCACATTGTTGAGCTGGGTGCTGAGTTCAAGATGTGAACAAACTGTCACACATGACAGACACATAACTAGATGTAGCCTTTCCTTAGCACCTACAGTACACAACCACAGAGATTGGCCGCATCATGTAGGCCTGCAGGTCAATCTTCTACAAATTTGTACAACAAATATAGTGATTTTGCTAAATATGGAGAAAATTGATGGATGGATGGATGGATGGGTGGATGCACCCTTTTCCAGTTTCCGCCATATTTACAAAAAAACCCTCATTTGTTATCTCCAGAAATGATCTTCTTGATATCTAATGTGCAACACATTTAACACAAAGGCAAAGCCCTAGACATGGGCAACCACATATTCTGAGGTTACACTGTGTGTGATCACTTAGGTGCTTTTCTCTGCTTTTAAATATAGCAGCAGGTCATTTTGAAGACACGTGTTAATGACATGACACTGTAACTTTCTTTTAAATCAGTGACCACATCTTGCTCCCAAAATTTCATTATTTTGGGATAAACAAGGTTTTTTTGGTTATGTACATTAAGATGTATATACTGTACAGTACATGCAAGTGCAAAGTAGCATGACACTGAACTGAGTTCAGTCAATAATTTAAACAAGCTCACAGATGCAATTTAAGTAATCATTTCAGACAAGGAACATTTTAATGAAGATGTTCTTTATTGAAAGATGTAGCAATTTGATAAATCAAAGCAACAAATATAATACATTTAGAAATATTACTGTTCAACAGAGCTGCTGCTAGAAGACACCGGTGTCAATCAGTGTATGACTGGACACACCCACAATGTTCTTTTTTTAGTTTGTTATATCATCCAGTTCTCAAATAAATAAAACAAGGAACTGGAACTGCAGCTGGAACCCTGGAGAGGTTTAACATCTTCTCCATATTTTGTTCTCATTTTTCAACTTTGTTCAAATAAGCACTTTCACCTCCCCTTCATGCACTTTATAGATGTTCTTGACATGTGCTGAAACAAATAAAAAGCAAACATTGAGACAAATATTCATTAAGAATTCTGTACAAAACACGTGAATAATTAAAATGTAATCATTCCAGATATACTCAACCTGACTGTACATGTTTTACTGAGAAACGATACAGTATGTTTCTGTTATTATGTCCTAAACTATTGCTAAATAATGGTTAAGTTTGCTGTTTTTGATGGTGACCCTGTTAATTAATTAAGATTTTAGAATGTAATGTGAAATTGATGTGTTAGAGATTCAGACTAATATTTGTGATTTCTCCCAAACCTGGAACTTTTGGTTGATTATATGTAAAATGACCAAATATTATTATTATATTATTAATATTCTCAATTTATTCACCTATCAAAGCTGCTTTTGAGGCTTTGCAGATTCTATTAACAAAAGACAGCAAATAAAGCAAATACTTATCAATAAAAAAAAGTGTTTTGTTGTCCAAATGAGATTCATAAAAAGAAAGTGGACCTGTAAAATTTTAGTTAATCCTGTAATATTTTATCTTGGTTAGTGAAGACAAATCATACAGTTGTGCATATTTAAGCACTTCTCAATTTTACAATTAAATTCAAGACATTATTGTTCCCCTTGCACACACACTACAGTATTTGCTTCTACCTGCTTCCAGCTCGTTTCTGTTTGCTTTTGCCTGGAAATAAGATAACACTGGCATTCTTTAATAAACCAAGGATTCAGAATCACAAACTACAATTGAGCCACACATCACATCACTTTAATGAAATTAGGAATTTAATAAGATCCTATATCTCGTATAGACTTAAAATGTAGACCATGTACAGCTTTCAAACATATGTGATACCATTTTAAATTACTGACCATCACAATATGTGAATAGTTATCATGTTTATTGTATAACTGCATTTTTTTATCCCAGAAACTGCAGTTATTTTTTTAAGGTTGCTATAAATGATCTCTCAGGTTCTTTTGCAGATCTCAGGTGCTAAAGAACTGCACCAGTGTTTCTTCAGTTTCCCCCACTCACAATTTTAGTTCTTGTCTGAGGTACTATGAAGACAAACAAAGCATGGGAAGAAGGAGCAGGGTTTATTACAGTAGTTCATCTGGTAAGGAAACTCAACTATGGGTTAAGGCAATTATATTAGCCTCCTTAAAAAGACTTCAGTTCACAGATTTTTTTTTTTTATATTTATTTTTTTAAATGAAAAATTTCAATCAGCATTATGAAATCATATACATATTCAGCTTATGTGAGTTGTTTAAGTTCTTAAAAGAGTTTTAGGCTGATGGTCTGGCCCAAAGAAAATTTGCTCCTTAAGATTTTATCCTGGTGTTAAATCTAATTGATGACACTGGATTTATAGCTCTTAGTTTATCAGCGATAAATCTCCCACACATACAGCAGCTGAATCTTTGATTTTTATACAGGGTTATCTGTTCATCTGGACTGCAGCGTTTTCCTGTCTAGACAAGAAATCAGCTCAGAATATCTGTGGCTTTGTTATTCAAAGTGTTTTAACAAGTTGGGTCACTGCCTGTCTGATAATTATCATGTAGTCCAGCAGATTGTCTTGTTCAGGGATTTCTAAAAGTCCTGAGCTCATTTGGTGGCTAACTTATGTGCAAACTAATAAAATAAAATATTTTTTCTCCTTACCTACATCATGCTGAGCATCGCGAGCAGTTGCTAGAGGCAATGTGCTGCAGAAAGAAAATGTAATTCCATCGAGTGTTCTACCAATTCTGAACACACACACACACACACACACACACACACACACACACACACACACACACACACTGAGAGGACGCCTGCTGATTTGAAATCCTCGTACCCTGCTCTTTTAAGCCAGAGTGAAATGTTTATGGAATTATTCTTAAAAGCTCAAAAGTCCCTGAGGAAAAAAGGCGGAATGCTAACAGTGTGCACAAGCCAGGCATAAATGGATCCTAATTGATGGCCAAGAATCTTAGCAGTTTTCACATTTTTCTGTTGTGTGTTTTTGACTGCTGGCCAAAGAAAAATGTATTATGTAAATAGGACTATTTTTTTTTTTTTTATGAAGAATTATCCCATTTGAGTTTGATACATTGTGGTATTGCTGAGAACTCAGGAGAGTTTGGCAGATCCATACACGGAGCTATGTTAATGGTCCTTGAGAATACAGTAATTATTCATATCAATAGCAATGGTCAAAATACAGGGTGTCTGAGTGAACACGGGCAAATCGAAGGGTCCAAGAACAAACAAGTACAGGAAGAAAAAAGGTACAAGACTGGAAAATTAAAGCAAAATTGCTGAAAGCATAACAAAAAATAATAAAATTGCTGTAAGCACAACAATCTTGACTTTGCAGAGAGCAGCAGGCAAGCACAGAGCTTAAATAGTAAAGCTAGAAACAAGCAGCAGCTAAAATCTGAGGAAAATGAGAGAGAGAGAGAGAGAGTGTGTGTGTGTGTGTGTGTGTGTGTGTGTAAGATACAGTAGATGTTTTGGCTTGATGATGAAGTGGGCAGGATTTTTAATTATGTGCCATGTAAACACTGGGAAAAACCATGTAGAAAGTACTGTAAGCTGACTGGTACTATTCAAAAGGAAGTGTCCAGAAATAACATCCCCAAAAACAGACATGCACTAAATGCATGGAGCAGAACATTTGACAATAGTTAACTGTAACATCCACTCTCTCTCTCTCTCTCTCTCTCTCTCTCTCTCTCTGTCTCACACACTCACAATACTGGTTATCCTGTACAGGGTCATGAGAAGTCAGAAACCTATCCCAGGGGGCTCAGGGCAAGTGGCAGAGTACAGTACACCGGGCACACACACACACACACACACACACACACACACACACCACTGTTGTGGACCTGTGTCTCGGGGTCTGTGTGTATGGGGTTTGCATTTTTTCCTGTGCTTGGTGGGTTTCTTCCAGGTACTCCGGTTTTCTCCCACAGTCCAAAGTTTGTTCCTGTAGTCCAAGGCATGTTCCTGAATTATACATACAGTATATATGTGACCCATCTCATCAAATCAGATATTAAGTCACATTTTGAGTGATCTGATTAATGCATATTTTTTAGATTCCACATTGAGTAAGCTCCGTTTTTATACCAGGTTTGTTACTGCATCATGTCCGATTGAAAAGCTATGGCCAGAGTGATTTTGCTTAAGAGGAGGGCCTTGAAAAAATATGTTGAAATCTTATTCTTGTTTTTATAATATTTAAATGAGATTTACATGATGTGGCTAACCAGTTAGCCACATGAGGCTAACCAGGCTAACCAGTTTGAATAATGCTCATTAAAGTGCATTAAAACAATTTTTAGGAATAAAATGCTCTCAATTCCGTTAAATGGGAATTGACACTGATTTTTAACTAAATAATTTTTTATCTTTAGATTTCGGATCATTGGAATTGCCTTCATAAATATGAAGACATAAAAAGTGGAGGCAGATTTTGCAGGCCTTTTTAAGTGATACAGTAGGAATTTCATAGTTTTGTTATGGGTATATGGCTAATACAGAGTCCCATGTAATGTTCTCCTGTGCTGCTTTCAGCACTTTCTCATGATGCCATCTAGAGCCAAGACTTGCTAAGGTGTCTGACTTGAAACTGAATTTTTTTAATACATAGGCATATATCTTTCCTTTGAAAACAGTTTATTTTGGCTCAGTTTCATAATACAGTATATCAGCTTGCCAACATGTATATAATGTATATTTGTATATCTGTATATGAGTCAGGATTATGTATGGAGAAAACTAAGAGCAGACAGGGTTTATTTAAAAGAACAAAAAAAGTTTGGATTCCTTATTTTCCATCACTAATGCCCATGCTCATTAACAGAACATAGCAACAAGCATAAAAACATTATGCTTTCTAGTTTGTAGACCATATATTTCAAAGTACAAATCATTAAAAATAATACAGGAGTTCATTGGAATTTGAGGCTTGGGTAAGATAAGAGAAAATCGTACCCAAGTAAAGCTGAATCCTGGAGCGAACTAAAAAAGAAATAGGAACGTACTGTCTGCAAGAAAAAAAAGAGATTGGCAGAAAAATATTCTTGAAGGAAAAATAAAATTTATGTGGCTTTTTAGTAGTATGTTGAAAGAGTATGTGAATAAATCAGAAGCAGCACTGCTTATTGTAATGCTAGCTGCTATTTCAAAACTCTACCATGAACTACTCAAGACTGCTACAAGTATGCTAAATATCTAGATTTGGTTTCATCATTGACTTTGAATTTTGCTTGCAAATGTTAATAAATCAAATGTCCAGAGTTTTAGCAAAAAGAATGCATAATGGTGCATACAGAGAGGGACTTGTAAACTTGTAAACAATGGCTAAGGTCAAAAACAGAAAGTGATTCAGAATATTGGGCAAAATCATAGGTACAGCCACCATGCACAGAACTCTAAAAGAAGAAAACCTCTTTGTGGTTCTCAAAGCCAAGAAGCCTTCATAATAAATGTCTGAACAAATGTTGTTGCTCTTTAAAAAAAAAAAAAAAATTTCAATTCAATTTTATTTTATTTGTATAGCGCTTTTAACAAATGACATTGTCACAAAGCAGCTTTACACAATGAAAAGAATTATTTAAGTTTGTATGAGATGTGAACGTGTATGAATCAAAATGATAAAATTGAACCTGATGAGCAAGCCAAGGACGATGGCAACAGTGGCAAGGAAAAACTCCCTGAGATGGTAATAGGAAGAAACCTTGAGAGGAACCAGACTCAACAGGTAACCCATCCTCATTTGGGTGAGACGGATAGCAGGGATTGATCTGCATCATACTGTGTGAGACTGGAAGTGCAGTATAACAGGAAATGTGCTTAAGTTAAAATGGAGTACAGTTTGTTATTAGAGGCTCAGTAAACTGTAAGAAATTCCAGTCCTGAACTATCGAGCGACTGAAGTCACAAGTCCTCAGAGAACAGTTCTCTGCATCAGCCGAGGACAGGACCGTCTTCGTGGAAAAGTGGAACCATCCCCAGTCACCACACGCAGACCACGCGGGGCATCCATGCAACAAGATCTCCAACCAGAAGCAGGACACCAGGACGAGTCAGACAGCTCCAGGGGGCAGAGGGTGTCTGGATCACTGGCAGCTCAGGAGCTACATGTATAGCTCGACAGAGAGACAGGTAGAGGGAAAGAGAGAGAGGGAGAGAGAGAGGAGAAGAGAAGGAGAGATGGCAGTTAGATATGGTCACAGTCAAACAATATAATGTGAATGTATATTTAGTGCAGAGTGCAAGCAAGGACTCCGGCAGGACTAACTATGACAGCATAACTAAAAGAGAGAGCCAGAAGGAAACACAGACATGAGGGGTCCCTGAGATGTAAAGCGACCAATCACCTTACCGTCAACAAACCAGAATGATCAATGAGAGTGGGGAAGACAGCATCTAAACATACCAGTTCACCATAATACTCTACGTCCATGAGTCCCCCAGA
>JAQMYG010000035.1:23486576-23500631 GCA_030014215.1 Clariallabes teugelsi | reverse complement strand
ACTTAATATAGGATAATATTAAATCTAAAGTATGACCTGCTTTATCAGTGTGTCATACTACACACTGACTTACTCCTACTGAGTCCAGTATGGACATAAATGCTGTTCTCAGAGGGTGAATTCCTGGGGACTTTAATATTCTCAAAATGAATATTAAAGTCCCCAGGAATTAACACTTTGTCTACAGAGATGACAAGGTTTGAGAGGAAATCTGCAAATTCATAGAGAAATTCAGAGTATGGCCCTGGAGGTTGCTCCTGGTCAAAGATCAGCCCTCTCAGACAACCATATTGCCACCACAATGTCTTGTGACTACGGCCCCTTTGGGTCATTAAAACAGGTCATCAGGTCAATCATGCATTGGATCAGGATCACAGCCCATCTGACACACCACCCTGCAAGCTCTTTGTCCCACTGATGGAGTGCTCGCATGTCCTGGAATGGGGACACAAGACTGTGTCCTGCAGCAGCATTTCAGGTGGTCCACCATAAGTATAATAATTAAGATTCTGGACTTCTTCTAGTTCCCCTTTTTAAATGTGGTCAATGTGCAATGTTGACCATGTGAACTGCCTAGTCATTAAAAAAGGGAAAATATACTACAATTAATCTAAAAGATGACAGTTAGTAAGGTTCATTGAAATTGTCATAATTTATATAATTTGTAAGGAAATGTGTTGTCTTTAAGAAATGCAAAAATTTTAATCTCAAATGTTTGGACCTCACAGAATTTTTGGACCCCATATTACTTTACAGTATATTGGAATAAAACAATGTTAAATTAAAGCCTAATAAATAATTAAATGTGGACTTTGGGTACAAAAAAACTTTGCTGTTATCATGGAAGCCTGAGCTATGACCTTGGTAAATAAATCGATCCTGAGCAAACTGGAGACAAAGTCAGAGAACATTAATTATAAGTCAGAACAGCTCAACTGATTATAAAAACATATCCAGGAAATTGGACATGAATTTGTAATGTTATTGAAACCTTATTCAGTGGTAAAATCTGAAAATCTGACTAATGTCTGCTATGTGAAATGTGCTTTGCTTATGCAGAAAGACAGATGGGATCGATACTTGAGTGTTTCTATGACTTTGTAAAACTGAAGTGTCAGGACTCCAGTGGCCTATCCTTAAAACTGTGATGCTATTGCTTTTGTAATTAGCAAGTCCTTGACTGTTGGGTTTTGAGGGTGAACGGAGCCCTGCTGCTTGAAGGACGACACTATTATCTCGCCACCGTGTGATAATATTGCTCTTCTTTCTCTCAAATGGTGCTCATTCTTCAACAACAAACAGAAGCCCATTGCTTGTTTGGATAATCAGAGACCCCCATCTTTCAAAAGGTCACAGTAATGTTTTCTGTCTGAGTGAATGGTGGGTATTGTCCCGGATGATGCAGGAGCTCAGCCTGTGTAGGACTGAATGACGAAGACAGGGCTTTCTCACCGCATGTTCAGAGGTGCTGCTCCGCTTCTCCATTACCTTGATTGATGGCATCTGAACGGACACTCATTGCCACTCCTCCCCCCCCTTGGTCGAGTGCTAAAGAGATTAGAAACAATAAATTAGTGACTGCTCTCTCCAAGGTCAGGATATATTATTCTTTTTCCATTCAACGATGCATTCATCAGCCAGGGTACCACATACTGTACAGTGGAGTGCAAAAGTCTGAGAGCTTATTGGAAATCTTTATTATTTTTTTTATTTAAAAATCAAAATAAACAAAAAGTTTCAGAAAACTTTTTGAAAAAAAGAAAGGATATATTTAATGTGTTAAATGTTTGATATGCAGATTCTGAACTATTTCTAGGTCTGGTTAAACATAAAGCAAACTTTTGATATTGACTAATGTTCACTCTTTTGTTTTATAACTCTTATTCTTTCCATTAAAGTATGTGTGTAGAATACACTCTCATGGATTTGATCTAATAAGGATCAACTTTTACACAAACTTGTGTTGAACAGCCAAAGGGAGACATAAAAAATATTAAGACATTAAAAAAAATCCTTAATAAACAAGCCTGTTTATTTTGGAATACATTATATAAGAGCTTTTTTTTTTTGGAAAGGTTTAAGTCACTCAGCAGTAAAGTGTTAATTGCTTAAACCAATACAAGGCTTAGCAAATGTTTTATTTTATGTCTCTAAATATACAAACATAAAATTTATCAGTTTTTAAGCTTTTTCCATTTGCCTAAACAAAACTCCAACATGTTTAATATAAAGTCCTTAACGTTAGACTGGTTTACTACATAAAATAAAATTAATAGCAAAAAAAAAAATAAAAACAAAAAAAAAAAAAAAAAAAAAAAAAAAAAAAAAACAGTTGACAAAGTATACTGTAATTTCCAGAACCCTTTGTCTAAAACATGACAGGTATGTAAACTGTATGTATACAGTATAACATTGGGTGGTTAACTGTAAGTACTGGTTTAGGTAAATATAATGTTAGAGCACATGATCTTTTATAGACAAATTATACATACACTGGGAATGTCATTAACCCATGAATTGTTTGTGAGTTTTATATTTTATATAAGTCATATTTTAAAAATGCTCAACTGTTATGACAGATATAGAATAGTTACGCAGCTTTCTAAGTACAATGTGCCTTTTATATGAAGTTCCTAATCCTCACTCTTTCACTCTAATTTGCATTTACATTCAAAATATGTGCTATAAAGTTAACAGTAAAGGATATGGATCTGGTTTAGATTTTATGAAATTCATAATTCAATTCAATTAAAATTTATTTATATAGCACTTTTATCACTAGTCATTGTCTTAAAGCAGCTTCACAAAATCAAAAGAAAATTATGGAGATGTGTATGAAATATGAGAAAATATGTATAAATCATGGCTTGCTCATTATGGACAAAGTGAACATTGAGAGCAATGGCAATGGCGACAAGGAAAAACTCCCTGAGATGGTAATAGGAAGTAACCTTGAGAGGAACCAGACTCAACAGGGAACCCATCCTCATTTGGGTAATAACGAACAGGAGGAATTGTTTTGCAGACATACTGTGTGTTAGGCAGCAGGAAGTTCAATATAACAGATGTCTTTAAGTTAATATGGAGTCTAGTTTGGCACCTGGATAAGTCAGACAGGTACAGAGGGCAGAGAGGTCTGGCTCACTGGGAGCTCAGGAGCAGCATGTGTAGGTCTAAATCATCACAAAGCGGAATCCTTCCCTGGATGCCTCAGAATCCTCGCAGGCTTGGCCTCTGTCTACTGGCGCAGGCACCATCTCCAGATGGGTAGAAAAAAGAACAGTTGGAAAGGAATTAGCTTAGCTGCAGTTCATGATATTAGCAGCACTAGATGAGAATGTGCATTTAGATAAATTGGAGTATGAGGTTACGGGATGAATTCTGTATATGCCAGACTAAAGAGATGTGTCTTTAATCTACCTTTAAACTGGGAGACTCTGTCTGAGCTCCGAACACTGTCAGGAAGGCTATTATAAAGCTTAGGAGCTAAACATGGAAACGTTCTACCCCCTTTTGTAGACTTTGATATTTTGGGAACTACCAGAATTTCGGAGTTTTGTAATCTTAAAACTCTGTTGTATTGTAAGTATGGTGAATTGTAACCTGTCTGAAGAAATGTTTATAGCCTTGTACGTATGTAGTGCTACTTTGTAATAAATTCTAAACTTTACAGGTTGCCAGTGCAGAGATGATAATACTGGGGCTATATAATCATATTTTCTTGATCTGGTGAGAACTCTAACAGCTGCATTTTGGACTAAATTTAGCTTATTTATTGAGGATGCAGGACAACCACCTAGTAATGCAATACAAAAGTCCATTCTGGAGGTCATTAATGCATGACCTAGCTTTTATGTACTGTATCAGATGTAAAATGTTTCTTAGCTTGGCAATATTTCTAAAGTGGAAGAAGGCTGTTTTTGTATGAAAACCATAGGTTAAGCACCAGAACCAAGGTAAAAAATAAATACTGTAAATAAAGAATTTATATTATTTTTTGCTAACAGAAATATGGGGGGAAAAGTTTTGAGTTGAAAGGTTCAAATATTCTTTGCTGGTTACTGGTCCAACCCTCAAAACCAAAGGAGAAATTGATACATTTCTCTACCTTCCCAAAACAAGTGAGATGTTTTTTTTTTATACAATATTTGAAATATGAATGGTTATGAACTCCATTTGACCTGAAGTGATTATAAAATATTACAACTGACCTTATCAGATATGCAATCAGATATGGCAGGCTGTGGAATGGCCTGAAGAATAAACAAAAATGGTAAAAAATCTCTAAGAAGGGAGATCTGCAGGAATGTCCTAATTATCATACATTTAATTTAGTAGCGCTAGCGAATCATGTGGGCAAGATAATGATGAATGTGCTGCTGAAGCCTCAGATGGAGGCACACCTGATTACTGACAAAGTAAAGGAGAAAGAATTGCAAGTTCTTCAACTGTTTTTTGTAGATAGTGTTTAACTGCATCTGGCCAGAAGTGTTGCGGGGCAAGCTGAGATCTTACGGGTTTTAGAGAAATTGATTTCAGTATTGAAAAATGCATTCCTATGGTCAAGGCAGTGACAATCTGTAATGGAGATTGGTTCAAGAGTATGGTCAGCAAGGAGATCCAATTTCACTTATGTGAATGTGTGTACTTATTGTCTACTTGGAAAGGGTCATGGAAGATATACAAATTTGAAAAACAATTTGAGTCGGTGCATGGAGAATTTATAAATAATTTGTGATTTGTGGATGATGTGTACATGATTGAGAAAAAACAGGACTTGTTGCAAGAAAATTTGGAACTGTTACACAGGCTAGCCAGAGCCCACAAGATTGGGAATCAACATCAGTAAAAAAGGTGCCTGGAAAATGAAAGTTGGAAAGAAAACTATTTGCCCCTTCTTGATTTTTTTCCCCGGACATTTGTCACACGTGAATGATGTAGATAATCAAACTAATTTTAAATGATTTCTTTTATTAAGGTAAAAAACTGTCCAAACCTGCCTGGGCCTATGCAAAAAAAAATTAATTTCTCCCTAAACCTAATAACTGGTTATGCCACCCTTTCCAAAACAACTGTAATCAAGCATTGGTGATAACTCTGAATAGGTATTTCACATAGCTGTGGAGAAATTGCCATTCCTCTTTTCAGATTTTTTTTTTATTTAGTCACATTGCAAGGCTTTACGATGAACGTCCTATTTAAGGATCTCAATTGGATTTAAGTCCTTATGGTCACTCCAAAACCATTTTTTTTTTTTTTGAGGCATTCAGAGGTGGACTTGCCGGTGTGTTTCATATCATTGTCTTGTTGCATAACCCAAGTGCGCATGAGCTTGGATTAATTAACTGAATTTTTGAAAGAGCATAGAATTTATGGTTCCATCAATTATGGCAAGTTGTCCAGGTCCAGGTCCTTGACCATCACAGTACCACCACCATGTTTGCACAGAATGTTTGCCCAAAAGTCCTGAGGATAATCAATATGTTGTTTTGCAAATGTAAGATGAGTCTTTGTGTTCTTTTTGGTCAGCAGTGCCTTCTGCCCATGGATGCCATTTTTACCCAGTCTGTTTCTTATTGCTGAATCATGAACTGACCTTAACTGAGGCAAGTGAGGGAATCCTGCAATTCTTGAGATGTTGTTCTGGGTTCTTTTATGAACTCCGGGATGAGTCTTCATTGTGCTCTTGAAGTAATTTTGGTAGGACAGTCATTTCTGAGAAGGTTCACCAGTGTTCCAAGTTTTCTTGAAATGGTTTTGTAACCCTTTCGAGACTGATTTCACTTCACTTTTTTCATTTCACTTACTTTGATTCTCATCTATTTATTTAGATTGCGACATGTGCGAACTGGCATGCATCACTTAGCCTAGAAACAGGTTCTAGGTGCAAATAAGGTCCAAGTGATTTCTTGATTCAACAGGTCTGATCAGGCCAGTATGGCAAGAGAAATTTTATTCAGCTTTACAAAAAATGTGGCTAATCACAGTTCATTTATGATTTAGGAGGTGGGGTAAATTTTCGCATTTTCACATTTCACGCATTTACTTGTGTTATCTTTGTATAATATTTTAATTTGCTTAATGATCTAAATTTAAGTGTGACAAATGTGCAAAAAATTCAAAAATCAGGAAGAAGCAAATAATTTTTCATGGCACTGTATATGGAAGAGCAAGCAAATAAATTTGAAGATGAAACTGAAATTATTATAAAGATGCGTCCTCAGTGTACTGTTGTACGAAATGTGGACATTCAAGAAACTGACATGAGTCATATCTGTCGGATAAATGTCAATTGATAAAAAGAGGTGATGTTTAGAATGATAGATCAGTCAAATCAGATAGGGAGACCCTTTCTGGAAAGGGAATGGCTGGTTCATGGGACAATGTACAGAATTTGAGTCACAAGTGACTGAACAGAAATCAATGGATAGAAAGAATTAAATGAGCACCAATGGGCATATCATCCATTAACCATGATGGTGATGATGATTGCCCTTTAAAATCCTGAATAGTATCTGAGTAAACTGCTGTTTTTAAAGATAAGCCATGCCTTCTTTGTTCAAAAGGTGCAGGCTATTTGTTGGTATTTCTCATAATGAAGACTACTGAAGGGAGCAGTTCTTTCTATTACAGCCCCACACTTAGCATCTTATTAATTAAGATGCAGAAACTGTCTGAGTGTTTAATTTACGCAAATAAAAAAAAAATGGATTCTGTAAACCCCCCAAAAAAATGTTTACTCAGGTTTGTTATACTTTTTGCAGATACTGTGTTGTTCATCCTTGTCTTACATTTTGCATATACTGTGTTATTCATTTATCTGTTTAGGCTGGTGACTGCCACGAAGAGGATCGTCCTGCAGCTAAGACTGCTATCTGGTTTTTGAGTGCTGGTGCGTTTCTGGTGCGCTACAGGTGTGTTTGTGCTCATAAACTTTGCTTTCAGAAACTTTGGGTAAATAAGTAAAAAAGAAAAACTGTACAGTAGCTATCATACTGTAATAACATGCTTGGATGCTGGGTAGCGAATTAGGTGCCAAATATGAGAGCAGACAAATGTATTCCCATAAGTGTGATCATCTCTTGATTGCTGCACGTAGTGACTTTCTCTTTACAAAAACTGTGCTTTGAAGCTTTGTTATTACTTTGCATATAATTTTTCTTTTCTGGATGGCATGTAGGTCTGGTTGTTGTCTTCATTTTCTCCTATGTTTAACTCTGCACTGACTGTTATTTTGCTAAATTTTATCAGTTTCGTCACATATCTATATGTTCATGATTTTGTAGTAAAAGTCTACTAGCAGCCAGGTGCTGAGATTTAAAAGCACACACTATGGTTAGGTGTATAGATAGAAATGCATTATGTTCAAACATGCAGATATCAATGGAATTTTCCCCACCGGTTGTTAAAGCTGCTTGTCTGCTGGACAAAAATAAATACAATAAAAATAGCCTGGACAAGCATGTAGTGTATAGCAATGGTCTCCAGCCTTTTTTGTACGACGGACCAGTTTTATGCAAGACAATTTTACACAGACATCACACACTCGTAACAAAGCATAATAAAGTTCATAATATATACAATATACCATAAGCGTTGAGCTTGTTTCCCTATGACAGGACAGTGCCATCTAGGATTGATGGAGGACAGTGACACCTGACGTGTATTACTAATTTCCAGTCTGCTCCGTAATTTCATTTTCATTGCTGCCGCTGTAGTCTCACAAGGATAGGTAGTTGAAAATCGAAGCAGGGTTTTAGATGCTTTTGTGGAAATTTAAGGATATTCCTTGATTTTAATCTAGAACATCAGCACAGTTAAAGTTGTTTCAAACGCACTTTTAATGCCACATTTATTATACAGAGTGGGCTTGGAGCATGTGAATTACATGTTGCGATGTGCAGACAGAAGCGAATGGGAAATGATCTGATCATTTTTCAAAATAAAACACTTTGCAGACTCTTATAGTCAATAAAATGGAAATAAAATAAAATTTATTTTATGCTTTCTGTGTGGCCCGGTACCAAATCATCCACGGCACAGTGGTTGGCCACCACTGGTGTATAGTATAACTTTCACCCCATGCCTGTGTATGGGCTAATACAGAATGAAAGAAAATTACTTTGTTAATTTTTATTCTATTAATCTACATATGTGACACTGACTTACTTTTGGGCCTTATAATTTGTGTAATAGTAACTAAATAATCTGCCCTAAACTTTCCCTCCTGTCCTGTCGGATAAAAAGACAGAGTTTGACAGACAAATCTCCCTTTGTTCAAATTCCTCTCTTGTCTCTGATGATTGAAGATAAAACCTTACACCCTCCCTTCAGCTCCACACACATTGAGCAGGGATCAACACAGCTATTACTGATACACCTTTAAGCCCCAAGTTTTATAGCCTTTTCTCGGCATGATACTACTGATTAAACTGGCTTAGATCAAATCTGTCTCACACTGAGAGCATTTTATGAGGTGTTTTATTGAAGGATCTCCTGGCTGTCCTGTTGATGCTTATGTCTCTTACTGAGTAAGTATACTTTATGGTGGAAAATATGCTCAGGGCTAGAGTTGTGGTTAGCATGCGAACCTGATCAAGTTACTCATAAAAAGTTGCATCTACTTGTAGCATGATGTGATTTTCAGCCCCAGTACAAATCACGCTATGGGACAATATGGATGTTTGCAATCAAATACAGAAAAGGACTAAAAAGGCATGTACAGTAAATAGAATGACTGGCCCATTACAGTTTCAACAACCACTACAGTCATCAGGACTTTGCAGTTGCTCTGTGTGCAAATGCTTATTGGCAAAACCAATTTCTTTTTCATTAACGCTAATAAGGATTATTGTTAACGAAAACAAATAAATAAATGTGTTCTGTGGCTATAGAATGGCATAAACAAGAGGAACAAATCTGATGATAACAATGCTACCCAACTAACTCTAAACCAAAAAGTTGTGTACATTGCATGTCTGAAATGCTTTAAAAGTTATTTATTTATTTATTTATTTATTTATTTTGTACTATATTTTGCTAACCATTCTTCCGATCAGATATCTAAAACACCTGGCTTGCAATCTGGGTTTGTCCAAAGTTTAGCAATTTGCCTACTCAATCACACTAGATTAATGATCTTATTAATTACAATTACTCATTGGTGCTAAATTTCCTAAAACATTTAAAATAAAGTTATGTGTGCCTCAACTGTGTTAGGATTTGATTACCAACACCTCATACTGCAAGATAAATTTTGAAGATAACTTCAGACTAGATTTGTCTGGAGAGGCAAAATCATCATAATCATTCTCTAGTGTGGGTCAGGCGTTCTGTGAACACTTTATACTGTTCTTTTAACTTTGCAGTACTTTTTTGGAAATAAGGAACAGGTCAATATAAAGTTTCGAATGTGTGTCCAAAATGAAAAATCAGCAAATCTCAAAGCACTCAGATCTTCCAGGACCACAATATGCTCTCCTGGCATACACTGCCGCTCAAAAGTTTTGGATCACCTTCTGCAACCCCATGGTCCTTCCTGATTTTTATTTCTGTCTACATTATAAAGCAATGCTGAAGACATCCAAAATATACAATTATCTCCTTTAAACAGTTATGTTGAGATGTATTTGCCACTCATGCTCTGTAAAGCCTTCATAATGGCTCTAATCCAAGGTGCTGTTAATAGGTGATTTCTGAGGCTGGTAACTCTAAATGAACTTCTCCTCTGCAGCAAAGGTAAGTTTTGTCTTGCCTTTCTGGGAAGGTCTTCATGAGAGCCAGTTTCATTATGGTGCTTGATGGGTTTTGCAAATACATTTGACAATACTGTTCTTGCAAGAACTATTCCAGAAAGTCTGTCCTCTGACTGTTGTTGTAACATAGTTACCTTATTCCATATGTGTTATTTCATAGTTTTGAAATCACCAGTATTGTTTTAGAAAAACAAAAATAAATCACTAAACAGAAACAAAGAAATTTTCAAGTGATCCCAAATCTGTGAGTGGTAGTTTTTGTGTACCAATGAAGAAAAACATTTGCAAGTCTGGGTGGCAGAATTTTGGGAAATATTCCAAAGAAATGAAAAATAAGATTTTGATCAAAATTGGGACTACTTTCATTCATTCATTCATCTTCGGTAACTACTTTTTCTTAAGCAGGGTCATGGTGTTTAAGGGGCCAATCCTGGTAACACTGGCATAACAAGCATCGCAGTGTGTCCACAAGGTTCAAGGATAGGCTATGATGAGCAAGTGTCCTAAACACTGTAATGTTTATTCACAAAAGATCCATTCACCATCAGCTTCCGCAATAGCTCTTGCTCTTAAGTAAAATAACTGAATACAAATTCTTAAGTTCTTAAGTTCAAATTCAAATAACCATGTTCCATTGTGCATGCTGTCATATTTATATGCTCTGAAACTTTCAGAATCACTGACAGCTGCTTCTATTGCAAGAATTAAGAATCATCCATCATTACAGACTTTATTGTGAGGTTCTATTATTACATTATACACATTAACACAATGATATTCATCCCCATAGACCAGTCTGAAATCACATTAACAAATAAATACTAAGTGTGACACGGGGCACCTTGCACACTTGCACACTCATTATTATATCTTTACACACTTGGACAGTAACCTGAGTTTAGAATCGAGACATTGTTTGCTTTTCATTCCTGCCTTAGTTATCTTTTTGCAAAGATAGTTTCATCATGTTTATGTATGCAAATTTATAAATTTATAAGAAGTCAGTCTGCATAAATATGTCTCCAGCCTTGCTACTGTAGCTAAGTGTGACTTACTCATGTAGAGAATGTCTGGTTTTGATTAATCTGTTAGATAGTTACAGAGTAAAACCTTTAGATGGAATTTAATGTTTCATACTTAACTAATTATTACTTAACTGCATGCAAATAAAAAAAGAATCTGTACATTTGTGAATCTGTTACATCCTGTAAATTTCTCACTCACTCTCACTCATCATCTATACCACTTAATCCTGTATACAGGGTCGAGCTGGAGCCTATCCCAGGAGAATTAGGGCATGAGGCAGGGTACACCCTGGACAGGGTGCCAATCCATCACAGGGCACACACTCACACACTCATCCACACACTATGGGAAATTTGTTGAATGCCAATTACTGTAGCCTAAACTGCATGTCTTTGGACTGTGGGAGGAAACTGGAGTACACGGAGGAATCCCACCAAGTACGGGGAGAACATGCAAACTCCATGCACACAGAGGTGGGAATTGATTTTGGCCGGGAATTGAACCGAGATCCTGGAGGTGCCAGGCGACAGTGCTAACCACTAAGCCACCGTGAAGAAAAAATGAACTATGAAGTAAAAAAAATACAAGTTATAAAGTGTATTTTTAGACTCTAAGCATAAACTAATGAAATTATGTTTTTTTTTTTAACACTGAAGATTGCTGAAGATTTTTTAAACACTGAAGATTGCATTGAAGATTGCTATTTTCTTGAATTGAATCCTGAATATGTATAGGTTATCCAGAAAGAACCTAGGAATTACTAGGTTCTGAATATGTATAGGTTATCCAGAAAGAATTACTAGGAATCCTGAATATGTATAGGTTATCCAGAAAGAACCTAGGAATTACTTTATCCATTGATCATGTCCATCATAAATATTTTACTAAATGAATAACAACTTTTAATTTAAACAAATTTAATTTCTAAATGCTCTTTACCTATACACATACACATTTTATCTCAAAATGTATGTCAAAGAAAAGAAGATAAATGGAATGGTTCATTTTCAAAACATCAGAGTAAAAGAGGGAGAGAGAAAGATACAGTAAATTACAAATGGAAAAAGAGGAAAGTCTGTTAATCGCAAGAGTCATCATAGGTACATGCCAAAAACAGCAGGGATGCAATGGTATTTCCATGTGGGTTACATTTTTTTAAACCACATCTCTGCAGGAGGCATAGATTTGTATAGTTCAGGTGGATGATAAACATCAGCCACAAGTACTGATAGCAAAAAATTTTTAACAACGTGATATTCTATTGCAGATTAAATTTAGTTTCTCCTAATTACAAGTCATAAATTTTATGAAAACCTTTCAGGAATATGACATAACTGAGGAGAGCTGCTGGTCATTATCCTAAACTACTATCAAGTATCGTAGCCAAGAATAATCTTCTTATGAATTTTGGACCAGCTTCTCGGAAATCTGTTGTTTATTTGGGGTTTTGGCCTTAGCCTCTACTCTCTTTTGAAGGCATATCATTATCGTCAGGCAGAACAGGGCAATTCGTATTCTGATCTTTCCCTTTAGTCAAATCTGGAATGCACCAAGCCTCTGGATAATGGCGAGGCTTTTAATCACTGTATATTGGTAGACCACTGTGTTGAGGTAAAACTGCACATTAAATAAATATGTTTGGGAAAATGCATTTATTTACGGTATCAGTTGTCATCAACAATGTAATATTACTCCCTGTATTTTAGTAAGGCTAGAAAACAAATCAGTTTAAAGTATCATTTTCAAGCAAATGTGCACATTGTTCAAACAAATGAATGTATTACAATAATACCTTCCTGCAATACAGCTCTAAAGTATTTTAACAGATTTATTTCTCTTTGCTTCTGATGCTTCTGCTGTGTTTCCATAGCAAACTCTACAGTCTGCTTCCAGCCAACATTTATTTTCCCTCCGCAGCATCTGCAATGGATGCAAATGGTCACAATGAAGATCTAATTTCAGCAGCAACTCTGCTGCCAGATAATGAGCAGTCAGACAGGGGTCTGTTTTTAGAGACACTAAATGTGCTGCACCATCACCTTATCGAAGTTATATAACAAAATGTCAGTTTTTACAGAAATAGCTTGCTTTTGCCCACGCTTCCCTCCCACAAAGTGCTAAGGAGGATGAAAGCCTTTTTCATTCCAGGCCTGACACAGCTCCCAATCACAAGTCAGTGGCTGTGCAAAATGATGAACTGTGATCATTAAATACTGTTAGCCTGTGTGGTTTTTCCTGAAATCATGGGAAACTAATTACATACACTGCCTTGAATCTTTCCCATAACTTCTAGTATTTGTCCCATAACCAAAAGTATTTGTTCTAACGTACAACATCAAGCAATCAGACTTACAGGAAGGAAGCTATGCTTGTGGAGGAAGCTATGCTTCCTCAAGGTGTATTGTGCCAGCTCTTACACTCTCAATGCATAGTGAAGATGGATGGGTGAGACATACTGTACAGAATGACAGCAAACCATACAAAGAGTTACACGCATGCAATTTGACGGCTGCTCTCGTAATGGCGCGCGAGACGTAACCAAGAGAATAATCCGGTCATTTTTCAAAATACAAGGTTTTTCAAAATGTTTTTAATGTCGTTCAGACATTCATAAAACGGAAATATTTTATTCTTTTTTTCTGCGGCCCGGTACCAATTTCTCCACGGACCGGTACCGGTCCGCGGCCCTGTGGTTGGGGACCACTGGTATAGACGATGGATGAGTGTGTATGTTTGTGTGTACTCTGCAATGGATTGGCACCCTGTCCAGGGTGTACCCCCTCCTTGTGCCTTAAGTCTCCTGGGATAGGCTCCAGGCCTCCTGTGACCTTGTTCAAGATAAGTAGTTTAGAATATGAATGAATGAATGAATGAATGAGTTTCTGCATGTTGACTGAAACCTACACACATGGCCACCATGCTCTCATTATCAGGCCACCACCAGTAGCAACGTCAGTGATGCCGCATGCAAACATGGAGGCCGACCACAATTCTCACCATGCATGCTCTGGATCACCAGAGCAAGTTTTAACAAAACACACCTGATCTCAATCAACACTGAGTATAAGTAGAACTCTAAATCAGGAGAGTATTGCAAAGAATACACTCTTGTAAGTTTACTCCAGACTATACTAAGCACTCTTTGGGGTGGTTTCCCGGACCAAGATTAAGCCTAGTCCTAGACTAAAATGGCCATTTAAATCAGACTAACAGAAATGTGCTTTCTCTGTCATGGTTTTAAAAAGTCTAAGACTTAGTCTAGTCCAGAATTTAA
>JAQMYG010000035.1:23402533-23418426 GCA_030014215.1 Clariallabes teugelsi | reverse complement strand
ATTGGACTACGGTTCAGAAGATCCCAGGTTCAAACCCCACAACCACCAAGTTGCCACTGTTGGGCCCTTGAGCAAGGGCCTTAACCCTCAACTGCTCAGATGTATAATGAGATAATAAAAAAAATGTAAGTTGCTCTGGATAAGCACATCTGCCAAATGTGTAAATGTAGTTTTTCTGACTGTCTAAACACACCAGGATATAGAGCATGTGCCATCCCTGAAATTTTTGGTTAGCCTACTGTAGCACAGTGTAGTTAGGTAGCTTTTGTTTGATTAGCAGTAAAGGTAGCTACTTGCAATACAGTGTAGTATAGTTGATTTTCCTTTTTGTTTATTCCTTTGGCACTGACCTATCTGTCCTAGGTGAGACTAGTTTTTCCTGTGTCTTGGTTTTGATGTCCACCCCTGATTATATGGTCGCCACATGTTAATTTCTCTAAATAAACACTAACCTACACATTATATCATCTGTCCCTCTCACCCAGTTACTCTGACATCTTAAATTGTTATTGATCCTGCACTACCCTAGGCCCTAACTTTGTGGGAGTGTAACAAGTTGGGAGTGTAACTCGTCCCAACTGGACAGGAAAGGATAGGATGGGTTATTGTTGTGTATACTATGTGGACTGGACGACGTGGAAACCTACACGAAGCCTATAGACAAAGGTTTAGATATCTTAAGAAAGCCTCTTCACAGACATTTGTAGAGCAAGGCAGAAAGAGACCCTGTTGGATACATTGAGTAGCAAGCAATGCAGATTTTGACTCTTTAGGGGAGGATTTAAAGAAAAGGATTTGAGAATTTAAAGAAATGTTTACCTCATCAGGTAGTGGTATACCTTATTGTAAGGAAAGTTTATTTCATTTCAGAAATGCTGTGCTAGCTAATGAGTTTGTTCTGATACATCAGGAATTTTTACAAATAGACCAAGGTAGAACATATTTTAACAACTGATCGACCAAGGCCAAGACCAATTCAGGCCAAGACAATTCAGATTAAGCGACAAGGCTTTACGTCTAGCTCCTCTGTGGGTTTTTATTGGTCAGTTAATTATGAACTGTGCAGTTTTAAATAGGAAACAGGACAAAAGCAAAGCACTAGTCAGTCATAAGGCACTGCTCTGGTTAATACACTTACTCCTTCTTCTGTTGAGAAAGATGATGCCAAGGTATCTCTTGATGCAAGTTATCTGCCGTTTGTAACAGATGGAGTTTTTTCTTTGGTACAGTAGGTAGTGAGCAGACCCCAGCCTTTGTTAAAATCCTTTGTGACACAGGGGTAACCCAGTCATTGGTTTTGCCAGAAGTTTTACCATTTTCAAAGCAATACTTTTGTGGAACATACGTGATTTTTGTAAAGGGATATATGAGTTCCTCTGCGGTATGTTTCCTTGTGCACTTGGAAGTTCTGGAGAGTCCTGCTGACTGTTCCATACCAGATGAACTACCACATTAGCACCCCACAGTTTTTCATGCCAGTGTTGTGACACATGCTAAAGCTTGTTTCTTGGAAGATAGAGCTCACCTATTTGACTCATCTTTTGCTGAGACTGTTGTAGTAGGGCCATATGTTTTTACTTTTACTCCTGCTTGTTCTGTGGAATTATTGCCTAGTATAAATAAATCTATGGATGTTAAGTTTTGCAGTTCATTGAAGCTCAAAAGCCTGACTCTAGTCTGGAAAATGTTTTTCATCTGTATATAACCCTGAAGAGCAAATGGTCAAATGTGCAAATGGTCTCCTCGCAGTAATGTGGAGTTAAGTGTAGTGTATTGTCAGTCAGATTGTGGTACTGTACCTTCTTTTTCCAGGGTAACATGTACTGTACTTCAATTAGCCCATGATCAGCCTTGGTGAGGACACTTGGGCATCACAAAAACTTATTTGTGCATTCATAAGCATTTCTTTTGCCTACTCTTAAGATGGATGTAGTGAAATTGCCATGTTTGTCAGTGTATTGGGAAGCCAAATCAAGTCATTCCTCCAGCTCCCCTTTGCCCTATCCGTGGGCTTGGGGAGCCGTTTGATCATGTCCTTGTGGATTGTGTTGGCCCTCTGCCTTGTAACAAGTCTGGGAATTACTACTTGCTTACGATAATGGCTGCTGCTACGTGTTTTTTCCCTACACAGAATCACCACTCCTGTTGTGGTTAAAGCACTTATAAAATTCGTCACCACTTTTGGTTTGCCTTAGGTTGTTCAGACAAATAAATATATATTTTTTATCTAAACTGTTTTATAGGCCATGAAAACGCTAAACATGGCTCACAAGTTGTCTAGTCCATATCACCTTGAGTCACAAGGTACTTTAGAGAGAACTAGGAAAGACTGGGATAAAGTGGTTCCTCTTGTAGTGCTCGTAAAGCATTAGGGGAGTCTCAAACTCATATTAAGCAACTCTGCCAGAAAGTAGTTTCTAGAATATTCTACCTGGTGATCAAATAATTGTTTTACTGCCAATTCCTAGTTCATGTCTTTCTGCAAAATTTTCTGGTCTATATCTAGTTAAAGAAAAACAGTGACACTGATTATCTGTACTCCTGACTGTAAATGCAAGCATTTTTTTTTGTCGAATCAACATGCTTAAAGCTTTCCATGCATTTGAAGACACCGCTGCCTTTGAGCATAAGCAATTGTCCAATAACATATTTCCTGTTGGATTGGTAGTGGTAGCTGCTTGCAGTGAAGAACGTATAGTTGATGACTTGGATGGGTTAGTGATACCAGATGCCACATAAACTTTGGACTTTTAAATTCTGAAATATTGTCAAATTTGCCTTCACTTCTAGGTGGTTTGCTGGGATACCAGAAGGCAGACATTAAGAGCCTAATTTGTATGTTCCGGTACATAAATCCCAGAAGAGAGTTTGAAGCATGACATAAAAGTTATCACAAGTACACCTACAGTATTAAACAGTTTGCTTACCGTCTCAGTGTAACTAAAAGAGTGATCGTAAAGGAAGTCAAATATCTACTGGAACATGGGTAAGACAAGCCAAGTTGTAGCTCATGGAGCTACACACAAATGCACCTTGTTTACTTGTGCCCAAGTCTGATCATTCACATCGGCTGTGTACAGATTACCGACATGTTATTGCATTTACATTCCCTTATTCCTTAACCCTACCTAGAAGACTGTATAGATAATGTTGCTTCAGCCCATTTTGTTTCAAAGTTGGACATACTTAAGGAATATTGGGAGGTTCCACCACATCCTCGGACATCTGAGATTTCTGCTTTTGTTACCCCGGACAGTTTCCTGCAATACAAGGTTATGCCGTTTGGACTTCAAAATACTCCTGCAACATTCCAGCAGTTTATTGACATTCTCCTGGCAGAAGTTCCAAACTGCTCAGCTTGTTTAGATGAACTTGGTGTTTACACTAATGAGTGGCCCACTCATTTAGCTGTACTGGAGATGATTTTAGAAGACTAGAACAAGCATCTCTGGCACTAAACTTACATAATTTATGTAATAAATTATCTATCTAACATAATCTATCTTGGACAGTAATGTCCAGTGGATGCCAAGGTAACTGCCATTTTAATCTTTCCTTTACTCTCCACTCCATGTGAGCTACATGCATTTCTTGGAATCGCAGATTCAATAAAAAAATCTTCTTAAGTTGTGGTTTCTCTTACATATTTACAGAGCCCATTCAAACCCATTGTCTGGACTCCAGATTATCAACATGCTTTTGACAGTGTGAAGGCTATGTTATGTAAGGCCCCAATATTTACAGTCCCAGATTTTTCAAGGCCTTTTATACTGAAGGTTGATGCAAGTGCGGTAGAAGCTGGAGCTTTATTGCAGGAAGATGCACGTTAAATTGACTGTCCAGTCAGTTATTTCTTACTTAAGCATAACAAACATCAGCTATAATACTCTACAATAGAACAGGAAGCATTAGCATTACTATTGGCTTTACAGTTTTTTGAAGTCTGTGTTGGGTCCATGGTGCTACTTATCATTGGGTATAGTGACCATAAGCCACTGGTGTCCTTGTCCTGTATGTACAACTGGAACCAAAGACTTATGAGACTAGTTTTCCTTGTGTCTTTTGTTGTCCACCCCATTCCTGACATGACATGTAGATGTCAATTACACTATCTGGAAATAAAAATTTAACCTACACCATATACCATCTGCCCTTCTCGCTCAGTCACCCCAGCATCTTAAATTGTTATTGCTCCTGCACTACCCTAGACCCTAACTTTATGGGAGCATGACAATGGGTTACTGTCTATGTTGGGATTCTATGAATGTTCTCCCAGTGTATATCTGAGTTTGGGGTTATTCAGGTTCCTTGCCCCTCAAAAAACAGCCCTGTATATCTGGGTTCACAATGACCTGGACCAAGATCAACAGGTTACTGAAAATAAACGGATGGATGAATGAATGACCACCTCCTCCATTGTCCATACTGAGATAAAGAGTGCAGGATATCATGCCGGAAGGAAATATTTTAGAACCTGCTAGCAGTAAGCAAAACATTTCCTCAAGCTGCTTGGTGTAATAATCCTGCTGCAAAAAGTATCTTTCATAGGATAGTAGTCTTGGATATCAGCCCATGAAGCAGATGGATATAATGTTCTGAATGTTCTCCAGACTCTTCTGACGGCGTCAGAAGTCTTGTGATGGTGCTGGTATTCCTAACATGACATGACTATGGGATTCTTTCCTAAATTATGACATCTAAATATAGGTAAAGTAATGGAGAAATTGCCCTAAACAGATAGTCATCAGTTTAAAAAATTAAAAGGTTAATACTACTTCTCCAAAAAGGAAATCTAACACAGAGTGTGGAAGAAGGTTGTGTTTGTTCCCAGTTAGCTGTCTAAAATGTAGTATAGAGTGTGAACAAACTGGGAAGATTACATAAAGAAAGGAAGATGTAAAAGAGTCAGCAAAGAAAACAAACTAATATGTCTTGAAAATATAAACCAAATGGAAAAACAGGCTGAAACAGATCTTAATGGGGGTGACCGAACTGTACCATTTTAGCTGAATTAATTTTTTCCTATGCACATACCATTTCAGCTGAAAAAGACAAATAGAAACCAACACTACCACCTAACCGGAAGAAAATGATACGATATTACAGTGGGTCAAAGAGGAGCAAAAGTAGAGTGTGGAATATTAGGTGAATGTGATATCCAGAGAGAAAAGAAATCGTGATTTTGCATTGGCCAACTTTTTTTTGCTAGAACTTTGGTCTGGTGCTATTCTAATGAAATATTTAAAGATCTAATCTTTACATTTCGTAAAGATAATTTTTCTCAGATGACCTAATTTCCTCTCATTTATGATATAGTAGGGTTGCATGTCAGGTTTTATTTTCTAAGAAATTTTGGAAAACATTCTCATTCCAATGAGAAAAAATAGGTTTGGTGGTGGTGAAGTAATTTCTTGACAAAACTCCATCTTGCAAAGTTGATTTGTCAACCACTATTCAAGAAAGTTATAACCAGTTTGACCACTTTATCCCTGTGTAAGCATTTTGTTTGTGGTGCTGCCATAAATTTTGCCAGGGGGGGGGTTAATATTGTAGTCTTGGCGGTAGACTAGTAGCTATAACATGAAGTCAAAAATCGTCTGATGCACAATAAAAGTAATATCATATCTCAATGCTTATGAATACCCTATACTTACATATGACCTAAATTTTAAGCAATTTAGTTAAGGGAGGAAGGTTTTCGTTTTTTAGTATATTAACCTAATTTTATATATGACAGGGATACATTAAATACTACTTTTGTGCCAAGACACTACAGTAACAACGTTTATAAGGGAAAATAATGGTCTGTTGTTACACTGTATAAATGAAAGTTATGTTGGCATTTGGTTCCATTTTTCTCAAATCAGAAGCAGAGACAGTCCTTAGAAAAGCTTAATACTGAATTGCCAAATTGATGTGGTCTTAGTTTCCACCCAGCCAAATATTGTAGATGCACAGACTGTGTTTGATAAAAAGGTATTAATAGAGTGAAGGGGTGCAGTTAGTCAGGTCAAATGCAAGCAAACTTTCACACAGAAGTTTCACATTACACTCTTTTGTGACAAACAGAAAGTCACTTGGGAGGCAATTGAGCATGTAAAAAAAAATAATAATAAAATTTAAAAAAACTTTTTAGATGGCATTTTTTTAATTATTATTTAAAAATTATAAACAGTGGGAAATGTACTGTACTTATACTTATCCATGACCTAATTATCAAGGTATAACATAAGAATGCAAGTCAAAGTTTCAACCAGCAAATAAACACTCTTTGAGTATAATGCATCATTATACTAATGCTAAATTTGTCATTAAGAAAATCTACATTGTAGTATCTACTTAATAAAATCAAAATTTTTTTTTTTGCTCATGCACACATTGATACGTTCATCAAGCATATGTGAATAAAGAAAATAAAGCAAAGGGTTTCATTTTTGCCCTAATCCGCACCAATACATCCATGCAATCGCCTCTGCTCTGGTGCTGTTGCTCCAACTATGCAAAATCCTTTTCCAAGGTAAAGTTTGGCACAGTCCATTAATAAAATGGAAAAACAGTCACAAAATGGTCAGTTATTAGGTGAAGAGCATTTATTGCACACTATGGAGCAAAAAACTAAAGGAAGCTTCATTCCTCCCATCTGAGGTAAGACAATTCCAGGAAAGAGTACAATGTGGACATGGCTGAACTATGAGCTACTGACTACCATGAGTGAAATAGACAGTGTGTCATGCCCAAAAAAAGGGTATAAATCCAAAAGTTGAATGGCTTAGATGACAACAGGAATTATCAGTTTAAAAGGGCAATAAAGTACAACAGGAGTCAATAAACAATTACATTACATACTTTAGTAAGTGCCAAGACTCTTCGTCACATGAAAGACTGTTATTTAGAGATCTTAGAAAAATCTGCAAAAAACATTATTTATTTTTCTGCCCTGGGATTTACATTTAAGCATAGTCGAAGAAAATCAGGAGAAATTCCATTTTGTTCATAACATAAAGCCAAGTTCCTAAAGTAAAGGATTAAACATGGATTTAGAATTTAGGAGTTCTTGTGTTCATTATCTGGTCTATTTGATAAACTGTTTTGTTGTTTAATCAGTTAACTTTCTGCAATGTCTGCTTTTGTTTAGCAACGATATTAACATCTAGAATTCATTCTGCTATCTGCAAAGATACACTGCAGCTGTACTTGTGTTTTCAAAACAAGAAAAATAGGCATTGCATTGCTGCTATCAGTCACGTCAATTTAATTAAGGTAATGTTGCATGCAGCACTAATTGGTTGACTTCCTTATAATCATTGTATAATTAGTGTTATGATCAGGATGCTTTCGATCTGGATAAACAGGCAACATTTGAAGTAGATCATTGCTCCTCTGTCATCATGGGACATCTTGGCTGCACCTCTGGGCAATCTGCAGCACTGACAGAACATGACTAAAAGCATACCAGCTCATCTTAAGCAGATCAACTGTAATGAAAAATCTCTGTCGCAGACGCTGCGTGAATTGGCCTCAGTACCGCGTCACTGTCGGATGCCAATCGACAGGTCAGTTAGCAAATGTGTGTATTGACGAACTCTTACAAGTGTGTCCTGTGATCGATAATTGAGACTGGCTCCTTTTGGAGACGAAACACAAAACACTCATTTCAGTTTTGTTACACAGGAACCGAAATAGCATCACTCTTTTGTCTGCAAACAGATTTATAAACATTGTAACTGAATGAACAGCCAGCTAAATGGAACGTACACACATTATCAGCTTACTGGGTAATTGTAACTAGATTTACAGTATCATTCACTGGCCACCCAGTACGCATCCGAATTATGAACATTTCTACGACATATGATTATGTCAAGCACAAATGCATGCTGCACTATTATTTATAAAGGGTAAATGCATTTATGCAGTGTTTAGTACTAATGGCTTAGAATGTATATATTAAAGGTTGACTGTGTAAGTCAACACTTGATGATTTAGTATTGCTTAACATATGTTTTGTTACATGCCTTATGATTGATATGCCGAATATTAACTTGTGCTTGACAAAATGTTAGGTCCACATCAAACTGAACTTCATAAAAGGTTATCACATGATCTAGTATGATGTGTGTTGTTCATTTATCTTTGTAATAATATTATATTTGTTTTATATGAGATTAATGTAATGGTAATGAATGTGTTATAAAAGATCTATGTTGGTATTCTCCACATAAATGTCTACCACAGTTATCGTATGGTTGTTTTTAAGTATTATCACATCTGTCATAAAAAATACACTTAGCAATATTTAGCATGAGAAAAAAACTGTCATAGCATAAAAAACTCACCACTAATAACAAAACAGCACTAATTATATTACAGGAGATAAACTGTCATGGTGACTCATGACAACATACGAAATCTTCCATAACATGTTTACATTTTGTTTCAAAAAAGTGTCAATACAATATTAAAGCTATGCTTTTTTAAAAGACAGACTGTTTGAATATCAAGTCACAGCATATTTGTGCATTTGTGTGTATTCGTGTGTCTGTGTGTGAAACCGTTGCTATTTATATCATGTTTAGTAGCTACAGGCAACAACCACCATCTGTATTAAGCACAGCGAGATGCTGGCATTAGCCAGCATAGTCAGTGAAAAGAAAAAAAATGCACCAAATATAAGCACATACAAGCGCATAAACACCGAAACACAGATAATGAATTAGGATTAATGAGTGAGAAACAAAGTGAATTGTTTCCAAGTGAATTAGATTACAAATCAATAAAAATCACTTCAGTGATTCATCAGACTGCAACCTTTTACAGAAGATTAATTACCTAGATATTAGTTACAAATGTGTGAGAAGAGAGTGCACAGAGGCTGCTGGCAGATCAACACTACATTTTAACAACATTACAAAATTACAGTGATAGATCCTGAATTCAATTATTGTACGAAGGTCCTGTGATGCACAAGCTGCAGAGTCGCAAAACCGTCTGCAGCTAGACCATTCGCTTTATGCATGGGCTATTTATACAGTGCATGCTATTAATAGACATGTCCCTCATGCGCACACTGCTGAGCTCTCCTACTGCAGGCCTGCGGTATGCTCTGTTCACACACACACACACACACGCACACGCACATGCACACACTGCTGCAGTACTCTCTATATAAAAAAGCAGGAAAATTAAACAGAAGGACAGGGATAAAGACTGTAGAAAACGAGAGCTGGAGACAAAGCAAAGAGAAAGTGCGTCGACAGCTAAAGAGTGCTGCATCTGTTTCACTGGAACCTCTTCAGCATTTTTTCGCCTTTGAAGAGTAGATCAGGTATCCCACTGACAGCACTTCATTACCCACAGGATTCTCCATGCCTTCTCCATGCCTTTCTGAGCATCTCACTTAAGGCTTGCCACACTTCTCAATGCCCTTGATCTACCCCCTGAGGGAAAGAATTTACCTCCACTTGTAAGTGCAACCACATCCCTTTCGAGCAAGTGCTGCTGCTTAGGACCTGCCTGCATCATGAACAAACAGTCCAACACTCAGAATACCAAGAGTGAAGGTAAAATGCCAGCATTCACACAAGATCTAACTGCCACATTAATAAGCCAAGTCTGTAGTGTAACAGAAAAACAAAGCACATAACACACATATCATCATACATAATTCACTTTATCCATGTTATGGAGAGAAATGTATTTTAAAAATATAAAGTATTTTATTCTTTTATAGAGAACCATGATTTTGACTTCCTACTCTTGACAAAATATTGACTTAAAGCTGAAATATGGACTCTGAGCCAGTTTCAATATCCACTTAGCAACCAAGCCAGGCCTCTATTATTGACTTATATTAAAAATCATTGCCACATGTCAACTGTTCTGTGTTAATAACAATAATGGGCTAGTCACTATTACACATGTTCACATCATAAAATATGTAAGCAGATCAGAAATTATCAATCAGAAAAGTGTCATTCATCTTCAGGAACAGCTTTAATCCTGATTAGGGTCACAATAGATCCACAGCCTGTTTTGTAAACACTTATACCGAATCATATAAGATTAAACCTGGATGGGGCCAGTCTATATAAGAGAACCTCACACACAGTCACATAATCATTAATTTATCTAGGAGGTGGGAAGGAAGGGAAAAAATACACACTGACAGTAACTCGAACTCAGGACTGACCCCGGGACCCTGGAGCTGTGAGGTGGCAACACTACGGTACCTACTGTTGGTATATTGAGATTACTGTTCCAACAATACACACCAGGAGAATTTGCTGTAACAGTACACCTACTGACTAACAACTGGAAATCAGAGCAAGTCTTTTAGAGTAAAGTTAAACATTGTTTTTCTTAATTTTATTTCATTTCAAAGCTGAAATCCTGTTGTAGCATACATGAATGATGCCATCCAGGGTGGTGACTGGTATCCCATCCAGGGTGTATTCCTGCCTCACACCCAGACCTAGGATAAGGTGTTAACTAAGATAGAATGAGAGAGAGAGACAAAAAGAAGAAATGAAAAGTAAAGATGGCTGCTTGAGGACTGACAACTCTGATGCTAACTTATGAAACCTCACCATGACTCAAAGAGCTTCTTTCATTATTAGCAATAACATTTATTAAAAGATGAGCTTTATGCCTACAGTAGTATCTATACCTTGAGGACCCCAAACTGCACCCCAAAAACTCTTCCAATTTGTGTTTTCATATTTAACTACATATTTAGAGAGCAATCACATAGAAATACTGGTGCTTTTTCTCCCCTCACCAGTTTGGGGAAAGTACTTTGAGGAAGTTTTAACATAACAACTGCTAAAGAACTGAACTGAAAATCGTTAAAGAACTGAAAGTCCTTACACAAATTGACGGATTTAAAATTAGAGACATGTCGGGTGGAACTTCATCTTTAATTATTGCAACATGTATGCATGTGTGGTGTGGTTGTGTGTTGCACAACTCCTACTCTTTATTTAAGAAGTTAATCTTTTGTATTTTACAGTGTTTTACAGTGCAGAAAAAGTTATAGCTTCATACTGGATAACATACTGTCAACTTTGCTGATACTGCATGAAATACATCGTACAAATAAGAAATCGTAACATAATTTTGTACAGAGTGATCCTGTATTTTTAAATGTTCGTGATCAAACCTTAAAAGCAAATGACAAGTTATTACCTGTTATTATCCTGCCATCTGGTGGGGGTTGTGAAAATATCCCAAAGATTCATAACAGCACTCTACCAGCAATAATCTATTACTGGCAAATACCACATTAACATAAAACTATTACATATCATTGTAGGCATGGAGATAGGTCGAGAAAGAGAGATAATTAACCTAAAAAGCTCCCTGTGAGGTTACACTGCAGAAACCATTTACTTTTAACAAGAACTGGTATTTTAGTTAACTATTTGGCTTTAGGTAAGAAGTTAAGAAGCAAATATGCTGTTAATGATACTGAAGAATCCACACAATGATGGGTGCTGATGTGTAATCAGAGATAACCAGCTGAGACAAACAAAAAGAAACAGAGACTGTATCCTGTACACCATTAAGGTGGATGTATATTTTGTGCAAACAGACTCCTGCAGGACTAGCCATAACAGCATAACTAAAGGTTCTTCAGAGGTCTTGTCGAATCAATGTGTCAGTGGTTAATGATTCTGAGCTGTTTGGAGGCACAAGAGGACGTACAGAATATTAGCCAGGTGGTTTTAATAGTATGGCTAATCGATATATACACAGTACTGTGCATTTTTTTTGTACAAATACATGTTATACATGTTTATTGTATGATAAGGAAATACAAAAAAAAAAAAAAACTGATTTCCAAACATTTGTATACCAGAAAAAAAAAATCTTACAGGAAAATATCTATAGGCCAGAAAAGAAAGTAGCATATTATTTAAAAGAATCACAGTGGCTGGTTCTGTAGGATGTTCAATAAAACTAAGCAGCCAAATTGCCTTCAGGATTTTTCTTTTCTGAAGACATCCTTGATCTACAGCAGTCAAAGTGTTTGCATGTGACTAAGACTTTTGCACAGTACAATATTAGGTGGGTGGTCATAATGTTATGGCTGATCAGTGTATTTCACTGTGTTGGAAGCAGGAAAATGAGCAAACATAAGGATCTAAATGACTTAGCCATGACAAGGGCCAAATTGTGATGGCTAGACAACTGGGTCAGAGCATCTCTAAAGCAACAAGTCTGCAAAGCAACTGTAGCACAAATTGCTGAAAATGGTAATGCTGGCACAATGGTAAAGGTGTCACAGTGCATCAAAGCTTGCTTTTATATGAGGCTGTGTACTTGCATATCGGTTGGAGTGCACGTGGTGTTCCCTGACTACAAAAGAAAGTGAGCATAAGACCATGAAGAAATTGAAAAATGTGTGTCACAGGGTAAGAGTTTTTTTTGGAGTCACCGCAATGCCTACACAATATTAGACATATGTTTTAATGTTATGACAATTGGTTTGGTGGCCCCCAAATATTGGCACCCACTATAAAGATTAATAAAAGAATATATATTATACATTTATTGCTGCTTCACCAACCAATCTATATGTTCCCAATCTAAGACTTTTTTCTCTTTAGTCTCACTAACCGAGGAAGCACGGTGGTGTAGTGGTTAGCATTGTCGCCTGGCACCTCCAGAGTCTGGAAACTCTGGTTTCCTTCCAAAGACCTGCTAATTTGCTTTCCCAAATTGCCTGTATTGGCACCCTGTCCAGGGTGTACCCCTCCTCATGCCCTAATCTTCCTGGGATAGGCTCCAGGCCCCCACATTTGGAGTACAGGATAAAGCGGTATAGACGATGAGTGATTGAGTCTCACTAACAAGTGGTTTTCGTATGGCCACACAGCTGTATAGTTTTAATCCTATAAGTCCTCGTCATATTTTAAATGACAAGGATCTGTTTATTTAGATTTCAAATGATGAGTAAATGCTTTTACTTTAACTGTTAAACATACCTGACATTTCTATTATAGATTACATCACTATTAAAATGTTAAAAGAATTGTTGCCAGCTAAAAAGATATTTATTACTGCAGTAATTATGCACTTAATAATTAGGTTTCACCTATTGAAACCCATTTTTCCCCCAGTGTAATTTCTTATATTGTAACAAATCTACAGGGTCCTCATAAATCTCCATACATAGGGAAATTGAACTGAGTTACAGTAATATGTACTGTATTTCTTTTGTCAATTATTTAAATTGAAATAAAACTTTTACAATCAAACTGTAACTGTTGTAAGGTAAATATCCTTAAAATCTATTTTGTTATAGTTGTTGTTATCCAAAATAGTTTTTAAGTTTGTTTGGCAAAATCCTGTGTGAGTTCTTCTGTGCACTGTTCTATTCATTTAGTATCAGAAAATTGTGTGCTGTTGTTAAAAGCAGTACAAAAAATGCATATTGAAAAACACATTGAGAGTAAGTGCAAGAAAAAGAGGAACTACACCAACTCAAATAAAGGCCTTTGGCTAAGGGCAGGACACATGACAATTTGTAGTAGGTCAAAGGGATGAAGATTAAATGAAATCACTTTAGTAAGAGGTCTTCTGTAGGAGGATATTTATAATTAAAACAAGTTTAGGGAATCAGCAGGGCTATGTATAAGTGTGACTTTGTACAAGCATGAGAGAAATCAGAAAGTAATGATTTACAGCCTACTGCTACATACAAGCAAGATGCATACTGACAAAAATAGTCAAGACATTTTTGTACAAATGAGCACTTTACAGTTACACTGCCCAGGCCATAGAAAACGACACATGCTTTAATATTTAATCTAAAATTAAATAATGTAATATTTCTTTGGATAGCTTTGACTATGACAGGACTGTTCTGTTCTGAGTTGCATTGCTTTTGTATTAATAAGATTGAATAGGCAAACCAGTGCATGAAGTTAAATTCAATCAAATTGTATTTATATTGTGCTTTTAGCAGTGGCCACTGTTGCAAAGGAGCTTTACAGGGGGGAAAAAATTAAAATTAGGTCGAAAAGTGTGAGGAAATATGTAGAAATTATACAATCTTCTTTAGCACATTTCAAAGACTTTTAATAGGGTTAAGGTCAGGATTCTACGGTGACCAGTTCATACGTAAAAAAAAAAAAAAAAAATGTTTTGACACTTTTAATGATCGCAGGTCTTGTGACTTTGCTGTTAAATAAATGAGAAGCTATTTATTCCAACAGTTTGGGTTGAAAAAAATATATTTAGCCGAAGCATTAATTCTCTGCAGTAATCCTCCAGATATAGGCTCTTAACTATTTACTTATTAAAAACCAAGTTGTGACTGTTTTAAGGGGCAGACCGTGTATATAATCAATTTCTGAAATATGAAAGATATTTAACATACAGTAAAACCTTGGATTACGAGCATAATTCGTTCCGGAAGCGGGCTTGTATTACAAAACACTCGTAATTTTCCCATAATAAATAATGGAAACTCAGATTATTCATTCCACAGCCCAAAAAAATAAATACATAAAAATAATTAATACAAAATATAAAGTAAAAATAAAACAAATTAACCTGCACTTTACCTTTAAAAAAAAGTAAAAATAAATCCAGACAGATAAGTGTTTCCGTTTATGCGCGCAGGCGCTGTGTATGTGTCTGTGTATGTGTCTGTGTATGTGTGTGTGCTAGTCAGACACACACACACACAGACATTAATGGAAAGACTGTTTTGTCGGAAAAATTTGCAAGGAACATCGATAATGACACTCGTGTGAGCGCATACTAATGGAATCACTGCTGTAAAGTTAAACAAACAAATAAATGAACCTGCACTTTACCTTTTAAAAGAATTGCGAAAGAGCAGTGTTTCTGTGAGCAGAATGTGTAATGTGTCAAATTACACGCGCGCACATACTGTACATAACAACAGACTGAAGGAGAACATAGATCTTTACCCTCTAATGAGACTTTCTGTCACGGATGTACTAACCTTGAGGACCAGAAGACGTAGCTTTAGCGGTTAGCCCAATGTAGCGTGGATGGTGAACCCAAACACGGAGAGAAGCGAGTAGGCAGGATATCCACGCGATTTAGTATAAGGACTCTCACAAAGGGTGAGCAAGGGAAAAACACAAATTTAACCCGCGTCCTGTAAATGCACACACAACAGCAGAAAGCAACAACCCAAAAATGGTGAGTACAACACGAACCGACATGGGCCGAACTCAATGACTGAGCGTTATGCTATGGTTTGTTTACTCCTTTTATACTTCCTGGTTCACGACCGCTTTACTTCCGGGTCCTAGTGCCGGTCGTAGATTGAGTGTGCATGACACTTTCTTTTGCTTTACACGCGCGCACACACGTGTGTTATAAGAAACTGTACACACGCGCTTACAAACACAAAATAAAATGTTTTACACACACACACACACACATGTGGTCACAGTGTTATAGTAAACAGTACACACGTGCACGGATAATACCATTAAGAGACCCAATAGGGGAGACGATTACCCACAATTCCGCAGCACAAGAGAGAGAAAAACCATTGCCTCAGTTGTGATCACGTGATGCTCGGCGTCAAAACAAGAAGCGCAAGCATGATACATGAAACTCGATGCTCGTAAACCAAGACTTGCTCGTTTTCCAAGTCAAAATTTATAAAAAATCTTTGCGCGTCTTGCGGAACACTCGCAAACCACATTACTCGCATTACGAGGTTTCACTGTGTTTGAATATCACCCAAAAACTTTAATTGCTTTTCAAATGAGAATTTTTATGTCACATGGTATAAAATTGCAGAGTTTGCATAGTACAGATTTTAAATCTTCTTTGTCTTTCAGCTGTTCCCTTTCAGGGGTCGCCACAGCGAATCATCTGCCTCCATCTAACCCTATCCTCTG
>JAQMYG010000035.1:23371161-23391247 GCA_030014215.1 Clariallabes teugelsi | reverse complement strand
CTAAGCCGTAGAGCATCGCTGGTCTCACCACTGTCCTGTACACCTTTCCTTTCATTCTCGCTGATACTCTTTTATCGAACAACACACCTGACACTTTTCTCCACCCATTCCAACCCATTTTCATTATTAAGAAAAATTAATACAGTCAATTAATTTGTTCAGGGTGTTTTTTTTCTTTAACATGACTATGTATGTATTAATCTTAATATGACTGCTGCATTAACCTGGTTTATTTATTCAGGCTTTGGCTCATTTGTTGATAAAACACTTCTTCCATTCACGGACACAACTGAAGAAAAATTAAAAAAGCCTTGTCCAGCCAAAGCACAGGATTGTCAGCCAGCGTTTGGCTATAAGCATGTCCTAAGTCTGACAGCGGATGGGAAAAAATTCACTACAATAGTCTCAGAACAGAAAATATCGGGTAACTTGGACTCACCAGAGGGAGGTCTGGATGCCATCATGCAAGTTGTCACCTGTGTGGTGAGACTTCACCTCTAATATATATTTTTTGTGCTATTACAAGCAGCTCAGGAAAACCCTTTATTTCGGCAAAGTGTGCCTTTTTGAACACACACACACACACACAGGTGTATACACACACACAGTCCACTTTAATAGGGATATTTGCACACCTGCTCATTTATACAGCTATCCAATTTTTTCTAGTCTGTAACTGTCTAGTTAGTTAAGTCACTGCACATGATTCCTGTACTTTGCTGACAGGAGTGAAACCCATTATGGTATTTTGCTATTATAGCCCACTTCAATGTTTTGTGCATACCAATTTGCTTTTCTGCTCTGTGCCACTATTGAAGTCACAGAACTTGCATGATTTTTGCATTGTGCTGCTGTTGGATTGGCTGATAACTGCAAGAATGTACAGGTGTTCCTAATTAAATTGACATTATCCCAGTTTAATTTATCCAGTTCTGTTGTTTTGATTAAATTTGACAGCTTTGCTAAAATATGTAAATTTACAGCATATTATCAACAAAAAAAAATCTCAATTTGGGTCAAAAATCTTTTGTTACTTTGAGTTCAGGAATGTACTGTAGTAATTACTTGGTTTCCTCAGATTGCCATACAAATAGTTATATAGTCATGCATCTCTTTTTTTTTTTTAAATTATGCACAGGATAAGATCGGCTGGGGAAACAGCACACGGCTTCTGGTGCTGGCCACTGATGCTGGCTTCCATATGGCAGGTGATGGGAAACTTGCTGGCATCCTCGAACCTAACCAAGAGACATGTCAGCTGGATAGTAATCACATGTACAGCAAGAGCAATACTTGGGTATGTTTGAATACTTTTGGAGTAGTATGATAAAAATAATACACCTTTGTTGCTATATTGTGTTCTATAAAGTATTTTTAAATTTGATTATATATATATTTGATTAAACTGTCCCTGTCAGGATTACCCATCTGTTGGTCAGATAGCCAGGAAGTTGGAAGAGCAAAACATACAGCCTATTTTTGCTGTAACTGAAGATGTGTCATCTATTTACAAAGTGAGTCTTATGCTCTTAATATCTGTATTAACATAAAATGTTTGTGAGCTAAGGAGTATCCTTTGTGATATAAGGCTGTTTTCTTCTCAAGGAGCTGAGTAAACTCATTCCTAAGTCAGAAGTTGGAGTACTGAGTAAAGATTCAAGCAATGTGGTAAACCTAATAGTGGAAGCATACCAGGTGAGGAACCTTTTCTTTTTCAACCCTTTACACAGAATTAGATACATTTCTTTGTAATAACTATATACACAGATCAGCCAAAACATTAAATCAACTAACATTAAAACCCATCTAGGTTTTATGTTCTGTTTGTGCCCGTGGGGCAGCTCTGGGCCTTTTGTTGGCTTTTCTGTACCAGATTATCCCAATCATGCAGGAATGGGCATAAATGAGCCGTGGGTGCCCATGATCCTGTCACCAGTTTGCTGGGATATGGTTGGTCATCAGTGTACAGTTCACCTGGCAGTAGTGTTGATGTTATGGCTGATCAGTGTATAAATATATCCTGTATACAGTGATTAATTTATCTATCTAGCTGTCTGTTTGGCAGTCTGTCTGTCTTTAAAAACAATTAGTGGATTTATGTGAATTTATGTAATTGTAAGTGCAAGTGTTTTTGCTTACTTATTTCTGGTTATAATATCTTTTACAGAAACTCTCCTCGAATATAATTGTGACCCATGATGCACTCCCAGACGACATATCAGTAACATACACATCTAATTGTGAAGGAGGAGGGAAGCCTAGTGAAAGGGGGACATGCAACAATGTTGGCATTGGTACAGAGGTACAATAGCACACAACACAACTCATTTCATTTTGATCTAAAGCATGTTAATACAATTTTTAATTTGTAACAAAACGTTTAAATTTCATAGTGATGCCCAATTACCAAATCTCATTATTATTTTACAGTAGTAAAGTGTACTTGTTGCATATAGTTTCAAAGAACTTTATTAATCCCAGAGGGAAATTGCTTATAAACAATAGTGAAATAGTGAAATAGTGATAAACATCATAAAATACATAAACACATGATCTCCCAATAGTATATCCCAGCTCATTCTGCTTTGTGGTGTCCCTACGTTTTTCTCTTCAGGTGAATTTCAATGTGACTGTAAAGGCAGCAAAATGCCTTGATGACGTAAAGACCTTCAATATTGGTCCTTTGGGGTTTAATGAAAAACTAAAGGTTTTGGTTAAAACAAGATGCAACTGCGAGTGCGACAATCAACCTGATCTACATGCTCCGTACTGTAATAAGCAAGGCAGGATTGTCTGTGGCACATGCAGGTATGGAAAAAAAATTATGTGTTGTGATTATTGCTGCTGTTGGTGGCAATGTTGTTGTTGGTTCCGCCATTTTACAAGTCTAGTAATGCACAATTAGCATTGTTTACATTTACATCATTTGCCTGGTTCTTTTATCCATATCTAGAGGAGTTAAACAGCTGAGGACATTGTACCCATATCCATCCTCGATTTTTTAAGAGATCTTTCATACTATTGGACCAGTGGTTCAGAAGATTTTTAATATCAGTCCGACCACTAGTGTTTTGCCTGAAACCTTTAAGCATGCAGTGGTGCAGCCATTAATTAAAAAAAAAAACCTAACCTGGATCCCTCGATTCTGTCTAACCGCAGACCAATATCTGACCAATATCTATAAGTAACTATTTCTTTCTGGACTACTGGAGAAAATTGTCTCTGTACAGCTCCAGTCTTATTTATGTAGATGCACATGGCATTCTTAAGGTGTTCCAGTCTGGTTTTAAAGTTCTCCACAGCACTGAATCTGCCCTCTTAAATGTTTCCTAACTGCCATTCGGATCCATTATTAGGAAGCACAGAATGTCTTTTCACTGTTTTGCAGATGATATTCAAATATATCTTCATTGGAAACAGAGGGATACAAACAGTATCTTTTCAAACACCACTTTTGTGCCTAGAGGATGTCAACGCCTAGATGGCTGTAAATTTAATGAGACTGAATTGCTGGTATTTGGACCCAGTGGAGCTTGTGTTGGCTTTCACTGAGACGTGTTCCCGTGTCAGCTTGATTATTGTAATGCGCTTTATGTTGGTGTTGGCCAGGCCTCAATTGCACAGTTGCAATTGGTCCAAAATGCTGCTGTTTTAAAAGGGAACAAATAAACAGGAACACAATTCCTGTCTTGGCATCCTTACACTTGTTCCCTGTGCACTTCAGGGTCAAGTTTAAAGTATTGTTAATAGCCTACAAAGGCCTGAATAATTTAGCATTTCAATATATTTGTGACCTTTTAAAACATATAGTCCAGCACGGTCTCTCAGGTCTTAGGATTTAATTTAATTTATTATTATTATTGTCTGTTTTTATTGTCTGTTTCGATGTCTGCAGCTATTTTAGGATTGTACAGCACTTTGGTCAACTAAGTTGTGTTAAATGTGCTTTAAATATAAATTTGACCTGACTTGAGTAGCAGACCCAAATTTTAGATGATCAAAAGTATTAGAATAGGTTTAAAGTAAATTAAATTAAATAACAAATAAAATATGACCCAATGCCATCACCAGATTGTTGTGTTCATACAGTATGTTATGATGCTTTTCCTGTGTAAAACGTTCCACTTTTTTCTCCTGATTATGCCCAATTGTTTGTGGTGCCAATGTGTTTTGTGCCATTATTTTTCTACAAGATAAAGTCGTCCCATTCAGATATGATGCATTTATTTATGGATTTGTTGGATAATGTTACTGGAGGCTTCTGAATCATTTACATCATCAATAAATTAGTGAGCCTATTCCACAAACACCAAGCTTTGACATTAACTTCCACCATGGTTGATTAATGAACTTGTATATTTTGGATCATTAGCAGATCCTTTCATTTTCTACACATTTACTTCATCACTTTGATCAAGGAACAAGGGTCAAGGAACCTTTTGAGGCTTATCTCTATCTCTCTATCTGCAATCTAGGCTTTCAATTCTTACTGACAACGAGTGGGCAGCAGCGTGCGATATGGCCTTTACATTTCTGCATCTTTTTCAAAAGCCAGATTGGGATACTTCACCCATGCATTGTGGATGTGGTTGGTGATGTTACAAATGTGTTACGGGATTTTCTTCACAGCTCAGAATTTCTTAATTTTTTCATCATTTATCATCAACTGTAGTTGTTTTTCTTGGCTAAACCATTCAGTGTTTGGTTGTTTGTACACTATGTTGAGTGCATTGTCCCGGATTAATTTTTCCATTTTTCTCACCTTTAGAATGGCTTACTTTTCTCCCATGAGCAGTTAGTTGGTATTCTCAGTGGTTTATATTTTTTTACCAACAAATGCAGTCATCACAGACAAAAACAAGTCTCAAACCAAGAGTAGGCATTTAGAGCTAACAAACACACCTGGGTAACAAAAAACACTTTCAGCCACATGTTCTGATGTTTTGTTTTGTTTTTTTATTTGCAAAAAATAAGACCGTTCAAAGGAAAGGTGGCATGTTCTAAGTTGTTCAGCACATCTAGGTGTTTATACTGTACATGTATAGCAAAGACAAATGAATCGGCCTGGTATTTCCAATACTTTGGAGCACTTATATTACAATACTAGCTTAGGAAAAGGAAGAAAACCTAGACTCAGATATCTCTGACCCCTTAAGCTAAGAACTCTTAGGGATGTTCCATTTGCCCCTTCAAAAAGAGCCTTTCAAGAGGCAGTTTGGTATTTTCATGTCTGTCTTAAATCAAAATTGAGGTGCATATAGGTACATTACCATAGGTCTTGGTTGCTTAAAATTTTCTTGGTTGACACACTGACTGTGTTTTGTCATCTGGAGTACAATGTAAATAATTCCAAAGTTCAGCTAATAGGAAGATTCACAGACTCATATGAAGCTTCTGCAGTTACACTGAGCTAAATTGAGTTGGTATTTTTAAAGGCTAAAACGATACCAAGGTGCCGATTCGATTTGTTTTAATATTGAATCTGCCAAACTCAATATAAAAAATATATATCAGATTTTCTTAATTCTGAACAAACTTCACAAATAATTAAGTCCTGCCATATAGGATCATATAGAAACTGCAGTGTTTTAACACCTCAAATGCAAAAATACAGTATATAAATTAAATTTGAAAAATCTATTTTGGAGACAGTCTGGCAATACATGAATTGCCCGACAAAAGAGTCATGATAAGCAACTCAAGTGATTTTTTCCCATCTCTAGTATTTAGTACAAATGTAACTCTTTTCTTTCTTCTGAATGAGCCATATGGCTAACCAAATCTAGTCCTATAGCTCATCAAAACTTGGGTCCAGTTATTTACATTGTTCTCACGTTCTGGGTGTGTGCAGTGTGGGTGTGGTCGGTGTGCAGAGCAGGTGAATTTATAACGAGTAAGACCTATGGTAATGTACTTACATGGCAAACAATTTTGATTTAAGAAAGACTTGAAAAAAACTTAACTTAAGATTAAACTATCCCTTTAAATATCGTATGTGGAAGTGTTCTCGGAGAGTTTCCCTATCAGAAAAGATTCCAAGCACTGTATATCAGAAAGCTATGAGCTTTAAACCTTTTAATGCACTTCTAAGATCCTTTGTAATGTTGTAGGTTAGACCTGTCAACTTCATTTAATTTCTTGATAATAAGCTAGAAATGGCTAATAGCATAATATTTAGCTTTAAAAAGTAAATACCCTCCCACTTCTTTCCTCCTATTCAATAACTCCTAAACAAAAGTCATAATGGCCTGGCAATCTTAGCAGAAGCCTCAAAGAACTCCAGCACCTTTAATTCTTTTTTATTATACCCACTGTTAGCAGATCCACAGTCACTCTAGTGGTTCTTAATTGTATCTGAGGACATGGTTTGCACTAAATACTAAATAAATAATTTATAAATAAAGTAAATAATTTATCAATAAATGGAGCATTTCAATAATCACACTGCACTGGAAAATTAAAAATAATTAATTGCATTTATACTATTGAACCATAATATCATTACAGTACACCAGATATTTTCAAACTTTTCATGTTGATATACCATCACTTGCTTGCTCTGTCCATAGCTGCAACTCTGGTTACCTGGGACAGCGGTGTGAATGCAGCTTGGGGATGAAAGACGAGGCTACCTTGAAGGCTCAATGCCACAAAGACAATGGGACAGAGTGTGAGGGGCGTGGAGACTGCGAGTGTGGGGTGTGCAAATGCCACCAAACTGAGGGGGGCAAATCCTACTATGGTACTCACTGTGAATGTGATGATGAACACTGTGAAAAGGACCATAATAAACTATGTGGAGGTATTTACACACACACTCCAAACGAGATTTCACACAGTGCTTGGAACATGTGCTTACATCTGAATTATGTACTTTTTGTAGGTAATGGAACTTGCAGGTGTGGAAATTGTATATGCAATGACGGCTATGAAGGACCAGCCTGTCAGTGCAAGAAATCTGATGAAAGTTGCCAGACGGGGGAAACCGTGTGTCATGGGCGTGGCAAATGTTTGTGCAACACTTGTAGATGCCAAACTCCATTCAAGGGACTCCACTGTGATGATTGTACCAATTGTAAATTGCCATGCCAAGAGTCGGGGTAAGAGAAACATTAGACCAACCTAAATATATATCATCTTCCACAGCCTCTCTGCCTTTTACAGATTAAAATCATAATATTTTCATTTTTATAGGAGGGACTCTGTAATCTACAGTATCATTTATCTTATTTTGCCTTGACCTCGTTTGAGTAGCCCAGTTTAAGACGTTTGATTATTCTCAAAAAGACATAATAGAGAATGTGAAGAGTATTGAATAAATATAGTATGATATTGTGAGATAAAATAATAGTTTTTGACGTGCTGTTGAGAATTAGTCGATGTTGACTTTTCATAGAGTAGGTAAAATTGACTGTCCAAATAAAATGTTTCATTTCTAAGGTTTTCGTTCATTCAGATTTGTTTAAATGTTGAACAACAGTAAGACAGGGTTCGTGGTGTGGACTCATCCACAGGCCGTCATTATTTCTACAAATGTTTTATACTTTCAATTCATATGTTGATATTAACAGCTCTTTATTAAATCTAAAACAGAAACTGTATTGAATGCAAGGTATTTAACAAAGGACAAAAAAACACCTGCACAGAGAACTGCGCCCACCTTCAAATTACATCAGTAAAAAACCTGCTCGGGAAGAACTGCCAAGTGAAGGATTCAGAGGGATGCTGGATGAGTTTCTCAATGACTCGACTAGATGGATTTGACGCATATGCTGTTAAAGTCCTTGAGAACAGAGGTAATCTAATCAGTAACTGTGAGCAGGTTTGGTATTGTGTTTAGGTGTCATTAAATGGTGGTTATTAAATTCTGCATCAGTATGTCTATCCGTAATGTCTGTTCATTGGCATTGTTATTTTCATGTAGTGGAGTTGTATTTTATGTGTGGTATATAAACAAAGTTGTTTTATTGATAAAAGTCATTATTCCTGAAATTTCCAAATTCCTACAGTAAATTGATTGTTGTTAAGTAATAACACTAAGTTGATTTGGTCTAAATGTAGCTATCTAAGTTTTCTTGCACAGTAGTTACATAATCTGTATACGTCCTTTATGCTAGAATGTCCTGAGGGGCCGAATGTTCCACTCATCGTGGGAGGATCTCTGGCTGGTGTGGCATTGATTGGACTTCTACTTCTCATCCTCATTAAGGCACTGTTTTATTTCAAGGACCTCAAAGAGTGGAAGAGGTTTGAAAAAGAAATGCAGCGCAGTAAATGGGCACAAGTATGTTCTGTTTGTTCAGGATATAATGCTTGTTAATAATACTTTATAAAAATATATTTTAAATAATTAATAATAATAATAATAATAACATCACCATATTGAACTGCACATTTGGTATGTATGTGGCACATGTGGTAAGCATGATTATTGGTTTTACTCTCTCTCCCTCTCTCTCTTTCTCTCTCTCTTTCTCCAGGCTGATAATCCATTATTTAAAGAGGCAACTACAACTGTTGCAAATCCAGTATTTACTGGAGACTCTTAAGGTAGTAGAGGATCACTGAAGGAAAAAATTCTGTAAAATAAATTCACTGTAGATCCACTCTTCAAGACTCCTTTTCCAGTCCACATTTTTGCACCACTCTCTGTGCTGGGTAATAAGCACTGTTACTTGAACACCTGAACACAGTAATCAGTGTTCTCTAGCCCATGATTGCTTGTCAGGGATTTGGAATGGCATCCTCAGGAGATTTATTTTTGGCTCTGACATAGTATTTTGGCTTATTTTGTATTACATATTCAACAGTTCAATATTTTGATGTATGTTGCTAACTTGGGGTTCAGTGTTGGATCCTTGTATATAATTGTCCTTTATAACTTTTTTTGTATGATCTTTTGTGTGAAGGTATTTGGAAAGAATTTAAATAAAATGTTCTACTGAAATAATGTTTGATGATTCTTGTTCTCGTTCTTGTCGATGTACGTCTCGGTTGATGGAAGTCAGAAAGTCATTAGTTTATTTAAGTCATAATGCTTTATTCCAGCAAATGTAAACTTTAATTAGCGAAAATAACACGTACACTGTTTACGCATTTGCCTATTTACATTTTTGCTATTTCTACACTGATTATTTTTTGTGCAATAGAAAACAGAAAGAGACATGAAGCTAACAAATGAATTACATAATGAAAAGGGACAGTCTCTGAGGAACCAGTGGCCAGAGCTCAGCAGTGAGCCCTGCCCTGTCTGTCCTCCACGGCAGAACTAGTTAATGAATCTGAGGATCAGAAGAGGTGCGGTGGTACAACGAAGTTCATAGCAGGAAGCTAAGTATATGACGCTAAGGAGTCAAACATACGTACACATAATTAACCCAGAAGCAGGTAGGAAATTTATTCTCATATAATGTTTTTCAAAAAGTGTACGTAAAAACAATTGGTTAAGTATTTTTGGTACAGTAAACAACTACTTTGTGTAATCCTATATAGTTCCTTATAGTTGTGATTAGTTATCAGGTTGTGATCATAATATAAGTGTCTACGTCCAACTTCGGAAGGGTGTGCATGCGTGTGGTGAGGTCAGAGGTTGATGAATAACTTGCAAGTAATAAATCAGAAAAGTACAAAAATACATTTTGCGAAGCACCTCTCATAAGCAGAGTCTTTCACAAGGGCTCCAGTGTTCAAGTGTCATGTCCATGTTGCTGCATGAGTTGGGCAGAACAAAAACTGAGGCAAACACACTGCATCACTCTGCAACTTACAAACACATTACCCGTCCATTATAATGTGTTTTTCCATCTGAAACAGCTTCTGAACTGTATATTTGAGGAAGGTTTTTGCAATTCATATAAGTAATGGAATTGGAATGGAAAGATGAATGACTAAACTCATGACTTTAACAGGTCTAAAGTTTTTACCTAGCATTTGAGTGCATTTGAGTTGCACATTTAGTCTTTAGACCAGCACTAAACAGATTGTAATAATATCATTGTATTCCAATGCACTAATTCACCAGGGTTTACACACACTGCTAATCACAACTTTAAGATATTTTAATGGATAACACATTTTAAAATATTAGTTACAGGTGTTGGACAATGAAACTGAAATGCCTGGTTTTAGACCACAATAATTCATTAGTATGGTGTAGGGTCTCCTTTTGTGGTCAATACAGCAATTCGTCTTGGGAATGACAGATACAAGTCTTGCACAGTGGATTTTAAGCCGTTCTTCTTGCAGAATAGTGGCCAGGTCACTACTGATGCTGGTGGAGAAAAAAACCTTTCCTGACTCGCTCCTCCAAAACACCCCAAAGTGACTCAATAATATTAAGTATTGGGCCTAGGGAATGCTATGATATTGCAGCCCAAATCATCACTGATTCACCCCCATGCTTCACTCTGGGCATGCAACAGTCTGGGTGGTACGCTTCTTTGGGGCTTCTCCACACCACAACTCTCCCGGATATGGGAAAGACAGTGAAGGTGGACTCATCAGAGAACAATACATGTTTCACAGCCCAAGATTTTTGCTGCTGGCACCATTGAAATGTTTGGCATTGGCACGAGTGACCAAAGGTTTGGCTATAGCAGCCTGGCCATGTACATTGACCCTGTGGAGCTCCCGACGAACAGTTTTGGTGGAAACAGGAGAGTTGAGATGCACATTTAATTCTGCATGAGTTGAGCAGCTGTAATCTTGTGTTTTTTGGATATAATCCGGGTTAGCACCCGGACATCCCTTTCAGACAGCTTCCTCTTGCATCCACAGTTACTCATGTTGGATGTGGTTTATTCTCATTGGTGCTATGCTGACATTACCCTGGATACCGTGGCTTTTGATGCATCACAAAGACTTGCTGTCTTGGTCACAGATGTGCCAGCGAGACACGCACCAACAATTTGTCCTCCTTTGAACTCTGATATGTCAACCATAATTTTGTGTGCATTGCAATATTTTAAGCAAAACTGTGCCATTATTCTGCTAATTAAACCTTCACACTCTGCTCTTACCGGTGGAATGTGCAAACAATGAAGATTGGCCACCAGGCTGCTCAAATTTAGCCATGAAACCTCCAAAACTAATTTAGCCAGTGTTTCAATTTCGTTGTCGAACCCCTGTACATCTTTAGGTTCACTGTCAAGTTTAGTAAGTGTAAAACAAGGTAAGGGTTAAGGATTCATGCATTCTGCATACCAGTCAAGATTTAAGATACAAAGCCTTTCTAGGTTTTTGTTTGTTTGTTTTTTACCTTCATCATTGTGCCTGATGTTGGTAAAAAATTGACTCTATATGTAGCGTTTTATGCTTGAAATAAATCCATCTTTGGTGCTTCATAGTATCTCATCCAAAACTATGTCACACAAAAACAGCAGCAAACATCAACATCAAATCCTGGGTCAATGTGACAAATTTTTATTAAAGACAAACAAAAAAGCACTAATCGGCTCTTTTGGCAATAGTAATTACAGTGGTGGCTATGACGCTCTTAGATAATGCCTGTCAATAAATACACACATACACACACACACACACACCTGTATGCAGATTGCCTACATTCACCATAAAAGGCAAGCATCACCCTGAGTGGTTGGAAAAAGACAGCCAGGCCGAGAGGCAAAGTGCAGGGGCTGTAAAGTAGGGAGTGAGCATTACGGCCACTCCGACGCCATCTGTTCGATCCTGTTGCACTACTCTGCCGTCTCTCTTTCTAGGTAAGTGTCTCTCGGCAGGTGAGTCCTCACCTGTGGTACTCTCCAAGAGATGTACTTCTAATGGTTTCTAGCTAGTTTAATGATCACTCAAATTAGCTACCAATACGTGCATGATTACAAGTATTTAACATAAATGCTAATTTCTGGAATACATATTCTGCATGTGGTTTCAGGTACTGAATCTGAAGAAAAACTCAATGTTGCAATCATAAAGTAACTGTAATCTATGTGGAGTTTAGATCCATACAAAATGGCAAAGGTTTAATGTTGATAATGTTCCTGTGCTATGGAGTCTTCTGAGGAAATTCTTACACCAGTCTCCATTTCGATGTGGTATTAAATAAAACGGTAGTGTTGTCAGAAATGACAGCTTCTCAATGACATTTGTGAAGGGTGTGGCTATGTTAAAGTAGTTGCAAAGTCACATAAAATCACAAATGAGGAACAGGATAAAAAGGTTGACTTTGTCTTAAAGATCTAATATCTAACCCTTGCACATGCGGGATTGGACATTACCATAGATGAATGATGTTTATGAAGAACCCGAAGTTAGAGCTCATTTAGAGTCTGGTTAAGAATGTTGAGAATAATTAGACTACAAGATGGAGGCAGTAGAATGCCAGCTACTCAGTAGATCATTTCTAGGGGCAAACATATTAACCTGACGAAACTTTAAAAATACAATTAAACGTCATGGAATATTGTGCAATATGCTGGATGCAATGACATTGTGACATCTGTTTGAAAAAATCCTTAAGTAGGTAGGCTGGCAAGAAAAAGTCATTTATTGCATTAGCAGCTTGGTCCCTCCCTCATCAGAGAGAAGCTTCCAGTACAACCTTAAGAAGATCAGTCTATTAATGAGTCACTGTAGTCAGGGCAGTATACAAATGCTGTGTAGGGTAATTAAACCATAAACATCATAATTCCTGTGTTATGCAAGAAGGGGGGGGAAACTTTCCCTCTACTGCTACAGTACTGTAATTCATGTTAAGCTAAATGTATTATTCAATTATTCTCTATTGACTTTGTTTAGTTTCAGTGAGGGGCTAGCATCCAAATCAGCAAAATTCTTTTGAATATATAATTTTGTCTTTTGGACTGTTTATTCTCATAAAACAGAAAAAAATATAGGGAGATTGCATGATACCATTCTCGACCTGTAACAGAAGGAACAGTTAGGCCAGTTATGCAATGTAAATGAAGACATAAGTAGACAGCAGACTAAAGCATCAGCTTTCAGAGTTGTTTCAACAACAAAAATAGCGAACGTTGGCGAGTAAATTTGGGTGTTGCTTGTGGTTTTAAGGCCTGAGGGTGGGTGAGACTGAACAAAAGATGCAGTGTAGGTGAAATTAAATTATCTATTACTAAATATATGAGCCACAGCATATTGAAACAGCTGGGTAGTGTGTGCACACAAGAGATGAACTAAACAAACACTGTGGTAACACTTTATAGCTTTCAGTTTATCATCAACTTCACTTCCTGTGAAAGATGTTCACAGACTGTAACTTCCTCTATGGGATCTATTTTAAAGAGCACTTGAATAAAAACACACTTTATGTATATAAAATGTTTGTATTTAACATTATACAGTCATAGACATATTTGACCACTGCCTGTCCTTTACATCAATCCTCATTGCTGGAAAAAGCTGCAGATAACAATGGCTGAAACGCCGAAGTGAAAAGGGTATTTCCACAGTCAGTCCAGTGGAGCATGTATTTTGTGCATGTGACTCACAAATCAGTAAGTGTACTGTAATTTGGAAACAACTTTTATAAAAAAAATAGTTGTCAAATATAAAACATAAAATAGACTTGTGACTTTTTGCTATTGCTGATCGTCCCACATAGATGCTATAAATATTGAAACTTCCCAAGAAGCAAGGCCCCTGAAGCCGTTGTCTTAACCAATGTTAACATCATGAGCACACATGATACAAGCAATTAGGGACAGAAATGTTACTAATAATCGTAGTGTATTTTGTTCATTTTATTTTAATTTTATCGATTTTTTAGAGGAGGTGGAAGAAAACCTGGAGGAAACCCACATGGTCTCACACAGAAAAGATGCACAGAAACTTAGCCTAGACAGTGGTTACTTTATTATTACAACCAATAGCAGGGGGCTTGTGATTGTGAGGAGCGATAAAAGTCTTATATAAACGCAACTGCAAAATACTAGAGTCTGCTTGCTTATATTATGTTGATTGTTTTTTTTTAGAACTTCCATTTCTTATGAAAAAGTCTTATTAGTGAAAATGTTCTCATTTGTTATCCCAAGATTCTGATTCTGCAGCTGGCATCATGCCACAAGTCGAAGTAAAGACCGAAGTTAAAAAAGTCCTCAATAAAACTACACCAGGACTGCAGATATGGAGAGTGGAGGTGAGGTTTGAGCACACAGTTGTCTGAGATTCATAATAATAATAATAATAATAATAATAATAATAATAATAATAGTAATAATAATAATAATAATAATTAAGAAATTTAAAAGCATATTTGTTGTTTTTGTCACTTTTACACACCACTTATCAGATCTCTGTTTTATCATGGACAGAAAATGGAACTGGTGCCTTGCCCAACCAAAACATATGGACAGTTTTATGAGGGAGACAGCTATTTAATACTACATGTATGTATTTACTACAAGATAGATAAACACTACATAAAACCTTTAAAAACACCCAGTGCAGAATGTCAAACAAAGTGCTGACTGTGACATTTCTTCAATCAGACACAAAAGACCAACAGTGTCTTCACCTATGACATACACTTCTGGCTGGGCAAGGCAACCTCCGTGGATGAGCAGGGTGCTGCAGCCATTTATGCTACCATGATGGATGAACACCTGGGGGGTGTCGCAGTGCAACATAGAGAGACCCAGGGCTATGAGAGCCCCACTTTCCAAGGCTATTTCAAACAGGGCATCATGTAAGGCTTTTCACAGTTCTATTCAGTAACTGAGTAATGTATTTACATATAAATTTATCCACTAGGCAGAAACTCTTGTACAGAATATTTTTAAAAATATACTATACTCAGCATGCAATAATATAAATAATCTACCAGGATGCATAACCTCAAATACTAGAGACTAATGGAGCTAAAGTTGTCCAGCTCTCACATCGTGAGCATGGTTAGAGTTTTGAAAATTGCACATCAAATGCCAACAAAGATTTTGTTGAGAAAACTTAAATGGCTAGAATGCAAGGACAATTTTCAATTTGACAAAATATACTGTAGCATTTGAAGGGGTACTTGGAATTAGTCAGTAATGCACTCTGGAAATTATGTTTGTGTTAGGATTTGAGGTAGATTTTCCATAATTCAGAAAGTAATATTCTTCAGATAGGCCAGTGCCATAGGATGAATTATGACAGACAAAATAGGGGTGACAGTTCCTGACTGTTGCTGGTGATTGAAAGGTTCAGCAATACCACAGTGGCCAGTCAGAAAGTCAGTCTGATATGCTTTGGATTGAAAAAAGAGTCATTATTAATAATCTAGCTCTTACTGAAAACAGTAAGAGACAAAATATACAAATATGACCATTACTGTTCCAAGAACTAGCATGCTAGTTTTTTTTTTTTTTTTTGTTTTTTTACATGGGTGTTGTAAGATCAAGCGAAGAATTCAACATTTAGATCACTATGAAAGATTGTGTTAGGCTTAGAGATGATGAAAATAAACACATTAAGACACACTACATCCTATTTTCCACAGTTATAAAAAAGGTGGAGTAGCTTCAGGGATGAAGCAAGTGGAAACCAACACGTACAATGTCCGCAGACTGCTGCATGTCAAGGGCAAGAAGAATGTGGTTGCAGGGGAGGTGAGATAAGTTTCACACTTCATTTCAACACAGGATGTCAAAAGTTCATGGGGTGTTGTACAGATGTGTCATCAATGTCTGTTCAGTGTGAACAAAGAAAAAAACATTGACTGGCTGTAAGATACAGAAGCTAAAAGACAGTATCTAGTACTGTACCTTATGATGACCTTAGAGATGACTAAAATAAACACATTAAGACACACTACAACCTATTTTGTATGGATTGTAAAAAAAAAAAAAAAAAAAAAAAAAAAAAAAAAAATAGGAATGTGTATAAAAATATGATTCAGCATATTATGAATGAATTATTCTATACAGTAGGATTTTTGTAAAATGCTTCTTATTGCACTACAGTTACTCATAATGCTTTGAAGATTTCATCATTTTCACTTATTTACATAATAAGGAAAAGTACAGAAGGCCACAAAGAATGGCAAAAGTTAAATTAAAGTTATTACTCTTTTCCTTTCTTCCTGGAAAACGACTGTAAACAACTGTAACCAAGTATAAGCAATTTCCCTCTGTGAATAATAAAGTTATTTGAATCTTAAAAAGATGTTTTACTCTGTGTTAAGGTGGATATGAGCTGGAACAGCTTTAATAAAGGTGATGTCTTCCTGTTGGACCTGGGGAATCTCATTATCCAATGGAATGGGCCACATAGCAATCGCATGGAGAGGCTAAAGGTAAACAAAAACTGTTAACTTGGCAAGCAATAAGTGTGTTACACCTACAGTATATGTTTATGGTAGATTTAAACAATATAAACAGATTTTTTTTTAAGTAAGTCTTTTTAGTTTTCTTATATGACAATGGTAGTGAATTAACTTCCTATGTTTACATAGGGAATGAATTTGGCGAAGGATATCCGAGACAGAGAGAGAGGGGGTCGAGCACAAGTAACAGTGGTGGAGGGAGATGATGAAAGTGTTTGTGAGGAGTCCATGAAACTGATGACACAGGCTTTGGGTGAAAAAAGAAACATTAAAGAAGCCATTGCAGATGAGGTGGTGGATGAAAAATTGAAGTCTAGCATCAAACTCTTCCAGTAAGATCAGAAAAACAGTGCTTTACATACAAATATATTTAAAAAATATTCTGTTTAAAAGTCTACTTACTAAACCTCTACATAGTTATTATTTCTGATTTCAACGCAATAACTAATTAAAGTCTACAATGCATGGACACTGAAATGTCTGTATGTGTTGGGCAGCATTTCAGATGCTGAAGGCAGTCTGGTGGTACAAGAAGTGGCTGTGAAGCCATTAACACAAGACCTGCTAAATCCAGATGTAAGAAACTAACAGTCTCAAAACGTTTTGATACGATCTCATATATGTACAGTAATTGTAAATATAATTGTGAAATCTAAAAATTAAAAAACTGCAATTTTTAAATGATTGTGAGTAGCTGATATGATTGGATATTGCAATAACATCCCTAGCCTCACCTCTTTACGGTTCTAGTCAGTCATCGTGTCATCATACAGTCATCGTGAACATAAATGCCAATATTGGGCTTTTAGTGAATTATTGAACTGGTCTTTTTCTTGTTAGAATTGGTTGTGTTCATTTATCATTCTTAATTCTCTTGCATGGATCCAACTTTTAAGTCTAAAAACACACATTTTCAATAGGGTTTAAGCTTCAAAACCTTAGTCTTCCTCCTTCCTGGGAGCAAAATAGCCACAAAGCATGAAGAAAACACTACAATGAAAATTCTTCTTAGGGTTCTTAGTTCTTAGGATTGAATACCTCACCTTTACTTTTCCAAACCTACCTCTGGTCAAAACTTTCCCCCACAAATTTTTGCCCTATCCATTTGGTCAGCTGCAAATCGAATCGAATGTGCAGTCAATTATGATCACAAACAGGAAGTTAAAAAATCCTTGGGTTAGGCAGACTAAAATATTTACTAATTATTTTAATTATTAATTATTTTAATAATTTTAAATGAATTATTCTGGCTTTTGACCCAGTATGTATAATTTTGAACCTACATAAAAATCAGAAAAACCTAAATAAATTAAACATTGTGCTTCAAATCCTTGGGGTTTTCTTCTATGTTCAGTCCTTCATCTCTCAAAAAAAGGCCAATTCAGAGAAATTGAAAACTTAATATTGCTGTGATATTCATGTTGATGAACGTATGTAAATTTTGATCACAACTGTATGTTTTGTTGTAATTCTTATGTATTCATTGTAACCCCAAACCCCCTTTTTACTTTCATTGCCAGGTTATTACCTATGCTTGCATGAAGACCATAAAAATAGTTCCTAATATTACGTTGAAGTACAGGTTTTAGATTGAAAATAGATAAGGTTTTAGTATTTCTATTTATAAAGTCACTAGATTACTAAGGCAATCAACGGAAGAAAATCTTGCCTCATACTCTCTCATTTACATGGACTTCATACTTCTTTGTGCCAAACATCCTAGCCTTGTGCAATAGGAAGTGAACAAAGTATGAAGCAATTTTACGAAGAAAAAAAAAGGGGGGGGGGGGAGTGACTGTCTTTGTGAATATAAAATATGGCCCTGTATGTTTATAACATTTCAATATAATTCTAACTGTATGGACTTGTTAAAGAGAGACCATTTGATCAGAATCTAGCTGTGTTTTTGTGTGTTGTATAGGGGATTGCCTTGCAAAATGCAGCACCTTACAGTATGTTGCTTACTCAGCTAACAGTTTTACACACTCTTCTTCACCAACTCAAGGAGAGGGAACAACCCTGTGCAAAGGCCACTCTGATATAAATGGGACTGACACTGCATAAAAGTCAAACCCTATGAAGATGTGCTTGCATTTTCTTGGCACCCAAGAGTCATAAAGTAGTGAGCAGAAAGATAAGAGCCCTATCTTAATAAAGACAAGATCATTGTAAAGTTACAAAAGATTGATTGTAACTTTCAACAAGCAGGAATTGAAATAAACTTACTTCTTCTTCAAGGCAGCACTATGGTAATTAAAGTCAAAGTTGAACTATGTGGTCTTCACTAAAAAAGGAGTGGCAAATTAAGAAGCGAGACAAGGAAGCAAAACTAGGGGAAAGGAATAAGCACATTCACGTTAACTACTTACAGTTACTAGTATTTGTATCTCCAAGTAAGGGTTAGCACCATAAATATATTGCAAAATCTTAACAGGGGTTCATGAGCTGACTGAGTAATTGATAAGCACCCTGCCACCCACAACAATATTGACAAGGTATACATAATGTCCTTGATTACTGAACCTATATCACGTTTAAAGACATTAAACATATCTCTTTCTTTAGGACTGCTATTTGCTGGATCAGGGTGGAATACGAATCTTTATCTGGAAGGGCCGGAGGTCATCTAAAAAGGAGAGGACAGAATCACTAGAGAAAGCTGAGGTGAGAGACACAACTCTGTATCATGCCTTCAAAATGATTGAACTTTCATTACTGTATCTAAATTGACTCACAAAAGTGAGTCTACTATATGATGAGTCTACTAAAGTGAGTTTACTATATGATGCCATAATATGCAAAGGCATATATAGTAGTTTCTTACATCATTATACATTTAGGCATACAAAAAGGCCAAAGGATATCCTCCATCCACCTATGTGGAGACAGTAAACGATGGTTCAGAGTCCTCAGTGTTCAAGCAGCTCTTCCAGAAATGGACAGTGAAGAATCAATCTACTGGACTGGGCACGACACATACTGTAGGCAAAATAGGTAAGCAAAGCACAGCTTACAAGTTTAACAGAAAACCATAGTAGAGTACAAATATTATCAAAATGTTCTATGTGATTTTTTTCCCCTGTAGCCAAGGTTGAACAGATAAAGTTTGATGCCACATCAATGCATGCCAGGCCGGATATAGCAGCTCAGCAGAAAATGGTGGATGATGGGTCTGGTGAAGCTGAGGTTAGTAAACATTAAAAAATATAACTAAATAGTTTTTCAATAAAAGACCTTTCCTACGATATTTACCTTACAGTTGCACAGTAAGTGACTCATTTTCACCCATCACAAATTATTGGGTTATAGTATTTTTGATAGTCTGCTAACTCTATATATATATTAAAAAAATGTTTTTAAATATTAACAATTTGCTATGTGTTCATTATTACCATATTACAAAATGTAGTTTTTTTCAGGACACAATTAAACAGCAACAGAGAACTGTGCAAACAGCAATAGTCAATACAAGAGACACTGCAAATGACTGAACACAACATATTGTATGTGCATAGAATAGACTATATGACCATTAAGCACAGGCATAAGTCATTTTAAATGACTGCAAAGTTTATTTGATATTTGAAATAACAGGGATAAATACTACTGAACCCAGACCATGAGTACACAATAATCACAATTACAATCAGACTTACATTTACAGTATTTAACATCCATCAGTTACGATCCATCCAGTACTCTCTCTCTCTCTCTTTCCCATCAAAAATAAAAAGTGATAGATAGATAGATAGATAGATAGATAGATAGATAGATAGATACTTTCTTCATTTCTGGTGGAGGTGTAAA
>JAQMYG010000035.1:23346161-23368661 GCA_030014215.1 Clariallabes teugelsi | reverse complement strand
GGGGTTCGAGCCACCTACCTTCACTGGCTGGTTCTTTGCGTGGGACCCTCACATGTGGAGCGTACGCACATTATAATGGGTTCAACACGTTCTACAATTGCTGTTCAATTTGCCAACTTTTTCAATTAAACTTCCACAGTAGTAATAATCTCAAAATCTAACTAAAATGTGCTCTGCTTTCTCAGGGTGGAAAGTCGTATGAGCAGCTGAAGTCTGAGCTTGGAGATGCAGCAGACATCATTAAGATTACAGTGGTGGGTTGTTGTAATTTGTCTATATTAAACTTGTCTAGTGAAGCTTTCAACTAGTAGTTGGCGTTAATGACCATCAGACACTAAACTGTGTGTTGTAAATTTAGGACCTGACCAACACTTACACCAACTCAAACAATTCTGGAAAGGTCCCCCTGTCCCCCACTACGCTGCCAAGATATCCAGCAGCAAAGCTGGTAAACTGCCCAGTAGATGAATTGCCTCAAGGAGTCGACCATGCCAGAAGAGAGGTAATTGCATGAAGGAACCATAAATAAATGAAATCCTACTGTTTGTGTTCTTCATTCTCAGATCAAACATTACCTTTTTGTAAGTAATAAAACACAACAGGACATGCTGTTATAGGGACATGATCAATGAAGAGGTGGTGAGATATTTATAACAGCATACCAAGAAACATTTTATTTAGATTTTTTTCCATTAATGACAAATACATCATACATTTATTTTCTGTTATGACTTATGTTGTAGCAGCTATGAGACATTCTCTCAGCAGACTTTTCTCTCTGATAAAAAAATTATTAAATAAACAAAGCTCTGTTGTGCCACCAACAGACCGGTAAATAGTCTTATTCTATGTCCTAAAGACTGTCTCTACATACTATTACAAAGTCTTGACATTTCCATAAATATTAAATTAATGTATCCCCTTAAGAGGTGGCACGGTGTTGTAGCACTGTTGCCTTGTACCCCCAGGGTCCGGGTTCGATTCCCGGCCAGGCTCGATTCCCGTCTCTGTGGGCATGGAGTTTGTATGTTCCCCATGCTTGGTGGGTTTCCTCTGGGTACTCTGGTTTCCTCCCACAGTCCAAAGACCTGCAGATTAGGCTAATTGGCGCTCCCAAATTGCCCGTAGTGTGCGCCCTGTAATGGATTGGTGCCCTGTCCAGGGTTTACTCTGCCTCGTGCATTAAGTCTCCTGGAATAGGCTAGTATTCAGGCCCCCCGCAACCCTGAACACAAGCGGTATAGACGATGAGTGAGTGAGTGAACTAGCTTCTTAAGAAAACTTCACCATATTAATAATTTAATGTTTTTCATTCTTAAACACAACGCCATATTAGCACTTTTCATTTTGTTGAGCATCCACAATACAAGTCCCTGTGAATTAACTTTTCCAATAGAAACAATTACATATTGAGATGAGTGCCGCACAGTGGTACTACTGTGAAAGCTGCTGTTCCCAGTATATATATATATATTCTGTATACAACAAGACTTCTGACTAATGTCTGTCTTCAGGAATATCTCTCAGATGATGACTTCGCTTTGGTCTTGGGTGTTTCACGGATGGATTTCTACTGCATGCCCTTGTGGAAACAACAGAACCTGAAGAAAGAGAAGGGCCTGTTTTAAGCGAGACAACAGGAATGCTTTATCCGTATACATCCAACTGGCAACTGGCAGGGCAGTGACATTACACGACAGTGTAGTAGTAGGCTGCATCTTTTGTGAAATTATAAATTTTTTGTTTACATACATTTTATTTTAAGCATCATATAGAAAAGTAAGCAACTTAAGCACAATTGCTATATATGAAAATCTTAACCTAAACTCTGTTTAATAAGACATGTGAGGAATGTCTAGTAATTGACTTAACTATTTATGCAAAAGTATTTGGTTGATAGGCAGCTTGTTCACAGTACTGTCTTTCTTAAGTTCAAGAATTTATGCTAAAAAAAACAGTCGTTTCACTTCAGTCCCCAGCAAATTTCAAGGGCATGGACTTATGGAATATCGCTGCAATAATTGTTATTTCAAATTAAGATTTAATCTACGCAGAAGGGTGTCAAAATGTTCCCATACAGCAGTCAATGAAAAAAAAACTAAAAATAAAAAAAAACACTCATGTCAATAATTATTTTTTACCATGCCTGATTTTTTTTTAACACAAGTGTTTTTAGACAGCAGTCGATATCACTTCCTTAGGTCCTTCCTTCCTTCCTTCCTTCCTTCCACAGACACACACCCTCATATCATCTGAACACATTAGTGAATGTGTATGCATGTTGTGTTTAACTATTTAATCGCAATGGTATGCATTGTTCTTTTTTTTATTTAACATAAGGCAGTCTTTTTCTAGTCAAACCCCACAACGGTCCTTTATATATTCTGTACCTAATTTTGTTGTACTTGTAAATTAAATAAAACATGCAAACATATGTAGAGTTCATAGACAGTAAAAAAGATTTCCTGGCTCAAGTCATAATTATAAACATGAACACCCTGTCCTTATCATAGTATGCAAATGAAAAGCAAGCCTTTAAGGGTCAGTTCGCAAAATATATCTAATGTCAACACATCTTTCAGTTTTATTATAAGGATAGCCTGAAGGAACATTAGAGAAAATTAGGTTTTAGAAATTACTTCATACCAATATCACAGCACTGTTTTTTTTTGTGGAAATTTACTTTATTAAAGCACTTCATATTCACTTCTGAATGATCTAACATTTCATGAGAAAAAGGAACTTCGTGAACATCACACTGCTGCAACTCAAAAGATTTTGAAACCAGAACCACACCTTTCCATGCACTGATAGACATTTAGGTTCAAACTTCCTACTTTGTAATTAAGTGCAAAAATAACTGGATTACAGTTTTATTTGATTTTCCATCGGCTGAAACATTCTCTATTTCCTGTTTTTACTGGTGATCGTAAGGTCTTAAATATTAAAAAGGTTGCTGTTAACCAACTTGAAGAAGAAAAAAAAACACTTGAAAAAAAAAAAAACACATAGCCCTGTCACAAATTACGGTAAACTGTACAATAGCACCATCTGGTGATAGTATAATGTTGGTTTTCTAATATCTGTCAGCATATACACAAACCCTACTTCCTGTTGGTGCCTGACATCTTTGTTATATCTTTTAAACTGCAAAGTTACATTGTATTACATCTAGAATGAAAGTTTCTTTCATTCTATTTCATTTGTTACAAAAGCTATCCTTATTTTTTTCTTCTAATTCTTAATGCCTTAAGCTTTCATGGTTTAACATGGTATAAATAAAAGCAAGACATAGCCTCTATAGACAGATGTTTTAATGGCTTAATCAGAGTAGTGGTCAATGAGTCTCTCTGCTTCTCTCACTCCTGACATATAGGCTCCATGAGTGGTAGTGTAGTATTGCAAATGAGTGGCTTCACCTGCAAACAGCACCTGCAGAGGCTTCAAAACACATAATAAATTAGTGTAAAGTCTTCCACCCCGTGATTTTGCATGCAAAAGTTTTCAATTGTTGGTGTAGAAAAAGACATAAAAAGAACATAATGTATACAAGGATGTGCACAATTAGAACACTGAACACGGCTTTGTGTCTTGAGATATGGTAGAGTATGATCATTAAAAAAGTCAACAGAAGAGCACACTTCTGGATTTTGTGAATAGCTTCTGTAATTTGTCCTTTTTCTTTTGGAGGAAACTTAACAGTAAACCTTACAATAGTGGTTTCTTGGAAACTTTTTTTTCAACTAAAACCCTATTCATGCAGAATAATGTTTTCTATTCAGAACTTCCCTAGAATTCAATTCAGGGTTTTCAAAAGAGTGCAGATTTCAGTAAGAGCAAAGGGGTACTGACTCCAAGGTAATGCGCAAGGTTTTGAAACAAGCGCATATATGGGTGTGAATGAACAAGTGTCCACATACTTTAGGCCTATTCTATTTACAACCACAGACTGTGTATTATTTTCCAAATTTGCTAAAAATCTGAAACCTTGTGTGACTTCTTTTTAAAACATTTTGTCAACTTCAAAATGTCTAAGACACAGAAGTAAGAATTAAAGAAAGTATGTGGAATTGTGTATTACATACGAATAGTACTAATAATATTAATAGTAAGTTAAATACCTTACTGTCTGAAGCTTTCATCTCAGGAATAGGCTCAGCTAGTGCTTTTTGATTTCTTACACCATCCACTCCCTTTGGAATGACAGTATAGGAGCCGTAGACGTTAGAGTCATGACCCCACCTAGTGATCAGAACTTTGGACACATCAGGAACAGGCCAGCTAGTGAAAGATCTGAGTAAGCTGTCAAAGAAAAAGCATAGTTTTCAGATATATCTTTTCCCCCAAAACTTAACACAAGTAACAAAATTAAGCCAAGTATTAATGGCACAGCAATGGGATATTGTAGACTACCTCACACAGACATCCCGAATCTCACTGTCCTGCAGCGTCTCCATATGAAGAGCCTCTCTGCCTGTGATCCAGCCGCAGAGCACTGTAGGGTGACGGGCCACAGCGTCAAAGCCAGAAATCTTTTTAAACCATGTCTCTTTCCAATCATCATCTTCTTCTTCTTTTTGATTGCTATAGACTGCCTTATCTTCGGGTCCCTCATCCCACACAAGTTGGATTCCTTCACAGTCTTCTGGCCAAAATCGTTGACTGAAACACAAGAAGATCTTGTCCACTGTGCCAAAGCCGAGACTCTTGATAGCATCCAACTTTGATTTTGGTAAGGCAGGTTCAAACATAGTTCTTGCTTGTTGTTTTAACACCCCCAAAGATACAGTTACAATCACATGGTCAGCTTCAATGATCTGATCATTTTCACAGATCACTCTAACAGGATGGTTGTGTCCTTTGCCTTCTTTGCCATGGGAGTTTGTTCCCAAGTTCCAATGGATGCTCTTCACTGCTGTATTGGTCAAAAAAGTTCCTGAAGGTATATCTTTCAGAATAATATCTAAAATTGCCTGATAACCCCCAGGACCCAAGACGTTATGGAACTCCCCATCCAGTGTAGCATATTCACTCTCCTGAGATGCAGAAACTTCATATAGGGAAGATGAAGCCTCATCTGTGCATTCATTTCTCTTACACCATTCAAAAATTCTTGATCCATCTTCTGAGGATGCTAAATCAGATTTAGCAAATGACTTGTCAAGGTAATCTCCCAAACTAAGGTCTCTGTACTTGTCTGGCAACTTTGCGTCAAATGCCTTGTCGGTGTGTTTTTCAAATAAAGATGTGACCTGATCAACAAGTTCATCTGGCAAGTGTTTTCCATCTTCCGTAAAAAAGTAGTCTCGAGAACTCTCAGAACTTTCTTTCAAAGCTTTTTCAGCTAGTAGATTATGTTTTTTTGCTAGTTTGTAGAGGCAGTTTCCTTTCTGCCCATGGATCCAGTTCGCACCATGTTCAATGATGTTCTCTGTAAATGGTTTAGTAGTGCAAACTCTTCCTCCTATTCGATTTTTAGCTTCAAGGATCTTGACATTCTGAAATCCAGCCTGCACCAAAGAGGCTGCTGCAGCCAAACCTGCAAATCCTGCACCCACCACCACAATCTTGGCGTCGCTGGACATGACAGAATGCACTCACTTGCTTTGAAAGTGATAATCTGAATGATGAACAGAGAAGGTCTGTTATTATTCTTTGAATGTACACTTTGTTATGCAATATAGGAGGGTTACTCTATAAACCCTATAAAAGATCTAATTTTAATAATTAAAAATATTACTCACATCCAGTAGTTTCATTCAGCAGTAGAAACGTTCTGGTCTCTGTAGCATGTAAGTTGACTGAGAAAATACCTGTTTAACAAGAGCAGAAGCTCACCTTTCCTGTATATAGTACAGAAGCAAGGTCACGTGATAAGGTTCCACACCCTAGGCCAACATGAGTCAGCTAGTTCTATATGAGAAAACCTGCTTTGCTTGTTTACAAATGCAATCTATACATAGCACTGATTATGTTCATAATGAAACCCACCAAGTATGTTTGTTACAAAGACAGGTCGCCTAATTAGATGTCCTCCATAAACTAAATATTTCTCTAATAGTAATACTTATTGCTAAATTTATTTAAAATACCAGAATACGGCTTTATTAAGTCTCTAATTACCAATGACTGATCCCTCTGACCAGGATACCACAGCACAAAAGCCTGTCCAGTCAGTCAAAGGAACAAAGTGGTTATCCGTGGGGTCATGTAAGTAGAAGAAGGCAGATACCACTTTCTTCCAAGTGTGTTATGCAGCCCTCTGACAAAGCATGGCCAGCAGTTTGAAAAGTAAAGGACAGTTTTACAAGGTTTGGGGGGAAGCAAGTGTTTGACTTAATAAGTCATTGCTACAGAATGTGTTGCTTACATACATTGTAAACAAGAGTCATCACACTTAATCAGAATGATGTCAGTATACCTATGATGTTAAATTTGGACAAAAATGTTGAAATGTGTATCAGTATTGCCCTGGTGGGGCAATGCAAACAGGAAGTATGGCATAAATAAATGTGACATTTTTAGAGCATTTCTTGAAACATGACAACTTGTTGTACAAATAATTTTATTAATACACTGCCTAGACCCTGGATACTTGGATAATGGAAGAAATGTAAATGTTGATTTATATAATTAATTGGGGATCACAAACGCTTGGCGAAGTTCCATCGTAAATATCAGCAGGAGGAATAACAGCTATGTTTAATAGCTAAAATTATGTAAGTAAAATAGTTTTCCACACCTACAACGTGACTCCTCAGGATTAGGACTAAAAACAGCTTTGTGAGATATAAGAAAACCACTTATTAGTTAGACTAATCAGGAAAAAAGGCTTCAATTTTCTAGGAAGCAGAAAAATTGGACTTTGAAGCAATGAAATATCATGTGTCAGGATATAGAGGGACATGCATGAAGCAATGCACCCATCATGCATAGTGGCCACTATACAAGCCTCTTAAAGCAGTGTTATGATCTGAGGTTGCTTTAGTTAGTTAGGTCCAGGCTCAGCAAATTTATGAGGCAATAAAATGAAGTCAGCTGACGACCTGCATGTAATGAATGACCAGGTTATCACACGTATGCATTTCTTCCCTGATGGCAGGGCCATATTCCAGGACTCCCCCTTCGAATTAATGGTTCTGAAAGCATTAAGCATCATTGTCACACATGAACTGGCCACCACATTGTGTGTTGTAATCGAAGCTAAAAGAAGTCAAATTAACTAAAATGTTAGAGTATATCTCTTTTTTTCAGCCATCCTAATTAATTATTAAAAACATGACTACTAAACTTCCAATTCTTTCACATCCATAAATTTAATCATTATCTCGATCAATCATTATGATAAGGATTTTTTAATTCTTTATATGACTGAGAGTATAAATATAAAGGGCAAATATTAGCTAGTAAATGTTACTTGCATCAAGTTGTTTGTTGTTGTAAACTGACACCTTTTTAGTAAATGTTACATGACAGCAAGCTAATATGAAAAACTTAAGTCAACATGTCACCTAACTCAGTAGAACAAAACTTCTGCTTTATATGTTTGCAAATATATGTATCATTTTAAAAATAATTTAACCCATTTATGTTTTTATATACAGTATATTCTTGTCACCTTAATTAGATGTACAGTAATAATTAAACTTACAAATGTATACCAGTGACCTAACTGTAGTTCTGAAGAACTGGGGCTCTGAACAGTTTGGCTATTCTCCTGCTCATAGTAATTCTGTAATGCCTATAGATCATGCCAATTAACAAATAAATCTGATGTCTTTAAGTAGGGAGGTCTCTGGGCTGAACTTGATCTCACAAGGAATCGATTGGGGGACCTTATTCACAATCTTCTTCATCTTCTTTACTGCTTTATCCTGTGTACAGGATCACAGGGGGCCTGGAGCCTATCCTAGGAGATTTAGGCACAAGGCAGGATACACACTGGACCCTGGGGGCCTATCCATCGCAGGGCACACACACACACTATGGGCAATTCAGGAAAGTCAATTAACCTAACCTTCATGTCTTTGGACAGTGGGAGGAAACCCACCAAGCACAGGGAGAACATGCAAACTCCACACACGCACACGCACGCACACACACACACACACACACACACACACACACACACACCCGTGGCGAAAATCGAATCCTCGACCCTAAGGGTGCAAGACCACAGTCCTAACCATTACGCCAACATGCTGCCCTGGTACACAGTTTGATAAATAAAACTGTCATATACCGTAAGGCATATTAGTCAAGACAACTCTGACCAGCGTTTACTCACCTCTGACTAGTAGGTCGCCTGCTATTTTCAATTGAAAGTAGATAAATCTTGCTGTCGCTATATGTTTCCAAATTGCATCGTGTGCTAGTTTGCATATTGACTGCGTCATCACACAGTATTTGCATAGCAAATGCTGAGTGATGACGCATACAGCAACCGACATTAGGTCGGAGCCTGGCACCATATTACTAAACTCAATAACGAACAGATGCTGTTGGCTGTTTTTCAATCTCCAGTCCAAACGGCAAAAGAAATAAGCCTTCAGTTCAGCGGCAATGTTGTCTTAAACCTGTCATATAAAATCCACATGTGAAAAGGTAGAAGATATTTATTGTATTATTGTTATTGCTTTTAAATATACTTGATGTAATTTATATAAATAAATAATTATATTTAGTATTGTTGTACAAAAGTTGTGGTATAAATGTTGTACATTTATACTGGAAATTAAATTATTTTATGTTTAATAAAATTGGCTCGTAAACCAAAACAAATTTTCCCATAAGAAATAATGGAAACTCAAATTATTCGTTTCACAGCCCCAAAAAATAAATACATAAACATAATTAACATACAATATAAAGTAAGAATTAAACAAATTAACCTGCAATTTACCTTTAAAAAAAAAAAAGGAAAAATAAATCCCGACAGATACGTGTTTCTGTTTATGCGTGCAGGCGCTGTGTGTGTGTGTGTTTCTCACTCTTGTGCTGCGGAGTGTGTGCATGCGCGTAATTTGACACCGTGCCGGTTCACACACTCCCTCGCCTTTTAGTGTCTTTGTTTGTGTGACACACACCGCACACACTTAATGACAGAGAGGGATAAAATGGATTTTTAACCTCTAATGAGACTTTTTTTTGCTTTACACGCGCGTACACGTGTGTTATAAGAAACAGTACACGCGCGCTGTACACATGCACTTTCAAACACAAAATAAAATATGTTTTACACACACACACACACACACGTGGTCAGTGTTATAGTAAACAGTACACTCGTGCACGGATGTTGATTATACCAGTAAAAGATCCAGCAGGGGAGACGATTACCCACAATTCTGCAGCGCAAGAGAGAGAAAAACTGTTGGCTCAGTTGTGATCACGTGATGCTCGGCGTCAAAACAAGAAGCGCAGGCAGGATACATGATAATCGGTACTCGTAAACCAAGACTTGTTCGTTTTTCAAGTCAAAACTTATTAAAAATCTTTGACACTGTATTCTAATTTTATTCTCTCTATTCCACATTATAATGCAGTTCAGTGTAACTGAAAACAACTGAAATGATCTGGAATTAAATAATTTATCATAACACGCCTAGAGAAAACATTAAAGGTAGCATCAAATGATTGATAAATCAATGGCTGGCATAACTAACAGCTAATTAATTAATAAAGCCACATACCAATCAGATCCAAAACTCCATATATTTAAGTTCAAATACAACTTAGTTTATGAAAAAAAAAATCCTTTACGTTGTATCAGTGTTGGTCCTCTAGACAGAGTGTTTAATGAGTGTACTGGTTGATGAGTCTCTGTGCTTCTCTGATCCCTGACAGATAGGCTCCATGGGTGGTGGTGTAGAAGTTCAGATGAGTTGCTTCACCTGCAAACAGTACCTGCAAAGGCTTCAAACACACGAACAATCATCCAGCTTAGTACTGATCATACATGTGAAACATATACATCACCCAGCCAAAGATAGCTACATAGAAGTGCAATCAGCAATATAACACTAAGACATTATGGTAAATCAAAAAATTTAAGATATACCTTGCTCTCTGGGACTTGACTACAAGAAGGAAGAGGTGATGCCAGTGCCTCATGCTCTTTCACCCCATTTACCCAGTGAGGAATGAATGTATAGGAGCCTAGGACATTTGGGTCATGACCCCACCTTGAGATCAGAACTTGGGACACTTCAGGAACAGACCAGCCAGTGAAGGACCTGAGCAATCTTTGGGAAATAAAAAGAGCCTATCTATAAGGCAACATTTATAAACATACTAGCAACTAATAACATTTCTAAAAATATAATTGTATAGATTTTACCTCACACAGACATCCCCAATCTCTCTGTCCTGCAGCGTCTCCATATGAATAGCCTCTCTGCCTGTGATCCAGCCACAGAGCACTGTAGGGTGACGAGCCACAGCATCAAACCCACAGATCTTTTTAAACCAGGTCTCTTTCCAGACCTCATCTTCTTTTTGCTTGCTATAGACTGTCTTATCTTCAGGTCCCTCATTCCACACAAGCTGGATTCCTGCACAGTCTTCTGGCCAAAATCGTTGACTAAAACACAAGAAGATCTTGTCCACTGTGCCAAAGCCTAGTCTCTCGATAGCACCCAGCTTTGGTTTTGGTAAGGCAGGTTCAAACATGGTTCTTGCTTGTTGTTTTAAAACCCCCAAAGATACAGTCACAATCACATGGTCAGCTTCAATGATCTGATCGTCTTGACAGATCACTCTAACAGGATGGTTTTGTTCTTTGCCCTCGTTGGCATTAGAGTTTGTTTTCAAGTCCCAATGGATGCTTTTCACTGCTGTATTGGTCAATATAGTTCCTGAAGGTAGATCTTTCAGAAGATGATCTAAAATTGCCTGATAACCCCCAGGGCCCAGGGAGTTAAAAAAGCCTCCCTCAAGAGCAATGTAGTAACCAATCTGAGATGCAGACACTTCATATAGAGAGGAAGCAGCCTCATCTGTGCATTCACTTCTTTTACACCACTCGAAAATATTTGATCCACCTTCTGAGGTAGCTAAAGGTGATTTAGCAAAGGACACATCAAGGTAGTCTCCAAAACTTAGAGCTCTGTGTTCATCCTCCAGCTCTGATTCAAAGGCTTTTGAGGTGAGTTTACTAAACAGGGAACACACCTGATCAACAGTGTCAGTTGAAATCTGTTTTCCACCCTCCATGAAAAAGTAATCACGTGGTGTAATAGAGTGGGGCAAGCACATCGACATGCTTGCTGCTCTGGCCTCAGCCAGCAAGCCTTGCTCTTTGGCTAACTGGTAGAGAGGATTCCCATCCTGTCCATGGATCCAGTTCGCACCAACTTCAATAATGTTCTCTGTAAATGGTTTAGTAGTGAAAATTCTTCCACCTACTCGCTCTTTAGCTTCAAGTATCTTGACATTCTGAAATCCAGCCTGGACCAAAGAGGCTGCTGCAGCCAAACCTGCAAATCCTGCACCCACCACCACAACCTTGGTGTCTTTAGAAATAGTATACATACTCCCTATTTAAGGAAGCTGTAGCAGAAATGAAAATTAAGGTTTAATCTTAGCATATAATTTACTCCATCTGTCAGTTTAGTTATTTGGTTAACTTAAAAGATGGTACTTACATAAGAATTCAGTGAATAATACTGATGGCACTTCTCTAGCAAAGTTAGCTGCCAGCTTCGAAAATGACCTTTGGAATACACAGACTGCACTGTAAGCTACATATAATAAAGTTTACGTTCATGTCAATCATAGCTAATGATCTACCTGTGTTCCCTCTTTATTGGTCTGGTTATAGATTTGTCATATGTATATGTTTTATCATGACGCAATACATTTTAATCGGTAGCAAAGACTATTTTATCCAATTCAGTTCTGTTTGTATACCTCTTTCATCAATAGTTATTCTCACAAAGCAGCATTTCAGAAATCCGATCACAGATTTAGCTTCCGAGGGATCAGGCTGAAGGTGATGATGGCAAGGAAAAACACCCTAAAAACTCTAAAGAAACCCCATCTTCTTCTTAAATCAAATAATTGAATTATAAATAGTTACTCTTCCATAGTTTATATATGGATCATTCTACAAAAATGGTGGAAAGTGCTGTCACTTAGTTTTGCTAATGCCAAAATCATTTAAATTAATATAACAAACACATTACTTGTATATGCTCAGAAAACATATGTTCAATCATGAAATGTCTTACTTTAATGTTCAATATTCAATTGTAGCATTTTTTTTTTAAAGGCCAAGTTCAAAGAAATGTTGTCACTATGATCATACAAGTAAGGGGAACCATATACTTTTCATCTAAAAATATTTTTTCATGAAATAAATCTGATTCACAATAACGTCAATATCTTATAAAACAAGTGAAACACTAAAATCATAAAACAATAACTGATTATGGTTAATAATATGAAACAAATATCAGTCACCCCAAACCGTCACAAAGAGAGTTTTATTTTGAAATATGTTTGACAATTTGGAATTGTTCCTGAGTCAGATGTTACTAGATGAAGAGCACTAGCCAAATGTAAAAGGTATGCCAGATGTCTCTCTTTGTTTAAAATTATCATGATTTATTTAGCAATTTCATGCAAAGCTTTTAAGTCCATTGATGGTGTAACTCATTTTGTAATTAGAACTGTTAAAAATTGGACATAAATTACATCTAACTGGACTAATTACATTTAATAATTAATTGACATTTAACACCATTAAATGTAGTCTTATGCAAACGTTTAGGCACCCCTTGATAACAGATTTTGGTGATTTTTTTTAAATTGACTGTCCCTCTTGGAAATAGAAAAAATGCCCAATATTTTCAGCAAACATTGATGCATAGTTACTTTTTATGCCATAAATTGAATAAACGTTTGGGCACCCTAAGAGTTCCAGAGTCTCAGATTCTTTTTACAAGGTTTCAGACATTAATCAGCTCGTTAGATCTGATATATGGCAACAGCTGTGATTAGTAAATGCCAGTTTCAAAGCTTTACAAATACTTTGATTACTTGCAGACACTCAACAACCATGGGTTCCTCTAAGCAGCTGTATAAGACTCTGAAAATGAAAGATATTGATGCCCACAATGCAGGAGAAGGCTACAAAAAGATAGCAAAGCGTTGTCAGCTTGCAGTTTCCACAGTGAGAAATGTAATTAAAAGATGGCAGTTCAGGGGAACTGTGGAGGTCAAGATGAGATTTGGAAGACCAAGAAAACTCTCTGAGAGAACTGCTCGTATGCTGGTCAGAAAGACAAATCAAAACCCCCATTTGACTGCAAAAAATGAAGATTTTTTGCAGTCAAATGCATGAAGATTTAGCAGACTCAGGAGTGGTGGTGCACCGTTCCACAAGACCTTCATGGAAGAGTCAGCAGAAGAAAGCCATACCTGCGTCCCCATCATAAAATCCAACATCAGAAGTATGCAACAGAACATCTAAAGAAGCCTGATGCATTTTGGAAACAAGTGCTGTGGACTGATGAAGTTAAAATAGAACTCCCTGGCCAAAATCAGCAAAGGCATGTTTGGAGAAAAAAGGATCAGTATTTCATGAAAATAACACCCTGCCAACTATTAAGCATAGGGGCGGATCTATGGGGTTGTGTTGCAGCCAGTGGCACAGGAAACATTGCACGGGTGGAGGGAGGAATGGATTCCACTAAATACCAGCAAATTCTGGAAGCAAACATTACACCATCTGTAAAAAAGCTGAAAAGAGGATGGCTTCTACAACAGGATAATGATCCTAAACATACCTCGAAATCCACTATGGAATACCTCAAGAGACGCAAGCTGAAGGTTTTGGAATGGCCATCACAGTCCCCTGATTTAAACATCATCAAATATCAGAATTTGTGGGTAGATCTTAAAAGAGCTGTACAAGCAAGACGATCAAAGAATATTACAGAACTAGAAGCCTTTTGCAAGGTAGAATGGGAGAATATCCCAAGTACAAGAATTGAAAGACTTTTAGCTGGCTATAAAAAGCATTTGCAAGCTGTGATACAGTATCTGCCAGAGGAGGTGTTACTAAGTGCTGATTATGTAGGGTGCCCAAACTTTTGCACAGTGCCATAATAATGTTTTTTTTATTTTTATCTTTGTTCCACTTATTACATAAAACGTAACTATGCATCAATGTTTGCTGAAAATATTATGCATTATTTTTCCATTTCCAAGTGACTGTTAACATCTTTTCAGTAAAAAAAAATTAAAAATCACCCAAATCTGTTGTGTGCGTGTGTGTAATGTAACAGTATATATATATATATATGCATGCACTTTTTGTGGATTCATAAAGTTTAAAAGTAGGTCTAGGTGTGAAAAGCAATGCATTTCAGAAGATTTTTATGGTCTAAATGCCACATTTTCTGTAGAATGACCCATTTATTTAAAAAAATGTCAAATAGTAATTTGTTACAATTTTGAGCATCCCGAATGGGAAACACGTGCAAATACGGGTTAAGCAGATGAAATCTCAGGTTGAATAACGGATATCCTGAGGACTTTGTGTGGCCAGATCAGGCATGTCAAATTTGTTTCAGTGGCACAAGTTCAGTGTAGATCTAATCAGGGTTGCCAAATACGTGTGCCATGTAATCCCTCTTTTACTTCTTTTACTTCATGCTAATTAAGCAAATGTCTGGTCACAGTAAGTGTACAGAAACAACAAAAACGTAACAGAAACAACATAAACTTAACATTCATCCACTGTCTTAGCAACTACACATGAAAGTTAATGTTTTCGTTATACGTTTGTTTTTCTCCTGGTAAGTTGGATTCGCGATGGCAACGAACTGACTAGTAACGTTAAATATGTTCAATAGACTTGCTTGCGAATGTTTTAAAAGCAGTTGTAAAATTCCAAATGTTTATTCACGTCCATAAAACACCGGAAACATGAATTCATCTGTAAAATACCACAACGTTCTGTGAAGTCGCATTTCCGGTCCGTAGATTTCAGTCCCTGACAGAAACAGCGTGAATTATTTCTTCGATTAACGTTCCGGTTATACGGAATGAAAATGCCGGAGTTTAAAATGTTAATATTTTGATTTGCGCAAATAAATGCGAATATGATATAGATTAGTTTTAATATATACTGCGGAGATACAACATGATTTCTATAATACGGACACATATAGCTGAACGTTGTCCTGTTAGTCACCTTGTAAGGCACCACGCGGACGGGCAATGACCACCTCACTGAGAACACACCGACTTCTGTTAACTTGTAGCTGTTTATAAAGTCACGCTTTGGTTACATTGTTACAATGGTTGTAGTCCTGCGAAATCTTCAAAGCGTTGTTTCGCTCCGACGCGCCAGGCTGCGCAGAGACGTGGAGACGCTGAAACGCATCTTGGGTGTCAAGAGATTCGACCTGGGCATCGTGTGTGTGGACAACCGCAAGATCCAGCACATTAACAACATCTACAGGAAAAAGAACACGCCTACAGATGTGCTCTCATTCCCCTTTTATGAGGTGAGGTAAAGCCTCTCAAAATGGGGGGGGAAAAATGCTCATTTAATTTTAAAAAATAAATAAATAACGGTTCTATTCCCAAGGACCTAAGGCCAGGGAGGCTCCCATGTGCCCTTCACAGAGATGAATATAACCTGGGAGATATTTTCCTGGGAGTAGAATATATAATGCACCAATGTCGAGAAAGATCCTGGGATTTTCACGGAACTCTCACAGTAAGTCTATTAAACATTATCTTATAGTAAAAGATCCTTAAAGGGTTTACAAGACACATTGTCTACTGTTGTCCAACAGGTGGTAGCTGCACATGGAATCTGTCACTTGCTCGGGTACAGACATGAGACCGAGGAGGAGTGGGATGAGGTAATAACATCAGAGACACTTACTCATCATGTATAGTAGTTTATCCTGTATACAGGGTCACGGAGAGGACTTGGGCACCAGGCGGGGTACACACATCCACGCACTCCTTCATGAACTACAGGCAATTTGGAAATGGCAGTTACCCTAATCTGCATGTCTTTGGACTGTGGGAGGAAACCAGAGTACGAGGAGGGAAACCCACAAAGCACACAGAACAAAAACATGCAAGCTCCATGCACACAGTCCCCGAGGCGTGAATCAAACCCGAACCCTGGAGGTGCAAAGCGACAGTGCTAACCACTGAGGCACCGTGCCGCCGTCAAGGAGACACATAACGATAAATCGTCCAGATAAAGCTTAAGATGTTTACAGATTGCACAAGAGTAATTTATCATTTTCTAGATCATTTCTGAGAAAATTTCAGCACAAAGTCTTGCCCCAGCGTAAACATTTAATCTATAATGACAACATAAAGAATTGCTGTTACAGGATAATAATGATAGAAAAATTTAATGCACTACCATGCACAATCCAAACAATTGCAATCAATTTCAATGTAGTACTGCTCCCACACTGGAGGGGGGAGGGGGGGGGGGGGGATCAATATCTAAGTCTTATCTAAAAAAACGTAGCCTTCTCCTTTACCGTGAAGAGAGATCTTGTCCCTGCTTACCAGTCAATCTTCCTCAGTATCCTATACCCTTCAACTGTGGCTAGTGACTGAATGTGTCATTCCCTCATCAACCATGGTCTCTCCAAGTTAACAAGAACAAAACAGCCTGCTATTACTGACAAAACAAAAGTCAGTTTTCCTGAAAACTGTAATGGTTAAAAAAAAATAAAATGAAAAAGTTACCAAGAGAGTGACATTGGATGCTCAAATATTTACCTACCTACAGAACTGTCATACCAGTTACATGCATTTCATTATTAAATAATGTATATTTAATGTTTCTATGCTCCAATTATGTAGAGAATCTACCATGCACATCCGTCTAAATGAGATGCTAGTACAGAATCTATTTAACTTTTTGCATGAGCTTATTAATACACACCTGCTATTTGCCTTGCAAACATACCCAGAGCTACTGTTAGAATTGAGAATTTAACAGCACTGTAGTATACATGGATTGGATACTAAAAGGCAAGTTAGAAGTAATTCATCACACTGAGAAATACAACTGGGGCTACATATTCTGTAACTCAAGGAATGAGTCTGACAAGTTTGACTGTCCATGTTATTATTTTTTTTCTCCTATTGACAGATGTTTCAAAAAGAAAATTACATCCTGTGCGAGTTCAACAGACTAACCGGCAGTCATCTTGAGCCTCTAACAAAGAGATCTGCAGAAGACCGGTGACACTGGAAAGTTTGCTTAGAGGAACACTGGACTTTGAAAAAAAAGGCAAAAAAAAAAAAAAAAAAAAAAAAAAGACAATCGCCTCTATCCAACTTGCTATGTTCGTCTCTATTAGTTAATATTGAAACAATCATGTCTCTTCGATAAATAAATTTTATTTTTAAAAAGGTCTTTATGAATCCAATGACTGAACATTTTGCAACTAAAGTTTATATCACTGTTTCTATGAGAACTGTACCTTAAAATGATAGGAGATCGCTACTGTTAATATGCATAACACCTTGACACGTAAGGTAACAGAAAGCTTAAGTACACGTTCTGGAGATGAAGTTACTGAACATGGTAAAACAGAAGACAATATAAACAGAGACAAGGACTTGTGTAAATTATAAGGTCATGAAATAAATATTCATATGTTCTGACTTCACATGAATAGCTTAAGGGCTTAGGCATTGTTTCAGTCTTTTTTCTGAGGAAAATGATCCTGCACAAAATGGCTGTGCAACATACACAACATAAAGCTCTATGTAAAATTAAAAAGAAAAAAATTATTATAATTAGAGGGTCTTAAAGATGCCTCTATAAGTCTTTTTAAAAGGAAAAAAAAGACAATCTACAGTCATTTAACTTGTTAAAGTGTATTTATAAAATAGGATTAAAATAGCAATAAACAGTCATCAGTATAGCTGTGAATAGAAACTGGAACTCCCCTTCCCACTCATCGCTGTAGGACAGACATATAAAAGCCAACAGGCAACGTAAATATTGCACCACATTTCCAGCTGCATATAAAACATGAAACAGACACCCAACATCACTCAAACATACAAGAATAAATCTTTATATTCAATAGATTCAATAAAGAATTTTGGAAAATGTGAAAGAAGCCACTCAAAAGGGGCAAACACTTCCTGACCCTCAGACATTTGTTCTGAATTTAATGCATGAAGTCTCCTTCTCCACTCAGGGACTTTATTAAAGGCAATATTCAGTAAATAACTAAGAAAAACATTATATGATTTGAGGCTGAAAATCATACCTTTCAGCAACTCAAAATGCTTTCAGTTTCTTCATTTTATTTACTTTACCTTTTGCAATAAAGCTTTATATGTACATGGACTGAAACATTAATATCAGACACTTCTAGAAACAGCGACAGAGTCTCACAGAAAGGAAAACAGAAAAATAGGAGAAAGTGCCTGAAAGAGGGAGGGTGTGAGGGTGTGTGTGTGTGGTGATCAGTAGTATTGGACGGAGGTGTCTTTCCACCCTAGGCTAAGCTTATCCGTTCATCGCCAAAGCGCAGGACTCCAGTTGAAGTCTGATGTACAAAGCTATTTATAAAGGTTGCAGGACTGTGCGGCTAGCGTCAGTGCTTCCTCCTGCCTTCTCCATCTCTGACAACTCCTCAAACACGTTCCTGAACACAATACAATGATAGTCATGGCACACAAAAAACATTTGCAAGACCACAAGCAGTTTAAGAAAATGAATTTAGCATCTGACAAATATTCATGAACTAGCAACCCCAGAGGAACATCAACATTTATCTACTTATTTAATTCCCACACAAATAAAAACACATTTATCTCTTTGTCCACCCGCCCCCCCCAATACAAGACGAGAGACAGAACACAAGAAATCAGTTCTTGCAAATAGTGAATGAGGGGAGATTTACTGCCAAACATTCAGAGGGGTTACTGTGTAGGACAACTTTTATACGCGTGCGCACTGGTGATAAGCGGGTCGGGTATTTTTCCAACCCGCGGGTCCCGCTTTTATGAAATGATTTGGCCCGCCCCAGCCCGCACCGCACCACTGTATCTATTTTTACAACCCGCCCCGCGACCGTTAAATTATGTAAATTCCCGACCTCAATTTCTCCCGCACCTCGTCTTCCATCTTCACTTTTATTTCTTTGTTTTTGCTGTGACTGGCAGCGGAATTGCACGCAACATACATGGATTTTTTATTTAATTTTGTTTTTAATGACCTGCCCCAACCCGCCCCGCAAATAAAGCAGCAATTTCTTTACCCGCCCCAACCCGACCCGCGGGTTAAAAGACGACCCGCGCATCACTAGTGCACACACACGAACAGAATCATTGCTCGGTCAGCAAACTTCTTTAACAAAGAAACCTAATTACAATGCTTTTACCTCCTTTTGAGGATTTTGCATTGCAAAGTTGTACAGATTTGTGTCCCGCACTGCTAGTATTTATAACCTATATTAAGTAGGTCTTTAACCTATAGTAAATATTCACATTTTATGTGAAAATTTAATGAAGCTTTTGATCTCTATCTGCATGAAACTGGTTTGAACAGTTTCCACAAGATGGAATAACTGCATCAACATGCAGGTGCTCCTTATAAACTGGACAGTGTGCATATTGTAGGTCAACAAAATCAGTGAACACATTCAACTGGTCAGAGGAGAGAAAAAAAAAGGAAAAAGAAAAAAGCTCTGAAAAGCAGTTACAATGACAAATATTTTTTACCTTGGACTCATGTTTTGTCAAGTATTTAAGCTGTGGAAATAACCAAGATACTAGTTCATATGCCAATAGTGGTGCAACGATTAATCGACGTTATCAATTAAAATTGATAATCAGATTAGTTGGCAGCAAATTTTATTGCAGATTTGTTAATGACAATCATGATTAATTCTCATGTCAAACTATGAGCAATCTGACATGCAGGTGCTAGGCTTACTGGAGTGAAATATGTAATAGTGCAATCGTGAACACCTTAAAAACAAAAATCTTAAATGTGGAAACATTCACTAAAATGACTGTGCTGACAGGGGCATGGCTGCTTTGTGAAGGATAAGAGAATGAGGTTAGTGGGAAAGGATTCACACCGGAAAAGAATGTGAATAGTTATACTGTGTTGTTGAGTCAGGGTTCTCTTCAATGAATATTTTAAGTTAAAGTCTCTCTCTCCCACATACACACATTAATTAGCAATATTCTCCTTAGGTTTGTGTTCTTTTCTCACTTATCCCACTCTCCGGCCTTTCACTTGACCCCACTGTTCATCACAGACTTAATCTCAGTTTTCTTAACCATTGCAACTTGCATAATTAACATCAGTCATCTTTAAGATTTAATTACTGCTGCTACTGCTTTTACATTTTGTTTAAATCAGTAAAGTTAATTTAAAAGAAATTCTTAATGAAGCTTTCACCTTTATCTTGTTACCACATGCACAAAAACAACCCCAAGCTAAATTTAAAAGCTGATAGCCAAGTAAAAGCTATTGAGCAAATGTGAGAGTTGGAATCCGATTAATTGATTAATGTTTTAATTATTGAAACGATAAATCAATTATCTAAATAATTAGTTGCAGCCCGATGTGTCAACATAAATAGCATAAAGGGGCTTTCGGTGTCCGACATGAATGTTGTTTAAACACAAGTTACATCCCCAGTGGAGTTTTAAAGAGAATCCTTTCAAACTTACTCTGGCACTGTAAGTAAAATATTTAGTAAAATAATGGGTGTTTGAGCAAAGCCTTACTTGTGCATGTAGAAAAATATGTATCCACTCCTGTCTCTGTCTCGCTGAACAGTGGACTCCTGTGTACGGGACACATCTAAATCATTGTAGGTTAGCCAGGACTGCTTCTTCATGTCATACACATCACTTATGTAGTGGCCTGAACAACAGATGTAAAAGAATTTTAGCGACGCTCAGAAGAAATCTTCGTTGCACAGGCTTTGAAGGGTTACTTGTAAAATCATATCAGGATTGCTAACATAAGATTATGAGATCTAAATGTATAGCATACATATTGTTAATAGTAACAATATTATAGTTGCACACTAGAATAGTAACCAAATTGCACATTGCTCATACCCGATGATGAGCTGGTGCCGATGTGACTGACCACGCTGATGAGCCTGAAGGAGTTGGCAAGCTCTCCATTCTGCAGGAAACACATTTTGAGTCATTAAAAAAAATTTGAAATGAAAAAAAAAAAAAAAAAAAGCAGGAGAGGAATGTGATCCATCACTAGTGAGCACATACTTCAGCATTTCTCTTCAACTCCTCAGCCTCTGCTTCACTGTACTCCATTTCTAGAGCATCCTCATTTCCCGAGTCATCATCAGAGCACAAAAGATCAGGAAGAGAGCTGTTGAACTCTGGGAAAACCAAAATACCAGATAAATAATGCTAAACAGTGAATGCATGCAAACCATCTTGGCAAACAAGATATTTATTCAGTACTTCTCTACCTTGCAAGCTGAGCTCTGTTGCTCTCTTCAGCTCGTCGTCCTCCCTCATCTCTCTTGCCTCCTGTGCATGCAACAGATAAGTAGCTTGCTACTTGTCCCAAACAACAAACAGAAAAGACCCACATAAGTGACAAGTCAAACGTGTGAAAAGGGTAAAAGACATACATGTTCCTGCAGACTCTGAGCAAGTGCCTGCTGTAACTCCTGCTCCTCACGCTCTTGGTCCAAACTGTACTGCTGCGCCCAATCTAGCTCAACTTGTCCACCATCTGGAGTCTGGTTCTCTTTGTTATCATCCATGGTCAGGTCCAAAGAGCCCAGCATGTCTAAGGTAAACGATCACAAAAACGCATACACATACTCATGTTTTTATGTACAACATTGAGCTGTAAGGCAGAATCTGTAGGACATACACTGCCTGGCCGGGAAAAAAAAAGTTGCACATACACATCAGGTGACCAGTTCATGTGTGAAAATGATTCCTCATGCTCCCAGACCCCCTTTTCCCAATACGAGTCCTGGAATATGCCCGTGTCATCAAAGGATGACAATCTCCATCGATGTGATGGGTCATGCAGTAAATTCAGGTCTTCAGCTGACTTCATTTTATTGCCACATAAAATTGCTGAGCCTAGACCAGACCAACTGTAGCAGACCCAGATAACACTGCCTCCTACGGCTTGTACAGTTGCACTACGCATGATCTGTACATTGCTTCATGCACCTTCCTTCTTATCCTGATGCCCTATTCACTCTGGGATAGAGTCAATCTGAACCAAGGTTATAATAGTTTCCAGGGAATATTTTCCCATTTTGATTCATATACATTCACATTCCAAAAATTTGAGAGTTACATTATTATTTATTTTCTTATTTTAGCTAGTTCTATAGCAACTATTAGTAGTTTAATTTTAGTTTTTAATGTTCTGTGGTAGGGGTGGGCAATATAACCAAAATCTTCTATCACGGTAGAAGCAATTTTCTACCTCGATAACGATATATATCACAATATAGCAATTTG
>JAQMYG010000035.1:23324374-23336075 GCA_030014215.1 Clariallabes teugelsi | reverse complement strand
TTTAAGGTCACAGTTCTAAAAACGCAGGACACTAAAGAGACTTGTCTACCGACTGTGAAAAACACCCAAAGAAAGATTTTTTTGCTGAGTATATATGCAAGAGCAAAGAAAGCAGGAAAGGGGGCTTTAAGGAGCTGAGATGTGAACCTGTGGATTAGCTGATTAATTGACTTAAGAAGGGAGTTTTAATTGACTTAAGAAGGGAGTTTACCTTAGTGGTATGATGTAGATTGGTTCTGTCACTGTACTGTCACTTACTATTCAATATCGCGGCATGGTGGCTTAGTGTTAGCACTGTAGCCAGGGTACAGGTTTGATTCCTGCCTCGGGTCTGTGTGCATGGAGCATACATACAGTATATTCATATACTCATTTACTTAGCTATTCCACCTACTGGCATGTTTTGGGGAATTGGGGGAAAAAACAGACCCAGGATCAAACCCAGAAGTCTGAAGTTAAGTTGTCCTACCAGTCCTAAGCAGTCCTACCAGCTGTGCATTGTACCTTCCCAGTAAAGTGCTATCTTTTTAAAATCTTTGTCATGCTACTATTCTAAGAAAAGATAGTGAGTGTCAAACTATATTACAATGAATAAATTAGTCACCTTTTAAAATGTAAATAGCTAAAGCCCAATTTACATTGATTGACAAAATAGTAATCAAGCACTATAATATTTCAGTAATGCACAATAGAAAAGTGGTAGATTAGAGGGTGAGGAATAGTGGAATTAGTTGCCATTATGACTACTACTGCCCTTCCCTTTTCCCTTCTTTCTGCTCTTTTCAATTACCTGGCAGGAAACAAATTTTTGTTAAAGCAAAGAAATTCTATGTAAAAATGATGTTTTAATAATTTATAAGAAATATATATGCAATACCTGCTTGTCCTCAGCCCTTTGTTTTGCCTCTCTTTATGCCTACATTTTTGTGCACACTGCATAGTTAAACTTTAGGTTGGAAAGCTTGGTTGATTGGTCAAAAACAGGACAAGTAATTTGGAAAAATTTTGTTCTTCACCTGTGCTTTCATGGCATGACTCCCACTAGATGTCAATGAATCTCCTCAATTATATAAATGTAAACAACCAGCATTATACTTACTGCATCATAACGACCAAAGAATGGCATATTTTCATTTCAAAAGATATGGTTAGTAACACAGTAGTAATGCATGCTGAATTACAGGCAGAAAAACTGATGACTCAGTGATGAGTGGAAAAAAAAGAAAGTGGAAGTGGTGAGGATGGAGTCTGAAGGGAAAGGAGGAGGGATGAAGGGATGAAGACAGACTGCAGAGAGAGGAAAGCGTCACTGGGAACACTTAGCACTCTCAGTCCTCCGTGTATGGGTGTGTGTGCAGTCAGACAGGCTTCCCTTTGTGTTTTTGGCTTACTTTTACTCTCGAACACCTAACTGGATAAAAAGGGTGCTTTTCCCTTGGGTGAGTGACTTAGCTGTTTTTTTCCTTTAAGCTGTTTGTCTTTGACTTCTAATTGTTAGGATAAAAAATATCAGCAATAAATTTCAGTCTGTCATTAGATGTATGGGGAAAGTCTACACGGGAACAGTTTTTGATTACAGGTTACTGTAGACACAGTATAATAGCATTCAGTGTCAGTTTACAATATTTAGGTCACACTGGAAAGCTTCTGCAAATGGATTACTTGTCTCCCTGTTTAAAACCTCTTGAGAACCTCATATGAAGACATGGCATTTTCTCCCAGCTTCATTGTTTATATATTCATGTACCACCCACATATGAGAACTGTTAGGTATAATTATTTTGCCAAACTTCTTTCTGGTTGAGCACATTGATTAAATGTATAGTTATCAGCTATGAATAAAGAGAAACAGTTAGTAGGAATTGCAATGTACACAACAGTAGAGTCCAGGTCTTAGGAGGTTTTAAGAGATATATTTAGCCCAAGCTTATGACTCTGCACTCTTGTGCTTGATATACTAACTAGACAGGACCTTATATTGGCTTAATTTTTAATTCTGGACAAATACAGATGTAATTCTTGTAATATTTTGTCCAAGACAGAATATTAGTGCAAACAATATGATTCCAGTGTGCATTGTAGTGTATGAAACAAGAAGATAAGTCTTCTAGCTGAGTATTTCTTTATCATCTTCATTCAAAAAGATCACAAGAAAAATAACAACATATGGTTGTAAACATACACCATACTCTTTCATTCTCAATGAATTTTTCCATGAATGCTTTTGTGCTAGGTAGTCAGTCTGAAGGTTAGATAAACTTAATATAAATTCATAAATAAATAATCATGACTAATTCATATGTTAAAACTATGATTGTGTCCTCCTGCCAACCATGTAGTCATAGTACATTAATTTTTCAATTTTCCAATGAGCTCCTGAATTTACATTATACAAATAAAAGTTAATAATGTATGTCAACGTCCACAGATACTTCATATTTGAGAAATGGAATGTCCGCAAGGAGTCTGTAAGTTGGTACCACCAAAGGTTTCATTATATCCTTTTTGATATTATTAATCCAATAATATAAGTAACATGAACTGTCAAATGTGCATTATGGACATATTTTATTCCACACTCTTTCAGGTGTTCAAAGTAATGCCAATCTTGAAATCATGAAGGCCGGAAGTGTTCTGAGGAAAGCAAAATCTCGTATGTGGAAAGGACACCGCCACTACAAATTGCAGGATGATGGCAAGACTGTCATGTACAAATCCAGTTGGGCTATAAACTCTTATTCAACTTGTAGGTACTCCAGCCAGGAAGGCTATTATCAGTATGCATGTGAAAAAACATCATGGGCAGCACGGTGGCTAAGTGGTTAGCACTGTTACTTTGCACCTCCAGGCTCCGTTTTCAAATTCAGGGTTTCTTCCAAGTACTCTGGTTTCCTCCCACAGTCCAAAGACATGCAGATTAGGCTAATTGGTGTTCACAAATTGCCCATAGTCTGTGTATGTGTGTGTTTGTGTACGCACGTGTGTTTCTATGCCGATGGGTTGGCACCCGTTCCAGGATGTACCCCGCCTCGTGCCCCAAGTTTCCTGGAATAGGCTCCAGGCCCCCTGCGATCCTGTATACAGGATTAAGGGGTATAAACGATAAATGAGAGGGTTACTCCTGTATTCATACAGACTGATGTAGAGTACTTACATATAATCAAAATAAAACTACAAATATGGCATGTTATAGCAAGTAGTAATAGTAATTAATGATGTGTAGGTGGCAGTAACGCCCTAAGTTCAAATAATTAACAACATTTAATACCATAACAACATTTAATTTATGTTAATGTTATTTAATTATTTTTTAACTCGTGAAACAAATATTGACAATATGGAACAAATATTGACTAATGCATATGAATGTAGAATGTAGTCAAATATCTGTTAGCATATGTTAAATTACTTTTTACCTTATCACTACTCAAGAAATGCATTTAGTAACACTAAAAATAGTTCTTATATATTATATTATTATATCTTATATCTTATATTGTTGGGTGTTAAAGAGGAACATCTCTGCCCCCACCCCTTAAATCTTAATTTAATCTCTGGTTACAATGCATTGTACTATAAACTGTAGACTGTAATTTCAGACTGTACTATTTTACTGTGAACTTCCTGACACCTAGAACAATGTATGTTTCATTGCTGCAGTTATGCATGCAAGCTATAAGCAGTGGAAGTTGGCTGAGGAAGATGGTTGTGTGGTTTGTGAATTCTTTCAAGCTGACACTGTTGAACCCTTGAGAAATAGATCTTGATTCAATTCAATTCAATTCAATTCAATTTTATTTGTATAGCGCTTTTAGCAATTGTCATTGCCTCAAAGCAGCTTCACACAATCAAAAGAATTATTTAAGTTTGTATGGAATGTGAATGCGCTTGATCTGCTTGGTTCGCTTTACTCAGCCAAATGAGTCAATATAAATGCATTATTCCCCCAGTCTCTGTGGGTGATGTGGAGGCAGTGCGAGAGGGCCATCAGTCTGAAGTGTTCCTCAGTATGCCAGAAGAATTCCCCCCAGAATGCTGCTTCACCCTAGTGTTTCGAGGCCGTCGCGGGAACCTGGACCTTGTTGCCTCATCACCTGAGGAGGCCCAGGCTTGGATTCAGGGCATGCGAATGCTTATAGAGAACCTGCAAAACATGGATGAGTGTGAAAGGCTTGACCAGTATCTTTTTTATATACATCTGATGTCTTTTTGATATGTTCAGCAGAGGTTCAGTCATGTTGAATTTGCACTGTGCCAAATCGAGAATGATCAGAATATGAATATGACAGATGAAATTGTTTTCCTTGAACAATCTCTCTATTCAGATGGGTCTCTGATTTGTTTATGACAGCTGACAAAAACAAAGATGGAAGGATAAGTTTTAAGGAGGTAAAAAGGCTGCTGAAGCTTATGAACTTAGACATGAATGAGCTCCATGCAAATGCTCTTTTCACGGTGAGGAGATGTGGAATGATTGAAATGCATTTTTATTTAATTACGCATAATAAAGAATATAACCTTGTATAATATTAACAGGTCACTAACTACTAAGACTTTCATATAGAGTGAAATACATCATTTATACCATAGTCCTGTTGAGTTCTTGATTCTGATTGGTGAAAAGGTGTTAATTTATTTTTTATGCTTATTACAGCGGCTCAGACAATAGTGCCAGCTGCGATTTGGTTATGAAGGTTCTTATATCATATAGGGATGATTTTCTATATTTCTCCTTCCTTTTCTTTCCTGTACTCCTCTTGACACAGATGTCTGATGTGAGCCAGACAGGCACGCTAGATGCTGAAGAATTTTTCCACTTCTATAAGATGCTTACACAGAGGAAGGAAATTATAGAGTTATTCCAGGAATACTCCAGTGATGGACAGGTGCTTTCCCACTGTGACCTGGAGGAGTTTCTGAGAGAGGAACAGCTGGAGGGCGAGAGAAGTCAAGAACATGCTCTTGAGTTGATCCACCAATATGAACCGTCAAATACTGGTAGTGTCCCCTTAGGGCATCTTAGTTTTAACATTTGCATGACTTGCTTAAGGAATGTAAATGAATGAAAATACATAAAATTACTAGAGAAATATATAGTGCTTATCAAAAACACATCTAGAACCATTTAGTACTATTGGAGTCTGCAACATATAATACTAAGCACTGCCAATGTCTGAGCTTAGAGCAGTCAACATCCATTAAGTCAGAACACTTATAATAACACTATAATGCATTTAGCTGAAGTACTTATGGATTTTATTGAACTTATGTTAAAAGTTTATTCAATGGTTTCTTTTTCTGTTTGTTTTTTTAAGCTAAATCCCACCAGGTCTTGTCAGTTGATGGATTTCTGATGTACCTGACATCTACTGAATGCTGCATCTTCAACTCAGAACACAAGCACTTATATCAAGATATGACCCAGCCTCTTAATCATTACTTCATCTCGTCCTCACACAACACATACCTTTTGGATGACCAACTGAAAGGGAGAAGCAGTGTGGAAGCATACATTAAGTAAAATCCACATTTTTTACTATTGCATGCTGATTTTGATTAAATAGCTCTGGGAAGGACTTTTTCAATACTTAGTGTAAAAGTGCTTAGTCAGTCATGGGGCAGCATCGCAATGCATGGAATCACCCAGATACAGGAAAAATGTGATCTCAGTAACCTTTACCAGGGACCCTGTGGGAACAGATTTTCTAAAACTGAACAGTGTTTTTGTTTAGGATTCTGGGATACTTTTCTGCTCATCATTGTTTTGAAGAGTGATCATATAGCCTTTCTTTTCCTCTTTCCCTCTAACAATGTGGCCATAGAACAGTCATTTAGTTAATCTTTTTTTTTCTATATAAGATTATGAGCATGTTGTGTGTGAAAATCTGAGAGAAGTTTCTAAAATACTCAAACCAGTCCATCTAATAACACCAACTATATCAGTATTATTGAGATCTGCCATTCTCATTTTGGCCTTTCATGTGACCTTTACCTACATGGTTGAATGCATTGCGCTGTTTCCACGTGATTGCCATATAACTGCATGAATGAGCAGGTAGGCAGGTGTTTCTGTTATAATAGTAAATTAGTGTAATATAAAAGTTTTATGAAATTCTAGTCAAATGCACCAGTCCTGTTTTGAAAGAGCTGGTTTCCTCTATATAGGGCTCTAAAACGAGGTTGTCGCTGTGTGGAGGTGGACTGCTGGGATGGCCCTAATGGAGAACCCATTGTTTACCATGGACACACTTTAACATCCAAGATTCTGTTCAAAGATGTAATCTCCACAGTGGCGAAATACGCCTTTGAGGTGATTTGGGGATTCAGTCAAATCATGAAAATGCTCTGACAATTATACAAGCTAGAGTAATTAGTTTTAGAGTAATTATTTCATAATGTATTAATCTACCATTACATTTTAGGCATCAGAATACCCGCTCATTTTGTCAATTGAAAACCACTGCAGCATTGAACAACAGACAATCATGGCTGAGCTCATAAAGAATATCCTTGGTGATATGCTGCTAAAGACTACAGTAGATGGAAAAGTGCCCAGTATGCTGCCATCACCAGAGGTGAGCTCGGATTCAGCATCTTTTACCACAGTAACCTAATGTGTTTTTTCACTAATTGGTGGACATCTTAAGTAAGTTTTATCCAGGTATTGGTGACATAAATTCCGGAAGTGATGTATTGATCCGACATAAAGTATCAATATTGGGGTTGATGTGACAGTATTTCTGCCATGAATACGTGTTATGTAATTAACATAAAACAGATTTTATGAACACAATATACACAGTGTACCATAGCCCATTGCAAGCTCACCCATGAGTTTATGCATAACTTGACAACAGAGGTTTTCAGAGGGCATCATATCAGTATCAGTTATCAAACAATCACTGGCTTCCACTGAAAAGGAAAATGGCATGTTTTAATGTTCTAATGTTCCGTAATGGATTTCTGCAACATTAAGAATTCAAAGACCTTGACATAGAGAGCAGTTATGCCTACGAGAGCTCTGGCATTGAAAGGTTTTCTGTCTTAAATAAATAAATATTTGTTGTGATAATGTCCAATCAGTTTCTTTGAGTCATTTACGAAATAACTTTTATTGTACAAATGTTTTCAGGAACTTAAGGGGAAAATCCTTTTGAAAGGAAAGAAGATTGGAGAACTGGAGGAGTGCTTAGATGTTGACAATCTAGAAAGCAGTGATGCAAGTGATGAAGATAAAGCTGTGGACAAGGACAATCAGGCCACAGAGAGCAGGGTAGATAAATCTGCACACTGTCATTGTAAGGTTTATAGGTTTTTTCACACTTTATTTAGATATTGAAAAAATCATATTTATACAGGAAGCGTAAAAAGGTATAGGTTTTGTATTTTCCTTGTATCTCTTCAGCCGGGCACATACCCACACTGGTTGCATATTCAAGCTGTTTTGTGCAAATGCATGTACATACTCCCCTGTTACAGACTTTATTCCCTAGAAATCGCTCCGATTCATCATGACCAGGATAAAGCAGTTACTTAAGATGAATGAACGTACCATACACAAGATCTCTGTTTAAATTAACAATTTAGCAAATAGTCGATTTACCCTTCATTCTAAAAATTTATTTTGTCTTTGAATCACTGTAATCTAACTTCCTCATAAATACAAATTTAAGGAAGAAATTCTTGGTTTAAATTATCAATCCATACCGAAAAGTGTATCAAACATTAGATAATATTCATGAATATTTGTTTGGAGATTTCTATACAAAACTGAGACCATGCACAGTGCAAGCACAGATCTGAGCAGAAATGGCCGTTTCTGTTTATGACAGTCCAGGATCCTAACTCCCAACCTTCTGCTCACTAGTACAGAAATGTAACGTCTGAGCCACCAATGTAATGATGTTTAACATGAAAATGTTGTGTTGCTGTTCATCAGAAATCAAAGGAAAATCTATCCAAGGAGCTTTCAGACCTTGTCATATACTGCAAGAATGTTAGTTTCAACAGCTTTGAACACTCATGTGTCTCCAACAAGCCTTATGAGATGTCCTCCTTCTCTGAGTCCAAAGCTCGCAAACTTATTAAAGAAGCGGGTAGGCTCATTAAAATGTTTTTTTTTAATATATATTCAAATGTTTTAGTTCTATCTATAAATAGATATTTATAGATATTTAAATATTATATTATATTGTTCATGTAGAAACAATAATGAAACAGGAGTTGCGAGGTATTCTGATTTTCTGAATAAGTAATAAACCTGGTTTTAAAAAAACAAAGTTTTTTTTTTCTCTGCAATGTAATTGAAGCCTTGAACTCATACAGTGCCTACGTAAAGTTTTCAGACCATTTTAAGTTTTCCACATTTGTTATAATTCATCTTAAAATAGAAATAAAAACAGATGTTTGGAGTGTTTTGTTAATTTTGAAAGAAAGGTTGAAACATTCAATTTACATAAGTATTGTATTCTAAAATTTATTCTAAGATGAAAATTAGCTCACAAATCATGTGATCACATTTGTCTGTTGTACCAGGAGCTAACTTTATTCAGCACAACAGAAGGTATCTAAGCAGAGTATATCCGAGTGGCCTGAGGACAGACTCTTCAAATTATTGCCCCCATGACATGTGGAATGTGGGATGCCAAATTGGTATGACTTCATTCTAAAATAAGCAGACACTAATATTTATCTAAAGTCGCATTGATTATTTTCCAATAACAGCACATCCAGAAATATTTTTTTCCTCTTATACCACTGCCAACATTATCAGTTTTTTTAAATATATATATTCCTTGAAGATTGACACACTGCCTGGCCAAAAAAAATGAGTGTTTGGATTTAAATAAGTAAATACGTATGAGCCTTTAATTGAATACCTACTGCAATGATTAATATGTTTCAGCTGCAACAATGTTTTAACCCTAACTGATGCAGTGAGTATCTTTTAATTTCTTTAAATACCATGTCAGGAGATGCAAGGGTCAAATTAGTGGCCTGTGTCAAGCAAAGAAAACAACTAATGTAATTGCTGAAATCACTGTAATTGAGTTAAGAACTTCTTAACACATTAATAAAACTGGAAGGGTAGTGCTGCGTGGCCATAAAAAGATCACTTGGGACATTGGGACAATGAAAAAAGGTCATGTGATTTGATGAATCCAGATTTACCATATTCCAGAGCGATGGGCGTGTCAAGAGTAAGAATCAAAGCACATTGCTTCAACATGATGTGGCAATATAATGAAGTCACCTGATCACCTGAATATGCTGAATGACCAGGTTCTCACATCTAATAGAGTTCTTCTTCCCTGATGGCACGGGCATATTCCAGGATGACAATGTTAAAATTCATGTCGCATTCAAGTCTGACTGAGTGTGATTGACTCGATAAGAGAGTGATTTGACTCTCCACTCATCAATACAAGACCTAAGAAAAAAAAAGAATAATACAAATCTGGAATAAATAGTGACGTTCTATAAAGTTGTAACAAGATGTGCAAATGTGCTGTAATCAAAGCTAAAGTTGGTTCAATGAATGTGTGAATTTTTTGGCCAGGCAGTTTTTTTTATGTTTCTAATTATTTATTGTTGTGAAATGTTTGCAAATTCCCTTACATAATAACATCTAAGGTTTTTACAGGTTGTGCTATGTTGACCTTTTCCATTTTTGTCTTGAAGTTAGTGACATTAAATTTAGCTTATGGTCCTCATTATAAAGACTTTTCCATGTTTGAAAGCTTATTGGAACAGCTTTGACTGTCACAATGTGCTCTCACTGTAGACTCCCTAATAAAAACTCAACATTTATTGTTTTCCAATTTATATAACTTGCATATAACCAACAGCATAATACTGTGATGTGTCTAATCCACAGTGGCCTTGAATGTTCAGACAGCAGGGCTAGATATGGATCTTAATGATGGGCTCTTCCTGCAGAATAACCAGTGTGGATACGTTTTGAAACCGGAGATCTTGCGGAAAAGCGAACAATGTTTCGACCCTGAGAGGCCCATCGATCGGGAGGACTACTGTCCTTGGAGTCTTACTATCCAGGCACTATAGCATTTACTAATTTACTAGTGTGAAAATGTTATTGACTGGATATGAAAAGTATGTGAAAAATCTGTGCGTTGCTTTTAGGTAATAAGCGGCCAACAGCTTCCTAAATTAAGCAAAAAAGAGTGGTCCATCGTGGACCCTTTGGTAAGGGTGGAGATCTATGGTGTACCGCTTGACCAGACGCAGCAGGAGACCAAACACATTGAGAACAATGGTATGGGTAAAAAAAAGTGATGTTATTTCATCTAAAGACCATTAAATGTACTGCATAAAGAACATTAGCTGTGTTTTGTTATTGCTTGGAAATACTTACAGAACCTGCAGTTCTATAAAAGTTTTTGATTAGATTTATGTCTCAGAGATCGTATTAGCTCAATTACCTTCTGCATCTTTCTTTTGCACAGGATTCAACCCATATTGGAATGAAACATTACAGTTTGTGGTACATACACCAGAGCTGGCATTAATACGCTTTGTTGTGGAAGACCACGACAAGACATCCAAGAATGATTTTATAGGGCAATACACACTCCCTTTCTCCTGCATTCAACCAGGTGAGTATAATTAATTCTATTCAAAATAATACAATTCTAAATATGCTACACATTATTAAATATCATATAAAAATTAAGAAAATAAAGTGATGGTGCTCGTGTTTCTTTTTTCAGGATATCGTCATATACATCTTTTATCAAAAGATGGCACTATTATTTGCCCATCATCTTTGTTTGTGCATATTAAAATTGAAAAGGCATCGTAGGCATCTTCATGGAATACACAAAGTATGGTAAAATATGGCAAATGCATTAACCCACTGGAAGGTAGTTTATATAAAACAAATAAATAACATAATAATTTTTAAAAAACTCCTCAGGGTTGCACGCACACATATCTTTTATAAATTGTACTACATTATCATTTTTGCCCTCTGTAGCTGCTCTTTAGATTAAATAAAATGTACGAAACCAAAGAAACTGTTGCATGTAGCAGTTAAGCGTCATTAAACTTGTCTTGATGTAAAGACTGAAATATGCAGTGTAATTTATAAATACCAGTGTCTCTTGATATATTGTGGGAAGCATTTGCTGGCATCCTTTTTGTCCAGGTGTCCCTTTTAAAGGAATGGTCACTAAAAGTCAATAGATCATTATTTTACATTCATCACCTAGGTTGAACCTAATGGGATTGGTCTATTCCAAGATGAATCGTCTCTCATCCAGAAAACACTTTCTAAATGGTGTTTTCTGAATGAAATGATGTAAACCATTGGTGATGGCCTTCAGAGTCAGATGTCAACTCACTAAAACAATTATTGGGGATTTTAAAAATGTTAAATGTTAAAAAGTGCTCACACCATCATCTGTTAGAATACCCACTGAGGGGGGGAAATGGCATTCAGTGCTTCAGTATACACTACCGTTCAAAAGTTTTAGAACACTTGCAAATTTCTTTGTTTTTGTTCTACAACAATACTGGGGATTTCAAAACTATAAAATAACACATATGGGATTAGGTAATTACGTAACAAGAAAAACAACAGTTAGTTGTTATTTTAAGACACGGAGGTCAGCCTTTCTGTAATAGTTCTTGCAAGAACAGTATTGTCAAGTGCATTTGCAAAATCCGTCAAGCACCATAA
>JAQMYG010000035.1:23304876-23322492 GCA_030014215.1 Clariallabes teugelsi | reverse complement strand
CTTGGTGGTTGTGGGGTTTAAACCTGGGATCTTCTGAACCGTAGTCCAATGCCTTAACCACTGAGCTACCCCTGGCATTTTGTATGTTGTGCTCAGACCGTTCATTTTTGTGTTCCCATTTTGAATCACTCACTTTAGATAAATAAATGATGTTTATTTATGGCACGAAGTAACTATGCTTACAAAGTTCTCTCAAACCATATTACAAAATAATGGTCATGACTCAATAAATGTTCATGCCAACACTGCTAGACAGGTTCGCTGTAGAAAAGCACACCACTGTATTATAAATAACACTGTTACTTCAAATAGTAAAACTTGTCATTTGTCATTGTCATTACTCTCCCCCTGTGTCCCTCGATTTTTTGGTCCAAGTCGGGCCTTTTGCATTGGGACATTGGAGCTGTTAGGGTCTTTAGCGACACCGTTCTGCACGGACTTGTCTGGATGGTGTCTCCGTAAATGCTTTACCACCTGGAACTTTTGTTTGGCACGATAGGAGCAGTAGAGACAGCAAAAGGGCAGCTGGTTGGTGTGGCTGAGGAAGTGGTGCCGAAGACCGGCTGGCCAGCGGAATCCTCGCTGGCACTCGGAACAGACATAGGGCCGCTCGTCGCTGTGCCTCTTCTGGTGTGTCTTGAGCAAGAAGCGCGTCTTAAAAGCTTTGCCACATTTTTCACAGATAAAGGAGCGAGTGTCTCGATGGCGAGTTTCACGATGGACACGTAGTGCATCAGCACGGTTTGTGCGGTACTCGCATTCTTCACATGCATACGATTTTGTTCCTTTGACAGAATGTAGGATTAAAAACATGAGTAGTTTTTTATTGATTAACCAGAACACATAATATAATATTCCACATAGTAAACATTCAAGTAATTCTATGAAAAGATATTCCACATACCTGAATGTTTTGTCATATGATACTTCAACTGGTTAACCCATTTGCATTTGTACCCACATTCTGGGCAAAGATATTTGCGCTCATCCTGGTGAATCCTCATGTGATACTAAAACAAAAGCAGCAAATGAATAATATTGTTTTCTGGTTACCTCAAGAAGAGTGTATAGAGATGCCTCATGCTTGATATCTATTCTGCTGTGTTAAAAAGGAGGTTCATACCTTCAGACGAGAAGGGTCTGCACAAGCATAGCTGCACTTTTCACACCGGTATGGTTTCTCCCCTGTGTGAATTCGAATGTGCCAGGTGATTTTCTGTCTGTTCCGAGTAGAGAAGTCACATTCAGTGCACTTGAATAGACAGGTTCCTCCATGTGACCGGACATGCTGATCAAATACCAACTGATGGAAGCAGGAAAAGCCACAGATATCACACTTGAGAATATTTCTTTCATCATGTCCACTCTCATGTTCATCTAAGATGTGCTGGATGAGTGACAGCTTCTTTGCTGATGTAAAGGGGCAATCTGGGCATTGCTGGATGACTGATACCTTACTGTGCTGAGCATGAGAATCAGTTTCTAATAAAGCGGGTTTCCCATGTTGAGGATGTTTACTTTGCACATGTGCTTTGAGGACAGTGTCACTGTTACAGCAGAAACTACACTGAGTGCAGCAGTGGTTCTTGGCAGTATGGTGTGCTCGTTTACAATGCTGTTTAAAGGCAATTTCAGAGCTGAAGGAGTAACCGCACTGGCTGCATGTATGGCTCAGTTCACCGGTGTGGCAGCTGAGAGTGTGGCGGCTGATGTCAGTCGGATTGTAGCCTTTGTAATCACACAGAGAGCAAAAGTGGGTGGCTTGCTTGTCATGAATGCGCTGGCGATGCAGCCGCAGCTTGGAAGAGGTCCCAAAAGTCTGATGACACAGATCACATCGATGCCTGCCTAAACCCGTGTGCATGGACTCATGAGCAGCTAGGCGGTGACGCCGCGATGTGCTGAATTCACAGAAGCGACAGCAGAATGGGCGAACCCCCTCATGCTTTAGTGCAATATGCTGACTCATACGGCGCTCCTGCTTGCAGGTGAAAGAGCAAAGCTTGCAAGAAAGTTGAGTTTGTTTGCTATGCTTACGGCTCTTATCTTTACCATGAACCAGGCTGTGTTGACTCAGTGATATCTCAGATCTAGCTACAAATGAACATTGCTTGCACTGGATCTCCCCAGGCTTTAAACAGCCCCGTTTCGCATGGCTTGTTAATGCTCTTCTCTGCTGGCACACAAATGGGCAGTTTGAACAGGAAAAATGTTTTTTAGTCTTCATTGTATCTACTGAGTTTCCTTGATTTTCTTCGACTTCTTGTTCTAGCTCCAAGTCTTTCTCACTTTGGTCTTCATCTGCTTCAGATGCTGCTTCATTTACAGTCAGGTTTCTTTTACCTGTGTTTTTGGAGCAGGCTGTGCAGTGGCGAGCAATCGCAGCTTTTCTATTACATGAAAATGAACAATTTATGCAGCTGAATCGACCATCCTTTACCTGGTAATCATAGGATTCATGAATCGCCATGCTCTTGGAATCAGTTAGAGAAGAATGAATCTGTGTTTTTTTTTCTTCTTGGACAGTCTTTGCTCTTGTATGTGCTGTGGACTTTGGCACATTCTCCTCACATGGATCTGTTGAAGCAGAAAGCAGTCTCTTTTTCTTTTGCAGTGCATGGCACTTTCTGAGACGGTGGGTGTTAAAGGAGCGTAATTGTTTGAAGTGTAAGCCACAATCCTGGCACTGAAGTGCTGCTTTCATGACCTGGCAGGATGATCTGCAGTGACGTGCTAAGGCTGCATGCTTACGGGTCACATAAGAGCAGCGATCACATCTGTAGATGTTGTCCTGGGTCTGGACTACCAACATTTGCACTCGCCCCTCCAGAATCAAAGCTTTGGCTTGGTCTTTGTCTTGCTTCCTCATAACCTGGAGCAGAGTGTCTGAACAGGCTGCCTCAGCTAAGAGAGCTTCTGGAGAAACTGCTTGTTGGGCCGCTGAGGTTAGGGATTCTACGGTCAAGATCTCATTTCCTTGGTTTGGTGCTGCCTCTTCGATAAAACTGTCTTCATCACAGTTTGACATAGCACTATCCTCTTCTACACTTACAGGTTCATTATGGATCTGAGAAGCTTCATATTTGTCATGAGACCTTGGGGAGTCACCAACTGGGATATCTGTGGGAATGGTTTCCTGGTTTTCTAAAGGTCCTCTGTGGGCATTTTCAGTGTTTGTTAATAAGGTTAACTGGGTAAGTGGTTGATCTTCAGTGATATTGTTTATCTCCTCTCCAAATGCATTAGCATCAGAACTGACCTGCTGTTCTACAGTACTTACATTTTCTGAAACATTTGTCGTTTCACAGCTATTGAGACTTTGGGCATCATTATTCAAATTTTGTGACTCTTCCCGCTTAGTGTTTTTTGACTCAGTACAAGAATCCTCTTGTCCTCCAGAGGACTCTTCAACACCAGAGTAAAAGTCTTGAATCATATCCATAGAACTGTTTTGTCTCTGTTTCTCCGCATACGTTTCCAACCACTTCACATCACCAGGAATGTAACCATGAGCCTTCCGCTTGTGCAGAAAGAGCGAAGTATTGCTAAACGTGGTGTAGGGGCAGAGGGCACAGCGAAACTCCCTGGTTCGAGTGTGTTTGGTATTTTCATGGTTGTGTAGAGCTTGGCGATACTTTGTTGTGTAAGGGCAGAACTTGCACTGGAAAATAGGAAGCTGGTGGTCTTTACCAATCGCATGTTTGACCTGCATGTGCTTAAGAAGTTCAGTTTTTCTCTTGCAGGAGTAAGCACAGACCTCACAGATTAGGGTTTTTGCTTGATGACGGAGCTTGTGGCTGTTCAGCTGGTCAATCCGGTGACAACGATACATGCACTGGTTACATTTGTACCTAAAAAGGAGTATAAAGCTTTCAGTAAACTCACATTATTAAGTAAAACAACTTGCTTATAGTTACTTGTAATTTGATACATCTATCTGAAGATTCATTGTTCATCTTATAAACTTTAATAATGTCACAATTTGCTGTAAATAATTCCTTGATTATTTTTGATGATGTAATACAAGTGTCAAGTGTCAACGACACAATGTACTTTATAACAAATGACCTGACAAGCAATTTATTGTCGAAAGAAAATTTCTACATGAAGCAGCTATCAACAGTCTAAAGTAATGTATGCTGGACCAAGGCCTATTGACTAAATGTATATGTTGAGGATATACTTGCTTAAAATCCTAAAAAGTAATATTATAAAACAATTAAGCTCATTTGAACAATTTAGAGATTTTGTAAATTTTTTCAGTTCTATTTAACAACTGCTTACAATTTATCAATATACAACTGCTTTTAAAAATAAAAGGACACACATGTAGGATCTAGCTTCCTGTCCCAACAACATTAAGTGTCTCCAATGTTCAAACCTATATATAAGATTTATGGTTCATTATTAATACATATGTGTTTCTTTGTTACATTACAAAAATTCATGAATGTGTACTTTACTGGACTCATGACACTTTAAATGTTTGTATTGTTGAACTGTTACATTTCCCAAGTGCTTTATAATTATTATAATGATTGTGCAGTACATTAAGTGGCATTATAATACTGATTCTTGTAATATGGCATACAAAATAAAAAATGTAATTATTTTCATAGATCATAGAACTTCATGGGAAATTTACAGATGTAATACTAACTTATAAAAATGATTAGCACAGTTATGAACATAGGTTTAATTAATAGTACTGTATTTTTGGATATTTATGAAGGGTTGAAGAATTAAAACCCAACAAACAAAGAGAGCCAAGACGCACCTGAGATCACCGGTGTGTTTGCGCATATGGACATTTATGTAATGCTTCCATTTGGTGACATAACCACATTCTGAACACATGTGCTGTTTGTCTTCAGAGTGTGTCAGCATGTGTTTTGAAAGATACGTTTCATCCCGGCATCTAAATTCACACAATGAACATTTGTGTGGCTTTTCACCTTAAAAAAAAAAAGAAAGAAAGAAAGAAAGAAATGCTGAACATTTAATACACTCCATTCGTGTTCTCACAATCCTGGTCCCTGAGTATACCTTGGTTTTCATATTTTAACATTTTCCCCTAATCCTAACACACAGCTAACTAGCATGCCTAAACTGGATTGAGCCAAAAGGAGAAATAACGAGGACTAAGAAACATTGATTAATTATAAAAAATACAGTAGTTGAAAAACATGGAGTATAACGGTTTAACGTACCAGTATGCACCAGCATGTGTCTTTTAAGGACTCTCTTGTGGGCAGTCGTAAAGCTGCATTCGGAGCAATTGTGTGTTTTCTCATTGGCATGAAGATGTCCTACATGCTGTTCAAACTCCACTGGATTAAAAGTGGTAAAAGGACAGAAGCTACATCTGAGCTGTGCCTCTCCAGGATGGCCCTGTCTTTTGTGCTGCTGGAAACGGCTCTTGTTGGAACATGAGAAGTCACACTGTGTGCAATGAAAGGCTTGATGTGTGCGAAAATGAACCTCCATATCTTCTTTGCTTCCGAACAGCGCACAGCAGGCATGGTGCTGACACTCTGTGGCCTTGATGCCATGTGCATCTAACACATGCTTATGGAGCAGCTTCTTATCTGTGGACTGAAAGGAGCAATCTTGGTAGAAGCATGGCAGCGGCTGCCCGTTTTGTGCTATATGATGGGACTTCATGTGACTCTTTAATGCCTGACTCTGGTTAAAGCTCTTTTGACAAGTGGGGCAGGTGTAGAGATCTTGGTGAGCATCTGTTTCTCCTTGATGACCATGAACACTGGCGATGTGGCGCTGCAGGGTGTTACGTTCCACGGCAGCATACTCGCACAGCTGACAGCGATGCAGCTTCTCACCAGACTCTCTCAGCATGTGAATCCGCAGCTTGCTTTTGCTGGTAAAGTAGCGCTTGCAGGTGGGACACTGCAGGCTGGGGTCGGGAAAATGCAGACGCATGTGCTCCATCAGGTGAGAGCGTGTCTTGAAGCAACGGCGACATTCCGTACATATGTGAGTGCGAAACATGTGCTCTGTGCCTTCTGCCACATGATCTACAACACAGCAACACACAGATTTGGATTTCTAGTACGCATTATAATGATTACTTTTAAGTTTTTACAATTGCAAACACATATTATTAACAAATTAATACAAATTTATCTGCTCTGGGGAAATACCCAGTAAAGCAAAACTTGACAATTTTCTATTAAAATTGTTCTATTCTTTAAATACCAAAGCAATTCATTACAATTTTAAACTATTTTACAATCTAAAGAATGACATTGCACATTTTATCCATTTAGAGTTACCTATAAAATTGTGGAATGTACATTAATCACAGCTCTTACTTTTCCCCCCATCAGTCTCTCATTTACATGGGACCAACAAATACAGCTTGTCATGAAACAGCTAACAAACTAACTGTATCTAACAAACTGCTTTTTGATGGCTTGATACATTTCCCCCTCACGTGTTTCTTTACTCTCTGTACTGAAGATTTTACCAAGTCAGATTTTCAAGAAACTGCTCTCCCTCTGATGTTACCTTGAGACTCCTTCCAGAAATATTAATATTTCTTAACATAAAACTTCACCATATCAACAAACACAGTGTTTGTGTTGCTCTTTGAAAACTTATCAGCCAAGGTGGCAATGAGGATGTAGGTAGCAAAATTTAGAATTTAGTCAGGGCAATTTAGGACCACCAAATCTGCATATCTTTGGACTCTGGGAGAAAACCAGAATACTTAAAAGGAAAACCACTAAGCATGGGGAAAACTGCATGTGCAAACTGCACACATACCCGAGGGGGGAATCTAACCCAGACCCAGAAAGCTTTTGCCGACTAAGTCACCAAGTCACCTTGGAGCAAACATTTAACTCTAATCTACCCCAACAAGAAGGAAGTGCCACCTTGTTGTGTTATTTGGTTTAACTATGTAGAGACTAACTTGAGAAAAGTCCACAATACAAGTCTGTGTGTCAGTTGTTGTTACAGATCATTATAATAGAGTGATTGAATGAGTGTGGTACTAAAAACCTGTAAATGGCCATGTAGCTAAATTGCTTTCAAAGAAAATTAAAGAAAAAGCTTCTAACCAAAAAGAATCAGTATTCAACAGTGCTGTGGTAAAAAAGCAAAAATAGCACTATATATTTTTTTTAAATGAGAGTACAAAGAATTGTTCACCTTGGACTGAGACTATGGATGTTTTCCTCTTGCTTGCTGCTTTTCCTCCTTTGCAAAGCTTTTTTGCTCGAGGTCGTGAACTCTCAAGATCAATATCATCATCCTGAGCAGAAATATTCTCTTGTATTGTTGCCTTTTTGCGAGAGTTTTTATTGCACATTGCGTCAGTTATGTCTTTCTGCTCATTACCTGCTAATAAATATTGGTGCATTAGAGGGAATTCAATTAAAAAAAAATTTTTAATTCAGTAGTCCAAAAATTTAATAATTAGATACATCATAAATGTTTATGTAATACATTTACTTGAAAGTTTTTTTTATCTGCTGTTACTTCATTATGTATACCCAAGATATGCTACTGTACAAAAATATGCAAAAAAGTGCTGTTAAATAAAATAAAAGTAGAAATGCCTGTAAAAAAAACTTTCAATAGTTAAAAATAAAATGTACAAAGAGCAACAAACTAAGAAATTGAGCAAAATAGTTCGGTGTGAGTTTGAAAAATTTACACTTTGTGCAGTTTATAAGGAGATTGCTTGTTAAGTTCTTACTTAGCATCTTGTAGAATCTGCCACAGATCTTTAGGAAACGTTGACTGCCACAGATATATCTGTTTTTGTTTTTTAATAATGCAGAAGTCATAAAATAACATCTAACACCAAATTTTCATTTAAAACATCTGGGTGACTTTTGTATAGTGCTGTAGGTCAATTCACAAGTACCATTATTGACTTTAGCCCATCTGTTGCCACACAAAATTTCATCCCTGGTCAATAATTGTCCCATTTCATTAAGGGAAAGCTGTCTATAGCTTCAGATAGGCTACAATCATTAACTGTATACCTAAAAAGGAAATGATCTAAATGGTCATTAGCTGTATCTAACAAACTGCTTTAGGACTTTTTGATGGCTTGATACATTTTCCCCTCACGTGTTTCTTACTTCTGTTTGAAGTCTCTGTTCCAGTCTCATTCTGTGCACTATTATAAAGCTGCTCCTCAATGCAAGTTTCTCGGTTTTGTGTTTCCATTTTTCTACATCTGTGAAAACACACAAAATGCTTCTCACAAGTGTTAAACTTTCAGCCAGTCTCTGGGAGACATCAAGGTCCACACCTGTAATAAAAAAATATATATGATAGACCAAACTGATAATACAAAGTTATCTTGATTAAAAAAATATATATAAAATTACATAATAGTTTACATTCCCTTAGAGCAAAACTAAGAAGCCATAAAAAAACTAATAAATAGTTTCATTCAACAGGTATTAAACATACCATACATAGCCATAGACTAAATGTGATTTTTGAAGCATAATCGACCACACCAAGAGTAAATGAAAGCTTATGAAGAGGCAAGTGAGTATGGTGTGTATTTTGGGAGTACCTCCACCTCACACAATGCTCCCTGAGCAGGATAAAGTATTTACAGATGAACACTGTCTATCTTCACACAGACACACACATTTGAGTAACTAGAGTTCTCTCAGTTGTAATATTCTCAAAATGTCTTTTAATCACTTTCTGCTATATTTTTTTGTTGTATTTCTTTTAGGATACATACACATGGATTGTTTTGTATGTACTGTATATATTCATTCATCTTGTAAATCACCCATCCTGTACAGGGTCACGGGGGCCTGGAGCCTATTCTAGGAGACTTCTGGCCCGAGACAGGGTACATTTAGATTTAGGCATTGGGCATTATCCAGAGCAACTCACAAAAGTGATTTGAACTTTCCGTCACTGGACAGATCCTTACACTGGGTTACTAACTATAAGTACCATCAGTCAAACACTGTTCAGTTTTTTCTTTTTCTTCTTAGGTACCCAAATACCTAAGAAACAGATAGGTCTTTAGTTGTCGCTTAAAGATTACCAGTGACTCAGCTGTATGGACATACTGTATAGAGGAAGCTCATTCCACCACCTAGGAGCCACCAACTAGATGTCTAGATGCATGTTTTCCTAAATCCCTGAAAGATGGTGAGACCAGTCAAGCAGTACTGGAGGATCGGCGGAAACATGGTGTAATGCGGGGCATGATTAGAGTGTTGAGGTAAGTGGTTGCTGTGCCGTTTTTAGCTTTGTAGGCAAGCATCAATGTTTTGAGTTGGATGCGGGCAACTCCACTCCTTCCACTGGTATCCTGTAGAAGTGGGGTGGTGTGGGATAATTAAGAAAGGGTACACCCTGGACACAGTCCCAATCCATCTCGGGGTTACGTGTGCACACACACTAGGCTATTTGGGAATGCAGTCTAATCTGCATGTCTTTGGACTGTGGGAGGAAGCCACCAAACACAGGGAGAAAATGAAAACTTCGTGCAGGTGGGAATCGAACCCTCGACCCTGGGGATGCAAGGCAACAGTGCTAACCACTATATTGTATATTAAAATGTCTTCATTATGGGATATACAATTCTGTGCTGAAAAAGATTTGTGCCAAATAACATACAGGATAAATAACTGAATATTAAGTGCATTAAACCATGGAGTGTAGTGGTCTGGTGCATTTCTATGGAAAGAATTGAGACCTACTGCTTGACGGTTTCGGCTGTTTTCTCTCCGCAAAACAATGCACTCCTCTACAGGCTAACGTCACAGCGCGTGCTGGTCGTTAAAACAGCTGGCTCGGATACTACGCCTGTTTAGGCATGGAGATTACTGGGCCACTTTTAATTCAAATATACGTTGGTCAAGTTAATTAAGCACATGAATAATAGATGCCTGTTCTGTTGTGATAATGTTTGAAATCGGGAACCTACAAGCACTCACCTGATGAAAATTTCGCGTGAGCGGCGCCAGCCTTCGCTATATTGTTAAAAAGTCAAAAGAGTATTTATTTACAAATCGGTTTAATGGACAACATGTAGCAGTTTAACATTTCCATACAATACAGTCGATTGTATTTTCTCCTTTAAAAAAAATCTATATACGGTAGCGAGCAACACGGAACTATTTTTGGTGAAAGTCGTTTCAGGCGGAAATATTTTCCTGAACAACGGAAGCGTCATAGAGGTCGCCATGTGATTTGTCCAATGAGATCGCGCTTGTATGGGTTAGTGTGGACCTGCTGTCTATCTGTCATTCAATGGATGTAATAAAACATTCAATGATTTAAAGCAAACAGTGAGGTGCAAACGATCCAGTGAAATGCCAATCTTATAAACGTAAGTCATTCTTTTTGTGTAGTTTATTCAAACCAATATATATTGCAGTATATGAATACTGAATTCTATTTCAGTACAATATTTTGTTAGCTGTTAAATGTGTTTGTGTCTCAATGTTTTGCAGAATGCACGCAGAAGACGGGAATCGATATTGCTCCTGATTGCTGACTGATACCTTTTGCACAGCCCAATAATGACTTTTTCAGATTTTCTGGGAGCTTTAAAGGACAACCCCTATTTTGGGGCTGGTTTTGGACTAGTTGGTGTGGGCACAGCGCTTGCAGTTGCAAGAAAGGGGACACAAATTGGTATGATCTTTTTTAGGCGCCACTACATGATCACCCTTGAGGTTCCCAGCAGAGATAAGAGTTACCACTGGTTGTTGAGCTGGATCACTAAACATGCCAAGCATACACAGCACCTCAGTGTGGAGACCTCATACATGCAGCATGAGAGTGGACGGGTCCACACACAGTTTGATTTCCACCCAAGTCCTGGAAACCACATCATTTGGTGAGGCCAGAGGTGTCATCAGGCATCATTGTCTTAACAAAAATTTTCCTCAACTAATCTACAGAATTGAGCATTCATGAATGTTTTATGTTAATCAAAGCAGACAATTTAAGTCTCACATTCCTGCAGTAAAAACACAAAATGTACATCTTTATACAACTTATATCTGTTGCCAGACAGGTTCCCAATGTGAGTCCTGTTTTACCTGCTGTCCTGTACATTTTATTGTTCAAACACACGCACTTCACTTCAGCAAGAATTGTCAATTATCAAATTTTTAAGAGCATGTTCTGTATGTTGGAGAAGGAAAAGCAGGGGCCCTCTAGCTGTGGAAAGGACATCAACTCAGTAACAAATGTAAATTGTCAGATTCATATTGGTGAATTAATAAAATGAATGCATGAGCAATGTAATAAATTACTCTTTTTTTTTCTTTTCTTTTTTTTAATTTTTTTTAATTTTTAGGTATGGCAGAAAATGGATAAGAGTGGAGAGGACCAGAGAGAAGCAGATGGTGGATCTGCACACAGGAACACCTTGGGAATCTGTTACCTTTACAGCCTTTGGCAGGGATAGGCAAATTTTCTTCAACATATTGCAGGAAGGTAAGGATAGTCTAGTTGATTCTTGCAACTAAACTACATCTTTAGGAATTATAACTAACGACAACATATTTTGTGGTGTTAGCTCAATCTTAGTATGGAGGGCATCAGCATTCATTTACACTCTTTGAGATAATCTTAAAGAACTCCATGATTGTTACAAGATTTGTTTATTTACATACAAAAAGCACATCCCTGCTCCCTTAGAACAATGTCCTCAACAGATGCATTGAACAAAAATGTATAGAACAAATGTATGCTGCAGAACTATTTTCTGTTAGTCAAGAACTAGTTTATTAATCAGAAGTATTGGTAAATTTAATACTACTCATCCTGTTAATGTTGATCTTTTTTATGAATCAAGCCTTTCTTTGTAATAACCAGATCACTTATCTAATATGATATTTGTAGCACGAGAGCTGGCTCTGAAGCAGGAAGAAGGCCGCACTGTGATGTACACTGCTATGGGTGCAGAATGGAGGCCTTTCGGCTTCCCCCGTCGTCGGCGCCCTTTGTCCTCTGTTGTCCTGGAGAATGGAATAACTGAAAGGATTGTGTGTGATGTGAAGGAATTTATTAGTAATCCAAAGTGGTATACTGACAGAGGTATAATAGATACATAACCTATTAACCTATGGACTCACTGTTTAAATATTAGTGTGTTTTAGTCTTTTAATCATTAATAATTACTTTTTCTTTTTAAAGGGATTCCATACAGAAGGGGATATTTATTGTTTGGACCTCCAGGATGTGGAAAAAGCAGCTTCATGTAAGGCTAGTGACTTAATGTATCTTGGTATAAAGCATCATTCTGTACTTATTAAGTTACCCTGGTGTGCTAAAATATATTAAGATAGTGGTACAGTGATACTTAGACACAACATGTATCATGATATTTGTTTGTTTTCTACAAGAACATAAAACAGGAGGGAAACATTCCAAAACATTTGTATTTTAATGTCAGAACATATGATTTAGCTGTAATTTTAAGATATCATGGTGGCATAGTGGTAAGCACTATAGCCTCACACTTCCAGGGTTGAAGGTTCAAGTCCCACTTTGGGTCTGTTTGTGGAGTTTGCATGTTCTCCCCGTGCTTGGGGGGTTTCTTCCAAGTGCTCCAGTTTTCCTCCCACAGTCCAAAAACATGCAGGGTAGGCTATTTGGCATTTCCAAATTACCCATAGTGTGTGTGCTTTTGTGCTCTGCAATTGGTGTACCCCGCCTCATGAATAGGCTCCAGAACTCCCACGGCCAAGTACAGGAAAAGGCATAGAGGATGAGTAAGGATGTGGAAATGTCAAAGAATTATCCAGCAATTCTAAAATAGTAAAAAAGTTTCTTTTCATATTTTAGTCCATATTGCTGTTGTTTGCAGGCATGCGTGTGTGCGTGGTTATTATACAGTATGTGTGTGTATTTTGGTTAAATCTTTCAGCACGGCCCTCGCTGGCGAGTTGGGTTACAGCATCTGCTTAATGAGTCTGAGTGACCGCAGTCTTTCTGATGACCGACTGAATCACCTGCTGAGTGTGGCTCCACAGCAGAGCATCATTCTGCTGGAGGACGTAGACGCTGCATTCGTCAGCCGAGAGCTGCTGCCAACTGAGAGTATGTCTCGTTCTGTCTGATTGTTAGATCTGCCAGCATTTGTAAAATAATACATTGACTTTAAATAGATTTTTAAAAATCATAAATCTAAACATTACAACTTGTAGCTGAAACAAACCTAAGTGAAACTTTACGTAGTACATGTACTTTTTTGTATATGCCCACTTGTCTATGAGCATCATGTCTCTGTACTGTCTTTCTTTTATGCATACTCTTTGATAATAGATCCAATGGCCTATCAAGGAATGGGAAGGCTCACATTTAGTGGACTTCTTAACGCTCTAGACGGAGTTGCTTCTTCTGAAGCTAGAATTGTCTTCATGACTACCAATTTCATTGAGAAGTAAGGGTCATTTACTTTATTTTAAACAGAGCATCAGTAAAAAAAAAAAATGTTCACAAGATAACACGTGCTTTAATTGAAATCGGTAGGTACTGTATACTGAGAATATACTTATAAACAAACTTTAACATTTATTTCTTCTGTGACAAAAGTCCTTATACAAACAATAATTACTTTACTAACCAATGTTATTTCATTTGTCAGGGAAAAAGTCAGAATTGTAAGGGAGAAAAAAGTCAGAATTCTGAGATTACAGTCTCACTTCTGCGAGGAAAACAAACTAGAAGTGTCTTAGTATAAATTAATATATATAATAAAATATTCTATTACAGATGCTATTATAGAAAGTTAATAAACATCTTCTGACATACAGCAGGTTTAAAAATTCAACAGTGCTGTGGTATAACTCCAGTTATTCTGTAAGGTCCATACATTTAACATTCATTTATACTGTTTGTCATTCGTGTAGCTCCTTTTTTTTTTTTAGATAATCTTGTAAATGCACCATTTCCTGTTTATTCTTAATATAATATGTTTGCTTTGTTTTCTTTCTTTAATGCACCAAAGACTTGATCCAGCTTTAATACGACCTGGTCGTGTGGACCTGAAGCAGTATGTTGGACATTGTACACATTATCAGCTCACTCAGATGTTCCGAAGATTCTACCCAATGGAGTCTCCAGCCGAGGGGGAACGATTTGCAATGTGTGCACTGGCAACACACGCAAACCTCAGTGCAGCTCAAGTGCAGGGACATTTTATGCTTTATAAAATGGACCCTGCTGGTGCTATAGACAATGTTGCTCAGATTTAAGAATGATGATCCTTGGAGTATAATCACAACAGTTACATGAACTACACAAAATAAAGTGTAAAATGAACAAAGCAGACTTAAATAGATATAAGGACATGGCTTATGATGGTGTGTGACCATTTTGTCAAAATGCACACTATTTGAAATAAAAAAGAAAGCTGTGTATTTCTAAACTTTGGTTTTCAAGCCGTATTTGACAACATTTTAACATGTTACACAAGAGACAAGGAAGTAATGCTGTAGTGAACAGTGTACACACAGCAGGGGTTACTTTTCATGTTTAAAATCAGATTTAGTCCAACATTCTGGAAGAAAAAAAAAAAAACACTAGACACTTACAAATGCCCGTTATTGTACTATCAGTATACCATATTAAGGAAAGCACTAATTTTTTATTTTAATTTAAAGTGCTAATTTTTAATACATAAATATGTTCTACTAGATTTACCAGTAATCTACCAGAAAGATTACCAGAATCCTTACTGACTTTAACTGTATAAGCTAATCTTGTGTGTATTAAAGTGTGCTAATACATAATTTATTATTATTATTATTATGCAAATTGTTTTGAGTGTGTTGGAACATCCATTCAAAAACAAAAAAAAATGCTAAAGTGATTATGGTTTAAAAATGCAAATATTACCTGTATTAAAAAAAAACAAAAAAAACAATATAGGCAAATTATTTAGTCCTTTCAGTATTCATTTTATAGTGCAAACTGAAGTGAATAGCTGCACAGGTTTTTTGAGTTAACTCATGTTTTAACCCAAGCTGTTGACTTAGCTCAAGGTCACATGTCTCCCAACTTAATTCTTATAGGTTTAAACAGTTTTGATAGTTTAAAAGACTTATTAATTTAATAAATGTGAACTTGTCAAATGTTTTGACATCCCTGGTTTAAAAGATGTTTAAATTGTTTTTTTGTTTTTAATTAACATTTAACACAATGTAATGAAAAAAGCTGTAACTGCATGCTTGAAAGTTTCTTATTTTAAACCAAAAGTAAAACATTGCAGCCACATTCCTTGACTGTCAAGTAAAATGTAACTAAAAGCTAAAAGTCAATGAAAATTGTAACATCTACAATGTACAATATAGCACCTGGCTGAAATACACCTAGAGCACTTCTTTTCAATTACAGAACATTTTAAATTGCAAATCTTCAGTTTAAAAAGTTTCAGTTTCATTTTAACTTTTAAAATGTTATAATTTCAACAAATAAGGATTAGAGTGTAAAATGACTCCTGTTTCTCTGCATTTGTATTGAAAGTGCTGAAATAAGGCAAAATGCCTTTCACAGTCTAAAGTGCACAAAAAAACAGAAGAGACTACAAAATAAAAAAATAATAAAACAGCTCGACAGCAGCTTCTCAGAAACATGGAATCATGTAAGATTGCATTTGTAAGTGCAATCAAAATGCCTATCACAATCTAAACTGCATAAAACTGCAACAACAAAAAAAATCCTGTATTTGGATTTTTGTGAAATAAGTGCTTACTCAGAACACACTCCTGTTTTACACCATACAAACTGTGAGGCTGGTCATATTCTTGAGCTCCTCTACCAAAGAAGTGTTTTGGAGTTCTTAACTGAAAAATTTCAGGCTCAGTGCTGGCAATTTCTTTCTGACTAAACAAGCAGAAGCTGCAAAATTTTTCAACAATGAAGCTCTCATGAGCCTGCAAGTCCATGGGTCGAAGGTTGTTCGCACAGACACAAAACACAGTTACCTTTATGTACTGCTGTATATCCTTTATATCCTTAATCAGTGAGTCAATGAACCGGTCATAACCAAACAATTGCACATCACTGGTCTTTCCCAAAACTGCTAGATTAGTTAAATTTATAGTGGAGCGACTTTTTAATGCAAAATTTAGAATTACCCAAAATACAGCAGTATATGGACCTTTCTCAGGGTCCCAAGAGGGTTGTAGACTTCAAAATAGTCAATATATAACCCTAAAGCAATGCTAACCTCTTCTTAACCAATTTTTAAAAAAAAATTTGGAGTATCTTGTGTCTTGAAAAGATTTGCAAGTCCATGCAAGCAAAGACTCTTGTTATGAAAAGACTCTTAGATGTTGTTACAACAACAGATTTGTACATTTGCACAGTCTGATCATTTGTTACAATGTTATGGTTTGCGAGTAGTTCTCTAACGTAATCAAGAGCTAGAATTTTAGAAAAATATAAAATGCCTTGTAATTATTTTCTGTATTGCACTTTTAGAAATATGCAATACTGTTTGCATAGAAAAAAATTCAAGTTTCTCAGCATCAAATCTTTCTATGTCCTGTTCTCTCCATTGATGTCCCAGCTTCAGGTTCACAGTTCAGCTCAGGTTGTGTTTCATCCATGACTTTTTCTGATTCCTCACGCAATAATAAATCACTAAATCTTTGATGGTGTGATTTTTATGTTTTCTTGTTCAATGGCTGCTAAAGCTAGAAAAATTGTTCGTTTTTAATCTACATTTCTAAAAGGGGCAAAATATTGTTTCTTTATTTCTCATATGTTTCTCAAGGTTAGAGAAGAATTGTGCTTCAGGGCAGACCTCACTCTTCTTCTTTATCTTTCAGCTATTCTCTTTTGCCACAGCGAATCATCTGCCTCCATTTTACTGCTTCTGTTATGTATTCTTGAGAGGTGTGATTTAAGTGAACTTGTGTTTATGAAGCTACAAACACAATTGTCATAAAAACAGGGCCAGTTTAATCTTTCAGCATGTTGTAGTCTAATGTTTAAGTTCCAAGGTCCCTGCAGAAAATGTATGGTATATGTATTACTCAAAACATACACTAAAATAGTGTACGTTATTCTTACAAAACAACAATAAATAAAAAAAACTACACTACTGCTGTTCAAATGTTTTTGATTTGTAGTTTTTAGTTTTATGTTCATGAAGGATACGTTTACAGTATTTTATAAAAATTACAGTAATACAACATAAATAATGTGAAATATCACAATTCAACACAGCAGTTTTCTATTGGAATGTATTTAAAAATGTAATTTATTGCTGTAATGTAAAGCTGTATTTTCAGCATCATTACTCCAGTCTACAGTGTCACATGATCCTCAGAAATCATTCATAATTGGATTAACATAAAACTATTATTTTAAAAACAAAAAATAATACTGATCTAAAACTTTTGAACGTTAGTGCACACTGTTTTAAGAGCTAATCTGACCAAATATGCTTTCAAGGAAATATTCAATAGTCTTTTTTTTTTTTTACTTAATTGTCTAAGACTTAATGAGCTCCATCTACGGTATATATAATGCACATTTATTGCAATGGAAAAAAATGAAATCAAATCAAATCACTTTTATTGTCACATCACGTTACTGGTACACTGGTACAGTACATGTGAGTGAAATTCTTAT
>JAQMYG010000035.1:23234879-23247135 GCA_030014215.1 Clariallabes teugelsi | reverse complement strand
TCCATGCACACAGAGACGGAAATCGAGCCTGGCCGGGAATCGAACCCGGACCCTGGAGGTGCAAGGCGACAGTGCTACATGATAAACATATACAACGAAATTAGTACAGCATATAATAAGGCGCACAGTACTGTATGTGTGTGTGTGTGTGTGTGTGTGTGTGTGTGTGTGTGTAAACACACACATACTCTTTGTGGTGATGTTAAAAGCTGAGTGCATGTGTCTCCGCAGGATATTACACAGCAGCACCTCTGTGACCCGGTGACTGTGTCGCTATTAGAGAAATGTACTCGCTTCCATATCCACTGTGCCCACCATCTGTGCCAGGAGCCTATGATGTCCTTTGATGCAAAGATTAATAATGAGAACATGACCAAGTGCCTTCAAAGCCTGAAGGAAATGTATCAAGACCTGGCCACCAAGGATGTGTACTGCCCCAGAGAGGCAGAGTTCCGCCAGTACAATGTTCTGCTCAAACTCAATGATGGCGATATTCTTCGGTATGCTTCTGGATAGTAATAAAAATGTATTACATTTAGATTATGGCTTGATATATTACCCCAATATTTGTTCAGATAACCTTCGTATGTTGCAGTGATATGGTAAAGATAACCTTTTTTTCTCCCTAAAAGCGAGATTCAGCAATTTCGTAAAGAGGTCCGGGATTCTGTGGAGATGAAGTTTGCAGTCCAGGCTTTTGCAGCCCTTAACAGCAAAAACTTTGTCAGATTCTTCAAACTGGTGAAAGCAGCATCTTATCTATCTGGCTGTATTCTCCACAGATACTTTAACCAAGTGAGTGCTGTGTAGGCAAATAAGCATACATTTTAAAGCTTTCAGCTTTTGCTAAAAACATTTTACATTTTTATATATAAAAAAAACAACCTTTCAACCCAGTGTAATAAAAGCACATTGACATGATTCAAATGTGCATCAGAAGTATTGAATTTTCCTTCCGCTCCAAGAATTGAAGAACTTAAAGTAAGATTGGGATTTGTGTTTGATATGTTTGTTAGTTGGTTAATTTTGATCAAATCAGGATCTACACCTTGTATTTGACTAAAGAGCAAGAGGACCTGAGTAAACTAGGTAAATAGTAAATAGGTGTGTGTCGTTATAGGGCAGTGCTTCTCAATTATTTTCTGTCATGCCCCCATAGGAAGAAGAAAACATCTCACGCGACTATAAATAGTATCATTTGTCTATAAAATTGTTATAACTACACCTATGGTCTGCTACACTTCGTGTCTACGCTTCATACTTATACTCTGTACTGTGTGCAAAGCGCGCATGCTCAGTGCAAACAAACCCCCTACACCACCGAGCGAATGCTCCCTGCGCACACTGCGAATGAGTGCCCCCCTAATGTAGTGGAGTGGTATTGCACTTTATTCTAGAACAGTAAAAAAATCAAAATAGAAAAAAAGCATGTTCCCCGAGGTCAAACGCGGCCCCCTTGACGGAGCCTCACGCCACCCTGGGGGGGGCGCGCCCCACTATTTGAGAAGCACTGTTATAGGGTGAGTGAAGACCTCCAGCACCCACCCTTTTGCAGATATATCTTGACAAATGTGCCACAGGGGTTGTATCTTACGAGGCTGTATGTTTTGTATTGTGACTGAATTAAGGCACCATTGTGTGACGCATAGCTTCATTATGGTGAAAAGAACAAACAGAGATTTTTATACCTTGTATACTTTATTTAATTTACCAGTTATTTTGGTTAATTTACTTTTCTTTTATGATAATAGGTAAGGTGTACTGCACTGCAAGTCTTGAATATAGCCTACACTGTGGGCTCTCAGAGGTCCACCGCTTTCCCTGTGGAGGACTTGGTCCGAATGCTTATGTTTCGCAATGCATCTGAAGCTATTGACTTTCTTCAGCTTTATCACCTTAATGTTGCTGATGGGTAAGGTCCTCCTATATTCTAAACATTTTCTTTCTTTTCTGGAAAGATTTAGCAAAAGTTTATTAGTATACTAACTGTTAAATTTTTTTTTTTTAGCATGGTTGAATTGAGCCGTACTGCCTATCAGGAACCAGATCTATCCATTCCTCCAAAGAGATCAATTGCCATTGAGAAGAAGAAGACGGTGCTGATTGGGGAGGTTGTGAACGGAGGCCCATTGCCCAACCCGCCACAGCACACACCAGTCTGCAGCTTTGACTCTAACAGTAAATTCAGGGGAGATTTAGCTTCCTTTGAGACCGTACCAGCCGTTACAAAAGGTTGGTTAACATATCTTGTAGTAGTAATCAACTTGTAATCATTTGGTAGGTCGAGAAAACTAATTATAAAATTTTTAAATTGGCTCAGAAGCTTTATAGACTATCCCAGCTTATGATTTATGATTACTAAATACGAATAATTATTGTCTATATAATTATAGATAAACTATATAAAGGTTCTCTCACTTATGATAATTATTCATATCTAGTAATTACTACAACAAAATTATGTTTATGTATTTTATTTAATTGAAAACCCAACTATCTTTCCAACCTACAAAATGCACAATTTGGACTTTACTCTATTGATAGGCATTTAATGAGCATATTAGATGTTTTTGATGCTTTTGCTCATGACTAACTAGAGGCAAACCCTCTCAAAATTGTACATTGCATAATGAATAGAGTGTGGTTTCAGATATATATTAAGTGTGTAACACAGCTACATGGCTGAAATAATTACCTTCTCTTCAGTGAAACCTCTGGTTGAACTGGAGCCAAGGCCTCAGATCAAACCCAAATTGCTGACAGAGCCTAGGGTGGTCATGGAGCCTCCTGCAGCAGTGGAGCTAGCCCAGCATGAAGACACACAGGAGACTGGAGAGTCCTTACAACATATTTTACCAGTGCTTCCAGTAAACCCTCAGCTTATGTTCCAGCCTATTGCTCAACCTGTAGCTCAGCCCCAGCCTATCAGACCCCCATCTCCAAAGAGAGAACCAGCCTACTCGGACCAGGTGAGATCATGCAATGATGTGTCAGGAAAAAAAAAAAAAGACACCTTTACTTTTTTAAAGCAATGACTTCAATCAATATAGGAAAAATTATTAATATATTAATGCATATGTTCTTATTTACCAGCATCATTCTCTGCTCCCTACAGGATATAATGGCAGAAGTTGAGTCTGTGGTAGAGGAGTTTCTGGCGGATGAAGTCTTGGACATAGCTAAAGCTGGAGCTCAGTATGTCACTGCAGCTCTGGGGTAGGTATAACTTTAGCCATGATTAGCTTGCTTGATTGACAGTAAGTTTTAAATTTAATGTTGTTAAGTAAATCCTAATATTGCAATATGTTAGTAAATTTTAACACCTATTCACTTCTTTACAGTGTGAGTGAGAGTGAGCTGCAGACCGTGGTCAGTGAGGTTGTTGTTCAGATGCTAAGAGAAGTGTCTGCATCAGAGATCACTGCTGAGAAGGAGCGAATAGCTGAGGTGAAACGCAAGCTGGAGGAAGAAAGGTGCGTTTTACTCTTAATTTGGAATTTTTAATGTTGAATGTTTAAGTGTCATTTAAGCTAAATACTGACTCTGATTTAAAAAAAATTTTTATCATTTAGATTCCTGTGCATACACATTTTATTGATGCCATCTAGCATATCTTATCTATACAGATGTCAGCATCTGTAATTTTTTTGTTTTTGTTTGTTTTATTTTATTTATTTTTTAATTTTAGGCGAAGAAAGGAACGAGAGGCTTTTCTGGACAAACTGAGCTTCGAGCTGTGTGCTGAAATCAGTGAAGAGGTCGTTACGCAGTGCACCAGGGATATGGCTGATGTGGAGATAAAGTTAGTATACAGTATATGGATTGGGGGGGGAAAATTTTTCATTTGCTATTAGATGATGAAACTTAAAGTTGCTCTTGAAACTGATCAAAACTATGCTATAAAACTATGGCCAAAAGTATGTGGACACTTGATGGTTTTAAATAAGTGTTCTTATTCTTCCCCAAACTGGTGCTAAAAAGATTGTATGTTGTTGAATTTAAATTTCTATTCACTGGAACAAAACGTGCCCAAATCTGTTCCAGCATGATAATTCCCATGTTCACAAAGCAAGCTTTACAAATACATGGTTTGCCAAGGTTCTGTGCTTAATCCTGAGTGTTAAAGCACAGAACCCAGACCACAACCCCACTGAATATCTTCAAGATAAAGTATTTAGAATTATTATGCTGACTGCACCCCAGGCTTGCTCCCCCAACCAGTGTCTGATCTCACTAATACTCTTGTGGCTTAATGGACAAATTCCCACAGCCACACCCCAAAAACAGGTGGAAAGCCTTCCCAGACGATTAGAGACCATTATAGTATTTGCTATGTTATTGAAAATGCATGTTCCACAAACGCGAGTGTCATAATCAGGTGTTCACATACTTTTGGCCTAGTCGATTTTTCTTTGCTTGAAATTTTTTAATATAACAAATAATATACATTTCTGGGAACATATTAAATAAATGTAATCCCTACAGGCTTGCATTGGAGGAGAAAGCTGCACATGTTGCTCGATGCACAGAGGATGTGTGTAACAGTTTAGTGAAGGAAACACTTGACATGGAGATTGACTGCCTGGTCAGAGAAGTGCTTGGTGCACAATTATGTCAGATACACAAGTTTATTAAGAGGTGCCTGTACTGTTGTATCAGTCAATATATCTTGGAATATTATCTTTGGTAAGACTCAAACAAAATTTTATAATTTTATGTATGCTTCCGCATGTTTGTAGGTGGCGTGATGTGGTAGCAGTACGTAGACAGTTGAAGAGGCAGATGCGTGGATTCCCTGCAGCCCCATGCTGTGTTGACCCTAAATTCAAGCTGAAGGCTTTAGTCCCAAGTGCTCTGTCTTTTACATCTTTGGACAGACTTGCTCAAGGCTTCATCAACCTGGGAAATGCAGGGAACATGTGTGTGTCTTGCACAAGGTGATTTTACAACTTCTATCATGATGTAAATTTTAATGCATGTTGATGTCTGTGACTGTTTGCATATGTTGACTGCATTTGATTCTTTGTGATGGCAGGTTACTAAAAGTGAGGGATGATACAATCCGTCAGATGCGAGTAGACTACTATTACAGTTTGTTGTTAAGGTGAGAACTTGAGATATGTTGTGTGTATGTAATAAACAATGTACGGTTTAATTCTTTTTATGCTGCTAAATAATGTGCTTTTGTTTAATTTCTTCAGTCAGCGTGTGTGGGCTCCTCTCGACTTGCCCTCTCTGGTGGCTGAGAGCACACCTAATCCACCTGACAGAATCGTCTGGAAAGCCGCTCTTCTGCTTCCCAGTGACCAGGACGGTGACATAAGCAGGTAAGCGAGATGCATAGCAGCTCTTGGGCCCTTGACCTTAAAATAAGTCTTGCACTTCAAGTTCATCACACTCTATAGAAAAATGTCTAAATTGCTTCTGTTCTTTAATGATTTTACTTTAGCACACTGACCAAATGGCTTGAAATTAAACTGGGAGATGGAGAGAGAATAGAGGAGAGCACTGAAGGGTCAAAAGGGAAACTCAAAACTCTTGTCATCAGTAACAGCTTGAGAGATATTGGACAGAAGACACACAAAGTTCACGTCTGTGTAAAGGTGAGACCCTCATATGAACCATATTGCTGCTCACACTAGTGTTAACATTAAACTTCTCTTAAACATGCAAAACTGATTAAAAGAAATAGGATGAATCAAAGGTGACACATATATTAATATTACTAAAAAAGGATAGAATGCTGAGTAATACAGACATAAAATATTGAACAAGAAGAAATAATTTTTGCTTATATGGACAAAAAGCATGAAATCTTTTGAAAATCCATCAAAAAATTTATCCAAACTGCTGAAAAACTTGTACCAGATGAAATTGTACATTGTTGTCATCATTATTGAATTTTTTTAAAATTGTAGGTGAGCCATGGGCCTCTGACTGAAGAGGGGCAGAGCCAACTAGAGGAAAAGAATGAGCTCCTAGGTACCAGCTCCCTACTGATGCTACTGCCCCCTCTACCCTGCACTGGTCTGGATGATGAGGACATACCTCTGCTCTCTGCCCTCCTCCAGCTGAAGCAGGTTCAGCAGGCCAGTGGCTGGCACACTGCACTCCCCCTGGCACTTCTGATACCTGAACAGCTTGAAGAAACACTTAATGATCAGAAGTTAGAGGAAGGTATACAATAGCACAAGATGAAACAGAAGTGCCTTGTTTTATAAGCTTTGAACGTTTAACTGAAATTATCATTTCAAAAGGTCTTCACTTTTATTCCACAGTCCTTAAGTTGAAGACATTAGTTCAAGATGGACTTATTTCAGAATACATTGTTATTCGTCTCTCTGGGAATGTCACTGATCTGCAAGGATCCAAACAGGTTGGTGTTGTCATGCTTCTTAATTTAACACATGCTTTCTCGGTTTAACACATTTTTAAGAGTAAAATAGATATTGTGGCATTAAGGATTGATTCAGACTCTAAATATAAATAAGAAGAATAGTCACAAAAATGATGAGTGATACCGCTATTGTCTTGGCCTTATGTGTACTTTTTTTTTTTTTCTTTTTTTTTTTTTTTGTGTAGCCTGAATCAATATGCTAATTAGGCCCAACCTCCGTTCCATTGCAGTGAGATCACATGACCTGAGACCTTATTATAATTTTCTTTTTAAAAAATCATCATGGCGGACATAGAGCCAACTCACAAAAAGGATGCAAGCTTTTTACGGAGTCTGCCAAGAAAAATCTTGACTTGATTGGGTTTCTGACTTTTTTTTCTTTTTTTTCTTTTTTTTTTTTTTTGGGTACACCTTGCAATGTGATCTTCATTTTCATACATGTTAATATTTATTAGCTACTGTCAAAGATGCTCATGTACAGTACACAGGATCAGCCTTACATTGTACATCACATTGTATTTGCTATAGTGTTTTTTATTTTATTTTTTCTCTTCATTTTAACATATACTTACTCATGTAATATAAATTTTGAGAACCATGTATGGTCCATTTCAATCTTAATAATATTAAGGCCTGAATTATTGCAAAGGTTACATATGATCAGTGGATAATTTCTGTGGAAAATGTTATTTATTTATTTTTAGATTGGTGAAGCTGTGCACTGGCTGATTGCTCACTCTCCAGCCTCTACAGTCCTCACCTCTCAACCCCTGCTACAGTTTGTAGAAGGAGGGCTGTGTCGCGAGTTTCACAGCAGGTTCCTACATGACAAGCAGGAGAGGGCACAAGCAGCTCTGCCATGCCAGGAGCCGGAGTTAGTTATCCAACTCTATAACAGCGTGCTGGCCTATTTGGCAGATGTGGTCAGTTCTGAGAGACTGATTGGAATCTCCTGGCCCCCACCCGAATTCTCTTTGCCTGAGAACAGAGAACTTATACCACATCTGGACTGGAATGCCCCACAACACCTAGCTTGGATGAAAAAAGCAATACTTAGTCTTCAGCTTCCCAAGTGGGATTGGCCTCCTCAAAACGGTAGGTCTGATAAAATGATGCCTGGGTCATTGACACAATATTGTATCCTGTCTATATAGTGTGTTCTATTGCAAATGAAAGAAATACATATTTATAACAAACTTCTGTCTTCCAATAGCTTCGTGGCCCCATGTGTGTGCATTCATATTTGAGTACGTGTCCCAGATCCCCAGCTCTGCCCAAAGCCAGCCCCTCCTCATGTCACGTCTGGAGCACCTGCTAGCAAGAGTACATGCTCAACACCTGCGGCAGGACTGTGTGGATGAAGAGTATGATGGGTCTTCTTTTCATTACATACCCTGGGATGATATTTTAATCCTCTGCATAGAGCATCGACTGAAAGACTGGCACTTGGCAGAGCGTCCAGTAGTAGCAGGTGAGGACACTGAGCAATGTGTGCTGTAAGGCAGGTTTAAAAATATTATGCACAGAAATGTGCTCTGAAATGTTTGCGATGATTTTCAGGACTTCTTTCTTACCTATTCGCCCTGTCTTTTTGTAAGTCGCTCTGGATAAGAGCGTCTACCAAATGCCTAAATGTAAATGTCTTTTTGTCTGTTCTAGATGCCTTCACTGACAAAGGAGAGATTTTGGTGTACTATTACAAAGAGCAACTTAAAGATTTTCATCCTCCAGAGGGTTGGGTAGCAGCAGTGAGACGCACCCATAAAGAGAAACAGCAGAACACACTAAGGTAAGGATTTAAAAATACGAAGACATAGAGTGCCCTGCTCAAACTTTGAAAGTATTGCATGTTAGCATATCATTGTTTTTACCCAGAGGGTGCAGCCGGTTTGTGGCATAGTCAGGATTCAGACTAAAGATCTCCCGGCACTAGGGCAAATCTTGTTCTGGATAAGCTTATACAATTCTCACCGATTGTCAACTCATTGCTGTTTCCTCCAAGGTCAAGTCCAAGTTCTGCACTTATGACCCCAGCAGCACGGTTTCCCAGACAGAGACTTTTCCAGAGTCGGGTAGAAACGGAGGAGAAGCCCTCTGTGTTAGACATCACCCACAGTCCTTCATCACAAGAGCTGCTGCCTCAACGTCTCCTCTCCAGCATTGAACAGGAGAAAGCTCAAAGTCGGAGGTTAGTCATTTAAAGTATTTCAAATAGGGTTTTATGGAGAGATTAGATAGAAATGACCTTAATTACTTTAACAAAGAGTTTTATGATAATTTGATTCAAGATCTGTATCGAATCTGTGGTTTCTGAATTGTGGATTCTGAATTGAGTCTGTAAATACAATATCCAACATCTGGATAAAAATGTCTTTTGTATATTTAGGTTTGAAGAGCAACTGAAGCGTTGGTTAGAAGTGGATCCTCTGGACTTGGTCTCCATACCCCTGTTTGTGCCTTCCACACTGCTATCCATGCCTGAGATTCTTGTTCCCAAACAGAGCCCCAGTGCATCTGCTGCCTGCATCACAAAGGTATATAAATTGTATTTTGCTGTCTTATTATTGACCTCACTGTAGTCCCTAGCCTAGTTTTGCATACTGCACATCAATAAAATGGGATTAAAGTTTATTCTGGACTAGTGTATATTTTGGGGCAGTGGTGGCTCAAATGGTTATGGCTTTGGGTTATGGTCTGATTGGAAGGTTGGACGAAATCACACCACCACCTAACAGCTTCCCAACTGGGATATGTGAAAAAATCATTTAACTTTGCTGTCAAGTACATGTGACAAATAATTGAATCTTAAAGTTTATTGTGGACCCGTCTGCTGTGCATTATGAACCATCATTCTTGCTTCTCTTTTTTTTTTTCTTTCTTTTTTTTTCTTTACTTAAAATCAATGTAAAATGTGATATTAAATGTCATTTAAATTCCTTGCATAACTGGTGCCACTGATATCATGAACCATGCATATTAAAGAGAAAACCCTGTCTGGTAGCCTCTCTTTTTATTGTGTTGTAATTATGTAAATTGTACCACCTAAAGCAGTTTTTGTGCTTGTTTCAGGACCCACAAACAGAAGACCCTGCTGAGGTGACTCTAACTCGCAGAAAAAAGGGACCCATGTCTCTAACAGAACAATTGAAAGAGCTCGATAGACTGGTGTTGGCAAGTCGAGAGGAGGAGCGGGCATGCAGTCTAAAGCTAAACAGCTTGTTTGAGATTGTAGATGACTGAACAGTGCTCTGCTGCTTGTTTACAGGTTCCTGCTTGAATGGTTGTTTGTGATCTTATAATGTTCTGACATGAGTAGGAATGAATGAAGATACTTATATAGTTATAGAACTTAATAATACTTTGCTCAATATACATTTGTTTAAATGACTTGAAATTATTAGTTTGTTAATTTTCTTTCTCTTAAAATATGTTGTAATTTTGATTTGATTGTTGGTTTTAAGCTCAAGAAATTACCAATTAAAGAATCCAACTTAAATACCAGAATGTTTTCCTCAGTATTTTTCCTGACATGTTTGTGAATAAACATTTATATGAATCTAAAATATCTTTGTTATATACCATTTGCTACAATTAATGAGTAATTTTGAGATTTTAAGGATGTGTTTTTGTACTTGAGCATGTTGCAATAAACTTGTTTAAACATGATTGCGGTTTCCCATAGTTTGTTAATCGTGTGTGTGTGATTTATTTCAGTATTTCAATTAAAAAAATGAAACTCGTGTATAGATTCATTACACACAGACTGCTCTATCTCAAGTCTGGGCTCCCTTTGCATGGATTACTGCAGCAATGTGGCAACCAGTCTGTGGCACTGCTAAGGTGTTAGCGAAGCCCTGGTTGCTCTGATAGCGGTCTTCAGCTCTCCTGCATTGTTGGGTCTGGTGTTTCGCGTCTTCCTCTTCACAATACTCTATATAGGTTTTCTATCGGGTTTAGGTCGGGTGAGTTCGCTGGCCAATCAAGCACAGGGATACCATGGTCCTTAAACCAGGTATTAGTACTGCTGGTCAGCAGAGAGAAGGATGAAGTGCTCTAAAACGTCCTGGTAGATGGCTGCACTGACCTAAGTCCTAATAAAACACAGTGGACCAACACCAGCTGATGACATGGCTCCCCCAACCACCACTGACTGTGCAAACCTTACACTGGACCTCAAACAACTTGAATTCTGTTCCTCTCCTCTCTTCCTCCAGTCTCTGCATCCTTGATTTCCAAATTAAATGTAAAATTTACTTTCATCTAAATAAAGGGAACTTGGGCCCACTGAGCAACGGTCCAGTCCTTTTTTTCCCCCTTAGCCCAGGTATGACGCTGCTGACATAGTCTCTGGTTCAAGAGTGGCTTGAAACAAGGGGTGCGACAGTTGTAGCCCATGTCCAGGATAAGTCTGAACATGGTGGCTCTTGAAGCACTGACTCCAGCTGCAGTCCACTCCTTGTGAATCTCTCCCAAATTCTTGAATGGGCTTTGTTTCACAATACTCTCAAGGCTGCGGTTATCTCTGTTGCTTATGTACCTTTTTCTAAAACATTTTTCTTTCCATTAATTTTTTCAAGGACCATTTTATGGCTTAGAAAAACCTTTGCAGGTGTTTTAAGTTACTTAGCTGATAATGGTGGTCACCATGAGTTTCCAATATCAAAATATTCAAATTTTTTGAGATTTCTGAATTTTGGATTTTTCATTAGCTGTAAGCCATAATCAAAATTAGAAGAAATAAACACTTGGCATATATCAGTCGGTGTGTAATGAATCTATATATTAGTTTCACTTTTTGAATTTAATAACTGAAATAAAAAATATATTATATTATATTACATTACTGTATTGTATTGTATTGAGATGCACCTGTATATGTATATACAGTATATATGTGGCCAAAAGAAAAGTTTTGAGAAGGACACAAATGTTAATTTTTACAAAGTCTGCTGCTTTAGTGTTTTTAGATTTTGTCAGTTATTGCTATGGTATACGAATTGTAGCTGTCTTAAAAAAGGAGGGTTAACACTGCAAAAACTGACTCTTTGCGTAAACTTAATGTCAATAAAACCTTTTAACACTGATGAAATATAATTCAGTATACCATAGTAACATCTGACAAAAAGGTGTAAAAACACTGAAGCAGCAGACTTAAATATATAAAATTAATATTTGCGTCATTTTGAAAAATTTAACTACGGCTGTATTCCAAATGATGTACACCAGTGTTCGTGGAGTAATTTGAATATCACGCCCATTTCCCCGCCTTTGCTCATTGTGATTGGATGATCCCTCCTCTGGTCAGGTCTCTCCACAGCGAAATTCGCTCGGAAGGCGCCACTGAAGCATTATGGGAAATGTAGTTTGAACTATCCATCAGTTGTATTTTTATATGAGGTAAACGTCCTAACGGACTACATTCCCCACAGATATGTTAAAAAGAGAGGAGGAGCGACGGTCTAAGACGAAACTTGACTCGATATACTTCATCTATGTTCAACTATGTACAACTACACAGTGCAAAGATGACTGAAGGAACGTGAGTATTGTGTTCATTATTATTATTATTATTATTAAGTGTGTCTATGAAATAGACCACTTATTACTCTTCACCTCGCAACTTTGGACGCTCCCACGACGGAGAGCTTTGATCCGACGGCCACGTATGATACACCATTGCGTCCGGCTCGATCGGGAGATCTTATGGAACATCGGCTCCCGAAGCGATCCGACGCACCGTTTGGCCGCAATTCCCCAAAAACTGATTTCGAAAATCAAAAAAGGGTCGCTTATTAAGTGTGTCTATGAAATAGACCACTTATTACTCTTCACCTCGAAACTTTGGACGCTCCCACGGCG
>JAQMYG010000035.1:23211254-23227936 GCA_030014215.1 Clariallabes teugelsi | reverse complement strand
AAGACCCAGCAGGGGAGACGATTACCCACAATTCCGCAGCGCAAGAGAGAGAAAAACCATTGGCTCAGTTGTGATCATGTGACGCTCTGCATCAAAACAAGAAGCGCATGCGTGATACATGATACTGGTTACTTGTAAACCAAGGCTTACTCGTTTTTTTAAGTATAAAAAAAATACTTTTATTTTTTCAGTTTAATAAATTTTTTTCAAAATTTATTAAAAATCTTTGCTCGTCTTGAGGAACACTCGCAAACAATATTACTCACAATCCGAGGTTCCACTGTAGTGAGTTGTAATTACCCTTTGGTTTGATGGCTGTTTTGCATCTGCTTATTTAATTGACGACATTGTGTCCTGTCCCAGGTGATATCATGATCGACTACACCTATGTGGAGTGCACGTCAGCAGTGATGCAAGCTCTACAACACTTCCATCATATTTATCCTGAGCACAGGGCACAGGAGATCAGGTACCCTTAGTACCCCTTTATGAACATCTAAATAAATTCAGCGCACTTCCATGAATTAAGATGCAGTGTGTCATTGTAGGAGTACTCTTCAGCAGGGACTTGACTACTGCAGAAGGATTCAGAGATCTGATGGATCATGGGAAGGGTAGGCCTCAGTTCTTATTTGTGTACATAGATTTGCTGTAATTGTTTTTTAAAGTTTTACATTACTAAACACAATTGTATTTATTTTTTATTTGACATGACTATAACTATAATAAATCGCTAATATATATAATAACTTTAATAATTATGAATTGTGATTTTTTTTTTTCACTAAATAAAAATTACTTTAAGTACTTTTCTTTTGTACCATGGATCTATGGTACAAATCCCATACTCTGTATATGCTGCATTCAGTTACTGTGGTATAATTTCCTGTATTTCTGGCTTGTGTGTCCTTTTCAGGTCATGGGGTGTATGCTTTACATATGGAGTATGGTTTGGATTGGAGGCTTTTGCATGCATGGGTCATATTTTCCAGGATGGATACGATGGGTATGATTTGCAAAAATAAAGTGCTAAGAAGTCAATAATTCAGTGAGTCATGTAAATCATGCATATTTGTTGAACTTCAGGCCGGTATGTCCTGAGGTGAGGCGTGCCTGTGACTTCCTGCTTTCTAAGCAGATGGAGGATGGAGGCTGGGGAGAGGACTTTGAGTCATGTGAGCAGAGGTGCTATACACAGAGCAAAAATTCCCAGATCCATAATACCTGCTGGGCTCTGCTGGGTCTGATGGCTGTCAGGTAATCCACTCCACTGTAAGGGCCAGCATACTGTAGAATTGTACATTACTTTTATCTGACCGCTCTTGTTTTTATTGGTTCCTTATACAACAGGTATCCTGACTGCAAAGTCATTGAGCAAGGAATACAGGTGTTGATTGATAAGCAGCTTCCTAATGGAGACTGGCCCCAAGTGAGTTCTGTTTTTCCATGTCTTTTATTTGTGTTTACCACTAACCTTTGTGATGCATTAGGGTTGAAAAGTCTTTGCAATAAAGCATGCAGTTGTTTTTAAATACAGTGAAACCTCGGATTGCGAGTAACGCGGTTTGCGAGTGTTCTGCAAGACGAGCAAAGATTTTTTAATAAATTTTGACTTAAAAAAACGAGCAAGTCTTGGTTTACGAGTACCGAGTATCATGTATCACGCATGCGCTTCTTGTTTTGACGCCGAGCGACACGTGATAACAACTGAGCCAATGGTTTTTCTCTCTCTTGCTCTGTGGAATTGTGGGTAATCGTCTCCCCTGCTGGGTCTTAGTGCACGTCTCTTACTGGTATAATCAACATCTGTACACGCGTGTACTGTTTACTATAACACTGTGACCACGTGTGTGTGTGTAAAACATATTTTATTTTGTGTTTGTAAGTGTGTGTGTACAGCGTGCATGTACTGTTTATTATAACGTGTGTGCGCGCGTGTAAAGCAAAAGAAAGTCTCATTAGGGAGGTTAAGGATCCATTTTCTCCCTCTCTCTTTCAGTCTGTCGTTATGTGTGTGCGCGGGTGTAATTTGACACCGTGCCCCTTCACACACACACTCGCCTTTACATCCCCCCCACCCACTCCTCCTCTCGGCTTCACACACACACACACACACACACTCTCTGCTCTACACAGAAACACTGCTCTGTCGCGATTCTTTTCAAAGCTAAAGTGCAGGTTCATTTGCTTGTTTGTTTTACTTTACAGCAGTGATTCCGTTAGTATGCGCTCACGCGAGTGTCATTAGCGATGTTCCGTGCTAATTTTTCCGATAAATCAGTCTTTCTATTAATGTGTGTGTGTGTGTGTGAAACTCAAATAAGAGAGGAGAAAGGTTTACTGTGTAAGATGAGAAGGGGGGGGGGGGCTGATTCCTCCTCTCCTCTTACTTTAGATTCACGCACAAACACACATTGCCTGCGCGCATAAATGGAAACACTTATCTGTCGGGATTTATTTTAACTTTTTTAAAGGTAAAGTGCAGGTTAATTTGTTTTATTTTTACTTTATATTTAGTATTAATTATTTTTATGTTTTTATTTTTTTGGGCTCCAATCAACACATATTCTAGTCTATAAACATAAATAAAATGTAATTGAAATTAATTAATTTGTTTTCATTGTACATGCTTTACATAGTGAGGGTTTTAGCATATCAAATTGAATTATCAAATACTACAGCAGAAGTGACAAATTAATATAAGCATTAATTGTAATTACATATTGTTTTATTTTTCTGCAAGGAATGTAATTTAGCTAATATAGACATTTTCTCATTATTTCTAGGAGAACATCTCTGGTGTTTTCAACAAGAGCTGTGCTATCAGTTACACATCCTATAGAAACGTGTTTCCAGTTTGGACTCTGGGCCGTTTCTTGCGCCTCTACCCCTCCAGCTCACTGGCTCAGAAGCTGGGAAGCCCCGAGAGATAATCTGCAAAGTGTCTGATTTTACTCTGTGTCAAACTTCTTGGTGAAATTTTCACTTTGATACAAACCGATTTGCTGCTTGTAGGACTGATCAGTCAGTAATTAAATATAATTGAACTGTATTTTTGAAAACTAAATTGGCTATTTTACATTATTTTCTTTATTCTATTCAATATGCAGTGAAGTACTGAGATGGGAAAATCAATTGCACAGCTCTGCCAAATAAATTGGCTATTTTACATTATTTTCTTTATTCTATTCAATATGCAGTGAAGTACTGAGATGGGAAAATCAATTGCACAGCTCTGCCAAATAAATGTACAAAACATTTCTTGTCATTGTAATTAAACAGTATCTGTAGCAGTGGATATTTGAAACAGATAGGCATAAATTCATCCAATTGTCTTTATATTGAAAACAAATTATAAAGTAAATTCTGAAATTATTAATAGCATCCGCCTACATTCTTCTGTATCTTTCCCTCTTACAAACACACGTAAATAGAGACAAACATACATAATTCATAAAACAGTGAAATCACTCCAAAAGTGTGTTTAAATATATATTGTTTCCAAAACCATGTTACATTATATAGTAGTTGTCCATTACGCTGTAATAGTAAAAGCATTTTATGAGTTATTTCTTCAAAATTGCTTGTTATTCCAAAGTGTGCATGAAGATGACATTATAACCACTATAGTCCTATATATATATATATATATATATAAATTTTATTTTTATTTTTTTTAAGGTTTGAATTAGGCCTATTCATTTAAGTTCTCAATCAATTCTAGATAAGAATGGTAATCAATCAATGGTAAATACAATGGTAACAGATTAAATTTTTTTTACCACCATTTTTTTTCTTAATCTTGGATCACCTGGTAATCCTTCACAGACCACTGATTATCCCTGGACAACACTTTGAGATCTCACAGCTATAAGTATTATCTCTCTGCCTTACTTTCATATTTGTTTAAAGCTCGTGGAGTGTGTACAGAGCTTTAGTAATCATACCTTATCTCACTCAACTCTTTTATGTATATGTTCAGGCAATATGTTTTCAGCCAATATGTTTTCTTCTGATTTTATGAGGAACTAGTGTGAATAAAAGCCTGCTAGGTGTGGGATGATACTTACTTTCATGGGAGTGATTTAATGTGGTAATCTCTGCCTGGTGCTCTTCCCCACTATCTTTCATGGCAGCATGTTCAGCTTTCCATGGTTCCTGCAAGTCAGGCATAACCCGTAATCGAGACACACCCATCGCCTAGATTTCACTGAGGCCAAGTAACAAAGTAAAATTCCAGTGCAACAAACAAATAATTGCCTTTGTGTCAGGAGATCAAGCATTAATTACGGTAATAGGAATAATTTTACGTTTGGGATGAAAGAGAGACATATAGGAGATAATTTACATTTACAACATTACATTTGTCAGACACCCTTATCCAAAGTAACTTGCATTATCTCATTATGCAGTTTATCTGAGCAGTAAGGGCTTTGTTTATGTGCCCAACAGTGGCAACTTGGTGGTGGGGTTTGAACCTGGGACCTTCTGATCATTAGGCCAAAGCCTTAACTATTGAACTAACCCTGCCCTAACAAGATAAAATATTTAGGTCCTGAAAAAAATGTGTGTGTGTGTGTTTGTGTGTGTTTAATTATAGTATTAATGTTAAACTTTTTGTTACTTTATTCTATTTGTCAATCTAATATATGACACTTATTTAACTTAAGTTATATTTAAAGCTTTACAAAGTATATTCAGTAAAACCTTGTTAAGCTTTCCATGTCCTTTTATTTGTTTTCAAGTCTTGACATACACCTCAAAACCAGTTTGGCAAGCTGTCACTCTGAGAAAGTGGTTTCAGCTGCAGTGTTTTAAACCTTGCTATATCTGCACTCCTTGTTGTGTGATTTAGTCCAACCCCATGCTGCACCCACACACAGTGCTCTCATTGGTAGGATAAGGAATGATGAATCATCCATTGGCAACGCACTCAGACTTCCGCTAAAGAGACATTCGAGATCAAGCGACTGTCCAGTGCCTGGTGCGTCACAGGGCCATTATCTTTCTTTATTTTAGAAGCCTGTGTGGTAAGTCAATCTTTTGACTGTTATATGTCATTACATATTGATTTGGGAAATTATTCATTTATTCTATCTTTTATGAGACTGCAGTGTCAAAACCAGTTTTAAAAGACCTAAAACATGTTCTAACTTCAACAACAACAAAAAAAGCAATAAAAGGAATTGGTCTTTACATTGCTCTTGATGTTAACGGAGCTGGTCACGGAACTGGTCAGGAACCACCCTAGGTGTTTTAGCAGGACAAGAGTGTTGGGACTGATGTATTTTTTGTGTTGCCATGCATTTGGGCCTTCTTAATAATTGAAGAGACTTTTAAGCAAGCTATGACACGTTTTGTTTGTCACAATGATGCGCCAGTCATCTGTATTAGCAGTGTTAGTTTAGTTTTTTTTTCTTTTCTTTTAATGACCAGAACATCATTTGCAAAATGATTTGCATAACAATAGAGCAGCTAGCAAGATCCTTTTAGTTAGGCACTGGCTGAATTTTTTTTTATCAACAGTGATGCATGTCAACTCCTCCATAACACAATCATGGATAGTTTATAAATTATAATTTAAAAGGTATAATTTACAAGTTAAAAGGTTATTAATATCCCTGATAAAAATATTGCTATAAGAAGATGAATAATCACAAATTTGCGTTTGAAATTTGAAAGATTTTATTAGTATTATGGAACCTCGTGTTTCACAAGTTAATTTCTGTGTGTCTGTGTGGTTTCTACCTGTTCTCTCTATGTCTGCATGGCTTTCCTCTAGTCTCTCTGGTTTCCTCCTACCTCCAAAACTCATGAAAGCGTGTGGATTGGCTGAGATGAATTTCCCCTTGGTATAAATGAATATGTGTGAATGATCACCATGGCATCCTATCAAGGGTGTAACCCTGCCTTATAGCCAGTGTTCATAAGATAGGCTCCAGATCCACTACAACCCAGACCGGGATTAATTAGTTATTAGTGCTACTCGACTTACAGCAGTACAGGGAAAAACAAAACATGCCAGTAATTGTTATTTTAGATTTTTGTTAGATTTGTGATTGCATTTGTGATTTTAATTCAAGTTACAGTTTGTTCTGTTTCAAATATGCTTCCTTCTTTTTTTCCTGAACCTTTTGCTACCACTTTAATTGTAAAATGTCATGACTTCCCCTTTAGGAGAAATAGCTTTTATGAACATAATCCAACTATTCAAATATAAGGTTTAATATTTAAATGTGCACAGTTATATTTCGGCTGTTTAACAAAACAAATTTTCTTCCTCCACCTTCCCCTGGCAGAATATGTTAGGTTCAAGTTAAGATCTGTTTTTGAATTTATGGTTTGGATTAAAGTGTATGTGTCTGTGTGTTTAAAAATTCCACAGCCACAGCTATGAACCCCTACTATCCAGGACAACCTTATCCCAATCCAAATGCTCCTTATGGTAACGCACCTTACCAGCCTCCACAGCCAAATCAGCCAGGGTATCTTGGCCCTGGAGTCTATCCAGGAGGGCCATGCAATCCTCCCATGGTCCCACCAATGAATCCAGGAGGGCCATGCAATCCTCCCATGGTCCTACCAATACTTCCAGGAGGGCCTTGCAATCCTCCATTAGGCCCAGGGTATAACCAGGGGCCAGGATATGGGCCTGGGGCAATTCATGGTCCCAGGCATGGGTATGGGCATGGATACGGGGGTGGCCCTCACCAGGGATATGTGTATGATCATCACAAACATGGGAAGAAGCATAAAAAAAAGAAGCATGGCAAGGTGAGAACATAAATCTGACACAATGAAATTATAAAATGTAGGTCACCCAAGTAATGTGTCGCTATTGTAATGTTTACAGTATATTGTTTTTAATGAGTGCGATCTTTTCCACAGCATTCTGGGAGCAGCAGCTCTTCTGACTCTGATTAGATCATGAAGACACTTCAAAAGCAAATTTACAGTATATGTACATTCTAAAATATTTGTACAAATAATCCATGTATTCACACTTCTATATATTCACACACCTATATTCTCGAGTCTATATATGGATATATGTATTATTCTATTGCTTAGCTGAATAAAAGGGTTTTCTAATACAATAATGAATAGATGTTATTTAGATTTTGTCTGTCCACCTTTATTTATTTAATAATTTCAGTGCCTAATTATTGGTAGGTGCATGCAACCAACCTGAGTAAACTAAACTAAAAGAGTTTAATTTTTTCTGCCACATTTGCACAAATTCCTAATTTTACTTCATTATAAACAATATTTATGTCCTAATAAAAAAAAAAAGTTACAATTGACATAGATGTGACATAATTATTTTTTTATATTATTCACAGGGAAATTTATTACAATATCAAGATGAAACTGTGCTAGACAACATGGCTCATAAAGAACATATAGCCCTTGCATATAAGAATATACAGTATAGCAAGTACATATACAGTAGGACAATTATTGCACAAAACGTGGATGTGGATAATGTGGATTATATGACAAGTTTTAAGTAAAAATTATACAATGAAATAATAAATAATAATCATAAGCAAATATTTCTAAAGCAATTCTGCACCATCAACTCACCAGGTTTCATACAATTTTATCAACAAATTTTCACTTTTGACTTTTTTAAGACCTCAAGCTGAAATCACAAAAAAATGGGTTGTTCTATCCATGATGAACTAAGATGTTAGGTTTGCTTTCTGCTTTAGGTGTTGTTACAGGTAAGTGTATAATAAAAGCGACCTCCCTAAATTCTCGCAGGGCCAGATTGACCTGCTTCCAGGAACAGTGGCTGGTTTAACCTCATTTTAAAGACAGCATGTGCTTTGTTTCATTTAGTATCCACATTAACATTTTAACTCTTGAGAACTTGATTAAAATGTTAAAATGAAGATTTTCAAAGCTGACTTTTAAGGTTTTTAAATGAAATGAAAATAAATAAATGAACGAATAAATAAATAATAAAAAATTAAAAACCCAGTATTCAGTTAAAAAGTACCAACACAATGATCAGATCGCCTGTCATTAATATACATTTTTCTGCAATTTTCTCTTTAGATGTAATGCCAGTATTGTGCAAATCCCAGAAGTCTTCACAGATATGGGACATTAACATATTTAAGCAATTGAATAATAACAGACGTGTTAACATGAGTTCATCATAAGTGGGAAAGACCATAAACCACACTTCTGGTAATGGTCATTACAGATGGTTTGGCTAAAAACAGCGTATTTCATCTGATCCAGCTTTAGCTTTAGTTTGTTTTATGACAAAAGTGGCATTAATTTCCTTTTAATCACTATAATACAAATATGATCTTTGATCATATTTTGCAAATGATCAAATGGCTTTTTCAAATGGATCATATTTTGTAGTATGAATTCTGACCTCACAAACTATTGGTTAAAAGTAACCTCTACCCAGCAAGATAGCCAACACCCGTTCATAAAACAATTTAAAAAGCATATATTTCTGCTGAGCTGTTGCTGACCTAGATGTTAAAAACCTACATCAAGAAGGTAAAAGACTTTACTTTTCCATAGCTGAGTATTTACTGGGTTTTGTTAATGTCCGAAAATGTTCTAATATCTTAATATCCTTTGGATGTATTATAATATTTGAATATCATATATATATATATATATATATATATATATATAATTTTTATTGCTTGATAAACAAAATATCAGTCGAACAGATTATCATGTAGTCAAAACAAAACCCTACACTACAAAGTGTCTTTAAAATCCTCTAAATTAAATAACAGGGTGTTAACCCAAAAGCTCTCACCAGCACAACAGGTGTTCTGGAAATTGGTTCCTCACATAGATGTACAATAAAATAGATAGGATGTACCCAACAATATACATTAGCAGTGGTGGTTGAATAGTGCTTGTAGGAGTATGGTACATGCATGCAAATGAAGCCATGGCTAATGAGTATCGCAATGAATAGGTTTGCAGTGAAGGCTATCAACTGCTGGCATTTTAATAACAGTTACTAGTATGAGAGGTACTAGATTTCACAAATGAGTAAAACATTTGGATATTTATTTTAAATAATAATAATAATAATAATAATAAAAACCTAGATATCTGTCACTGCTTACTTTGTCCTGTGCAAATATTTCACATTTCTAATTCCCACACAAGAAAATTTTCCATTTTCATTGTATGATCATTCACACACAGTTTGCAGCTGTCATTTGTTTCTTTTATTTCTAGCCAAGTAATAGGAGTCTGTATGATATGGCTCATGATCATATAATATATATAATAGCTGGAGCCAACATTCAGTCATGTTTGACTATAAATTATTTGCAGTTGATGTCACTCCTTGTCCTTGATCCACCGGAGTTCTGTTTTATTGACTGCCACCATTCAATTATCTCACTCTTATCACTAGCTTGATGGCTGTAGACAAATTTTCCAGCACATGAACGAAGAAAAAAAAACATTAATTTGTGATTCTGATGCAGATCTGGGTGGAAATTATTATATTGACTTGTTTAATAGATGAGGTACTCAGTTGACACTGTCTATCTGCTATGCAATTTTAATGAGTTTCCCTTTTGTATTCTAATCCTCTGAACATTTCATACAGTAGAAAGATGTCAGAGTTGTTCATATAAACAACACTGCAATCCTTTTCATGGTGATACTGACCAATTTGCTTCAATAAGTCAGCACTGCTCAACCACAACCGCTAATGCCCAGGGTTGAGTACATCCCATCTATTCTGTATGATATCTATGGGAGGAAATTAAATCTGTTGTAAAAACTGTTGTCCCGTGTAGATGAGATTTGGCTTCAATTGCACCACAACTGTATGATTATAGCTTTTTAGAGTATTTGTCATTTACTATATTGAATTTTGAAGGCATTTTTATGGTATGGTTTTGTTTTGGCTACTGGATAATTGATTACACTGCTCTTTAGTTCATCAAAAAATAAAAATACAATATGTATTGAGATATTAAGATATCATAATGTCTCTAAAATACACTGAGATATAATTACATTTATGGACATTTAAAACAAAACCAAGAAAAACTCAAGTATAATGAAATATTCAAATGGATTTTATTTTTCTACTGTAGGTAGCTTTTTGTTCTCAACACAAATAGCTCAGAAGAAAGGTTTGCACTTTTTATTGTTTTACAAATGGGTGTTGGCTATCAGCTGGGTAAAGGTCATTTACAGTGCCATGAAAAGTGTTTGTCCCTAACTGATTTTTTTTTCTTTTTTTGCATATTTATCGCACAAATAATTCAGAGGGTCAAAATATTTTAATAGTACATACAGATAACCAGACTAAATACAAAATGCAGTTTTTAAAAGAGAAGGGTTAAAGGTTTCAAACCTGCCTGGACCTTTGTGAAAAATAATTGCCCCCTATACCTAATACCTGGTTGTGCCACCCTTGACAGGAACAGCTGCAATCAAGCGTTTGCATAGAAGTATTTCACATTGCTGTGGAGGAATTTTTGCCCACTCTTCTTTTCAGAATTGTTTTAATTCGGCCACATTGGAGAGTTTTCGAGCATGAACGGCCTATCTAAGGATCTCATTCAGATTTAAGTCTAGCCTTTGACTTGGCCACTCCAAAAGGTCAGGCCTGGGTATGGCAAGAGAAATTTAACTCAACTTTCCAAAAATGTGATTAATCACAGTTTATTCATAATTCAGCAGGGGAGGAATTACTTTTCCACATATGGCCAGACAAATTAAATCATAATTTAAAAAATGTATTTTGTATTTATTGTGGTTATCTGTGTGGACTATAAAAAATGCTTGACTATCTAAATTAGATGATCTGAAACATTTAAATGTGACAAAAACCCAGTTTTAAGTGTGACAAAAACCCAGTAATCACATACACTAGTTGTACACTAGTTGTGTAAAAAATACAATAAAATAATTGCCACTGTTGTCATAAAACAACAACCCTCATAGAGTGAAGATGGATCAGAAATAGCAGTTTTTAGCCAAACAAACTTTAATATCCATTACTAGATTGGGGGGTTTATGCTTATTTAAAAAATAAATATTTCAGGGCATCTTTTTTTCATACCATTTCAAATCACATAATTTGTGCTTCTCATATACAACATAATCTATTGTTTAATGTTTCTACTGGGTTTATCAAAAGTCTCCATACTCAGGGAAAATTACACTTTATCAAAATGCAACAATTTACAAAACATCCTCTTACTGATTGCCTTTTTTCAGGAAATGCAGTCATTTCTGCCTTTTACTGTAAATTCAAATTTTATTCGTCGTCACGTACATAACCATACACAGTATGTATGGTATGACAACCATTCACCTTAATAACATTGGACTGAACTTATAAACACACATGCACAAACACACTGATCAACAACCATCTTACAATTGTACATACCAACCTGAAATTGCTCTTTTGCACAATATTTGCACATTACTTGTTATTTGCACAAAAGACTCTTTTCTGCTGCTATCTACAGGTTAATGTTTACTGTTTCTCATTGCACTACCTCATGTTACTTCCACAGACCATTGAAACTTAGTATGTTGTTATGTTGTCACTTTTGTCTGCACATTTGCACATGCACTTTGTTGTCTTTGTCTTCTCTGTATAGGACTTTAGATAGGATAGTTTCTGTTAATTTATAATGTTAATCTGGTTTGTCTCTTCTTACTTAGTTAGTTAGTTAGTCGGTTTTGTTAATTTATGTTGTAACTTGTAGCACCTTGGTCCTGGAGGAACGTTGTTTCATTTCATCAAATGTATATGGTTGAAATGACCATAAAAGCTTACTTGACTTGACTTGATTTGACTTGTCATGTTGGAGAATACTGACAATCAGCCAGAACACTAATACCACCGTCAAGTGAATTGAATAACATTGATTATCGATTATTATATCAATAAACTGGTCACAGAATCATGGGCACACAAGGCTCATCTATGCCTGTGGGGACCAAGGGCAAGCCTGTGTGGTCCCCTCACTCGGAAAAGCCAATGTACCACATATTGCTCAAAAAAGTCAATGCTGGCCACGATAGAATGGTATCACAACACCCACTGCATTACGCACTGCCCCCACATGGGGCTTAGCAGGCAAAGAGTTCAACGCTGTTGATCTCTGTTAGTACTCCAAATTCCCCAAATCCCAATCTGACCAAGCATCCATGGAATGTGCTCGACAAACAAGTCTGACCCACAGTGGCCCCACCCCACAACCCACAGCACTCAAAGGATCCACTGCTAATGTACTATTGCCAGATACCATAGCTGCCCACAGAGGTCTTGTGGACTCTGGTTCTCTGAGGAGCCAGAGCTGCCCAGTTGGCACAAAGGGAATCCGCACCCTATTGGAATTTATGTTTTGGGTCTTAATGTTATGGGTAATCAGTGTAATTGTGCGTTTAACATCTTCAAGGAAAGTGTATGGGACTGGCAACAGCATTAAACCCTAACTCTGTGTATAGTGCTTATGCTCCCATCAAAGGCGCAGGACCATGTTCTCCACCATCACAGTCAGCAAGGGGACGTCCCTGTCAACCATCAGTGAACCCTGGCTTTTCCCCAGATGGACATGGGCATCATCATCTACCTGGGCTTCATCATGGCCAGGCACATTGCTAACAAGCCAAAACCTAAACGAGATGGTACGGACAGGATGGGCAAAGATTTGTAGTTAATTTGCAGATCATTTGTAGTAAATGTTATATGGTGAATGTAACGTGTAATGTGATATAGCACTTTACCATCATGTCTAAAGGGAAGTCAGGCTGAGTTGGCTTTGCTTTCCCAAAAAAATTAAATATGAACCAATCAGATAAGGCTATCTTCAACGTATTGCCAAACTGTTATTTTGTCAAACCTGTTGTCTGAATCATGCAAAGGGAAGCCATGATGAATTTGGGTGAAGTTGGCTTCCAATGGTTAAAAAGCAACAAACTGCTGTCATACTGTTGGAAAACTGTGAAGCTAGATGCCTTTCTACATAAATGTTAGAAAAACTTTAGAGTGTGCTGTTATGGAGAGATTTTGATTTACACATATAACTGTATATAGTAACATTTTGACACTGCCCAAATACCAAATACTTAGCATCTGATTTTATTATGGTTATTTATAATATGTGCTGATAATATGTGTAAACAGAGGGATGTATCATCAACAACATTATCATCTCTTTGACACTGCAGTAAAATAAACAGACCTGTCTGGGTGTGTAACTTAGGTATGTAGTCGAGCCTATCTCTTTAATTTTCTGTCCACATTGTTCCCAACTGTTATGACTTCGCACATGCGCACTGACGTGTAAACAGAGGAATTAAATTTCCGGCACACCTGTTGCTCTGTGTAGATCTGATCCAGCTTCAGGTAAGTGCATCTTTGCTCCCTCTCTGTAGCTTTTAGACTGATTGCTATTTAAGACATTTTTAGGTTAGGGTTTTGTTTCGGTACTTGATACATTTTTTGATTGCTGTTTTGTTTATCAAGCAATAAAATATATATTTATTTGATTTTATTTTTAAAAAAACTATCAACACATTAAGATTTAATTGATTACATGGGTATAAAATTAAAACAAAACCTGCAGTATTATTATATTGGAACGTCTGTAGCTTTTATTACAGCACACATTTGCAGAGGCATTGTTTTAACATCACTGTACAATGTCACTTTCTGGCCCATCCCAGATGACCTCACCTGGATGAATTTTCATTGGCCATAGGCCAGTTTCCAGTTTCAAAGTAGTTCTAAATGTCACAGTTTCAAAAATTCAAAGTCAAAAATTATTTTGCCAAATTCAGTGCAACACTGTCATGAAATGAACATTTGCAACCAGCTGTAAGAGTTGTGTCTCTAGCATTGGTGAAATGAATGCTATAGGCTTGCTAACGATGCAACTAATGTTGCTAATTAACTCACTACCATTTGTTTAAATCTTGCAGCATGATGTAACTTAGATCTGTTCCCATTCACAAAATAACTAAATTAAAAAAACATCCTGCTGGCTCTCTGGTGTTTTTGCCACTGCATGACACTAGAATAATACCTAATCAGTGCAAATAAGTTAACATTACACCTGGGAGGATTCAGCATTAATTTGGCTCACTCATACTCTCTTTCTCTCCCTCTCTCTCCCCTTGTGTCTGTATGCATCGACAGTGAAATAACAGAATCAATATTATAGCATTGTTTGGTATTATTCTTAGTAGTCGCAGCAATAGTATGCTTTTCATGTGAATTATTACATCATGTAATACATGAAATAATTTAAAATATTAAAATATTTTTAATCCCGTACTATATATAATTACCAAAGCTCACACATTTTTGCATCAGAATCAACAGTCATCAAAGATTTAGGCTCCCTTTAAGAGACTGTATTTATTTTCATTTTATGAAAAGAGAAGTCAATTATTTAATTTTTTTTTATTTAATTATTTTACATAACATACATGATTATTAATGTTCCAAATATTTTATATATATTTACAAATAAAATATTAATAATAAAAAATTTCTTCAGTGGAAAAAAACATTGGTTTTTTTTACCCAGATGTTTCAGAATAATATATCTTTGCAACTTTTCTTTTTGCCTAGAGGGTGCATTAAGGTTTGTTACAAATCTTGTAGTGATAAAAGAAGATTCCAATTTAATTTTAGCATAACAATTTTAATCAATCTTGAACTGCTTCTTATTTATATTTGTGAGGCAAAATGTTATGTTAGAGAATATTGACATATATCATTATGTGTTTAATATTAAAGAAGGAGTATCAGCCTGGCAACAGCATGAACCCCAACCATCCCCAAGGTCCACCCCAAGGCTCATACCCACCTCAAGGCCCATACCCACCTCAAGGCCCATACCCACCTCAAGGCCCATGCCCTCCACCATCACAGCCAGGGTTCGGAGGTCCCTGTAATCCACCGATGAACCCAGGCTGTGTTCCTGAACAACCTGGGCATCCTCACTCACCTGACCATCATGGCCATGGCCATGGTCATGGCCATGGGCAAGGGCATAGCCATGGGCAAGGGCATGGCCATGGGCAAGGGCATGGCCATGGGCAAGAGCATCATGGGCATGGGCATCAAGGCCATGGCCATCATCACGGCAGTGGGAATTGCTAAAATGGCAAAAAACTAAAATGCATGGTCAGGTTAGCCTGGGGAAAGGGATGTCTTAATATATTTAAATAAAGAAGTGGAAATTAAGATATATATTAAAGTTGTGTGTAATAATTTGTAATAACAAAATATTATGATCGTAACAGGACCCCTAGCAGCCTTCAGTGGCAGGAAGAGTGCAGGAAGATCCACTTCACATGAAACAACCTCTCTGTTGTTCTTTTACTATTTGTTGAATACCTTGCTATACAGAGAAATATGTATTAACCATCAATCTGAACTTATTTCTTCTTAAAGCATTTAACATTGTGGCTACGTGAGATGAATGCTTAATAAATTTCATAATTTATTTCTGTCCTTTTATTGACTTTTTAAAAATGCATAAAATGAATCAAGTCCATCAAACTAAAAGAAATTACATCAGAGGATTTCTTACCACATATATTGCATAACATCAATTTTGTGTTTTTCTTTTTGCATACTGTGAGGGTAAATTTTGAGCCATTTTAACATTTAAATTAAAAAAAAATTTATATATNNNTATATATAATTTCTCCATGTAGCTAGTAAAAACTTTTGTATGTGGTTGTTTTCCAGGTCAAATTTGACCCTTGTATATATTCAAAAGTATTTTATAGTCATCAGAAGGGATCAATCAGTGTAACTGGTGAATCTTGAAAGAGAAAAAATATAGATGTAGAAATATAGACAGAAAATATTGTGTCTGTCTTTAGGATAATGGAGACAAGAGTTTAAGGGGACTCTGACATCGCCTCGAGAACCTACATGGTCTACTGTTAGCACTTCCAATCTTAGTAACAGTTAAGAAGTAACCCATCACAACCACCACAACTGATATTATGGAGTCATCGCAGCCAAATCCAGTGTGCAGGAGGCCATAGTTCTGTTAGTTGAGGACTCGCAAGGACACAGTGAGTGAGAAGGTGATGTATCAGTAGGTTTTCTTCTACAATTGTTTTCTTTTTTCTATGTCCTCTCCATTAAAGACAATGAAAAGTACATTTACACATAGGTGGGTTTTTATATTATGGCTAGGTTTTGGGTTTCTATTGTGCATTTACATTTTTAGCAATTTGTGCTGCATTTGTGCTTTTCTGTGGGATCAGACCGGAGAGTCACCAGTTTACTGTTACATACTGTAATTGATAATCTTATTCAATGCACTTGATGGTGTTAATGTTATGGCTGATCAGTGTATGTCCAAGGACAAAGCCATCTGTTGGTCCTCTGTAGCATATCAGTCTGCAGGTAGGACGGCCGCAGCACAAAATGCAATTTTGGTACATTGGCGACACCGTAATATAATGTCCTAAATTTACAGTGGAAGAACAAGAGTATCTTAAAGTATGATCTAATAATAAACATTTAGGCAGATGCTCTTATCCAGAGTGACTTACAAAAATGCTTAAGTTTTCATCATTGGATAGATCCTTACACTGGGTTACTTAACTAAGTACCATTAGTCATACACTTTTGGGAAGGTTTTTTTTTTGGCCAAGGACTTGAGAAACAGCAC
>JAQMYG010000035.1:23185259-23200087 GCA_030014215.1 Clariallabes teugelsi | reverse complement strand
GCGCGTGTGATCGTTATACCAGGGAGCAAGTTTCTTATCTCTAATAATTTTTCTTTTAACTGGAGCTACATTATCTAAGGTATACCACTGCTTTGCTGCTGTTGTAAACGAAACAAACCTGTCTGGTGTGATTCCAGGTAATTTGCGTGTGAAGCTGAGCCATGTCGCGTGACTGCTGATGCGTCACTGAAAGGTGGGGTTGGTGGGGACTATAGGCTAAAGTAATAAACAAAATAAAGAAATGACAAGCGCAAATAAAAGCTATATTTTTGTATATGTTTCATACAGAGTGTCTATGTGCTCATGTTTGCGCATACTATTAACAAGTCAATGACGACGAGTACAATCAGGCAGCACCTGGATATAACGTCATCACTTCACGCATGCGCATTAGCGTGAAAAACAGGACCTTAATTATCTGGCACACCTGTTGTGCTGTGTAGTTGAGATCTAGCGTCAGGTAAGTGCACCTTATGTCTGTTTGTGCCTTTTAGACTTTTCTATTTATTTTATTCGGTTTTGAAGACATTTTTTTTTTTTTTAAGTTAAAATAATTTATTAGGCTGCTGTTCTGATTATCAAGCAATTAAAAGTAAATATGAGTTAAGATACTGTTTATTAATTTATTTAAATTATATTGAGATATAATAACATGGTACTATTATTGACTCCTCCTATAGTAATATACATCATACTATTTTTCTTTTCCTGAAGTGTGTATAATTTCTTTTTGGCCAACTCTGTAGGCTATATATACATTGAAAATAAAGAGGAAGAAACAGCTATACCAAAATAAGGAAGTTGTGTATTTGTTCATTGTAGGTGTCGTTGTTTATCAAACACATCAGGAACAACTCAGCAGAAAGGTATGCACTTTTTTTTTTCTCTTTTTTTTTTTAATAATGGGTTTTGGTTTACTGTTTAGGTGAAAAGGAACTTTATTAGCTGGCATACCTATTGCGCTGTGTATATGAGATCTAGCTTCAAGTCAGTTCAACTCAGCCGTCTGTAACTTTTAGCTTTTATTTCTTCTTATTTTATTGGGTTTTGATGGCACCTTTTAGGGTATTGGTTTGTTTAGTTTGGCTGCTCGATAATTAATTTATTAGACAGCTGTTTTGCTTGTCAAGCCATAAAAAGAATGTGTTAAGATATTACAATATCACGATATCAAAATAAAGAAATGAGTGTGTGTATATATTAACATATATATACACACTGTAGGTATCATACTTTATCAACAAGCAAGAACACCTCACTAGTTTTAGAAATGGATGTTTGTTCATTTGTTTGTTAGGGGAAAAGTTATAATGCAGTAAGATCACAGATCAGTTGTATTCAGTAAGACCAAAAAATAAATGCCACCGTTGTCAGATCAACAATCCTTTTCATACTATTTCATGCTTCGTTGTAGAAGTTGGTTTTGTGTTTCCTACATACGATAAGGTAATATGTTGCATCATAATATGAATTTGCTGTTTTTATATGAATTAAATTAATTTTGTCACATTGTTTTTATATATATTTTTTTTTTTTTTTTTTTGTCTAGAACTCATTTGTGTATTTATGTTTTGTGATGTGAAATGTGTGTGTTTGTAACATTATCAAGGAAGGAGTAGATCACTGGCAACAACATGAACCCCAATTTTCCATATGGTGCTTATCCTCCCATCCAAGGGCCAGGCCCATACCTACCACCATCACAGACAGTATGGGGAGGTCCCTATATGCCACAGATGAACCCTGGTTATTTTCCAGCAGAGTATGGGCCTCATCATCATCATCATCATCATAATCATGGGCATCACCATGGTCTCTTGTCTAATCTCCTTCCTGAACATCACCATGGCCATCACCATGACCATCATCACCACCATGGACATTGATAGCATGGCAAAAACTAAATTGCATGGTAAATATATAATGGACAATGGTGTGTCTTATAGAAACAAAAAGAGGTGGGAATTAACATATGTATAATAGTTGCATGTAATTCATAATAAAACATTGTGATCATAACAGGACTTCTGGCAGCCATTGAAGTTTTTGGTGATGGAAGATTGCATGCAGATCCTCTTCAAATGAAGCAAATTCTTTGACCTTTCTCCCTTTGAATACCTTGCTATAGTTAGAAAAATTTATTAATCATCGCTCGGGACTTTTATGCATTTAACAATGTGACTCCATGAGATGATTGCTTAAAATTAAATTGAAATTCTATTGCCATCCTTGTTTTTATTTCATTAGAAACATAAAATCAATAAAAATGTTTTTGAAACAAAACAGAATGATGCGAGGATCACTTACAAGATACAGTGCCTAAGTATGATTGTTTCTACAAGGTAAACTTTTAAACTCTGCAACCTGAATGGTAATTGTTTTCCCCTTTAGTTTTGCATTACTTTTTTTTTTTTTTTACATTATTACATCAGGTCTAAAACAAAAAAAATGAATAGGAGATAACTGAACATGTAGTTATAGGAAAAGAATAGCCAAATTTCCAAAGTCAGGGTAACATGATGCCATTACTTTAATGGAGTGCTTTATTCCTCTACCGACCACGCCAATTTTACCCATGCTAGCTTTTTTTTTCTTAGTTATGTTTGATATTTGACATCTTTGAAACATGTTAGTTTTAGTTATCAAGAATGAACAACTCTCTACTCACTCAAGCTTTTTTTTGAAGATAAGACAAATAATTTGTTACATCTAGAACACCTGTTTGAGCTTTGATAAAAAAAAAAAAGTAACAATAATTTATTAACTACTATGAGGTTATTTTAATCCTAAATATTTTTATATATCTGGAAAGAATTTTAGTATGTTGCTTTTTATTCATTTGCTTATTCTTAATGAATTAATAGACTGGGGTCATGATTGAGTATTTGAAATATGTCATATACTATACAGGTTGTGTAATATGAATGTGTTTGCAAGTTCTTGCCCATGTAGGTGTAAAAGGAAAACTCAGTGTGGCGTCACTGGCCAAACAATCTCTTTATTCACAGCAGGTTTTGTTATGCAAAGCTGAGGCCAAAACTATGATGAGGAGGCAAATGAAGAGTCAAAGTATGGCAAAAATATCAGTATATAAATGAAAGGAAAATGTCACTATACAGTAGCATCACTATAAAATTCAAAACCATGTATGTATTGAAAGCAAACTGAAGAGGAACTGAATGGAAGAAGCTGATTTTATACATCTCATGATTGGCCACACAAACACTTCATAAAATAGTAAAACATTTGAATGGATTATGTCCATCCATCTTCTAGGTTACTGGGGAGGTTTGTTCAAGAGTATGTCATTGGAATGTAGTGCTTATGATGAGAAAATATAATGTTCTTTAAAATTAACATTTTCAAATGCATAGCATACCATGGCTATTATGAATTCTATCATGTACAGGCACCACACACAACCCCGCGGCCCCCCCCCCCCCCCACCCAAAAAAAACAAAAAAAAAACATGAGTGGGCCTAAGCACCCTGCGCCACAATTTTGCATCGTTAATGTCTTGAGATCATATTGGCCCGGTTTGGTGGCATTCGCATAAAACCCCTAGGAGGAGTGTATCAAATTCCAATGGGTACGACCCAAAATAACCGACATCCTGAGTCCATTGTGAAATTTGTTTTTAGCGTAATGAGCTCTAAATGTGTATCAGGTTCTACATGCATATGTGCAAGTGTGTATAAACTATGCAACATAATCTTGTTTAGACTCTCAGGCAGTAGGTTCTTACGGAGCCCCCAGGGGTCATATGGGGAAAAAAGGAACAAATAGAGCACGCAAATTAATAAATCATGCGCTCGGGGCTCCGTAGATTCCAACCTGTCTGCCAATTTTTTTTAACATGTTGAGCAGACTAAGGCCCTGGATGGTGGAAAAAACAATAAAATATCCTTAGAAAAACAATAGGGCCCTTCACACTATATGACGACATAGGACTGATGTCGTCCTACAGTATGTAGGTGCTTGGGCCCTATTGAAGGAATAAATAAAATTTAATTTAATTTAAACTCCGGCGGCATAGTGATTAGCACTGTCAACTCTCATTTCCAGGGTTGAGGGTTTGATTCACACCTCGGGTCTGTTTGGAGATTGCATGTCCTCCCTGTGATTTAGTGGTTTCCTCCCACAGTCCAAAAACATGCAGATCCGGCTAATTGGCATTCTAATGAAATAGTCAATCATCTGCTTCACACTCCAGGCCGGTAGGTGGCGGTAATGTACCTCTAAGTTTAAACTGAAAGGAAGTACAAGAAGAAATGTGATATTTGTATGGATTTTATTTCTCGCTTCACAGCACCGTGATGTGAAATGTCAAAGCCGGTTTAGGGAATACACAGCGAAGGGTTAGATTAGATAGATAGATTTAAACCAAAGCGGATGTGTTCTTACTTTCCGCTCTATCGTGTGAGGTATGAATGTTAAAGGTCCAGCTTTAGACAGGGCAGAAGGAGAATATCAGGCCAGGCCGGAGGCAGTGAGGAGATGGCTGCTGGATACTGGAGACTCTGTGTGTCTCTGTCCTCCTTCTGCTTCCTGCTCGTCTGCACACACTGTCACACATGTAGTCACAAAGTGCCCATGCCCTCAGAGGTAAGAACACTTCATGGTTCATTTTTCTGCTGTGATACATATTCCTGTTAAGTATCATTGCTCTCCTGATTCTCCATCCTCAGAGCTGTCACTTTTATTTTTTTTTACTGTGACCACCCTCTTTATATACTCCTTGATCCTTATGTCAGTGTTCAACTTTTACTTTTTACCAAAAAGAAAAGAACAACTAGAATCCAGATGATCAAAGCTGATAAATCCCATAAACATTACATCTGTTGTTGCAGCCAGGGGTGGTTCTGGGAAGTATTGATTCAGGGGGTGAATACTTATGCATCCAAGCATCCTTCTTTTGTATAATGTTAATTCTAAATTGTGTAGAAATAAAAATATTTTGCACATTCAGTTATGAAGCATATTCTGCAATCCAGATTTTCCTTTAGGTTGATTTCAACTCTAGGATGTAACACTACAAAACTGTGAAAGGTTTTAAAGAGGGGGGTAAATATTTATGCATATGTATAACTAACTAGTGCTTCTCTATTATAAGTCACAATTTCTTAACTGCCTTTACACCAACATATATATATATTACTCGGGTAGTGTCAGCACAGCACTGTGTGTGTGTGTGTGTGTGTGTGTGTGTGTGTGTGTGTTGTAGTAGTAGCTTAAAACACTGCATTTTCTCACGCTTTATTAGACACATCTATTTTGTAGGTCTGTACTGTATGTGCTTTCATGCACAGTTCATATTATTAAAGTTCCTGTTATTTGTCCCTGATTTACATGACCATTTCTACCAGGAACAATCACACACACACACACACACACACTGCCATGTCATTACCTTGTTGCACCTGGTCAGTGGTGGCCCTTTGCTTGATTAATGAGTTAGAGACTGATGCCTTCTGTCCACTTAGATAAGCAACAGTAAGTGATTTTACACTTACACAGTGACTCTTATGGTGTGTTTATGATATAAAATGGGCAACAAAGTGTAGATACAAGCTATTTGGTCAATTTTGATTCATCGACTCAGTGAGCCAGTTTTCAGTTTAGAATTGGTTCACACTTTAGTTAAACTTAGAAGATAAACTTAAAATTGGTGAATTTCTTGAAAATAGTTTTCCGATACTATTTTCCACAGCTTTTGCAGAAAATAGTAACGGCTTCCTACAGAGCCCATAAAGGGACATGGGTAAGGGGGAAAATGGGCAGGGGAAAAAATTATTTTTAAGAAAACAAAATGATTGGAGCATTACAGAAAGGGCAAGTACATCAGTGCATTTTAGCCATTGTTGAATTGAAGTACGTGTGAAGCGTCTTGTAGACAAACGTTTCAGGCAAATCGGCCAGTAAACATTGCAATATCTGTTTCTACCAGTCTCTATTCTATGATTCACACCTCTATCTATAATCTGCATGGAACGGACCGTGGTCCTATGAACATTATGGGATGCGAACAAATCGCGGAAGTAGCTTACGTGAATTGTACAAAAATAGACACTGCCATGCACCAGATACCAATTCAAACTGCATTCAAACGAGGTTAGCTGATCTCGCGAGAGAATAAAGTGTCTTTCCTTTTTTATGCCTTACATTGTATACAGTATTTCTGTTAAAGGTGTATAAGACTAACTTTGTTTCGACTTACAAACGAAACCAAGTTACAAACGGCCTCCCGGGATGGAACTCCTTCCTGCTGTATAATGAAAACGTGCCTCTATTATAATACCATATCACATCTTACTGTTTTATAATTTGCTTTCAGGTGATACACGATGTCTACCTGAAACCAGGGAGGCTGACGAAAAGAAGCACGGAAAAGCAGTTGAAAATACAGATCGTATATGACTCCAGTTTGGATGTGTAAGTGATGCATCTGTAAAAATTAGAACATAAATGTCTGACTGTACAGTAACTGTATTGTGTGTCTGCTTCCCTTCCAGGCTAGATGAGGACAAGAGCAGTCTCGTGAAGGTACGGCTCTTGATAGTGGATAAGGTTTGATTTAGCATGTAAATAATACAGACAAACTCTTTTTTTTCTTTTTTTCTTTTTTTTTCCAAAGGACAAACTCTTCCCACAAGCCATTGATTATCTCCAGAGGACTTTCAGGGTGCGTAGGCAGGCAGGCCCTGTGTTATTAAGCAGGTAATTGTAATTATAAGACTGCTTTTTTTTAATTAACCAGGTAATTATTTTTCTGTTCACGTCATGGACTGATTTTTGAGTCCTAAAATACACTTTCTCTTTGTCACCTGAGGAGGTTTGTAATCATATTATTAAAATTTGTCTTGCTCAGACAATGTGCAACAAATCAGTATCTGCGAAAGAAAGACGAACCTCATCGCTATTGTCAAGAAGCTTGTGCAAATGTCACGAAATGCGGACCAGTTATTGCGCCTGAGCAACATTTACAGGTTAGTCATTTACTTCAGTTAGGAAGTTCTCTTTATCCTGTTTGCCATGATTAGTAAGTATTATAGGACTAGCCTATATTTCATCTTGACTGACAAGCACAAAGCTGTATCTAGATAATCCTTCTGAGGATACTGCTGAGGTTATGTGCAGCTGGTTGGCAGAGTTCCTGCATCCCAAAACAGAACTGCACACATGTCGAGAAAAAGCAAAACCATCAAATAGTTTCATAGTGATCTACTAAACCATATTTATTTATTATTATTACTATCTTTTTTTTTTTGTTAAGCAAGTCAACCTGCTTTATTTCCAGTGTGGTTTCTTTTATTGGGTTTAAATTATACAGTGCATTATAATCAATTCTGATTGGTCATAAAGTTTTGATAAATTTTATATAACAGCATACAGTCATGTTCAAAAGTTAGTACTTCCTTTTTTAATTCTATGTTGTGTTAATTCTATTGTGTGTGTGTGTGTGTGGAGGGGGGGGTTGGTTGTTTTTTTGCTTTTTTGCTAATTTCATTTTATTTTGTTGTTCATCTCAGGTTGTATTAGCCTAATACTAAGACCTACTACTATCAAATTATTTTTATTAGGTTTTTACACAAAACATTTAACAGAGGGGGTTCTAACTTTTAACATGATTGTATCTGACAGTAGTACAGTAGCAAAACTAATTTTGCATGTTTACTCTGCTCTTTCTGGAATGTTATTTGTATAACATTTTACGCAGAGTCTTGTTTGACAACATAAATGAACTAAAAGCATACCCATGCCTGGTCCAAAAAAAGTCACTGTTAAAAAAAAAAAAAAAAAAAAAGCAGCTTGGCCTGCATCAAGCAATGAAACCAAATAACAGGATTATTGAAACTGGGTTATGACCTGTCCAACAGTTTAGTTTTTTTTTAATCCTGGAAGGGTAGGGATGAACTGTCAGGTAGTCAGCTGGCTACCTGAATGTACTGAATGACATGGCTATCCCATCTATGGAGGTTTTCCTTCCCTGAAGGTACGGCCATAGTCAAGGATTCAAACTGTAAAAGATTTCTTCTCCGCGCATGAACTGGCCACCAAATTGAGGGTCATAATCAAAACTAAAGATGGTCAAATTAACATTAAATTTTTTTTTTTTTAATGCAGCTTCGTCAGAAATAGAACAGGTACTTGCTTATTTTGCAGACATTAAAAACATGGCGTATTCCTGTAAACAAATAAAACATATGATGTGTAATATTTTTACACTCAGTATTTATTGGGAATTTACTGTTATATAATAGGAATGAAACACAACAATGTATTATTAAAGGAAAGCAATCAAAGGCAGGTTGGGGTGGTGTGGCCACCCTTGGACTGATTTGTTGTGAAACGGTTATGTTGTGCAGCAATGCCGAGTGTGTAGCGAGACGTGGAAGACATGTGGACCAGAAGGACCTCCAGATGGCGAGGGTGTTGAAGGGGCTGACTTTGTGCTGTATGTGAGTGGGGAGACCACAGAGCGCTGTGGCCAAGAGAACATTGTGGCCTATGCAGCATACTGCCAGCTGGAGGCAGAACTAGACAGGTGAACACACTGAGCTGGCCTGTTTCATTAAAAATATAAGAATAGTTTATTATAAATCTTAAAATTGACAAATATAGTGTGCAAAAAAAAAAACTTATAAAATGCTTACAAAGTCCTTAATGTCCTCCTGGAATTTAGGATAGTAGTAGATATTAAAGGCTTTTCTGATATTGTATCCTGGTGGCATTTTTATTCTAGGCCTATTGCTGGATATGCCAATTTGTGTCCAAGTATGATCTCAACCCAGCCGCAGGAGTTTGAGGGCATGCTCTCCACTGTCAAGCATGAGATTATGCACGCCTTGGTGAGCATAGTACAGTATATCTATCTCATAGCTACCTCATGCTAATTCCTTAGTGCTGTCTTTACTCATCCAGCTAGTTGATGTATTTGTTCATTGTGTATTATGCATGCAGGGCTTTTCAGCTGGGCTCTTTGCCTTTTACCACGATGATGATGGGAAACCACTGACTCCGCGCTTTGCAAGTGGCTTACCAGCGTTTAATGAGAGGTAATGTTTATTCATTGTAAGTGTGCTTTGGGATTATATATATCGGTTGCCATAGTTTTGTTTACTGTGTAAATACTCTGACATTGAAATGCTGTCTTTGGTTTCTGCTACAGTTTGGGCCTATATCAATGGAGTGAAAAAGTCATAAAGAGAGCGACACGATTGTGGGACATCCGTGGGGGTCACATGATCCGACATGAGGTCCATCTGATGGTCACGCCACGTGTTGTAGTATGTATTTAAATTCTTTCTTTTTTTTCTGTACCTATACAGGATCTTAGCTTAGCTGCTCTTAATCATGTGTTGTCAGGAAGAAGCTCGAAGACATTTCAGATGCCCTATTCTCGAGGGCATGGAGCTGGAAAACCAAGGGGGCATGGGCACAGAGCTGAATCACTGGGAAAAACGATTACTGGAGGTAATAAAAAATAAATAAATGTGTGTGTTTGTGTGTAAATAAATATATATATGTATATATAGTACACCAAATGCATTCTATTAAAAATATTAAAGTTGAAAATATTAAAGTTGCATCAGAAAAGTTGGGTAAAAAGTTTTCAAGATTGTTTGTGTGTTAAGGTTTAATAGGAAGTGTATTGATTGATTGATTTGTCTGCCTATCTGTCTTTCTGTTTTTTTATTTTTACTTCTTGAGCATTCCCCATGCTCATCCATGTACACAAAACTCCACCTGCAGAACCTAAAGTACGTTAACGAAATGCAACATGAACAAGGACTGCCATGATATAACATTGCTTTGAGTGGCATGGATGTACATGGTTACAAGTAAGAAATAAAATAGAATATTAGACCATTAAATGAAGTATTCACATAAATAGCACAGTAATTGAACAATCCATTATGATTGTTGAGAAACTTTAAATTTATGACCACTACCACAAGTCATACATGTTTTAATAAAATAAAGATTTTAGTTCTGCAGATAGACTTGGCTAAACAAATGTTTTTTTTTTTTTTCCTTTTGAACAAGAAAAAATAACGTGTAGAGCAGGGCTGTTGAAATCTGGTCCTGGAGGACCAGTCTCCAGAACAGTTTGTAATTCTCACTTAAACACCCAGTGAGCCTGGCATTTAGCAGATTATTTAAATCAGCTGAGCAGGAAAATCCCCGGCGTAGATCTCTAGGCCTGTATCTGAACAGCCTTGGTAAAGAGACTTAATTTTTCTATTGATTAAACGTGCATGTTCTGGAACACTATTCCACAATTTAGAGGCAACTTTCCAAGCTACAAAGAGGCCACCAGTGAAATGTGGTAACAGTGATATATACCTCCTAAGAAGCACTGCTGTAATCAGTAAAAATCTGCCCTGTGTTCTTCACAATGCCTTTAAGCCAACTTTCCTTTCTGATACATTTTGCCATTTATCTTAACTCATGCATACTGTAATGATTTCAATTTCCTTTATTCAGTGTCACCCAGAAGAGAATTGGTTCCCTTTTTAGTCTGGTTCCTCACAACGTTTCATTGCAATTGATGGATGTTTAACACTTCTTTTTTCTTTTTTTTTTTATCTCAACAGAATGAAGCGATGACTGGATCTCATACGCAGAACAGAGTATTTTCCAGGATAACGCTGGCTATTATGGAAGATACAGGGTGAATATAACTATAGGTGTTATATATTCTAGGGCTGTGGTATTTTATCTATAGTACAACGATTAGTGGAAGTGCAGTGGTTGCATATTTTGTCCGCATTGATCTTTGTGTTGGATAATGGACTATCCAGGACTAAAGACTCACCTTTAATAACTTCATTGCCTCTGATATTAACATATCAGTTTGTCTTTCGCCTTGGCTCAAAGAATGATGAGAGTCACAGTTATCACGGGGATGGTTGTGACTAGGCTGTATAGTCTGGAAGGTGTCTTGCTGCTACCTGTTTTTAAAATAATGTTATGTAATGCACTATGTCCAATAGTTTGTGGACACCTTACCATCACCGACGTACATATTTGCTTTTTGAACATTGTGTTATATAAATTGTCTCACATTTGCTCTTCAGTTTTCTGGGAGACTTTCCGCAAGGTCTTGGAGCGTAACTGTGGCCATTTGTGATTATTCAGCCATAAGCGCATTACTGAGGTCAGGTACTAATGTTGATTTAAAAAGGCTCCTGATGCATGAGATGTTTTCATTCATCCCAAAGGTGTTCAGTGGGAATGAGGCCAGGGCTTTGTGCAGATCACTAAACATTGTCATACTGGAACAGGTGGGGGGAAAAAACATATAGGTGTAATGGTCAAGTGTCCGCAATTTTAGCAGATTACCCTGTATTCCTTTTTGGTGCTTAACCTTTTATCCTTTTCTGTTTTAGGTGGTATAGAGCCAATTACAGCATGGCAGAAAACCTAGAGTGGGGAAAAGGTCTGGGCTGTGACTTTGTGATGAAAAGCTGCAAGTTCTGGATTGACCAGCAACGCAGAACGTACGTTATACATAAAGTTATATCTGAATTTGAATTCTTGATGTTATCTCCTTGATCATGCTTGGGTGAAAAATGTTTTTCATATACGCCTCAGCCTATTAGACATGCAAGCATGCTCATTAGTTCACTTAAAGATTTTGAAAAGAACAGTATGGCTTCAGTAGATAGACCGTGAGATTAAAGGTTGTAGATTTATTTATGTTTTACAATGTAGCTGTTTGTGCACGTGTTATGTGCAGGTGGCCCACGCCGACCCCATACTGTGACTCCGTTCGAGGCATGCCCTTACGGCTCTCCTGCAGGCAGGACCAGCTGGCAGTGGCTGTGTGCAACCTGCAGAAATATCCTCAGCCTCTTCCTCGTGAATATCAGGTAAGATTTAAATAATACAGCGACATATGGCCAGCATGCCATCAGACCTACCGCAGTGCGATATGCGAGTTTAATTAATGAAATATGAGTATTGGTGCAGCACCAGCTTTTTGAATGATAGATTGATCTTTCATTTAACCTTCACTATTTCCTGCTAGCATAAATGTCTAGTAACGATTGTTTTATTTATGTTGATTATTTTAAGTGTGTTTTGCTGTCTACAGTATTTTGACATTATACCTGAAGTGGATGAAGAGGATTTGCCTTTTTATGGGGGTTCGGTGGAGATTGCGGATTTCTGCCCCTTCAGTCAGGAGTTCAGCTGGCATCTGAGTGGAGAATACCAGCGCAGTTCCTTTTGCAGAATTGAGGAAAACCAACCAGGTGAGACGTCAGCACTGTCCATCCTCTTCCTTAGCTCACCATTAAGTGCATGGGGTATCATGGGTACTAATAGCCCTCTTATTATGCATTTAGACATCCCCAGGACTGGCTATTTTTAGTCTGTGTTTGTTAATCTGGCTTTTTAACCAAGGGTTCTGAAAAATTAAACCAATGCCAAAATTCCTCGACACACACAAACCTTCCCAACAGTGTTTTACTGATGATACTTCTAGTTGGTTACCTAGTGAACCAGCATAAGAATGTTTTTTAGGTTTTTTATTTATTTATTTATATAATCCCAATAACTAGATTACCCTGTACACTTGTCATTATTCTTGACAACTGTACAGGAAGTGAATTTTTATGTAACAGTTAAAATTATATTACGTAATAACGTTATGCATAATTGGGGGCATGGCCAGTTTGAGTGACAGCTGCATGGTGACAGGTGTCAAAACCTTAGCCGTAGTATGATTTACCTCAAGAAATGTAGGAGTTGACGCGGGACAACATGTAGGGTATGAGTAACGGAGTTCAGTCAATTGCTACCACAACATTTTAGCTAAGCTAAAGCTAAGCAGGTTTACAACAACAGCTAGTCTTTGTTCATTCTGCCCATTCATGTATTAACTAGGATGTCACCTCCTACCAAGATGATGAAGACCAGAGACCCACATTTGAGCTTCAGATCTGCTCTTCAGAAAACTTATGGGTGACTTCACGGAGGGTTTATTCAGTTCTTTTTAAACAGTCTATACTCGTTACCCCATGATGTTTGCAGGGAGCTTAATAAGATTTAAAAATAAATGTCAATTGAGGTGTCAAAATATTCTGTCGAGCCAAAAGTATGAGGACGTCAAACTCCTTGAACACCTAGGGGAAGAACTAAAGTATTGACTGTACCTCTCGGCCTCATTGCCTGACTTAACTAATGAGTTTGTGAGGGTGAATGATCGCGCATTCCCATAAATATGCTCCAAAATCTGGTGGATTACTTTAACAGTGAAAAGAGTGGACTAAATCTGGAATGGAATGTTCAAAAATAACAAATGGTTGTGATGGTCAGGTGTCCACAAACTTTTGATCATAAAATTTAGTTGATGAGTAGGAACTTCGTCCCTTTCATTGATAATAAGCACAATGGTAATCAGTGAGACACGTAATATAAAGAGATAATACTCATAAAATATAATAATGTAATTTATAAAACAATTATAAATTGTTTACTTAGATTATTTTTTTTGTTATTATTTCTTTGTTGTTTCACTACAGACTCATGGAGGAATTACGCAGCTGAAGAATATGGTCCTGACTCTGTTTGTCTGTACCAAAAGTCAGCGTTCGTCATGGAGCAGTGCACCAAACGCCTGACCTACCCAGACTGGGGAAGTGGCTGCTATAAGGTGTGTAAGATTAAATTAAGACCTCACTTTTCATTTTGTTATTATATTGTTGTTCTCAAAAATAGATTTTTATATTCTTTTAAACTACAGATTACCTTGCATGCACTATATCTGTGACACTGAGCAAAATCGATTCTGGTTGACTTGTTTCCACAGATTTCATGTTCAGCAGAGGGTTTACAGGTATGGATGCAGGATCAGAGCTTCCTGTGTGTGAATGCTGGCCAGGTGCTTAATGTTAACGTGAGGATGAATGAGTGGGTGTACAGTGGACAGCTGATCTGCCCTGCTTGCTCAAACTTCTGCAGCCACTGCCCTCTTCCTCACGAGCTCCCACCAATCAACACTACCCGCACTGTTCTCCTAGGTACGCTTAGATTCCTATTTACTTCCTGATACAAACCTGACATTTATTCACCTATAACTGTCCTTAAATGAAACAGTATTGAATGACACGATGTGTTGTGAATTGCTCTGCTTTTCCCAGACCCTTGCTCCAGCTCTTCTGGTTTGGTGGTGACCTTGTGGCGGCTCCTGTTCAACCTCATTCCGTTGCTGGCGGGCTTCATGCTCTGTGTGAGGAATTAAAATCGCTCAGTGTAGTGGTGTGTGTGTGTGTGTGCATTGAGGATGTGGGCATCCCACTGCCGCATCCTTCCTGCTGAGATTCTTTGTATTAGCAGGGAAAGCAGTGCACAGTGTTGTTTCATGGCTGTACACTGTCATATTTCCTGTGAACACAAAGTCTGTAGTCAGAGTTGTTTGGAAAAAGCCATTGACTACGCTGTCTTGATATCGAGTGCCAGTCAGTTGTATTTGAGAACAGAAGCCATAGTTGTACAAGCAGGCGTGCAGCAGGTGACCTTAAAAAATGCTGGTGCTAATTCGTGTCGTCTTCTACATATCGTGTCATCTTCTTTATGCTGCTTTGAGACAATGACCATTGTTAAAAGCGTGACATAAAGAAATTTATTTGAAAATAGAGCATTTTCCTAGACTCAATGATTATTATTTTTTTTTTGATAGTGACCGTGCTTATTGGTTGTGGATCAGTGAATGTATGTGATGTGTGTATAAAGTGGCTCAGACGAGAAACCTCCTAAAGGAAAAACGGTCCAAGCTCTACATTTAATGGTAATGTTTATTTAAGTTCGCGTGTACTGTA
>JAQMYG010000035.1:23167445-23185159 GCA_030014215.1 Clariallabes teugelsi | reverse complement strand
TGGAAGAAAAGGGGAAAAAAAACCTAAGTAGCGAATAATTTTACTTTTTATATGTATATTTACTATGACGTTTTTGTAATTATTTGAATAAACAGCGTCCTGAAATGTCCTAGGCTTTTACATTATACCATGTAATTAAGCAAAGACTTTCAGACTGATTAATAAAAAATAGTTGATGCACTAATTTGAAAACTCAATAGAGATGCACTAGGCAAATTTTGCAATCAATTTTCTGCTTGGTTAATTGGGCAAAAAAATGGTTTCAAGTGTTTTTTGTTTGTTTGTTTTTTTCCCCTGTTAATTTTTAATATCCGTTAAATCCAGGTTTGTCATAACGTGTTAAATGGACCAGCACGTCATATACCACAAATTATATACAGTACTGTGCAAAAAACTTGGGACACCAATCATTTCTTCATATTTGGCTTCTAAAGAGCCACACTTTCTTGTATATTCTTAATGTAGTCCTGAGAAATAGTTCTCCAGGCTTCTTAAAGAACTTTCCGGACTCTCATTTTCAGTCCAGTCCCTGTACCTGACCTTTTTCAGAGGATTTTTCCTTTGTTAAGCCACACAGTGACCCAGGAATCATTCAAGCATGAACATTTAAGGCTTGATTCAGTGAGAAACAGGTGCAGATGATAAAAGATGATCAGGCCGGTGATTTGTGTGCTGGTGATCCTAAATGCTAAGTGGTTGAAACAGATGGGAAGGAAAATGAGGTTGCTGCTAAGGTTGTTTCATAAACGATCAATTTTTGAATTGTATCTTCATACACTTTGCAGCCTGTTGCAGTAAAAACTTCACCTTTTTTTTTTTCATTTAACCTACATCATTTCATTTAAAATGAGGGGTGGCTCAAGACTTTTGCACAGTACATATTTTTCAAACTGCAGTGGCAGACTCTGGAAGTTCTTTAATGAAGATCTTTTAATATTTTAGCTGTTCTCTTTTTAGCTCATAACCCTACAGTTTATTAACATTTTTATTCCTTGAGAGACTGCCAGTTATCTGACATTGAGTAAAGACAAAACACTGTGCAATAGCATTTAATAATCTAGAAATTTTAGATTGTAGATTTAGAGTTTTTGTTTCATCAAGTTTCCACATTTACAGTTCAGCTTGAACACCAACATTCAGGGGTAAACAGCATGCTATTGTTAAAGAGAATAGAAGCATTGTTAGTGTTTCTTGCACATTTAATATGTTCGAATATGTTTCAGTCTGAATCTTTTTTCTACAGCCTGTTTTATAATGTGTATTTATTTTACTTAACTTATAACAGTTATTTATTTTTAGCCTTGTTAAAGTTTTGTTTCACTCATAGAATGTCAAATGTGGCAGCTCGATCAAACAAAATCAAACAATGTTAAGTTTTCTGTGTATATTTATTACACGACATGTTGTGCAATGGCTCTGTGTAGTCTATATTATAGCACCAATAACTTTTTTTGTGATTTTATTTCAGTACATGACTGTGATCATGGCTAACTTGAATACAAACAATGTTTTTCCTGCTTTATGAATAAGTAGAAAATAACTCTAGCTACATTTCAATGCTTTATAACAGCTTTTTATGTACTTCATGCAGTGCACCGTTTTTAAATGTGTAGTTTATTTATTAATCTATCACTGAATTAGTTTTGTAGCTTACTCCTAGTGAAGCCAGGGACAGGAGAAAAAATTATTTCTTTCCATAATTTATTTACTTGAAAGTGGCATGGAATTAGGGTTGCTATTACTGTACATGTCCATGTTTCATTTCACTGTTGACATTGACACTAATTCACAGACACTAAGGTTGCGTGTAAACTGATGATGCAGTATGTTGAATCTGAACTTAAATTAATATAAAATGTTAACAACTTTAGATATTAGATTTTAGTTTGCTTTGTTTTAAAACTTATTTATTAACAGAAACCATTTTATTGTGTTTTTTGTTGTCTTGTTTCAGTTGGTATTTGTTTTTGTTTGATTGTTTGTTTTTCCTCTCAATTGAGACTAATTTAAAATGTCTGGAATGTTGTCCTCAGTCGATGCTGAAATTGCTTTCACAAAGCATTTTATTTAAGTTTAGTTTCATGCTAAATTATTAGTGTATTAAAATGTGGACAGATTTTGCAATAGCTGTGTTTTTAGACTATTGTTCCCCTATAAATCTTTTTTACCAATTCAGAGAACACTCTGTTTTGACATGATCACTACAATTCCTATTTAATTGCACGTCTCTTTTCAGTTGCAGACATCACTCAAGTCTTTTTACTAGACACAGATTAAACATGGCCTGTACTAAATCTTGTCATATTAAATGTGGGAAATGCTTATGGCCTCTGGCTTGATCATTGTCAGAGATGTACACACCCCCTACCTCATAATCACGTTTTATGCGTTACATTGCAGTGGAGATTTTTTAAATAATGAAACTTGTAAGAGAATTTTCCAAGTGCATATACAGTAGATAAATCAACCATAGTTGCGTGTTTATAGGGAAGGTGTAACCCATTTGTGACAGACCAAAGACAATTCTATGCATAATGCTTGACTATTCTCACACAAAAAAAGTAATTCTTGGAAAACCCATAGTTTTTTTTTTCCATGTGCTGAAATTGTAGATTTTTTTAAATATATATTTGCATTTCTTCCCCACAACTTGTTTTACATGCTGTATATTAAAACAAAGTGTAGATCAAATTACACTGTATGTCTTTTTTTTGTCGTGTGTGTGTGTTTTAAATAATATTTAATGTTAGCACAGTGGATCAGCGATAAGCATTGTCGCCTTGCACCTCCAGAATGGAATCTTTTCTCTGATCAGGCTTTCCTCTGGGTACTCTAGTTTCCCCCATAGTCCAAAAACATACGCTGTATGATGCTGATTGGCATCTCCAAATTCCTTGTAGTGTATTATTGGGCATGTAAGTCTGTGTGCAGTCCTGGGGTACTCTGTGGACAGGGTGCCAATCCATCACAGGGCATTACAAGGAAACTCCACGCACAGAAAGACTCGAGGTGGGAGCGGAACCCTTGACCCTGGAAGTGTGACGCTACACTGCTAACCACTGTCACCTTGTGCTTAGTGTCACTTTGTACCTTAATGGTCTGGAATTCGATTCTTGCCTTGGGTTTGCGTGCTTGGAGTTCTCTGTTCTCCTCTATGTGCCTGGTGGGTTTTCTTCGGGTACTCTAGTTTTTAGACATGCAGATTAGGCTAATTGGTGTTCCCAAATTGCCTGTAGTGTGTGTGTCCGCCTCCCCTGAGTCTGTACACATTATAAATGGTATAGAAGATGAATTAATTAATTTAATTAATTCATCTTCTATACTAGAATTATTTTAATTAATTAATTAATATTAAATAATTAATTTAATTAATATGAAATAATATTAAATTAAATCTGTAACTTGAAAAACACCTGCATGTTGGTGTCAGAATGCTCTTTTTATAAGCATATTCGGATTATGTTACACTTTAGAGTCATTATCAAATATTTTATTATAGTATATCCGGTCCAATCTTTTGACTCCACAGCTGCATTCTAAATCGTAAACTACATAAAGCCTTTATTTCCGCCCCTAGGTAGTGCTCCAAGATAGGGAAGGGTGGAGCGTTCGAACGGTGCCCCGTGTCACGTGATCTGAATCGACCGTGTTCTGTCATGGTAGCACGGGACTGGAAAGGGGCATAAACAATATTCTTCTCTCACAAGCGAACTGCTTATTCTCTTCATTTTTATCTCGTGTAGAATGAAGTCGTTGATATGTTTGAATAGGTCACACCGTGTTTCACTAACGAGGGTAGTTTATAAATGTTTGGGTTGACAGTTAAATGGCTTGTTTTAGCGTTAGCTCCGAGCTCATATCTGTCTAATCTCTGCTAGTCTCCCCTGTCAGAGGCCACAGTGGGCAGCTAGGTAGCTAAAGCTAAGCTACGAGCTAGGCTAGGCTAAAGACAATGCAAGTTGAAACAGCGGGAATGCGAATCTCTGAAAGTGAAGGCAAGCTCGATGTTCATACACAGAGCTCATTCAGGACGACCTCGAAAAGTTGGCAGTACAGGTGAGTTAACTGGTGTGTGTGTGTGTGTGTGTGTGTGAGAGAGTGAGATGGCGGTGCTGGTTAATCAGACACCAGCCTAAAGTGAGTGCACTCTCAGGCTGAGTATAATCAGCGTTTATAATAAGGGTGTGTCAGCAGCACAGGGTCTATCTTTAATCCTGTGGACCCCCTTTTTATTTATTTATTTTTTTAAATCCAGGGTAATTTCTTCAGTTTTTGCCCCTTTCTTGCTTGTTCTTACAAGTGGATTTTACAAGCACAGCTTCCCGACCCTGGTTCCCCTGTGTCCTGCACACTCTCACTGCATTCACCTAATCAGCTCATAAGCTCATCTCATACTGTGTTGGAGCAGAGAAAACACCATCATGTACAGGAATGAGGTTCGGAAACCTTTGTATTGAGATATAATTAAAAACTCAGGTAGGATTTATATACCGCCAGTCAAAATCTGGACACTCCTAAGTCCATAGTCTTTCCTGATTTTTAAAAATGTTTAATTTTTTTTAAATTTCTTTCTGAATGCTGAAGGGCGGCAGTGTTGCTTGGTGCATAGCACTGTCACCATGCACCTTCAGGGTCCAGGTTTGATTCCCGCCTCTGTGTGCATGGAGTTTGCTCCCTGTGTTCTCCCCGTGCTGGGTGGGTCTCCTACAGGTAACCCTGTTTCCTCCCACAGTCCAAAGACATGCAGATTTGGGCTAATTAGTGTTCACTCACAAACGTACAGTGTTTTATGTTGGTCTGTACTTTGAGAGCCACAAACACCGGCATTAAATTTCTTGTGTGTCAACATACTTGTTGAATAAAACCCAATTCTGATCTCCTTTGAACAGTTATTGAGCATATTGAGGTGCGTCTGCTACTTATGCTCTGTAAAGCCTTCATAACAGCTCTAATCTCAGGTGCTGTTTGTTAATTGGTGATCTTTAAGGCTGGTAACTCTAAATGAGGTGAGTTTTGGTCTTTATTTCCTGGGAAGGTCTTCATGAGAGCCAGCATAATGGTGCTTGATGGGTTTTGCATATGCACTAGTACTGTTCGTGCAAGAACTATCCCAGAACAGCTGAACTTCTTGTCTTAAAATAACAACTGGTTGTTGTTATTGTTGTTACTTAATCACCCAATGCCATATGTGTTATTTCAAAGTTTTGGGGAAAAAAAATCCAGTATGGTTCTATACCAGGGTTTCTCAAACCTAATATTTAAAGGACCGGATCTGTTTTCTGTTCAAGGTTAAAGCAATGGAACGATTGGTGATAAGCAGATGACTTTTATTATTAAACTTGCTTATAACTTACAAGCAACATGTAGTCATGTGTAAGCCACTCTGAAACAAAATACATTAAAATTTCAAAATACATTTTTCCTAGTGGAAAAAATGCCAGTGTTCAAATGCAATCAGATGCTTAAACCAAAACAACTTTTAACTTTAAAGCAGACATTGTAATATCAAAATGATTTTTTAGTAAAAGTTACATGATATCTTAAAGGGAAAACGTGTAGAAAATGCCTTGCAGCGATTTCTTCTTCTTTCCAAAGCGCTCGTGAGGTTGCACTCCCGTGATGACTGCTGTGGTGCTTTCCATCCTTCACGCATGAAGAAATCACAGAGAATTTCTCCAGCTGATCCAGGAGGACAGAAAGAGTGAAGTTAATTGGTTGTGGCATGCTGAAAAGTTGGGATGTTTCATTTCGCTGCAGCGTGGGCACGCATGAAAAAATGCATGGGTATCTCATCTGTTTTGCTCTCTATTGTGAGTTCTCTTGTCGTGCTTCTCTGTTTAAAATTACGAAACTGAGCGTGAGAGACACGACACATGACCGGTCCCCAAGACAAAACGCACAGCAGCCCAGTCTGAGGAGTGGCGCTGTCTGACTTCAGTTAGCTGTATAAACCTTAGGTTTAGAACGAAAAACATGTGGTCACTAGACGGAGAGACAGATTTTTTATTTTTTTTTAGACTGATTTTTATTTTTTTATTTTTTTTTATTTGCGTCTTTGGATCGTGACATCCTGGTCACACAGGGGCCGTGATGGACATTAATGGAAGACGCCGAAGTCTTGCTTTTCCGTGCCTGCAGGACAGAATGTGACACTCTGTTAGCTCTCTCCCTAATTTTTAACTGGCATCCGTTAGCTGACCCTTAATGCTAATGGCCTTTAACCGCTTGTTAACGTCGCCATGACAACGATGTCAAACAGGGTAATCGCCGTAATAATCTCAGGTCAGGATTGCCGTAATGATCTCCAAATAGACTACAAAACTAACAATTTAATGAGGTTTAGACTGTAATGATTGTATTTTAAGGTAGGAACCATACACTGTATTTTTGCATGCATTACTAATTTGAGATGTGAGCAGGGACAGGGTTTTGAAAAGCCCTATACTAGAATCTAGAAAATAAATCATTAAAACACTGAATTAGAAGATGTGTCCAAACTTTTGACTGGTGTTGTATGTGGTCAAAAGTTTCTGGACACCTGTCCATTACACCCGTGTGTGAGATCCTTCCCCAGACTAATGTTCCTGCAGTGTTTTATAGCACACAGTTTTATAGAACCTCTTTATATGCTGTACATTTAAAGTTTCCCTTATTGGTATCTAAGGGACCCAAACCTGATCTAGTCTGACCACTATGCACAAACCGTGCTCCATGAAGACATGATTTATGGATAAACTGACCTGGATAGTAATCCCCTGACCCCATGCTCATTGAGCACTTTTGGGATAAACTGGAATGGGGATGGTGGCACGATGAAGTAATGGTTGGCACTGTGGCTTCGCACCTCCAGCAGTGAGGATTCGTCTACCCCTTCTCACGCACTGAGGCTTCTGAGATAGACTCCAGGCCTCCTGCAACCCTATACAGGATAAACGATATAGAGAATGAGCGAGAGAGAGTGGAAAAGGGATTGCACCTCACTCAATCTCATTAATGCTCTAATGGTTGGATGAGCACAAATCCCAACAGACATGCTCCAAAATCATCCTAGAAGGTTATTATTACAGTAAAGGTGGACTAACATGGTGTTAATGCACATGGCATTCGAATGGAAATGTCAAATATTGCAAAAAAAAAAATTAATAAATGTAAAATGTTTACATTGTCTATTCCATTTTACATGCTTTTTATGTGTATATTTTAATATTTAAAACATTGTGTTCTCACTGTTAATGCATTATTATTATTTGCATCTGCTTTTTTTTAGTGATCACATGGAAAATGTAGATGGATATCTGATGAAGTACACAAATCTGGTAACAGGATGGCAATATCGGTGAGTACCTGCCTGAAATGATTGGCAAATGGACCACAATGTTTCTGACCCTGTGCCTGGAGTACCCTCTTGTTCTACTGTAAATGTTAGTGTTTTCTCTGTTCCCAACAGTCAGCCCATTAACAGCCCTTCCTGAATTTAACTTGGTGTGTTGGAGCAGGGAAAACAAATCGATGTGGGACAGGGGAGCGTACTCTAGGACTAGCACTGGGAACCTGTAGAATACACTGATTTAAGACATTGTAAACTGACTTTGTTGTATGTCAGCCTTGGTGTTTTAGCACCACTGACTTTGCTTTTTGTGCTGTCTCGAGGTTCTTTGTACTGAACAATGAGGCAGGGCTGCTGGAGTATTTTGTAAATGAGCAGTCACGGCACCAGAAACCCCGGGGCACGTTGCCTTTAGCAGGCGCAGTCATCTCCCCGAGTGATGAGGACTCGCACACCTTCACGGTCAATGCCATCAGTGGAGAGCAGTACAAACTTCGAGGTGCCTCTTTTTCTTTATGTGCTCTTTTCTTTTCTTTTATCGATGAAGAAACTAAAGAGAAAATTACCAAAGTCAGGCACATGTTCTCAAAAAAATTGCTGAGGCAGTGTCATTGCATCCAGCAGATTATTTAAAAAAAATAAATAACACCAATAAGAGCATTTGAAAGAGTTTTTTTACTTTGTAGTTGGATCAATCCCAGACACGGATGGATTTGATGGGGAAAACCGACATACACCATACTGTGCAAAGCTGAACCGCATCATCTTTATAGCTTTTTTTACTTTGATAAACATTTTTATTTGAAGTACACAGCCAGCTTGTTCTTGCAGACTATGTAAGCTGTATTATTGCTTAGTCAGCAGATTTTGCGCAGCTCATTAAGTGCAAGGCTGCACACACAAGTGAAGCAATGCTGGAAAATTCAATACTTCCCCTAACTAGCTCAACATCATATGCACTTCAGCTTCTTATATTGTAGCTTAAGAGCTTTGTTTATAGCAACTGTATGCCAGAGCTCCATTTAAATTGCAGTATGATTTTAAGGTCACGTCTTGTTGATCTTTTAGCCTGTTTGGATTTAGTGTATAATGAAGCCTATGTTTGTGCTCCTTTCAGCAACTGATGCTAAAGAGAGACAGCACTGGGTGAGCAGGCTGCAGATCTGCACACAGCACCACACTGAAGCCATGGGCAAGGTGAGGAAACTTAGAAGATATATATATATATATATTTATTTTTTTCTCGAAAAAATTGCTACTTTGCTCGGAAAAATCTTTGCTAATTCACAGGTCAGTAGTTAAACCAAGTAATGTTAAACCATGCAGAATTTGTGTTAATTTTTGTTGAAGTCTGTACAACGTCTGCTTGTTCGTTGCCCTGTTTGCATGGGTGTGTGGTGGCGAGTTTTTTGCACTTTGCTTTTATCCTGAAGACTAACCCACCACTAAAGACTCGCAGTCTGTCCGCGGCCTCTCAGGGCAGTTCCAGTTCTCCTGCGTCCCAGCGTAAAATCAGCCATAACACCGGCTCCCTGTTGGGTCTGTCCCAGTTCCACCGTGGCTCCTCCAACTACTCCAGCAAACGTTCGGTTCTGCGTGACCACCTGGTGGAGGCTCGTGAGGTGTGCCCATATTTATGTAGTTTATACTATCTTAGAATAAACAAGACATACTGTACTTTAGCATGTCCACTGTTGTGATAATATACCTGTAAAGAACATTAGAACTTGCATCCAGTCTATGTAACCTGGAACCTTAACTCTGCATGAATTCCTGACTTAAAGTTTGCACACAAACAATAGGTGTAGTTGGTTTATGTTTTAATAAAGTTGTGCATGAATGTTTGTTGTTATTCAGATGATGACTCAGGCACAGGATCAGCACAGAGACCTGGTACAGTGCATCGAGGGCCTGCCGGCCAGCCACAACCCCTCTCCGCTGGACCAGGACCTTCTGCTGCTTAAAGCCACCTCTCTGGCCACAATGTCCTGCCTTAGTGACTGCCTGCAAATCCTACAGCTTCAGCAAGTGGCCCGACACAGAGTTCCAATTGGAGGTACCAGCTTTGTTTTAACAGAGCACCTAGACAATCCAAACTCTGGTGAGTGATGAACATGTGACCAAGAACTATATCAAAATATATAATGTATCCAGGATCTGGGAACATATACGTAAAATACAAGTGTATCCAAGTATTTGTAAAAAAATTTTGAGGGGGCACAGTGGCTTGGCGGTTATCGTTGTTTCCTCACACCACATCTATGGCTCGTTGTTGGCACCTCATCTATGATATCCTCTGCCTTGTGTGCAGGGCCCCCTGTGACCCTGCACAAGATTGGAAGTATAGAAAGTAAATGAATGTAGACTTTCAGCTGTATTATATTTTCTTATATACTATAATATCTTTGATTTTCTATACTGCTTATCCTGCATACAGGGTTGCAGGGGCCTGGACCCTAACCCAGGAGACTTGGGGCATGAAGCGGGGTACACCCTGGACAGGGTGACAATCCATTTCAGGGCGTGCGTACACACTACACACATTCGCGAACAGGAATTAGCCTAACATGCATGTCTTTTGGACTGTGGGAGGAAACCAGATGCACCCAAAGGAAACCCGCCAAGCACTGGGAGAACATGCAAACTCCATGCACACAGACCCAAAGTGAAAATCGAACCCTCATCCCTGGAGGTGCAAGGCCACAGTGCTAACCACTATTCCACTGCGTCCCCAACTGTAATGTACATTACGTATATCATATTTTAACATTGTAGGTTTAGTGTTTTATGTTCACATAGATAACATGTGCTGCATTTTAGCAAACGTTACTGTATTTTGTTGTTCCCACATACAGAACATACTTTATTTTCATTAACTTTTTTTTTTTTTTTTAAAGATCATTAACATGGATGTTGGGCAAATCGCTATATCGAGAGCAAAAATGCATTCTGATTGCCAGTCCCAACTCCCCCTACACTGCCCCCCCCCACCCCCACCCCCTCCCAAGCGCCTTCCCCCCAGGCCTTCAATTCATATATTAAATAATTCAATATTAAATACTGCAATGTTATTTAAGAACTAAACAGCTGTTTTTTTACAGGTTTAGCGTGCAGAAGTTGTTGTATACCAAATGTTCTTAAAGACTTACTGGTCTACAGATCATGAGGCTTTTACGTTTCCCCAACAAATCTGGTCCTGTACTGAGTGTTTTATAGTGATGCATATTAAAAAAACATCACTGATGATCATTTTTATTGTTCACGTATCAAGTGCCACTGGTAGCAAATCAGTTAATCCAAGGTTATGTTCTTGTAGTATTTATGACCCTAGCCAGAGAGTGGAATAAAGTTCCATAATGGATGAGGAACAGTATCTCCTTCTGATAGGCCAGTGCAGGTAACCAGAGCTTTGGGGGTGTCACCCATGTGCTCCACTTGCCAGCTTCCACAAACTGTCCTGCTGTCATGTAACTATGTTACAAATGCTTAAAGTGATCTAAGTAGCCAGTTTTCCTCAAGTGACACGAGTGGCCAACTGTCCCCCGCCCCCACAGTCACATTTCTGCCTAATAATCGTATCACATAAGTGGCAAGCCATGTTACACGATGGGCCATGGTGGGCTTGTGCGTCTGCGCACCTTGTACACAGGATTGAATTTGATCCACTTGCCAAGCATACATATTTTATACCTCTCTGAAAGAAAAGGAACAAACGAACTGGCCTACAGTCAGTGGGGTGTTTCATTATTTTAGTTGGCGTGTAGATCCAGTAAGATTAAGAGGTCAGAATTCCCTCATAAGATTCTGCTGATTGTAATGAAGCAGAAGTTTTGAGCGTCTTCTTACTGGCAGAAAAGCCACTGATCTGCATTGTGCAGTACTGTGTGTAGACGACAACCCCTGGGCTAGGGTTGCACATCTGAACTTCAGGACAGTTGGGAGGGGATCAGACGCCTGTGGTTCTAGTTGTGACTGAGGCTGTCATTGGCCTGTTGCCACTGCATGTAGGGTCTGGTGACATGAGCAGCTTTGAACAAGGCTCCGTTTGCCCCGCAGGGCCGACCATCGAATGGCTGGAACCCAAACTGCCGGACGTTCTGAAGAATGGTGGAACCCTGGCTAGCATCACCAAAGACAGCAGCAAAATGCAGGGCACCGCTGTAGAACCTGCTGAAATGGACTCTTGTGACCTTGTTGGGGTAATAAAAGCTTTACATCCTATTCCATTTCTGACATTTCAAATTCAAATTTTTTGCCTCTTATTTATTTCAGCTACAGTGATGTTTTTTTGGATACAACAAATTTTGTCTGTAGCCACACGTGTGTTTCTGTTTGTTTTATAGTGGTACAATTTGGCTTACAATCAAGGGTTGGATTAAACCTCCTACTACTATCCCAGTCGTCTTATTTGCAGCTGCTCTTAGAATGAGTTTGTTTTGAAAGTAAGTCTTGTCAGAAAGATGAAACTTGGGCAGAGAAGGTTGTGGTTAAACGGAGCAGCCTGTTACTGGAAAAGCAATACAATAGACGCAGACACAGCTCTGTCCTCTTCCTTAAATTGGTTATATCAGTTGAGCTGATAGCTTATAGAAGGCAGACATTCTATATAAATATTTTGTTTGCAAAGCAGTGACTGTATCATTTCATTTTCTTTTTGGTCAGCTATTGTGGCAATGTAAACCATATGCAAAGAAATGGAGCACTGTCTGTTTAAGAAAGGTAACCACTCAGGGTTAAGCATTTTGCCAACTATCAAGTGTTTCTTCAATTAAGTCTTAATGAGAGAGGTTATTCTGGGTATGGATATGATTATCCTGTTACAAAGGACTTTCTCGTATGAAAGTGAGTTATATTAAATATGAAAGGACTTCCGAGAAATAAACGCACATTTCTGCCAAGTGACTTAGTTGATGATTCATACAGGATGAATCAACACACAATCAGCTTGTTTCATGTATTATATTGTGGATTTATTGGGGTAATTAGATTTAGCTTCATCCCTATTATGTTGGAGTTTACTTTTTTTTGTTTTACAGGTTTTACAGCTTTGGTTGCCAGGTCATACCTGGTGGGAAAATATATTTATTTCTATCAAGAGAAATGATTCCAGTGGCATTCAGTTTTGTCTTGAAGTATCGGGGTATCTGGAGTGAAGGAACGTTGGGAACGTTTGCATTGGGAATTTTTTTTTATTTTTATTTTTTTAACTGGAATTGGAGTCCGTATACAAGTTCTAGGCCAAGTAACTGCCTGAGCAATTTCTAACAGGATGGGTTACATTTGGGTCTTTAAGAAACTTTAGTTTGCAAATCCTAATGTACACAATTGTCACACATTTAAGTGGATTATATGCTTGTAAATTTGATTGATTTTGGCTTAACATCTACACAAGTAAATGGAAAAGACTACCAGGAGGTACACTGGATTAGGCAAAGCAATCACAAGAGTGTGGAAAGCCAGAGTATGAGATGGGACTCGTATGGAATTTCAACAAAATTTTTGGAAATATTTGGCCTGTCATGCAAATGAGGAGGGATTTCATGATTGTAGCTTGATCTGAATCAGGTAGAAATGTGGAAGGTTGTAACGCAGGCTTAGCTACATACTATCAGTGTAAAACTATACAATATTAATATAAATCAAATTTGAATTTTATTTGGTTACATACACAGTATGCTATGCAGTGAAATGCTTATACAACCGCTGATGACCTAAAAATAAAAAATGGAGTTTTCAAATAAGGTATATAAAGTATGTAATAAGAGAAATATTATATATGTAACGTATACATACAGAAAACGTTTTAGCTGTAAAAATTCACATTATGTACAAATAATAAAGTAAAATAGAATTGGAATGGATTTGGGAGATAGAAAACATGTCCAGTCATGAGCAAGACAGCATGCAGAATAATGTGCAAAGTTCATATTCCTGGGTGTGCAATGTATACAAATGTATATTAAATGTTTGGACAGTTTCCTGACATTTGATAGATTTTCTATAGAAGTAATGGGAGGTTAACAACAGGATAAATTTTCAATGTCTCTAATTTGTAATTTATATGAATAGGACTTAAAGTATAAGCCTTTTTTTCCAAAGACTAGCATTCATCATTCTATCGAAACCTGTTTATTTGCCACATTAATTAACGTTAATGTTATGTTCTAGGAGCAGGAAGACATTGATGCGGAAGAGGAGCAGGAAGACTCCTTTCCAGCTGAAGAAGAGGACTTGGGAGCAGTGGAGGAAGAGCGTAGTGTCATACTACATCTTCTCTCTCAGCTCAAACTGGGCATGGATCTAACCAGGGTGCGCCACCATACCAAGCTCTCAGCATAAAGCATATTGAGCATGTTTTACGTCACTGCATACCATTAGGATTAGCATGAACAACAGGAAACGTCACTTGTTAATAATATCCATCATTATTTGCAAGCAACTTTTAAATATTCCACTCAAAAAAAAAAAAAACATCATATACACACATATGAACAAATATTAATAAGTGGGGCAGGATTGTGGGGTAGAATGAAGAATGGAAAGGATTGGGCTTTGAGATAAGAGGTTGTTTGACAACATTCCAAACATAAGGTGCAACTCTGGAGAAGGCGTTGCCCCGAGACAATTAAATGGTATTAAATGGAGGGATAATGAGCTGACCAGTACAGAAGATTTCAAACATGCAGCTGTATTAGCAAGAAAAGAAGGTGACGTGTTTGACATGTCAACTTAACCTAGCCCTACATCTTCACCTATTTTAGTTGTACATACCTTGTACGTTTTGCCAACAATTAAATATTGCACTCCCTCTATGTAGGTGGTCCTTCCTACATTTATCCTGGAGAAACGCTCTCTGCTGGAGATGTATGCAGATTTCATGTCTCACCCAGACCTTTTTGTGGCCATCACAGATGGCACCAGTCCTATGGACCGTATGATCAGATTCGTGGAGTATTACCTCACTTCCTTTCACGAGGGCCGCAAGGGCGCAATTGCCAAGAAGCCCTACAACCCAATTATTGGCGAAACATTCCACTGCTCCTGGAGAGTGCCAAAGGCGGCAGCAGCAGCTTCTCAAGGAAGTGTCCAGAAAGAGGGCTCTAATACATCAGACTGCTACGATGTGAGATTTGTGGCCGAGCAGGTGTCCCACCACCCACCCGTCTCGGGTTTTTACGCTGAATGCCTGGAGAGGCAGATGTGTGTGAACACGCACGTTTGGACCAAAAGCAAGTTCATGGGCATGTCTATTGGTGTTTCTATGATTGGAGAAGGTAAGGAAGTTTGCCTTAAATACTCATAAGTTTGTTTGTTTTTTTTGTATTCATTTGATTATATCAGGATTAGGAGACTACAAATGTTAAAATGTAACAAACTAATGTCGTACAAAAGTACATATATTGGTAAGTAAAAGTATCTTCGATATACTGTAGTCAAAGGCATCTAGTATTTCATATAAGTTTAAAATTCAAATATTAATATAGTTCTAGACATTTCTATGTTTGAGGAATGGTTTGTTGTATATTGGCAGATATCGTTGCCAGTATAAAGCAATTAATTGTAGAAAGAAGCTAAATCATCTGCTGGAAAATCTTGAAATTAGTAAAAATGTCTACAAATAGGTCCTACATATTTTCCTTGCCGAAGAATGTATTTGTTTTTGTTTGTTTGTTGGTTTGTTGCAGTGTTGCTTTAGTAACTTGTTCAAGTGCATAGCATTCTAGCAAAATATTTTGACCATCTTCAGACTTTGTATCTGTGCTTTTCCAGTGCCTTGACATAAAATGGCTCTTAAATATCAGATGGCGATAAAATTTAGTCATGTTGAAAATATTTTCTTTGCAGTTTTTTGTGTGATGTAAATTTTGCAAATGGGGCAGGTTTTATGGTTTTATAGCCTCTGCATGCTTAAATGAAGTTATTTTCTGCAGTGTTCTGGTATCCATTGTGTGTTGGGGTTGGGTTTTCTCAGGTAATCTGCACCTTTTGGAGCACGGCGAAGAGTACACGTTCACTCTGCCATCCGCCTACGCTCGCTCGATCCTCACCGTGCCCTGGGTGGAGCTGGGCGGAAAGGTCAACGTGAACTGCGCCAAGACGGGCTACAGTGCAGCCATCACCTTCCAAACCAAGCCGTTCTATGGGGGAAAGCTGCACAGGTCAGTGACACGGGGTCACATTACGTTTTAATCGACTCTGCTGTCAGTCTACATTACGGTGTACTGTCTGCAGAGAGCTTAGGGATTAAACGAAAATGGGTGTAAGCTCTGTTTGATCATGTGAAAAGATATCTAACTGTGTGATATGAGTCACAGTAAATACACATGAACACACAATTTCTTAGAAATCTTTTCCTGTAAGTATATATTCGTCACCACTTTTACTGATTATTGCACAATAATTTTAGCACACTTTGGATTAAATGTGATTTTCTCTAAGTACTTGCATAATGTTACTTTAAAGAGCAGAATAAACAAACAATACAGTTCCTCACACCATTACAGAACACAAAAATTGAGTATTGCTAGAAATCTAATTAACACTTTTTTTTTTTTTTTTTTTTTTACACAATAGTTCCTGATGAGACAAAGTTTCTCATCATTTGAGAATCATTTTGCATGCTCATTTATGCTGCCTTATCTCTCTCTTGCTCGCGCTCTCTCTCTCTCTCTCTCTCTCTCTCTCTCTCTCTCTCTCTGTGACATACTTTGCCTCTGTGTTACTTTTGAGTGGCACATATTTCCATTGTGAAAGCTGATAGTGTAGATAGTAATAAGATCCTTTGTTTTTATTATGCAGAGTAAGCGCGGAGGTGAAGCACAACCCCACCAATTCTGTAGTGTGTCGCGTGCAGGGGGAGTGGAACGGCGTGCTCGAGTTTACCTACAGCAGTGGTGAGACGCGCATCATAGACGTCCTCAAGCTCCCCATCACCAGGAAACGAGTGCGGCCCAAAGAGCAGCAAGGACCTTATGAGTCCAGGTGAGCATTGTTCATCTGGATTTATCTTTCACACAGTGGTTCGTTCATATTTTTTGTGTCATTAATTTATTGATGAGTTTGCATACACTGCCTGGCCAAAAAGGTCACCATTTCAGAAATTCTGGCTTTTCATAAAGTGAAGGAAATATAAAATTTTCATGAAGCAAAGGAAATATAAAAATTACTGGAACTGCCGAATGCATTATTTAAATCTGGGAGAAGAGTCCTGAACCATTAACTTCACAGAAGAAAGTCATAAAAAAATCATGACTGTCCATGATCAGAGATAATTTATAACCTAAATTGCATTGTAAAAAAAACAATGGTAGAAATCACAGCTTTGTTTAATTGTAAAAAATAAAAACATTTCCATGCACCCTAAACAGCTGTGTGGCCATACTGTAAGAAAATCACTTATTAGTGAGGCTAATCATAAAGATTGGACATTGGAGCAATGAAAAAAGGTTATGTCATCTGATGAGTTCAGATTGAGCCTATTCCAGAGCAATGGGTGTATCAGGGTACCATCACGTACAGTCCCCCCCCCCTCCCCCCCATTAGCTACAAGGCTCTGGAGGCAGTGTTATGATCTGGGGTTGCTACAGTTCGTCAGCTCTGCAACATTATGTGGCAATAAAATGAAGTAAGCTGATGACCTGAATGTACTAAATGACCAGAGAATTGCATCAATGGATTTTCTTCTTTTCCCTTGCCTGATGGAACGGACATAATCCAATACTTAAACTGTAAAAGTGGTTCTGGAAGCATGGGGAATTATTTTGACACATGAACTGGCCAACACATCGCATGCTGTAATCAAAGCTTATGGCAGTCCAATTATATATTACTGTGCAACTTTGGGACAGACAGTGTAGTATTACATTATACTGCCATTCAGTTTTTTTAGATCTACTATCAAAACATCAACTATTGAAATGGAAGAAAAAAAATTCTATATAACTATTTTGAATTCCTTATCTACTTCACTCCCTTGTTTGGTCAGAATCAGCTAAGAAATTTGTACCTATATGTCTTGCCCGCCCAGATGGTATGTCTGAACAATGTCTGCCTACTGGGACAGAGAGCAAGAGGATTAGAATAGAAATGGATTGGCGGATGGGAACAAATGAATGTGTATGTGATTCGTCCTATGCAAAATAGTTTGAAATAAAATGGTAGCAATAAGCATGTAATGTATATTTTACAGTTTACTACCATAAACCCCAGAGATGTGTACAGCCTTGGGGAAAACCACTGAGTATCATGCTGTGGGATTTCAGCAGGTTATCCAATGTTAGCCAAGTTCCTGTTAAGTTAATTCTGAGCAGTAATTCAATTCAATTCAATTCAATTTTATTTGTATAGCGCTTTTAGCAATTGTCATTGCCTCAAAGCAGCTTCACAC
>JAQMYG010000035.1:23157258-23167345 GCA_030014215.1 Clariallabes teugelsi | reverse complement strand
CGTTAGCTCCAGCATGTACCACTATCTTAGAGAACCTGTGCTGTCCTAGAGCCCTAAGATTACCTGCTATGTCCGGTAATGACCATCACATTAACATACACAGTAAATCTAGTATTTTCATAACATTTGTGTAATAATATCCTGGTAGCAGATTTCAAATTGCACACTACTATACAAATAGTAACTCATGACTCTATTGCTGTTTTTAATGTTTAAGATTATTATTCAGTGTGCAGTAAACTGTTGGGAACACTGCTTTAATTTATAACTAGATGTGCCGACGATTTTGCGCATTTAATAAAATGTACAATTCGTTTGAATTTTGGAATGAACAAAATTTTTTGTGTTACTGCAAAGTACGATGAATGAAGGTGCGAGATCGCGTATATTAAGTAGATTTCAATATAAAAAAATTAACAGCGTTGCATCTGTTAAATTTTGAGAAGAGCTAATGATTTTTCCAAGGTCGATTGATTTGATTTATATTTTTTAATGATCCATTTAAATTTCAAATTGGCAGATCTTCTTAAGTAGAAACCGGCACAGCATAACCTGTTATAACTTTTTGGGAGTTTGGGTGAAATTGACGGTGAGAAAATGATTAAATACACAGAATCATGAATAAAATACAGTGTTTTGTTATTTTTTTTGATTTGCCAGATTGTAACTGATATGCCATAACCAAAATCTCCATCTGTTTTACCGTGCCATTTTTGCTTCTTGTAGGCGACTGTGGCAGCATGTGACTGAGTCCTTGCTACAGAAAGACATGGAAAAGGCCACGGAGCACAAGCGCTTCCTGGAGGAGAGACAGAGGAAAGAGGAAAGACATCGCGCTGAAACCGAGACGCCATGGAGGACCAAAAACTTCGAAAGAAAAGTAAACATATTCATCAACATGCTGCTCAATCTATCACTCACCCCCATCTCTCAATTTTTAAACCAAAAAAATTTAAGCTTGATGTGGTGTTCAGAGTCTTCACTTACATGAATCATAAAGACTGAATGCACTTTTCCATTAAAGATGATTGAAGTAACCTGATCGGTGTTCATTTTATAAATAGATCTGCATTGGTGGCTTTGCTTGCCCTAGATGTTTATTCTGTCTCTTATGAAAGTCGTGTCTGATCTGAGTCTTTAGGGTTGTTTTAAGCTGAATTATTTATTTAAGGAGCAAAATCTTCTTAAAATGAGTCTAAGCCTGTTTTACCCTCTTCTTATCCCCCAGGGTGAAGGTTGGGTGTATCATAAACCACTGTGGAAAAGTCTTCCAGTACGGAGCTCCTCTCCTGCAGCGCTACAGTCGAACCCCTGACCACAATTCCAGCCCTTATCCCTCACCTGCAGGAGCCTGACAACCCCCCGCCTTCCCCAGAGCTGTCTGTGGGATCTATGCTCTCTCTTTTACAAATGAAGATGCACACGCACACACACACACACACACACACACACACACACACACACACACTCAAAGACTCTGTTCGTTATGATTCCTTAATAATGTTATAATGCTCTGTGGAGAGTAGTGGACTGCTTGTATGTGAGATCATAATCATCTTGATTCAGATATATCATCATTCTGATCCACAAGAGATCAGGGCGTCTTTTGTTACCGTTGCCTTAACGGGAGTTGTGAATAGCATGAGAATGTGCCGATGATGTCTGACAGGCATGTAAGTGAGGATTGTGTTTGAGGGCGTTTTATTAACTTCTCTTGAGCTTATTATAGAATGCTGTTATTTGGCTTAATTATGGCCAAACACTTTTCCAATATGAGAGCAGTTTATTTGATATATTATGATTTTGAGATCTTCAAAGTTTTGTGCGGGAGCATCTAGATGTTCGACTGAATGATGAGTAGTAGCTCACTGTTTTTCATCAGGGCTAGATTCCATGAAGCATCTGGAGCCACGATGAAAACAAATTCGCTGGGTCGGCCTTTGCTTTGTGCTACAGTGGTTAGCCGAGTGTTTGGAGGGAGGTGTCGAGAGCTGTATTGGTTTTGGTAAGGCTTCTTTCTTGCTCGACCTTTTCCCTCTCTATCCATTGCATTATTGCTCAGGTGGGGGATTGCTCTGATTTCAAAACACTACTGTTGTTTTGAAAGCACACACTTTTACTGGCTTCAATTATCGAATTTTAAACAACTTTAAACATCAAACAAATCCGTCATGTCCAGTCTCCTCTAGTCTTTTTGTGAATATGTGAAGCTATCATACAGTATTATTGCAATTTGATCAGAATTGTCAAATCAGATGCAGTGGAACGCTATGTAGTTTTCTTTCCTATGTAATTCTACCTCTCGACTGAAACTTTACAGTCTGAAAGGCAATCAGATATAAGCCACATATACCTTACTGTTAAAGATGTTTTAGTTATGTTTGTTTTTTTGCGTCATAAAAGCCAGCAGAAATAATAACAATGGAAAACCTAAAGAACCTATAATATTAAGTGTGTGGAGATTACCTGCTTGACTGGAACGAAGCTCATTTACTTTAAATGCTGCATTTTTACTTCTAACTGATGGCAGTTCAAGTAATCATGTGTTTGACAGAGCACAAGTAAAGAGTCTCTCATATGAAAGTGCTACTTTAACCCTGGTTGGTTTTGCTAAGAAATTTGTGGTGCCTTATTTGTGTTGGTCTTCCTCCTGTTCATGCCTGCAAACACATTCGTTATGAAACACATTATGATTATGTACGCCTCTGCTCCCATTTCCCAGCATCTTGGCATAGATACTCAATGTTTTGCGCTCTGCTCTGTACAGTTTGTGGTTTAACTCGCACACTTGGCTTTCCACTCTGGGGGCAGATCTCCAGTACACAGATCTAATCAAAATAGAGTTACATGACACTTTTTCAGTCGAGGAATCTCCACTGAAAATGCCCAAACCAAGACATGCTCTGTGTCTGCACACAGGCTCCAAGTGTGTATCTCTCTGAGCTGTGAACTGCACTGATGTTTTAATTATCCTCCTGATAGCCTGAGAAAAGAGATGAATGAACTAATAAAATCAATAATGTATTAGGAGAAGGTTCCTGGTTTCTTTCTTTATCGTGAAATTTTTTTTGGTCATGCGGTAGCTTGAAGGTGCTGAAACAAACCCTTCCCAAAAAGAAATCTTAAGACACAATGATATATAAACACTTTATGAGTATATGATCTGTACAGTTGTGACACCAGTTCACAGTAAGGAAAGGACAAAATGGCTCAATAAATGTGTCCCCCTTTTTTCTTTTTTTTTATGGTTCATCATTTCACAAACCTTACACTTAACTGCCACTTTACTCAGTGCCTGATCATGCTATAAGATCACAGATATTCACAATCTCTTTAGAATACTTATTGAAAACAATTAAACTATTATGTATACAGATAGCTTAGAGTATCACAGCATTAAAATCTTTGTGTTATATCACTATAGGCTGTGGTCTAGGTGCGTTATCCCATTCTCACTGCAAGTCTTTGAAAATCTTTTGCTGTGCTGTGGCTCTTGGGGAGGGGGGACCAAAAATAGTCATTTGACTTCACACAAGTTATTTTAAGACAAGATCAGTGTCTCCTGACTCTAAACCTAGTGCCTGTCTTCAATTGTGTTAGCTTTGTAAGAAATGGTTTAATTTACCAAAAGAAAAAAATATATATATTTAACATTTTGTTCTTTCCAGAAACTGCATCTGCTGATTAGGTAAATTCATGATGAAAGTCTGGTTCAAGCTCTTTCCATAACCTCTTGGCAGAATCGTGTGTGACCACTTAATGTGAGTTAGACAATATGGCTAGCAGCAACTGAAGCAGGCAAGCGGTAATTAAATGTGCAATATAACAATGATCGTAACCAAAAGGAACTTAAACCTCAACTTTGTGGCAGATTTCAAAGCAGCTACGAATTGTTTCCATAAAGACAGGCCTATGGGCATGGATCAATTTAGAGTAACAATAAAACGCTTTCTGATTTTCCTTCAGCTGAAAAAAAAAAAAAAAACTCCTTCCCGCTCACTTGCGTGTTAGGTCTTTAAAGCGTATGTTTGCTTCAAGGCTTGTGGTTAATCGAACTGAAGCCCCTCCCAAAGCCAAGCTCGTGAGATGACCGCATTGTTGTTAAAAGCAAGCGAGTCAGAGGGCAATGGAAAAATTCAAATGAGAAAATGATGTGTGGTAAACAGTTTTTGGAAAACATTTTTTGCCAGTAGAAATGGCGCGCGCACACTGCCAACACAGCAAGGACGCTTTCCTTGATGCCCCGTGTCTTTGAGGAATCTCTCATCCAACAAAAGCAGGATTTCATATATACACTACAATCTGAACATTGAGCCCTTAAAGTGATCCTTTTAAAAATACTTCAAATAGACTCTGCTTGGGGGCAAATAACTTCTGCATGGACATGAAGTGGTTATGGGGACCCGTGAACTCAGAAGCCAGTGCTTGTATCATCACGCTCATCCTTTAGTCCCTTCTTCAGTGGTGCATTATGTTCATTAAGTCCAAAAACAAAACACTAATATTTAAAAATAATAAGAAACCGATGAGGGAGACCAGCTCCACATATTGAACCAATATATATTACAAAAACAAGTCTGGTTTGCAGGGCTTTGAGGAGGTGTGGTCACGCTTCACTCAACGGCCTTAGGGAGGTTGAGGCTTGAGCTTCGACTGTGGCTTGAGGCTGGGGAGGGCATGCTGGCGGCGTGCCAGCGTCATGCTCCGTGTGGTTAGCGGGGAGAGGGGAGCCCTGTTGCTCAGTGGAGTTGGGGATACAGACGAAAACAGTGTTGCTCTCGAGTTCTTCCTGCGCCATAGTGTTGAAGCGCTCCAGCACACAGTGTGCAGTCAGACGTGCCTCTGGGTCATGGTCCCAGCATTCTGTAATGGTGGCACTTAGAACCTGCATTCCCTGTAACGACCAAGAAGAAAGCACAATACACCAATCTCAGTGAGAAAGAAGGATACAAATTAGACAAAATAGACATTTAAAAAAAATCAACATCACATGGTATGGCATCCAGAAGTAGTATTTCTTAACTTTCTCTTTTCAATTGTACTAATTCAGTAATTATGCAATAATTTCTGATAGAGCTGTACCTAAGAACTGGTGCTGTAAACAAAAAAAGCTAAAGTTTAGCTACAATTTCCTAATATAAGATTGGTAAGCGTATTTCTAGTCAAAGTTTACCAAGTTTTCACGAAATAAGCGCTTAAAACTAATACAATTATCTGCCAATACTACAAATATTTAAAAACAGTAAAACGCCTAGAAATATGCTTAAACTTATATTTGTTTTTTTGTAATCTTGTATTAAGAAATTTTAGATAAATCCGACTATATTCAAGATAGTGTCATGTGTTAAGGTATCAGTTTTTGCAGTGTAACGAATATCACCTAGAACAGGATGGGCTTCCTTTGGAGTTTGTTTTCTGTCATGATTTCTTCATGTCACCCATGCCAGTGTCAACTCCTGTTGATGCTCATTGGTCCCTCACTCATTAGGAATCTAAATCTGTATCAAAATGTCTCCAAAGCTGCTTCTGTCTAACAGTGTCCATTGTTGAAAGTGCTATATAAATAAAATTTAATTGACAGCTCATACCAACTTGTAAGGACACTACTACAGTACAACAATTGATGTCAATATCCATGCAAACAAATAATTAACAAATTTTCTATTTCAAACTTAATTTTACCATTTAAAGGGGGCCTATTATGACTAAAACACTTTTAGTCATGATGTGTCTCCACTGTGCATTTACAAACAAAAGATGTGAGGAAAAAACACTCCCTGCTTTTTGGTCTTTTTCCATTTTTGTGTTGCTCACGGCTTAAACGGGTTTTTCCCCTATTGGGAAATATAAGAAGAGACCTTCCGCCAGCTCGTTGTTCAGTTTTTCTGTTTTCTGGAGGGGTGTGGCTCAGCGGTGTGGCTCATTTACAGAGACATTGAAGTGGCACATTTGAAGGAGAAGTGAAATAAAGACTTGAGTTAAGGGGGCAAAAATCCTTTATCTGAGAGGTTTTTCAGCTGGAGCATTAACACATACTCTGGGGAACTCTGAGACCTGGGTTAACTTGTTAAAGAAATGGTACAATATGGGACCTTTAATACAAAGAAATAATTAATTAACAATGAATTTTGTAAAAGTATTGTTAAATGAAACAAAAAAAAAAAACATACAATTCTAAATTCAGTTTAAGTCATTTACAATTCACTTTAATAATATACATTTAAGTGTAAACGCTTAACTGTTATTACAATACAATTTTGAGTTTTCTGACTGTGACTACAATTTTGACAAAATATCCACTTCCACTTAAGTATATTTTTCTGTGCCTCCGATGTCACCAGTATCAATGTGATTGTGATGAACTATTAAAAGAGCATTTCTTTATTTACTAGATGTGCAAATTTGTTCATGTGGAATTTAATTGCACGCTCATAGATGCGTTTTAAAAATGTACAACGCCATCTGTTAATTTTGGAATTAGTTAAAATTTTTACATTACCAAGTGTGTGGGATGAAGGTGTGAGATTGAGTTTATTAAGTAGATTTCAACTGCACACTCATAAGTGCATATTAAAAAAATTACAGCGCGATATCAACATCTGTTGAATTTTAAGATGAAGTAATGATTTTTTTCAAGGTCGATTCTTTTATGACATAAGGGCCGATTGCAATGAAACAAAGCCTATATGTTACCTCAAGCTTGGCCAAATACATTTGTGAAAACTCCATTTAAATTCGTTCCGTAGTTTTTACGTGATGCGTGCACAAAGAAACAGACACAAAAATTCCAAAAACTATCTTGTTGTCTTCTATTACTTATCTTACGAAATTGTGAAAAAATTTTTTTTGCAAATATCTTTAATGTATAGACACTTTAGTTGTATTATAGGTATAGAAGATTTATTTATTAGTGCACACACCGGATGTATTGTCCAGCTGAGTGGGATGTCTGGTCGTCCTCTGTCCCTCAGCACAAGATCCCTCATGCTGTCCACACATGGCTGATCACACACCTTCGAACCGAATGGAGGCTCGTAGCTCTTCACCTCTGCCCAAGCAACATTCATTTAGTTACCCTTCACTTTTACTCAAATAGTCAGTAGTTTTATTTTTCTATGGATGGTATGACTTGGCCAAAAGAAAAACTTGTCCGTCTGTTGGAATGTTTACTCAACAATCTCTATGAACAGTGGTTATAATGCTCACGCAGCACATAATGGATATATGTAATTTGTCAGAGCTATTAGAGTTTGCTTTTCAAACCAAAAAGTCCATTATTCCGTGGCTTTTTTAAATATCATATAGCAGAAGCCAATGACTTGATTCATGTTTTACAAAGGCCTCTGCAGTCCTGTTGGATTATTTATAATGGTCTCATGCCACTTACCTCCTATGGCATCACAACGAGAGGCCATTTCCCACAGCACCAGAGACATGGAGTACACATCCATCTGTTTGAAGGACTCCAAATCCTCCAAATTCACTCGAGATTCTAGGACCTCAGGGGCCATGTAGCGCGCTGTTCCAACCTTAGAAGTAAAAATCAACTTATTAACGTAAACCAGCTGCAGGAGGTTAAGAGATGTTTTTTTTTTTTTTATTGTTTTTAGGAAATAAAAAACTTGCAACTAATAATACCTGCTTTGAGACATTTAAGCACTGATTATTTTAATGTTTTTTTCTCTTCTTTTTTAGGACTTGATAAGATATTAAACAAGTAGAAAAAAATTTTGCAGTTACAGTATACACAATAAACATTAAACTACAGCAGTTTAAAGGAGGAGTGGATGGAATAGCCCTACTATACATTAAAGCAATCATATGTGAATATTATAAATGCAAAACACAGTATATGTGCATTACTGTTGCATTTTATGTATTTTGTTTATCAGTGTTATCAAGGTTTGTAAAATAGAATTCAAATATTGTTAATTACAATTGGAAGCTCTAATTTATGCCATGTTACTTATTATTGCTTCTTTTAGAATTTTCATAATGTACAGCATAATGAGTATCCTGTGGATTAGAATAAGTTGCTGGATATAGCCTCTGAATTTTGGCTTTTAGACCTTTTTCCTTTTTCTCTCCTGTTACAGCATCAGTTAATCTAACATTCTGTGGTCGCACTAAACCAGTGCGCTCACTACAGCAGACTAAACCTGTGGCTCAGTGCAGTCTTTCGTCATGTAGTCATGATGCCTTGCAGTACGGAAGTACTGTGATGAACAACACAATGCAGATTCGACATGTTGCTGACTCTGCTCTCCACTAGAGATGGATTTGTCCACGCATGCCAAAATACAGTGATTTTGGTGGCAGTAACATTCTTACTAGTCATTTGCTTGTAATAAAAAAGAATTTTGACCAGTGTATTATTAAAAAATAATATATTCTGTTGAACTTGAGGTTTATCTTGATTTGTAGCCTAATCTTTATCTGACTTAGGTTTCTGACCCCTGTGCTAAAATATTGAGTTTTTCTGAGAGCAGAACGTTTGCTTCCCAAACTTAAATTCGTCCTAGGAGGATAAAGGATGATGAAACTGAGTAGCAGGAACAGCAACTATTCCATGCTATGCATTTATAACAATCTGACTAGTAAAATTGTTAATAAAATACAATAGGGAAATATTACCTATGTAAAACTGTTTGCAATCATTTATAGCAATGATATGTCCCTAACAATTTATAAGACAATATATAACATCATAATTCATAAGGTCACATAAGACTTCCTCACCTGCCCACTGTTGGCAAAGTCATCCACAGTGAGCGAGATATCCAGTCTTAGTGCGAGACCAAAATCACACAGAGCACACTCGTTGTTGCTTTTCATCACAATGTTGCTGCTCTTTAAGTCTCGGTGTGCGATTGGCACCTTTGGGGTCCCACATGGTGTCGTGTCATTGTGCAGATGCGCTAGGCCTCGTGCCACTGATGATGCCATTGCGCACAACTGACTCCAGCTCAGCACATGGTTTACTAAGAAGTCCTGCAGATTCCCTGGTGCATGGTAGGCCATGATTAGCCAGTACTGCCTCTGGGAGGCGCTAGCTGTACCGCCACGCTGCTCAGCAGTCAGAAACTGAACAATGTTCTCGTGTTTCAAGTTGGGATCGGAGAAGATGGATCTCTCGTTGCGCCAGGAAGCATATTCCACAGCTGGGAAGATTTTTACTGCCACCGTTTCATACTGGCCACATTCGCTGTGGTTAAGTCGTGCACGCCAGACCTCAGCAAATCGCCCCTTACCAACCAGGGCCTCCAGCTGGATAGGTAGATGCTCTGTGTTATGGTTTAGACTGTTGGCACAGTTTGATGATATGTCTGAATTAGCATCTTCTCCAAGGGATATAAGCTTGCCATGGTAGTCACTGGTGTTGGCTTGACCCGCACACGCCTCCGGTGGGTCTAACGACTGGTAATGTGTGCGCTTTGGTGCCCAGTCTTTGGGTTGTTTGCTGAGGTGGCGTGTGCGGTAGAGGTAGAATGCCATTGTAGCAATCACAGCTACAAGGAGTGGAGGAACCAGGCTTATCACCACTACGGGAATCACATCTTTACCCTTTAGCCTTGAGAACCCTAGAGAGAAATGTTTACAGAAAATCCGTTTACAGAAATATCACCTACATTTTATGGGAAAGAAGATGAACTATTTTTGTGGTTATTAAGATTATTAGTAGTAGTTGTAGTAGTAGTAGTACCATTTGCTCCCTTCTCAAAGACGAGCCTGTCATTGCAGTCGTGCTCCCTGGTGCAGCTGCAGAGAAACAGCATACTGTTCTCAGAGGGCAGTGAAGTCATGACACACTCTGTGGAGCTGGTGTTAGGCAGCACGATGTTTTCCAATGCATGTTGAGGATTGTGGCATAGAGTCTGCACGCTCATACTCTCATTTTCCTTCTTCCTGTAAACAACACACAAACAGAAAACAATTAAAGGGGCTGTGAGACACCGCTGAATGTTTCAGAATCCAAGGTTTTGGTTTATCAAAGAAACTGTACATAAATCTTATACAAACCGGATTCCAAAAAAGTTGGGACACTAAACAAATTGTGAATAAAAACTGAATGCAATGATGTGGAGAT
>JAQMYG010000035.1:23096090-23128169 GCA_030014215.1 Clariallabes teugelsi | reverse complement strand
CGTGATCTCAACCGCGATTAAGACGATAGACCAAAATCTCTATCGGTTGACAAATTTCTACCGGTTAACCGTGTATATCACCCACCCCTAGTACTAACCCTTGCATATCCAGAAGACAAGTCTTGCCGTTTGAGATTCTATCACCCAGTCAACTTCGAGAACTGAGAGGTCACAGGCTGCCTGATATATATGTTTTTCACTTCACCTGTCAGTGATTTTAATGGTCTAACTGACTGGTGTATTATCTTGTGTGTACTGTACCTGTTTAAAAGAGAAAAGATTGAATACATGCTGCCCTCTTGTGGGCGTTAATTGGATTTTAGTCTAAACAATATACAACTTTTAGAATGACACATTAAAGCATTCAATATAAGTTTGCAAAGAGCAAACAATTTAAGGTTAAACAAATTATATAGTGGGAAAAGTGCTACCAAAATCTAGTTCCTTAATGGCTTGATTCCTAATGAACTAGAGGAACATGGATTTGTTCAGCAATGTTAAAGGTTTGTGCCATGACCAAAACCCATGTGGGTGGCATGTAAATGCGGTGTAGCATATAAACTAACGAAGTAGATTTAAAGTGCTAATCAATTGACCAATTTTTTTGTTGTTGTTACAAATTTTATCTGTATATAAAAAAAAAAAAGGTTTTGTCTGTACATTCATCAGAACTCAGCATCACGCAAAACTGGCTAGACAGAATTGAAACTGCCTTAAAAAAAAAAAAAAAAAACTCAACCTTTAAAAAAATATTTCTTTGTATTAATAAGTTAATAAGAAAGACAAACAGACATATGTGGGCTTCAACCTGAAATAATAATATCACTGATTATATTTTTTATATTTAGCGCAGGTCTTTTTTTTGCTAATGGTGGAGGCATGGTCAGGATGATGGACAGTGGACAATGACCAAGGCCAAATTGTTCCCTGGGACTGGGTCATTTCCACCACACACTCCTAGAGCCTTGTCACAAAATTCTGCTAATGATATATGAAGTGTTTAGGCTGTGTCAGTCCCTCTGGATAGGCCTATGCAATTAATCAAATTTCAATATCAGTTACAAATTTGCCTCCTTAGAATTATGGAAACACAATGATTGAGATTACTACAGTACCCATTTACATTCCTGAGGACTTTGACACTGATAAGCCTACCTCCTCCAGAGTATTCTTGACTTGGATAGATGTTATGAAGAGGTTTTTATTCACCAGGGAAATTACTGTTGAGTCTGTAAAATAGAGGACTATGTACAAATAAATTTTGTTTTAACCATTTAGGAACGAAAGCTATGTTAAAGTCTACACTTCAGTCCCATAGACAGTAATTCCTTCATTTTAGATCCAGTATGATGGTGCACCTTCAGGGCCAAGGGTATGACATGGGTGTGCATGGAGTTTGCATATTTTCCCCTGTGCTTGGTGGGTTTCCTCTGGGTGCTCTGGTTTCCTCCCACAGTCCAAAGACATGCAAATTAGGCTAATTGCCATTCCCAAAATGCCCTAGTGTGTTAATGTGAGTGTATGTATGTGTATGAACTGCCTCTCCGTCCAATGTACCCTGTCTCCTGGGATAGGCTCCAGGTCCTCCCGTGACCCTGTAAGCAGGATAAAGCGGTATAGACGATGAGTGAGCGTGAGTGTCAATTGATTAAAACTATTTACTCCGAGTTGAAGGACGGCATTTGAGGAACCTAGATAGGAAACTGTCTTCAAGAGATCTAAAGAGCGCCCAGAGACTGTATTTGCACAAGTGCCAGTAATGTGTGGCTTAATAATGGAGTGTGTTTAAACTGAGAGATTATTCCACCAGTCAATCTAAGTTTAAACATGTGTCCAGACTGCACGGATCTGAACTGAATCCTCTGTACCTGGAGAACTTTAACATGCCCGACACCTTGGAATAGAAATAATAAACCCCACAATGCAGTGCAAATGGATGTACAGTGGAAAAGAGATTGGTCGTGGATCAAACAGCGTCACTCATACTGTACAAGTACACTACGTCTTCCTTTCCGTAACGATGACATCTGAGCCCTACGTAGTCTACTACATGAGCAATAGAAAGCGATTTGGGACGCAGCCGTGGAATTTCGCGACTAGCTTTCCAGCTAGCTCTGCTGCTAATCAATCAGCACAGCAGCGACGAAAACTTTTCCAGGGAGATTATGACTGCTGATCATATACAGCTCCTGGCGCTGTGAAACATAACAAGAAGCTACCTGTAGAAAAAACAATACGACAAAAGCCGTGCGGGTGAGTCTTTGTGCTAATTTTCGGTTTTTGAAAATCACAAGCAGACGCAGCATTAGACAAGCTAGCCATCAAAGTGCAACTTGTGTGTGTTTTAGATAGCGCTAGCACAGCCGGCTACTGTTCGGATTTCCCAGGCCTGAAAGGAAACCCAGTGCTAGCCTGGAAGCTAGCTAGCCCTGTCCTGTGGTGATTTATCGGTCTACCTCAGGCATCTAACAACCGTCGGGCAGCCGCCGTGACATTTGTAAGGCCGATTTGACAGCGATGTTTTAGTGTTAATTAAACAGTTTGACATTTACTGAAGACTGTTTGCGTCTGTGTCAGACGCCGAGCCCTGCACTGAAGGCATAAATATGCATATCAGTTATGCAATTATTATTATTTCGGCCATAATCATTTCGCTACGTAGTTAGCTTCGCGTGTAATTCAGTGCTAACTTACACCAGCTGTAGAGCATTCTCGTAGTTTTATATAATGCAACAAGACTTCCTGTAAATGTTTATCTCCTCACCAAACATTAAGTATTCGTTAGCTACGATTAGCTAACAGTACAACTTGTTACCCGACTTTTACAAGGTCATTTTCTGTCAAAAGTAATGCGTTAAGTTATATTATTTGTGTTCTGGATTGACACACACAGTTTACAAGGCCTGTATGTTACCGTTAGTTTGCTAAAGCGTAAATGACCTACGAGTACTATTAACATTAACATACCTCTATAACGCACTGTGTAGCATTGATAACTACAATAAGGATGTATATTTTAATTATTGTCTACATTAGGTAGCTGTGAACCAAGCAGCCAAGGAGACTTGTAGTTCAACCAGATGTGGGTTATGCAGCCATAGGGAAAAAATAGGATACATTCATAGGAAATACACACACACACACTATATGGACAAATGTATTTGGCCAAAAATGCAGTGACGTTGTATCCAATTACATATACTTCAATATGGAGTTGGTCCCCCTTTTGCAGCTATAACAGCTTCCACTCTTATTGGAAGGCTGTCCACAAGATTTTGGAGTGTTTCTGGAGGAATTCAGGGCCAAATAGCCCATGGTGTATGAATAACAATCAGGCATCGAGCTGGCAACTCGACCCCTCAAGTAACTGCCACCGAAACAACGGCTGTATCTCCAGGGTGAGGAGTATCTGTCCCCACTGTTGACGGACCAAAATAACAACATTTACGACACATGCATATGATAAAGGGTTAATGTTATGCAATATATATGTATATATAATTGCATAACATTAACACATGAACCCTTTTGCTAACAAAACGGTGATGCACTGTGTGTCTCGACATCTTTCTATCTAAACCAGATTTTCTGTTGGATCAGACAACATGGGCAAGCCTTCACTCCCCACGACCCTGTAGCCGGACCGTTGTTATTTCTTCCTTGGACCACTTTTGGTAGGTCCTGAACAGCCAACAAGACCTGCTGTTTTGGACTGCTACCCTGTTTTGGATCTAGCCCCCACAATTTGGCCCTTGTCACAGTAGGTACAGTTACAATATCATTGAAGTGGTGACAGGAAGTAGGTGGAATATAATAGGCAGCAAGTAAACCTATTACCTATCCTAGAAGTTGATGTGTTGGAGTCAGAAAAAATGGGCAAGCGTAAGGATTTGGTCGACTTTGACAAGGACAAGATTGCGATGATTAGTGACTCGATTAGTGTAACTAAAAAAACAGCAGCCCTTGTGCGATCTGCAGTGGTCAGGATCTACCAAAAGGAAGCAAAACTACACTATAGGGTCATGTGTGGCCAAGGGTCACTGAGGCACATGAGTCGTCAAGGCTGGCCCATGTCATCTGCTCCAATAGAAGAGCTACTCTAGCTACTGGTTTCCATAGAAAGGTGTCAGAACACACAGTGCATCAATGTTTTGGTTGCAGAATGTGTCTGTGTGTGTCTGTGTGTCTACAGTATATAATTTGTAATTTTTCCAATTTTAATCTCATGACTGTTTCATGCTAGTCATGGAATATTAACTTGCATATTTAAGTTTTTGAATAGAAATTTATTTGTGACCCTGGATAATCAAACCAAAAAAACAATCAGTGTCCTTGCTCCAACATTGTCTCTTATCTTATTTGTCCTTAAACCTTCAACCAGGTTAGTAGAGGACTGTCAACAATACCAGCAAAAGTCCATGACAATCAGCTGTTTTTCTGAAGCCACAAGCCACAACCAAGTAATTCAGAAAGATGAACATCGATAACAAGTTGGATGGCATCCTGATTCGATGTGGCACTGTGAACATACACCATTCTGTACAAACCTTAGCACCCTCTGGAATGGATAAAAGGGGTGGAGGAGGAAGCTTGGATATGTCTCTAGGAGAAAAGATTTTGGCCAATCAACCCCTACTTGCTGATGATGATGATGAAGAGGAAGATGAGGATGAAGAGCTGGCTGGTGGGACGCTGACTTCACACAATCTCATTGCACATAATGAACTTATGGTTCAAGAGGAGACTGTGAAGAACAGTGCAGCAGGAGAACAGGAATTTTCTCAGCAACTTTCTCACAAGATACCATACACTCTACACATGCCTGTAAGTTCACACTACACAACCTTTGTGAATGTACAGCAGTGGGAGCTTATGTATATGCCATAAAAAAATTGATGTACTAAAACTGTTTCAGTTGTTCTTCCAATCTACTCTTCGTTTAAGTTGTGTCTGGGAACCATCTGATTTCAGCTTTTCTATTTAGTGTAATTAAATTGTAATTTATATTCTTGTCAGGTGAATATTAAACAGGAACTGAAGCTGTCAGATCCACTAATTCTCAGTAAAAAGGACAAGAAACAGGAGAGGGACCTTACAGAATGCCACAAAAAGAAGAAGAGAAAGCAGCGATCTCCTGCAAAGGTAGCTACAAATTCTCTGTATAGAATTTAAGAGAAATTACATTTTGGCCATTGACTTTTTTCTTTTTACAATGCTGATAGTTGTACTGTATGTTGACCAAATGTAAGAGCGTAAACATTGATATAAGTGATCTACCAAATATGTTAGATTCTTACGATTAATGAAGATGGTTCACTGGGACACCAGAACCCAAAGTCACATATCTGTGAGCACTGCAACGCTGCTTTCCGGACAAATTACCACCTACAGAGACACGTCTTCATCCATACGGGTAACACAAACACTTGCACATCCACTGAACGTATTGAAAAATGGTGTTTGCTTATTTTCCTTCATGATTATCTTTTTCTTTAAAAAAAAAAAAAATTTATCCTACACAGGAGAAAAGCCTTTTCAGTGCACTCAGTGTGACATGCGTTTCATTCAAAAGTACCTCTTGCAGAGACATGAGAAAATTCACACAGGTAAGAAGAAATCCAAAAGTCATAATCATGATTAATATCTCTGTCTATCTCAATTTAGCAGTCAGTTTTTAACCATTCATGTGCATAATAATAGCAATGTTCATCTGTTTTTCTTTGAAATACATGTTTATTTGATGGATGTAGCATGTCTTATTTTTCATCTTCTTTAATACGATTTGCTCCTGTAGGAGAAAAGCCATTTCGATGTGATGTGTGTGGAATGAGATTCATCCAGAAATATCATATGGAAAGACACAAGAGGACGCACAGTGGAGAGAAGCCTTATCAGTGTGATTACTGTCACCAGGTAAGAATTACACAATTTTCATACTAATGTATTGATAATTGTTTTTATCGTTTAAATCACATACATCCTTATTTCTACATGGTGAAATTGTTTGTTTTTAAGAAAGCAGGACAAATTACATGAACACGGAATGAATTCTGCTTTTGTCCCAGGATACAAGACCTTACCTATGTTGATCAGAAGCTGGTCCTTCTTTTGGTGTATTTTGAGAGAGAATAATTTAATAGTGCCAATTTTCTTCCTTAGTACTTCTCCAGGACTGATCGAGTCTTGAAGCATAGACGTATGTGCCATGAAAATAAGGAGAGAAAGGTCCACAAAGCAGCTGCCAAAGATGGCCTTCGACTCAGCACAGAAACACTCACATTTTCCTTCCCATCGAAGGAGAGCACTCTACCTAAGAAAAAGCGGCAGAAGTCCACTGATAAGAACAGCTCCTTAGTCCAAACCACCGCTGTCACAGACAAAGTTTTGGAAGGTGATGAGAAAAAGCAAGAGGACAGACTCAACAAAAGTGATTGTCTTCCTCTTTATGATGTTTCCACCAAGGTCAAGGATGAGTATGTAGTGACCGAATATTCAGTTGAACTCCCAGATTGTTCACCAGAAAGTGGGCACCTTACAGTGGAGGCATCTTCTGACGAGATCACCCCTCCGAAGATAGTGCTGAAGAAGATTGCTAGTAAGAAGAGTGTAAAACAGCAGCCACTGGAACATTCACAACCTTTATCACCCCTGTCATCATTTGAGGAAGGAAAAGTCACAAGATATACTTTTGAAATTGTAGATAACAAGGGCCTGTTGGATGTAGAGCCAAGCCCTGACTTGGAGACTGTCGATCCACTCCAGGTTGGGCCCACAAAGCCAGCTGGCAGCAGCACAAACTATGATGATGCCATGCAATTTCTCAAGAAGAAGCGTTACCTCCAGGCAACCACGGTCAATAACAGTCGTGAATATTCCTTGAATGTGAACAGTATCTCCTCACAGCCCTCAGTTACTCAGGCAGCCGTGTCCACTGTCATAGACGAGACTGTTCCTGCCACAATTCTGTCTGAGACTCAGACTTTGAACGTAGAGATCAAGGCAAGCCACGAGAAGAACGTGCTCCCTGATGAAGTCCTGCAGTCGCTCCTGGATCACTACTCCAACAAGGCCAATGGACAACCTGAGATCAGCTTCAGTGTAGCAGACACGGAAGTAACTTCCAGCATCTCTATCAATTCATCTGATGTTTCAGAGAGTAGCCCTACTGAGGCCTTGGGTACTAGTTCTCAAGCACCCACCGCAGAGAAGGCTAGTCTTCTGCAAGAGTATTCAAAGTTTCTCCAACAAGCATTGGAGAGGACCAGTCAGAACGACAGCTACCTGAACAGCCAGAGTCTAGCGTTTGTGAATGATAGTGCAAGCCTTGGTGGGCAGCCCTTATTTTCTACAGACAAACAGTTTGGGTCTCCAAGTCGGTTTAGATCAGGTATGAACTCTCCTCTGAGACTGGACAAACCACATTTTGGTCTTTTGGTAGATTCCCAGCACTCGTTCTCATTTTCGGGTGATGAAACCAACCCCTCTTCAGTGTCGCCAACTGAGGATTTTCTGGAGCAGGTGTCCCCCAAAAAGACAGACACTCAGGGCATCACTCAAACGTTTCAGATTGCGACATTCGATCAGAACTTCCGATCTCAGTTCCAGACGTCCCGGTCTGGACTGTCGTCACAGTTTAGCGTTTCCAATGGACAGGTCAGCATAAGAAGTCATGGAGGAACAGACTTTCCAGAATTCTCTCTTGTTAACGTTACTGAAAGCAGAACTCAAATGAGCTCATCTCCAGATCCTACAAGCAGCCACACCTTTGGCTAAAAACAAACAAACAAAAACAAACAAACAAAAAAAAGCTATTTAAAATTTTAGTCATTTAAAAGCACTTTATACTCTTGCTCTGCGAATGTAAGCAGCACCATCTTGGATGTTCATCTCATGGCAAGCCTTTGAACTCCAGATGTTGTCTTTCTAACTGGGGGTTGTTTTAATCATGCAAGGATGAGAATCATTTTAAGGAACTAGTTTTTTTTGTTTTTCAGCACACACATTTAATGTCTGTATACAAATAAAAGGCACTTTTCCGTAGTTTTTTTGTTAACCTCCTGAGACCCAGACTCTACTGTTGTCTACACTGTAATTTCTTCTCAGTTTGTTTATTAGCACCTTATAACTATAAACCTAATCAATGTCTCTAAATAGAGGTAAGTTTGGCAAAAAGTCATTACACAATGATCCTCATATAAGGATTGTACAAGTAAATATAGACAATGTGGTTGGGAGAATGTAAGGACATTCAGGTCTCAAGAGGTTAATTCAGTCAGTTCATCTGCACATCATACTGCACAACCAGAATTCTCTAAGAGAGAATTTACTTCTTTACTGGTACATACAAATAAGCTCTTAAATTTCCAATTTAAAATGATAAATTCATAATTTTATATAATGGAATTGTATAACTTCTAGGTATTTTTGCACAACACTATAAAGGTAATACTCATTTTAAAGAAAAGCTCTTAAATTATTATGGAACTAGGTACATCTCTGATACATTGGTGTACATGTATCTCTAGGTACCTTGATTGACACCTTAATATTTTTCTTTGTACAAAACAGTACCAATCCTTGGAACTGGAACTAATATGAAATAACTGTAAGAAACACATCGTTTGGATTATACTGGGAAGGCAGACCTCAGATACAGCATGGGGTAATAAATAAAGGTATCAAAATTTTAACTGCATTCCTATTTTAACTGCAAGTTCTATTTTTCAGTAATGAAACTGATGAAGTAGGCTTTCCTAAAAAAGTTTTTTCCCCCTGCATGTAGTGCCTTTTTATGTATCTGTGAAACAAAACATCCTATCGAAACATAATTTCAAACTGCCTTTTTATACCAATCTTTTGCTTAGTTTTGACCATGCACCTAAAGAAACTAAAGGTTTTAGATTTAACATAATCAAAATGTGTATCAAATTTGCACTTGGGCCTTGTGGGCCAGTGCTCTTTATACCTAGGACTTTCAGACTATCTTGATGTATGAAACCTAGCCTGAATTGTGGTGTTATGGGTCTTTTTGAAACACCTTTTCCAATTTCATAATTGCAATTATGGAGATATTTTATAGGGACAGAGATTTGTGATGTCTTTATTTGCTATGCCATTCTATTGTGTGTTTGGTAGATAGCAAGTAAACATATTCAATTGGGAAATTACAGTTGAATCATGTAAGTTTAATCATTGTCCTTGAACTATGAACTAAAATTTGCCTTGTCTATCTTCAAACTGACATTCATTGCATTATTTGATGAAACAAATGGTGCATGACTTTGATCTTTGGTACATTTATTTGGTATTTATAACCATAGTTATCGTTATAACAAGATATTGTGTCTAACAGTGATTCATGTCAATATACTGCCTATTTATGATTTCTGTATGTTTGGATTTCTCTCTTTTTTTTTTTTCTTTTTCCTTTTTTTCATAAGCTGTAATTCACAGATGCTGTTTTGTAAAAGCCTACAGGTGTGCCATGCTAAACTACAGACCAAATTGGAACTACATTGTGAAGTGATCTTTATTATAAATTGTTGTTTCTCCTCATACAACATTTTTAAAAAATCCCTCATTCCACTGCCAGATGTGTGTCTTGTTTAAGCATATGTATGTGTATGCATGTATGTATGTATGTATGTATGTATGTACGTATGTATGTCTAAGTTGTACATTTTAGAATTGCGCATTTTGTTGGTGTATATTAGGAGTGGGACAGAAACATTGGATATATTTGGGATGTTTGTGGATTTTTAAATGAATGTACTTGTGTCAATTCAGTGCGCATAATCCTGTTGGTTCTGGCCTCAATGAACACTGCTCATGTTACTGTTGATTTATAGTGACTAGGGTTTTTCTCTCTCTCACTCGCTCTCTCTTGTCCTCTCTCATTTTTTTTCTTTCTTACCACAGTGGATAGTCTGCTTTTATGTTTTATGTCTTAAAAGCTCATAACTCTATTTCTTGTCAATTTAAGAATTGCTTTTTTTTTTTTATTATTAAATGGGTTTTCTTTAAACTCAAATATCAGTTCTATAAATCATATACCTCTTGAGCACAATCAAAAAAATTTTTTTTTAGGATTAAAATCCATCAGGTTTCAAATCAACCAGGATGACACTCAAGTCTAAATGAAGTGTGGACACTTATTTACCTTCGTAGAATTTTATTATTTTCTGTTACTACTATAAGCAATTATGTCAATTTATTTTTTCCTTTATTTGCATCCCATACATTGGAATTATGGCAGCATTGATATAGATTTCTTTTTTCTTGTTTAGATAGAAAACAATTACCTGTTCTTAAACAGTTAGATCTAGACATTATCACATTGATGCGGGATGAATATCCACAGGTTTTTTTTTCTTCTATACACTGGTTATATTATTATTTTTACATGTATGTATCTTTATTTTAGCCAAACTATTTCCATAAAACTCCATTCATTTTATGCAAGATGATGTATAGAACTTGGAGGCATTTTTTTCTTGCTTACATTTTTGTGTATGTCCTTTGAAATACAACTGAAGAATTCAGTAATGTTTCTTTTGTTTTTGCCTTTATCCACCTCATACTGTAATTATGTTTCATAGTCTGTGTCTCTCTTCACCAGTGGTTACCATATGTCAACAGACAGAGTCAACAGGGTATTTCCTTTTGTCAACATCCCTGGTTGAATACCAATGATATCCACACGTGATGTGTTGCATTATGAGCGTTTATTATAATTAGACACACTTACAGTACTCATTCGTTAATTCTCTATATCGCTCTATACAGGGTCGAGGAGTCCTGGAGCCTATTCCACACAAGCACTCACACACATCATTTTTAGTTATTTAGTGCAGCGTTTCCCATTCCTGATCCTGGAGTATCCCTGCCCTGTACATTTTAGTGTTCGCTCTGTTCTGACACACCCACTTCTATTTAGAAAAAGCTGGTAATTAGCTGATCAGTTAAATCAGGTATGCTGTGAGCAGAGAAAACACAACATGTTCACAGCAGGGGGTCCTCAAGGACCAAGGTTGGGACCCCATGATTTGGTGGATGCGGATAACTCTCTCTGCATTCTTCAGGATAATGCCTGTGTACACTCTGCATTTAAAAATAAATCAATCAAATCTTCTACATATGTTTTTGGCTGAAACAAATGCTGTTTATGACAAAAAAAAATAAATGAGATAAGTGCTCTCTCTGCACTTTATTAGGAGCCTCTGTTTTTTTTTCTATTAATCAGTAGCTGCAGTGCAATGTGTAAAATCGTTCACAATCGTATCAGGTTTTCACCTTCATAGACACGTACGTGTGGGGGGCTTAATATAATAACTCAAATAAGTAATCCTTACAGCCATTGTGTAACGTACAGTATGTACAACACACAAGACCTTCTGGTGGATGCAACGGCAGAAGATCACGTCAGATTCCACACTGTCAGGCAAGAACAGGAATCTGAGGTGATCATGGGCATAAACTTACCAACTTTGGTACCAACTTACCAAAACAAGAATGCTGAAGACTATAAAATACCAAGTACAGTATTTTTAATGTTTTTGTGATAGGTGAATCAATTAATTAACTATTTATTTATGCATGATTTTATATATACTGTGTGTATTCATATACTGTATTAGTATTGTGTGAAATATATGTTTATGCGTGTGTGTATAACATACATACATACATACATACATACATATACAGTCAGCCAAAAAAAATTTATACTCTTCAGAAAATATGAAAAAAATATGATGTATAATATATATAATATAGTATATTATTAATAATGCATTATCATACTGTATATATCTTATTAATAATATATTAATATAATATCCATCATACTATTTTTCTTTTCCTGAAGAGTATATAAATTTTTTTGGCTGACTGTGTGTTTGTGTGTGTGTGTGTGTGTGTATATATATATATATATATATATATATATATATATATATATATACTGTACAACTCTTGAAAAAAATAAGAGACAAAATAATAATTTATTTTTTCTTACAGGTGCATGTATTGGTGAGATTAACAGTTTCGTTTTTGTGAACTGCTGACAATATTTCTCTAAAATTCTAAATAATAAATATCGTTATTTAGAGTGTGTATTTAAAGGAAATGACATCACAGAACATCAAAATAACCCAAGATCATGCAGTATTTGTAGAGCTTTAATAACTCAAATAAAACAGCACATAATTTTCAAAATGGCTAAATGCAGTAACATTAAGAAATTAACATTTCATCAACAATTATCATCAACCCCCAACTTGCAATTTCAGCCTTCATGTGTTTTGGCATGCTCTCCACCAGTTTTTCACATTGTTGGGTAACTTTAGACCACTCTTTTTGCAAAAAAAAAAAAAAAAAAAGCAAACAGCTTAGTTTTCTTGATGGTTTGTGATCATCCATCTTCCTCTTGATGACATTCCGGAAGTTTTCAGGAATAAAATTGCAGTGGTCTCTTATTTTTTCCAGAGCTATAGCTATATACACATACTGTATGTATGCATATAACATATACATATATACATACACATATGACATATACAGTATATACACATACCTGTACATATGCATATAAAATGTATATTTTGTATGTGTGTATGTTCTTTATAACTAGAAACATTCCCAGTCATACTTCATCTTCATGCAATATACAGACTCTTCAAAAGTGTTTGTTCAGGCGTTTCATGCAGTGCCTCAGCTCCAACATTTGTTTAATGACGTGCCACTACTGCACACGTAGCATAAGATCATGTAGGAGTGAACGCCATGCCAGACTGTAAAACTCGTCTGAGAATAAAACTTGTATGTGTTTAGTGTTATGTTTGGAATATTTCTGGAAGATACAGTATGTTAAAACCTGACGGACGAGGCGTTATTAACTTGAGGTAAGGACTTAAAAAAAAACACAAAAAAACAACAACCAGGATGTACAAAAAAACAAGCAAACAAATGGTTTACATTTGATAAAGGGTGTCTGTGTGATTTATGAGGTGATTTTGTGTTACAGGAAACTGTAGTGACCTTATGTGGTGGTGACTAGTGGAACATGGTTATTACAGGTTCGGGTAGCTGCTTCGAGAAAACTTTTCCTCTTTAAATAGTTCTGACGCAAACTAGCGAGTGCGCGCACACACGCGCGCGCCCACGATACATACGTACACACTGTATACACACCTGCTGCATCCGGGACCAGCAGGTAAGGTTTAGCGGGTGACCTGGTATTTAACCTGGTAACACGCTTCCGATACGTGTCGATCTTTTTAACAGTGTTATCGTTTTTACTGATAAGTTTAAACCGTCATATTAATGAAACCACCGCGGTTTACTGTCGCATTTGATGTGTTTTGACAGCGCGGCTTTTCTGAAAAGTTGCGACGTTTAATAGTGAAGAATATAATGTTCATGTTAATTAATAACTTCAGCGTTTAACTCGTTAACAGTGGTTAGCGCGTGCATGCAACCATGTGACTGTTTCCTCCAAAACACATTAATGCACAATGGTTTTTTTTTTCAGTCTTGGCAGTCTTTAACTTTCAGCAGTTCAGTCACTCAGGACATTTTCTCTCCCCTCGTGTGTGTGTGTGTGTGTTTACAGTTGTTGAAGTGGCCAGGATATTTTGTGATATTTCGGAGCTTCCCAAGAGGAAAATGCACAACTGTTGATACAGAAAACATGAGCTCAAACGTTCAGGAGTTATTTCATGAAAATGCACAGGTATAGTTTTGCTCTTTGCATTTTATTGCTTTTTTAATTTTTTAATTTTTACATTTTGAGCTAAATTACCTATCTAGGCATGCCTATTCAAGATCAAAAGCTCAGGGTGTAAGATATATCCTAAAACCGTGTTAAATTTAATTGTAGTTAAGCCTAGAGCATGAAAAGAAAACACAAGTCAATGGATCTTTAATACATGTATGCTAATGCTAATTCAAGTGTTTGGTGAAGAGGTAGGTCTTTAATCTTTGTTTGAAGAAGGCCTGTGACTCAGTTGTTTGAGCTGCCAGAGCATTTACTTAAGAAAAGAAAAGAAGAAGCCTATGCATATCTAAAAATGTCTATTCTCGTTATTCTCTGGACATCTGTCTCAAACAGAATGCTGAAAAACTGTACTTTTCCTTGTCACTGGGCTGGTACCTGTGAATGTGCATGTATAAGTATTTACTCACTCATTGTCTTAACCACTTTATCCTGTGTACAAGGTCGTAAGGGGCCTGGATCCTATTCCAGGAGACTTGGGGCACGGGGCAGTGTACACCCTGGACGTGGTGCCAATCTATCGCAGGGTGTACACGAACACACGCTTACATGCTCATTCACCCACTACGGGCAATTTTAGGAACACCAGAATGGCCTAATCTGCATGTCTTTAAACTGTGGGAGGAAATCTGAGCACCTTGAAGAAACCCACCAAGCACTGGCAGAACATGCAAACTTCATCCACGCAGACCCGAGATGGGAATCAAACCAGACCCTTGAGGTGCAAGGCGACAGTGCTAACCACTAAGTCACCGTGCCACCAAATTAGTATTCCGTGGTTCTTTATTCCAATTATGTACATTTTAATCACGTACCGTATTCACATTTCCAGGTGAAAGATGCATAAAAAAGGTACAAAAAGTTATAGATGTAAAAGTGCACTTCAGCTTTATTTGTGAGACTGTATGGCTTTGTATGTATCCTATGCAGGACTCTCAGATGAATGCTCAGCCATGGTGGAAGGTGAAGCTGTTTGTGTGGGAGCCTGTCCTGTTCAGCACTTGGGATGGTGTCTTTACCACGTGCATGATCAACATTTTTGGAGTAGTGCTTTTTCTCCGTACCGGATGGCTTGTAGTGAGTGATATTTTGATGCATCGAACAGTCTACTGGAATCATTTATCTGTTCCCTGTTTCCTGTCCTATACTATGTTGTGGCCACAATTCAACATGTGGAAACGAGAGTTTAATGCATGGCCCCAAGATATTATGTTGTAGCCACAACTTACAGACAAATTTGAGCTGATTTTTGTTTATAACTGTTATGTATTGATGTGATTACCCTTATTTACACACTGACACACTGCATAACTTCATAACTCCTGTCACATCTGGGACATGAATATCATTATCACCAATTTTTAACTTGTGGCCACAACAGAGTATCTTGTTCTTATACCTTAGTAAGTCGCGGTCACAACATAGTTTCTCTTCCCACAGAATATCCATCCTCATCCCCCAATGTCACCAGAGGGTCTCCATGGAAAATTCTTTTCTAAACATCATCTTTTTGAAAATATTGTTAGTGTATACAAAGCATCAAACTGAATATGGACCACACATTTGCATATTTCGAGACCACATCAATCTGGATCATAACAAAATTTTGTCTTGCCTGTCTGTTCATGTATCTGGTCAGTTTGCCTTAACTGGAAACCAAGTTTTCCCAGACATTATAACTGTTACACTAGATACTTAAACTATTAGGTTAGCCTTATTCATCTGGATGATATTTAAACAGTAATGACTGTCTTAAGTTGTGACAAACACAAGCAGAAACTAATGTGAACATTTGTTTCAGGGAAACACTGGGGTCTTGCTAGGTTTGCTCCTGGTGTCACTGGTTGTGCTGGTTGCCCTGGTGACAGTTATGTCGGGTGTCGGGGTGTGTGAGCGGTGTACTGTGGGCAGTGGGGGCGTTTATTCTATGATCTCCATGGTTCTCGGAGGAAGAGTTGGAGGCACTGTAGGACTCCTCTATGTGTTTGGGCAGGTAAGATGATCTTGGTGAATAGCAATAAGCAGAATATGCTTTTTTTTGACACTGTTTTTTTGACACTGTTTTTTTCAGTGTGTGGCTGGAGCCATGTACATCACTGGCTTTGCAGAGTCCATAGCCGAGGTGCTGACTGTGCAGAGTGTGTGGGCTGTCAGGGGGATCTCTGTGGCTGTCCTCATTGGCCTGCTTGGAATTAACCTGGCTGGAGTAAAGTGGATTGTCCGGCTGCAGCTCGTCCTGTTGGCCATTCTTGCGATATCTACTCTGGATTTTATCATTGGAACATTCAGCCATTTGGATCCTGGTATGTGAATAATATAGTAAAGGCATAACGATGCACTGCAGTCACTTGGTTCAATTGTGCGATCTTTGCACCAATGTGTTTGATTTCAAAATCCTGTCCGAGAGAGGAATGTGGCCCTCCATCTGAATTTGCAATGAGCTCCATGGCTGGTCGTTTACAAATGGTGCAACTGTAAAAAAAAAATTTGGTTTTGAAGGCAGAATTTAGTCAATCAAAAGCCAAAGAATAATTGCTAATAATGCCATGTTAAATGCATTTTAAATGCATCCAGTAGGAACACCATGGTCTCTTCCCACTCTGTTCTATCACCCTTTTTTACCTTTAAAATACTCTGGGCTCTGCTGTCCTTCATTATATTGTCCAGCAGATGTCAGTATGAAGCTGTTACAGTTAATTACTTTCACTTACACTGGCTTTGAAATCAAGCAATACTCGGAACTCGGTGGACAGATGTTGTTTCATTTTTTTGGAGCCTTTTTATGTAATTTCCTTATGCACAAAAATTTTGACATAAGTTATAATATCCTAAATAGTTATGACTGAAGTAAAGTAGGCCATAATAAGACTGAGAAATGAGAATATAATAGAGACAACTAAAATATAAAATATGAGAATAGAAATTAGAATCAATAACTGACAAATGCAATGACACAAATGGAAAGTTCCCTGGATTATTAAAAGCTAATACAGTTTCCCAGCTGCCAGAATGAATGTGTTAACTTTAACTCAGGGGAAACCTGCTCTCTTTATCAGGTATGGCTAAAAATAATTTCCCTTTTAGTACAGTGAACTCTGTACTGAAGCATGCTAGTTTGCCTTAGCTTTGATGTGTCTTTCAAAAATATGGTCTGGTGAAAATGTACTGTATGCAAATGCCAGAAAAGGTTATTAGCCAAGATGTATATAGTGTAGGTCTCTGGGTGGCATGGTGGCTCACCAAATCCAGGACTGGGTGTTAGACACTTGGTTTCAGTCTGTGTGCGGTAAATTTGGGTTTTCTTCCCACAATCCAAAGACATGCGGTGTAGACTGAATGACGTTTCCAAATTGCCGATTGTGTGTGTGCTTGTGCTCTGTGATGGGTTGGCACTCCATCTAGGGCGTACCCTGCCTTGTTCCCTTAGTTCTCTGAGATAGGCTTCAGGGACTTTGCGGCCGTACACAGGATAAGCAGTGTAGATAATTTAATCCATATCACTGATGTCGTTTAATGTAGCACAACTTACTGTTATGTATACAAAGGAACCAAGCCTGTTATGTTTTTGGTAACACAATCATTACTTTTAGCCTATCCCAGGAGACTTGGGGCACAAGGCGGGGTACCCCCTGGACGGGGTGACAATCTATCGCAGGGAACACACATACACACACTCGCATGCTTATTCACACACCACGGGGCACTTTGGAAACACCAATTAGCCTAATGTGCATGTCTTTGGACTGTGGAAGGAAACCAGAGCATCCAGAGGAAACCCACCAAGCACAGGGAGAACATGCAAACTCTATGCACACAGACCTGAGGTGGGAATCAACCCTGGTGCTAACCACTACGCCACCATACCGGCCATAAACTAACACATTCCATGAAATATATACTAGCTGCTAAACACAGCAGAAGAAAATGTAACAATTTGACACACATGCGCATTGAGGAGACACAGCAAGCATTAAACAGAGCGAACATGTGAATGCAGCATGATCTGATTGAAAGGAAATACATGTAAGTGAAATGAATGTGTGAATCAAGACCGTGATCTCCCCCCTTTCACCGAATAATCGTGCAGCTCTAGTCTTGGTCATGTATGATGAGATGGGGCTGTTTTAGCTTACTGGGTCATTCCTTTTAAAGAGCAATTTCTGCATTTTAATAGGCATAATCAAGAACGTATTCAAGAACTACTGTACATCTTTTTCATCTGATCTGCCATCTTACCCAGAGTGCACTGCAGTTTTAATTTTTGAGCTTTTCTCCTTTTCTTATTTTATTGACTTTGAGTTCCTCCTTGCACTATTTCTCCTTGTGACATTAAAGAAGACATCTAACAGACCCAAGTATTTTATAAACACCTGCTTCACCCCTGGCTAAGTCGTTGAAAGTTTTCACAGAGCAGTACTCAGTATTTACTCAGTATTTTGAATGCATTTTTTTTGTTAAATAAATAAGTATATCCCCTTTTCCTCCCCCAGCATTTCAGTCTACTGGTTTTACCATAGGGATTAGATTTAAGCTTTGGTGTGCTGTACTTGTATTTTGTGAATCTTTTCACACTTTGTCATTTAATGTAAGCCTTGTCATGTAACATATATTCATGTCAGTTATTGTAATATGGACGATTGTGATAAGGTTATTACATTAAGGAGATCATCTGTAGGAGAAACTCAAAGTCAATTGTGTGGTGCCTAACTCTAAAGTCCTAAGTCTTAAAAATAAATAAGTAATAATAAAATTATATATAATGTAAGGTGTTGGCATCATGAGCTGCCAAAACATCATTGCACTGTGACATAGATACTGCACATGTCTGGAACTGGAGGGATATGATGAAAACCATGCCCCCAAAATGCCGGAAACAGCATAATGGGCCACTGGTTTCTTTCATCTAATGTGTCTCATGTCTGTAATATCAGTTTTAAACTCCTTCAAGTCGGCTTTGCTCACTTAAACATTATCAAGCAGAATTAGTCATTTTGTTTTTGTGCTGAAGCTACAAAATCTATACAGTTATACAGGATTTTCTGCAATCAGAATTTTGAAATGCTCTCTGCCTTTCCCCATATGCTTTAAAGTGTTTTTTAATGTTGTATTTGTCTATTTTACATTCCATTCTCTGGGATGTAAAAGCCAACTTGCTGTAATCTCCCAGCATTTAAACAAGATGCTTTATGGACTCATGTCATGTTAGTGTTTGAATTATGAAAAACATAAAACGTAGTGTTCATAAATTGCGTTAGGGTGTAACCAGGGCTGATTTCCAGGCATTAACTGGGAGTAGCAGATCTGTTATTAAAAATGTGGAGAGTCTGTACTTATTTTAATAATTTAAATAATTAGTATAGATAAGAAATTGGAAAAGTAATAGCCTCCAAATAAGCAGTAACCCATAACTAAAAAAATAACTGCATCTTGTTTTTAAAGTCACACAATACAGAAATACATGTATGTTAGAATTAAGAGCCTAAAGTATACACAAAAGTCACTCAGCAAATTCGCAAAGACTCCGGTTTGTCATTCTGTAATTTAACTGGGGTACATTCAGTTATTTTATATGCAATGTTTTACATATTATATTTACATTATATTCATGCCCCGAACGAAAATGCAGTGGAACAAACAGCCTTCAGAAGTTATCCAATTAATAAATCCACCTGTGTAATTTAATCTCAATATAAATACAGCTGTTCTGTAGAGCCCTCAGAGATTTGTTAGAAAACATTATCCCTGACCTGTCTGGTGTGCTTCTTGGGCTTTATGACACTGTTTATTAAAGTCGTGGAAAAATTTAAAGAAGGTTTAGGTTATAAAAAAAAAAAATCCCAAGCTTTGACCATCTCACTGTTCAATTCATCATCCGAAAATGGAACGAGTATGGCACAACTGCAAACCTGAAGACTTTAAGTTGTGCACTCAATTCTGGCCTTTATGGAAGAGTGGCAAGAAGAAAGCCATAAGAAGTCCTGTTTGCAGTTTGTGACAAGCCATGTGGGGGGACACAGCAAACATGTGGAAGAAGGTGCTTTTGTCAGATGAGACCAAAAATGACTGAGCTTGAGCTATTTTGTAAAAAAGAATGGGCAATCGTTTCACTTTCTATATGTACGAAGCTGGTAGAGACATACCCCAAAAGACTTTCAACTCTAATTGCATATCAATTTATAGAAAAGACTTATGCTTTCTCAAGAATTTCAATACAATATAACACTTTAAATCAGAGTTATTTTTCAAAATGTTTCTAATTTTACAGTTTTAGGGAGCTGGAGCTGAGCTTGGGTTTTTGTCTGTGTGGAGTTTCATCTGTCTTCCCCATCATCTTTTATTTTTTGTTTCTTTAAATTTGATACCTGTAAGTATATGGAATAAAGGTGTGAACCCCGTTACGACTATTTTAAGCCTGTTTTAAATCGTCATCTCAAAGCCATTGGCCAACTGCTCTAAATTTTGATAACACGAATGACAGGGCTCTGACACTTGAATTGACTTGAAAGGGTACTATGCATCCTGTGTGATGTTTACTCAGAAGTCTTGTGTGCAGGAAGGGCCTGAGCCCTAAAGGTTGGGGCCAGAATGTACTTTCACACTGACTTTTCAGGAAGTCCATCCCAGTGCTTCCTGTTCTCTTGATTACTAACTTCCTGTCCAGAAAGCAGAAAAGACTTCCATAAATATGATTCTCTTTCTCTCTGGGTTGAGCTCCAGTGAAATCTGAGCAGGAGGATAAAAAAAAAAATCCTCCAGAAGTTCGATTTAAAGCAGTGCTGAAATCTTATGAATTTGATACGTATTCTTCATGACTACTGTTGCTGCTGTTGCCCACTCACACATGTCCCACTTTTCTGGTTAACTCATTTAATAGCTGGGCCTGAGACCAGGACATACTTTTGGATGGTATGGGGAATACACTTTTCCTGATTTTACAGGTTTTTCCAATTACGCTGTGTGGTAGTAAAGTGAGCTCACTGCTGGCGAAGCTCCAGTTTGTTCCGTGGCCCACGACGGGCACAACATGGGCGGCCTACCTGCCAGTGTCAGGGAAAGAGAACTGCTGTGCATGTGTTTACAATTCGATAACCATTTTAATCAGAGATTCAAGGCCAACACGGATGCACCAAAGACTTTGCTGCTTCCACTCAGTGTGTTATGACAATGCCGGATTCCTCACTGAGTGTTTCTAAAACCATAGAAATTAATGTTTAGTCTGTAAGATGGTCTGTGACCTTAAGTCTCTTCATGCTACTATTTCTCCTATCTACACTAATCAACTTCGTCACAATTATGTTGAATTATACTTATAATGTTATGGCTGTAAAACATATAATTTTATGAGCAGATGTCAAAAATCTGTGTGTGGGGGGGGGTGTTAATATTTGGTATATTAACACTTTTTATGACTCATAAGCAATCCTTCTAAGTATCAGTGACATTAATTTTTAGCCAGAGATGTGTTTTGGTTGTATTTTATTTTTCATTTTCCTCTTCAGTATGCAGAATGTGCATCTGCATTGGTACGTGCATGACCATTGCAACGCCCCGGTTTGGACAGGAAACATGTATGCGCTCATGGTTTTGGGTTTAGGGTGTTAACCGGGCTCACCCACATATTTGGCCTGAGACAAAAGAACAAGCAGGAAAGAGATCTGAGTTATGCACTTGAAGTCTCCAAATCACTTCCTGGTCCACAGCTTCTGATGAGAAAGGCTTCAACTATAAATAACCAAACTGTGGGTGAAAGTTTCCCTGTCATGTGGTCAAGTCAACATGCAGCTGTCATTTGTGTGTTTTTATGTTTAAGTGTGTATGAGTATTCATAATCTGAATGTTATAGCCACTTTCCTTGATCCCATTCAGTAAGATTCACAATCTGTGATTTTAAGAAGTGTTGACATGCTAGTGTTTCTGACTTTAGCAGCACAAATTAAATGGGCATTTATTTTCAATTCTACAAAAAGTAAATCCTAACTGCCAGTAATATTTTTTATTATTTAGCACAACAGTTTATATTAATGTGAATAGCATTTATTTAAGATGTTTACATTTTCATATTAGATGTGCACAATAACCATAAGAAATAAATAATATAAACTCTGATGATTCGGGCCACAGCCCAAAAATATTCATATAAAAATGATTAATACAATACAATACAATATGATACAAAATATGAAGAAAAAATAAAACAAATGAATCTGTACTTTACCTTTGAAAAGAATCATGGCTCGTGTAAGACAAGAGAAGAAGGGGGACTACTGTTTAGGACGACTTTCTCGCGCACACATAAACAAAATCACTGCTCCCCGACTACGAATCTTTAACAAGGAACCTCTCAAATGACCCTTGCTTTTGAGGATTCTGTGGAAATGTGGAGTTGCATTGTCATTAAACAGATGCATTTCCCCACGTTGCCACAGCCTTTTTAACCATTTTTACTTCACGAGGGCTGTTGTTGCAGTACAGTTACTAAACAGTCATACACATGGACACAATTTAAAAAATGCTTTACGTGCACACACACATTCATGGTCACAATGTTATAGTAAACAGTACAAGGGCACACGGATGTTGACTAAACGAGTGATTTGAGCATGGGAGATGATTACCCACAATCCTGTAGCGCACACGTGAGAGAGAACCACCATTACTTTTTCATTTTCAGTTATGATCACGTGATGCTCAGCAGACAAAGTGTACACATACTACAGTACTCGTATTTCAAGACCGTGTTTATCAACTTAAAATTTACTAAAAACTTTTGCTTGCGTTTTGTCTTGCAAAACACTCGCACACCAAGTTACTTGCAATCCAAGGTTTCACTCTATACATATTCAGTGTTTAGAAACTAGGACAGTTATAGCAATATATAAATGTAATACAGTACTGAGCAAAGCCTTGAGACACCCATCATTTCTTCATAATAAATTAAATATGTACATTTAAATTAAAGAAATGGGAACAAATGTTTTACTTTAACAGGCTGCAAAATGCCATGAGACATATGCAGTGAATGGTTTTTATGCTTGAATTATACATAGGTCTCATTGTGGCTTAAAAATTTTATTTATCTGAAACTGGACAGGGACTGGACTAGAAATGAGAGCCAAAAAGTTCCTTAGGAAGCCTGGAAAACTAGTCCTCAAGATCTTTCTTGTAAAAATACAAGAAAGTCTGACCCTTTGGATCGAAAACATGAGATAATGAGGGGAGGTCAAGACTTGCTTGGCAGTGTTCATTCAGGTCGTCTTCCACAGTGCCAACACCTGGTAGAGGCTGATGCTTTCAGATTGCCCGTGTGTGTGTGTGTTGTGGTCGGCGATAAGGTGGAACCCCATCCAGGGTGTGCCACTTTGTGCCTTTAAGTTCCGTGGATAGACTCCAGGCTGTCATGACATTATCTATAGTCAAAACTGTAATATTTCTGTAGTTTTCCATAAGGTTTTTAAAGACACTTTTTAATTCATATTGTTTTGCATGATGCACTCAAGGAAGAAGAAGCATGCTCGTAGTGCTTCCTCTTAGGGGATTGAGGCTTAAAATCCTTCTGTTGTTACGAAGCAAAACAGATGGTTATCTTATTTCGTTTTTTGTTAAAAAAATTTTTTCTTGCTTCCTGTTGTTCCACAGAAATTGAAAGCACAATGGATGAAATGAAGGAAAGAAAAAACAGCAAAAATTTAAAATCAGATGTGTATTGTAAAAATGTACTGATGATGCAGTGTTTTTATATTCATTGTATGAAATACTGCAGAATAACTGCAGCCATAAAAAAAAAAAAAAAAGACATTGGATCATTAAATACGTCTTCCTTTTCTTTCTTGATCTTGATTTTATTCTCTTTCTGTTGCTCTGGTGCTTGCTTTTTCCGAAGAGCTGTGCCTTGGACGGCAAGGAATAGGCAGGGCTTCTAAAAGGGTGGTGACTTCCTTTTTGAAAAACATGTCATTAATCCAAGAGAACACATTCTTTCCCATCACAAGATAACAGAGAGGGAAATGGTCCATGGCCAAGTGCTACAAATTTCTCACTCTTTGTATGCATGGCCTGTACAGGTGAGTGTAAATAATAGACTGTTTACTTACTTATTTATTTATTCATACTACTATAGCACATGGCAACAGTTGTGCTTCATTCAGGAGCACCAGGCCTTGAGACCTGTCTTTAATGTTACATCTATTTATTTATTAAAATAAAGGTCAAGTAAAAGGTCAAGTGATTTTTCCAAAATTTGTCATAGGCAACTCTCATGTATTGTGTGCTGTACTATAGTGCACACACACAGGCACCAGTGTTCCCTCATCTTCTCAGTACAACACTGATATCTTACACCACAATTTATACAAATCTTTTCTTGGTGTGTGTCTGTGGCTTGTTTGGTTAGCCAGAGAACACACCCAGAGTTCAGTCCAACATTTACCCTGTTGTGTCCGCAGTGAGGGCCTTTTGAACACTGCTTTTGCACGCATCTTGGCGGAGACTCTGTCCTCCCTCTGACACTTATATAAAGTCCTGGTGTGGTGCCTTTCTCTCTCTCTCTCTCTCTCTCTCTCTCACACACTCTCTCTCTCTCTCACACACACACACACACACACACACACACACACACACACACACACACACACACGCACACTCAGAACTCTGGCCAGACATATTTCACACCATAGAACGAAAAATCGTCCAAGTACCATAGGGTCCTAAGAAATGCTTATTTAATGTGTAGTATCTAGTTGTGACATCCTGCACAAAGAAATTTTGTTATAAACACTACAATTACTGTAAACTGCTTGAGTGGGAAATCAAGTGCAGGCTTTTTGCTTAAATTCAGAATTTATAAATAAAACAGAATTGTCATCTCCTGGTTTTTCCAAACCAGTGGCTGTATTCCAGTAGAGTTTTAGGATATGAGAGCATGCCTTTTAAACATCAATGCCATTGTTAAATGTATTTTGTACAATAGTGTAAGCTTTTGTCATGGATCACTCAGTAATGTTTCAGGATGTAATTATTGAACATTTTTGTAATGATTGTTCAGTGCTGACATGGTTTTTGCCTTGTATTTTCAGAGCATGGGTTTGTTGGCTATTCAAAAGAGCTTCTATGGACAAACACTCTGCCTGACTACACAGCTGGAGAAACTTTCTTTACCGTGTTTGGAGTTTTCTTTCCTGCTGCTACAGGTGATCATGTTTGAGTATTTCACATAAATGAAAAAAAAAAAAGACTACTTAAATACCAACCTTGCGACCGCCTATAAAAAGGTTTATAGTTATAGTAAAGCTATCTGTAAAGAGGTCCTTGTCATCTGTCGAAAGAGTCTCGGGTGTCAGTGCTTTAATACAAATCAGCAGGTTTTCCTACATGGGGAGTCTTTAGGTTCCTCTGTAACATGGTAAGTCTAGTTTTTAGAGAGAGCAAAAAGAAGCTGCAGGGCAAATGTGCATATTCCACAACATAAACTGATAGACACTACATGCATTTTAAATAAAAAATAACAATCATCATTAGTGATAATGATAGTGGTGTGTCCCATAACTATATGAAAATATAATACAACTTTAAGGTGGTAAAAGTAACACTGCTTTTTGCCGGACCGCATTGCACCACCCATTGTCAAATGTTTTTTTTAATCCAGAATTATTTTATACTATTATAATATCATTTCCCATAATTAATGTTTATCCTGTTGTTTTATTCCATAATTATTATAATTCATTACTTGACTTGATTGAGCAAGTTGAATGCAATAGTCCGTCTTCCTGTTTTAAGGTGAAGCCTCAGATGGGTCAGAAAATGTCAATATCTTTTGAGTAATTCTGTACATTATCAATGATAATCCATTTTAAATGTACTATGTAGAAGTCAGCAGTTTTCTGCTATTTCTTTTTATCATGCCTGCATGTTTTCTGTGTGTAGCAACTTTTTATGTTGTGTTTAGGTGTGATGGCGGGGTTCAACATGAGTTCAGATCTTCATAAGCCTGAGCACAGCATACCTGTTGGGACCCTGGCAGCTGTCTTCACCTCGTATGTGATTCAACATTTACAGAGCCCTTATCTTCAGTATATGATTTAAATGCATTTAAATACATTCTATTACTCTAGTGTGTTATTTGATTAGATAAATTGGAGGGTACACAGTATTCCACAGTGGTAAACAGACTCAAACTATTTCAGAATGGATTTATTAAGCACTCAGTTTCAATGTGTGTCATTGTAGGTCTGTCATATTGTTATATTTTTCAGGTGGTTCCTGTACCTCGTTTTTGTATTCTTGCTGGGAGCCATCTGTACTAGAGATTCTCTGCGCTATGATTTCTTAATAGCAGAAAAGGTAATATTACTAAAGTTACTACCTTGGTCACAGAGGCCTAGGCTTTCTTGCGGTGTCGGTCTACAGCTTTGCAACAGAGCTACAGTACACACAGCATTAATGCAGATAAATTAAAAATTCACAGTCGTGCCTTTCAGGCCACGGGCATGGGCTAAATCAATTTTTGCTTTACTCTGCCATCAAACCTATTAGACATTGCTGCATTTATGCAATAGTAAAATAGGAAAGCAAACAAGTACATGCACAAGCATTATTGTGTGCGGTGTACTTTGGATGCAAACTGAGAGCTGCTAGATAAATTTCTAATGCAGTCTGTAAGTAATTGAACAATGACACATGGCCACATTATTGATAGTCTGGCAGTGTGCTGTACACACACTGTGCCTTTATTTAAACCATGTTTAAATGTTACAGTATTTTATATATTTTGCAAAGGCAAAAACATCTGAAGACAATGAAAAGGTGAAAAGCTGCTAAATACATAATAAAGCACTATATGCAATTCTATTGTTTGATCAAAGATTCATATAAAGGGGGGAATAACCATTTACTGTCGTGCAAACACTCTGTAGCAATGTGCATAAAAACACAAGATGTTAGGTGTTAGTCATGTAAGAGTGACAACTGCAGAGGGTTCCAAAGTTCATGCTGCATGTGTTGTACATGCCATGAGAGCAAATGGTACGAGACTAATAGCTATGAAAAGCTGGCTTGTGATCACCACAGTCCTCACACTCCCTGGCAGATCCACAGCTGCTCAGTATGGGGATTTGCATGGGGGTGAACACCCTGCTGAAGCTTCTCATGTATCAGCAACAAATACAGCAGAACTGCCTAAAAATGGTAATATAATATTTGAAGTTGCATCATTCTTACCTTTGCATATTTTTGTACACAAGTCAACAATTTGGTTCTTTTATTTGTACTACTGCTCAGACAAAGTTTTTTTTTTTTTTTTTTTTTGCCTAGTGGTAACAATAACCAGACTGGGCAGAGTTCTATGCACTCTTTGCATGTGTTTGGTGTTTTCCCCATTAGGTCTCCTTGGTGGGTTTCCTGTTCCTGTTGGGCCTGTATGTCTCCTCCCTGGCCTCTTGCATGGGTGGGCTGTATGGAGCACCCAGGGTCCTGCAGTGTATTGCCCAAGAAAGAGTTATCCCAGCTCTGACTTTCCTGGGACGAGGGGTGTGTATGCAGATATCACAGTGTTGGAGGTCAAACATATGAGCTCAGTTCTATAAAGCTGCTTTGTGACAATGTTCATTATGTACTGTAAAGTACTATATAAATAAAATTAAATAAGTAAATAAATGAAAGTAAAAACATAACGCTATCACGCACTATAGTTTGGATAACAAAGGAAGGAAACGGCATATACTGCATTCTGTCGCTGTTAAGGCTGTCATTTGGAAAATCACATTCCTTACATTACACTCATTACATAAGTTCACATAATATTTTAAATGCTTGTTTTTAATATTTCTTTGCTTATTTCATGAACTATGTAAAGTTCACTCTTGAAGTTCAATTACAACCATTTTGAGTATGTCTGGGAAAGCAGAAAAGATAGTATCCACAAAAAGGAGGAACCCATAATTATAGTGCAATTGAGTGGTTTTCAAAAAAACTGAAGGGCAACCATGGCACATTGTGGCTTCTGAAAAAATATTACACACCCTTTTCCTTTGCCCTAACTCTGTCTGGGTCTTCTGTGTGGAATGAAAGCAGGCCTGAGACATCTTGCCTCAAATCAAAGCCATAGAACAAATGCAGGAAGTATAGCCAGGACCAGCCCAGGTTAGCCTGGCTCCCTGCCATGCAGTACCAGGAGTGCAAGCATGCCGACAATCAAAGTTTCCCAACCTAAATAATCCAGAGCAGGGAAGAAAGAGAAGGTGGAAAATGTGTAGCTTTAGGAGTGACCATTTGTGTGAGAGTGCAGGCAAGATGTTTTCTCTAGGTTGTTATTCTTGGATACTTCCACTCAATTATTATGCAACATGTAGAGTTTTAGAGAATTAAAATAGGGTGAGTGGAATGTGGTGTTTAATGTTTAGATAATTTTTCTGGAGTTTAAATGCCTCATACTCAATGATGACGATGCTCAAATTTACCTGAAAGTATTGTTAGAACTGCAACATGAAAGCCAATTCTTATAAGACTCATTCTCCAAAAACATACTGGCACTATTGTATAAACTATTCCTGGGAAAACTATTGCACTGTTTCTTAATTTTTAATCATGAATTGCAATGTAATTCATGTCATTTCTCCAACCACTTTCTGTCTAACAGAAGGGTCCCAATAAAACTCCAGTAGCAGCAATCTGTCTAACAAGCTTAATCTCCATGGCCTTCATCTTCATTGGACAGGTCAACATTCTGGCTCCTATTGTTACCATTAACTTCATGCTGACCTACAGCATCATTGACTATTCCTATTTCAGCGTGGCCATGAGCTACAAGCTCCAACTTAAGGAAAGAAAGCCTCTTATTGAAAAACCCTGCCCTAGAAAACTACTAGTAAAAAACAGTCACCCATGTTATGGCACCCATGTTATGAGCAAGACAAGCAATGGAACTCTGCTTGAGTTTACTAAAGACATGGACCAGATATTTACATTGCCTAATCCAGACAGCACAGAGGAAGAGAAAGTCTCCAATCATGCATCCAAGGTCTGGAGCAGGAAAGCAAAGGTTCCTGCTAAAGAAACATTGAGCAGTAGTTTTGGGCTTGACTTGAACAGCAACAACCCATCAGAAAAGGAAAAGGATGAGAAAGGGCTTGAACAAAGCATTGGCCTAGATGATGAGACCAGCAGTCAGACAGGGCTTATCGAGTCTGAGCCAAAAGGGAAGAGGAAACTGTCTTTGACAACTCAAAATCCTATTGAACGCCATCAAATACCAAGGGGGACATCAGACACTAATGGTGAGTGATGATACTCTGTTCACGTTCACAAATCAGTGCACAGTGTTTACATAATGCACTACATTCAAAGCTTTTTCTTTATAGACACAAAACCAAAACTGGAGGGATCAGATATCCGGCCAATCCCAGAGTCATGTTATGCAAAGTTCTGCAATCACTGGGTTTCCTTAATTGGTGTAAGTGCAAGAATGAAAAGTAGTTATTAACTTCTACCAACTATCATAAATAAGAAATTAATTAATTGATTGTGTTTAATTCTTTAGGCTCTGTGCTCTATTTTGATAATGTTTATTATCCAGTGGGTGTATGCCTTGGTGAATATTAGTGTTGCCCTCCTACTTTACCTCTACATTGGAAACACAAGCCCAGGTTTGCCGACAGGTAATTATATTTGATTGTTTGATAATGTGAATCAAGTACAGAGCCACATTGGTTGAGAATGGCCTCATTTGGGCAGTTGTCTTAAACTAGCATTGATTCAAAGTGTAAATATTTAGCATTTTCATGTTAATGAAAACATTCCAGTGTACAGTTTGTATTCCTCGCTTTTTTCCCTATATGAATAGAATAGTCGATTATGTAAAGACTGATTATATTTGATCCTGGGCAAACACTGCCTGTTGTGCAGCTGTTGGGTGGGATATTTGGAACAGTTTTATGCGAATTCTACAACTGTGTGATATGTAATATCTTCCCAGTGCCACCCTGTTGTAGGAGGTTTCCTGTGTAAAATCTATATATTTAAAATCTATATCAGCTTGTTATATTGACTTTATTTTCTACTGCACAGAATAAGTGTGTCTCTGATTTTAGAATACACTAATCAGCCATAACATTGAACATGTCCTCCCTTGTTCTGCCAAAAAATACCACTTCCGTTAGGGAATACTGATCACATAAAGGGGTTGTACTTGGTCTGTAACAATGTTTATGTAGGTGGTACATGCCAAAGTACAGTAACATCCACATGCCAAATTAGCATTTAGCAACAGAATGAAAGCATCAAACTGCCTCTGCTGGCTTGCCTTCTTTTAATAATGCGTTAATAAAGGTGTCAAGTTCTGATCCTTACATGCCTATTTTAGGTGATTTCGGGGGTTGACGTTTCAGCATGGGCACTGGATCAGCCTACTGCTGTGCTGCTCCATATGCAGCAAGCTGCGATGCACTGTGTTCTGACACCTTTCTGTTATAGTCAGTGTTAACATTTTCATCAGTTTATGCTAAATAGCTTTTTTGGGAAATGGGTCCAGACAGTCCTTCCTTTGCTGGCCCTGTGCATAAATTAGCCTCGAATACCCATAACCCTGTCACTGGTTCATTGATTCTCCTTTATTGGACCACTTCTAGTAGGCAATAATCACTGCATTATTATGCTATTATTTTGTTGATACTCTGACACAGTTATCTACACATCACAGTGTGATCCAAGTTAGTCAGAACCTTATGCTTGTCTGTTTTTCCTGCTTAAAACACAACAGCTATGAGAACTGACTGCTCACTTGCTGCTTAATATAAAATATATATCCCACTTCTTCAGAGGTGCCATTGTAACAAGATAATCAATGTTAACTCAATTGACCTTTCAGTGATGTAATGTTAAGGCTGATTGGTGTATAATCATACCAGACGTCTGTGATTGAGGGTAACTATAATTAGCATAAATAGTTAAATCTTGGCATGTGGTGAAAAACACTAACTTAAATTCCATTTAAATTTAAATTCCAAATCGTTTTTAACAATGATCAGTGCTGCAAAGCAGTTTTACAGAATAAAAATAAATAAATTGAGATTTATTACAATAGAGCAGGGTTTGATTTATTGGGCATAGTGTGTGCTATGAGGTTTTAAAGTTCAGTATAACGTTAAAGGTGTTTTAAGTTTAATATAAAGTCCACTGTTGTTGCTAGAGACTCTGGTACAAAACTGCTTATGGAAATTTCAATCTTGAACTACTTGAGCAAATGCAGTCACAATGCCTCAGAAAAACAGCCCACAACAGCTGAGACCAAGACGATCTTTATGGTCATCGAGTGGTATTGTTCCAGTCATTACACACATCACAAGTAGGCCACATGTGGCCATCCTCAGCAGTGATCCAGAGGCCTCCATGCAACAAGAACTCCAACCACAAATGGGGTACCAGGATGTGTCAGACAGGTCTGGAGAACAGAAGGGATGGAGCTTGTTGGCAATGAGAGAAAGTGAGGGAGTGAGCAGTTATTTATTTTACAGACTATAGTATATAACAGTCACATAATGTATAAGGTCAATGCTTATTTAGTGTAGATTGCAAGCATTGACTCTGGCAGGACTAACTATGACAACATAACTTAAAGGGAGAGCCATAAGGAAATACAGACATGAGGACTCCCTGGACATTTAAACCAGTCACTTCACAGTCAACAAATTTGGTTGAAAGAGGGTGAAGATAGCCTCCAAACATACCAGATCAAAAATTACACAAAGTGCTCAAATTGACAGCCTATGACCGCTTCAATGCATTCAAATGCAATGCAAACGTTTCATAATGTGTTATGACCAATGTTAGTTAAATGCAAATAAGATTAACACTTAGTGAATTGTTTGTCCTGGGCTAATTCTAATGAACTACTGACCTCAAATTCAAATAGTCAAATTCTAGTTGTATTTGTCACATACAGTACACAACCATACACAGTATGATATTAAGTGAAATGCTTACACAACTGTTCGTGACCTAAAAAGGAAAGATGAGAAAGAATAAAAAGGCAAACTAGAATATAACGTAATATTTAAAATCTACAAATTGTACAATATACACTTACAATACAATTAGTATATACATATATATATAATTTATACAATTAAAGTATAAAATAGAAATGTATAAAATGTAAGTAAATTTTTTTTAAAATATACTCAGCAAAAAAAGAAACGTCCTCTGACTTTCAACTGTTTTTACTTTCAGTAAACTTAAAGTGTAAATATTTGTATGAACACTAAAAGAGTCAACACCATAAGACATAAACTAAAAATGTTTCACAATGTGTCCCT
>JAQMYG010000035.1:23069724-23080813 GCA_030014215.1 Clariallabes teugelsi | reverse complement strand
TAACTGAGTACTTAAATGGTGGACCTGACGCGTTAGATTACTCGTTACATCAAAAAAGTAATCCAAGTACTCTAACGCGTTAAATTGTAACGCGCTACACCAAACACTGTTGTGCAACTCTGTAGGATACAGTTTTTTAATTTTATGCATATGCTTTTCAGATGTCCGTTTGGATTCGGTGGATTCAATTGCAATAATTGTGAGTGCTGATTTATTTTGTTATGCCTATCAAAAATGATTTTGTAACACTTAGTTTTTATCTTGTTTATTCTGTGCCTAGTCACCAGTTTCTCTTTTCTTTTTCACTGACAAAAGTAAAAATGGTGATTGACAAACACTTTAAAATGGCATTTGAACTCGAGTGGCATGGATCCATGCCGAAAACAGCATAAATTGGCTTAATTACCATAACTCAGAACATAATTAACAAAAAAGGTCTAGTTGGTTTATATGACATTTACACATTACCTGCTGCCTTTATCCTAAGTTTCTGGCAGTACTAAGAATCTCTTGCAGATGATGAATATCTATTACTCTGTGCATAATCAAAAGAGCTGTAATCAAACTGGAGTTGCCATTTTTGTTTCTTTGGTACAGTTTATGAGCTGATAGCAAAGGTGGTTTCTCCTGCTGCTGGGGGTTTGTTGCTCATAATCATCATTGCACTCATCATTGCCTGCTGCAGGTATGTACTGTATGACCATTTATTTCTAAAAACATAAGTTGTATAACTAAAACAACCTTTACTGTTTAGCTACATATATTTTGACCTTCATTAATGATGTAGTATAATTGTAGTAAAAACAAATAATCACATTTACAAATTATCTTCTTTTACAGGAAAGACAAAAATGACATTAACAAAATCATCTTCAAAAGTGGGGATCTTCCAATGTCTCCATGTGGTGAATTTCCCAAGAGTAATCGTGTATCAATGGAGTGGGGCAGGGAGACCATTGAAATGCAAGAAAATGGCAGTACTAAGAATCTCTTGCAGATGACGGATATCTATTACTCTGTGCGTAATCAAATGAACTCTAATCAAACTGGAATTGCCATTAGAAGTTTACATACACACATCATAAACATCAGTGTCATAGCAGTATTGGGCTTTAAATGATTTCTTTGAACTGGTCGAAGAAAACCCCAAGAATTCAGGCAACAAAAAATCTAGTCCAAGTCCATGTCTTCTCAACTTCCTGTTAGTGATCATGCTTGACAGCTGTTAGCTACTTTTGGCTGTTAGCCAAATAAAAAGTGTCTGTCTGCAGATCTGAGAAAGAGGATGTTGGATTTACGTAGTTATTGTCAGGAATGCCTCTTTTAATGTCATCATCAAAACAATGTATTAAAAGAGGGGGCACTAACTTTTACACATTACTGTAGGTGTCAAAACATAGCAGGTCTTAGTATTAGGGAAATAAAACCTCAAAGGAACAAAAATGTATAACTTTTTTTCTCTATGCCATTATTTATTTAAGCACAATGAAGCAACAACAACAAAAAAAAAAATAATAATAATTTGGGTCATACTAAGTACCCCCATTATTCAATGGCCTGTAGATCCACCTTTAGCAGCAATAATTTAAAGTAAGCATTTTCTGTATGACTCTCAGTCTCTTACATCGTTTTAGTCCATTTTTTCTTTACAACATTGCTTTAGTTCAGTTCAGGTTTTTGTGCATTTTCTTATGCACAGCTTCTTTATGGTCTTGCCACAGCATTTCACCTGGGTTGAGGTCTGGACTTTGACGAGCCCATTTTAAAATGCTGAGTCTTTTATTTATCAGCTATTCTGATGTAAATTTATTGGTGTGCTTTGGATCACTGTTCTGTTGCATGACTGAATTTTGACAGTTTTAGCTGTCGGACAGATGACCTTACATTTGCCTTTAGAATACTCTGGAATATAGTAGAAGTCATGTTCGACTCGATGATTGCATGGTGCCCAGGTCCTGTGACTGCAAAACCAAGCTCAAATCTTTTGCCAAACATGGTGCTAGGCATTAAGGCCAAACAGCTAAACTTTAGTCCCATCTGTCTATAGGACATTGTTCCAGATTGATGGGCAGCAACAATTCTTTAGGTTTACACATACCTAAATGCTCCAGACCTGCAAATTACCCAAATCTTTGCTTTTATAAAGGGGCACACCTGCTGATGATTAATTAATCAAAGGCTGATGATTAGCAGCACTTGGCTGCAACTTACCCTCCTACAGTAAATCCCATGGATGCAGTAAGGGGAGCTTTCGCACGTTTTTACTTTTGGCTTAATTTTTGTTAAATAATGGCATGCTGTGAAATATTATATTTTTTCTTGTTTGGTTGAGGTTGCATTTGATATTACGCTTTGGGCAAATCATTTAAAAAAATATATTTTTTACACCCAAAAAACATATCATTAAAATCAGGGGCACTAACTTTTATGCATGACTTTAGATGGTTGAAACTTGGACTAAACTAAGTGGGCTGTGCTTAAAATTCAAGTCTATGCCAGGAAACAAATTTAATCAATCAGAAGAATGGTCCAGTAAACAACCAAAATTCTGCCCGATGTTTAGTGATGGCTAGCAAAGGCATGTGCTAAAGTTGAAGCTTGGTAAGGGTTACTTCCACAAGAATTAGGTGTCCTGTACAGTATATGTTTGACCCATGTGTCAGTTTCCAGACAACCCCAAATAAATTCAAGCTTGTGTATCAGATTTTCTATTACAAAATGTGCATGGTAAAATAATTCTGCCCTAGAAAAAAAGCCTGTTATTGCCAAGACATTTGTGTTTATGATGAGTGTATGCAAAATTTTGACAGCAACCATATTGCCATATTGTATGAGCTCATTTGGCTTATTGAACAGATTCTTAAGTGCATTTAGGTTATGTCCCCTAAATTGGATTTCTTGTGTTTATTTTTTCAGCCAGCTTTGCGAAATGCTGATCTGGAGAGGAATGGACTCTATCCATTCTTAGGCCTGCCTGGTTCACGGCACTCCTGCATTTACCCAGCACAGTGGAACCCATCATTCATCAATGACGACACACGGCGGAGGGATTATTTTTGACACAACACTGCCTTGGACCAAGTCAGCAGGGCTCTTATGAGGAATGTAGCAGAAGTCCCGTAGCAAGATAGAACTAACTGTGGATAGGGACAATACTGAGCAATACGTGGCCTATGAATGTGAAAATGAGCTGGCAAGAAAGAAATTAAAACCATTTCATCCACTTCTTAGAACTGTGAAATATTCACAAGGTGAATTGTGTTCAGTTGAAATGCTATTAGCAAATTGTTGCACTTCAGTCCTTCAACACATAAGTTTGATCTCAAATGGAATAAGCCATAGAAGTAACACATTTAAAGTAAAGCAAATGATACACCTGCTGGGGTGGTGTAAATGTGTGCATACTGTATGTCTGTACAAGCTTACTGTATTTAAACCCGACACCGGAGTGTAGGAGATGTAGGAGAAGCTGGTAAACTGTACAAATGGTATATTGCTGTAGATCGTTTTATCAGTAGATGTAGCAGGACAAAGTGTAGGTTCTTATATTAACATCCACTTAAGGACATCCAGTTAACTAAATTGCACTTGGTGCTTTTTCTTTACATCCTGTAGTTTATGGTGCTATACCCACCATACCACAATGAAGAGTGCAACATTTTATTTATTCAATTAACTTAATGTAATTTAGATACATATGCATTTTGGTTAGATATAATTTCTCAAATCATGTTCGATGGAGCAATCTTGTGTGTGTGTGTGTGTGTGTGTGTGTGTGTGTGTGTGTGTGTGTGTGTGTGTGTGTGTGTTACGTTTGTGTTTATAAGGTGTACCATATTTTTGTCAATAACTTGCATTTTTTTAAATAACTGAAGTATTATTATTATTATTATTATATTTTGCCTACCAATATTTTTTCTCTCCTGTGGATGGTCACGTAAATCTGGCGTTTTAGTCAGACATATTTAAATAAAGCAGCAGTGATGTTGAATGGCTTGGTTTTTTTTTTTTTTTGGTGACTTTAACCCCATTAAAAACCACATGATCTAAGACTGTGTTATTGGTAGCCTTTTGCCATGTTGTCAGACTATATAGGCTCAATAATTATGTAATATCAGCAAAGTAATCAACACTGATTATATCAGTTTTAAAACAGATTCCATTTCATCCTTTTGTTGACTTCCTGTCTAAGGTAATTACAGTATTTATAAAGGAATTTCAATATAGTAAAATTTTTTTACTATATACATTGCCCTGTATCATTTCATGCATAATTTCTGTATTTCGGTCACTAGATACAAACAATCCCATTTTGAATTTTGAATTTAATTATTTACAGCTTTTTAAATTTTTTAAAAATCTATTACGTTCAGCATAAATAACACTCCTTGACATTATTCTACATAATTCCATGTGTTGCTCCCAGGCCTTATTTTTTGCCCATACACATATCCTTTTCAATTACTGTCAAACTATAAGATACATTAAGCACAGTTTAACTACTTGTACATTTAATTGCAAATGATCTGCACTCTGATTTTAACACTTTTTTTTTTTAACACCAAGACAGTTTGGGGAACCACAGACCTGTTTTATTTTCCTTGAAAGGAGGTTTTTGTCGAATCAATCTGGTTTCAAGTATTGTAAAATTATAAACTCTATAGAGGCCTATCTATTTTATCATTTTTTTTATCCTTTATAATTTTGCATGTACCATATTTTGCAATATATACACTACATGGCTAACAGTATATGGACACCAAATCAGCATACCTAAATATGGGCCTACTTTAAACTGTTTTAAACAAAGTGACAACTTTCTAGTGACAAATGTTCCCTACATTTGTAGACATCAGTACCTGAACTGACTTATGGCTAAATAATCTATACAATAATAAGGCTGTTTCCTAGGTGTACAGTATTGAATACTACAAACTACTTATATTCATGAAAAAAAAGGCATGTGTTTTTATTTATTAGGACTTAAATAATAAATTTGATGGTTCTTACTAACTTCTACAAGCAACCAGATAACCACATATGAAATCCATTCCTTTTGCTTCCACAATCATTAAGAGAGTAATTAGCAGCCAGTGGTTACAAGTGTAACTCCAGTGTAGAACTTTTTCCGGTTTGGGGTTCTGAAGCACTAAATATGAACATAGAATTGAAGGTGGGTATAATTTCTTTTCCCTTTGACTGTTTATACCTTTGCTCAATCACACTGTTTATCCTCAGTCGTAAATTTCACTAACACATAAACTGTGCAAAATATTCAAGTGGGAACACTGTAGGTGTTAGAAATGCCAGGGATACTGATTATTCATAGATACAGGTAAGTCAGAACTTAACATTCATAAAATTTCCATTATTTCCTGATCAGTTTTTTTTTAATTATCTTTGCATCATTTTGCATGTTATCTCATCTTTCACAGGTATTTATATTGCTTTCTGTGATTATTACTGTGTACTATATAAACAAAATTAAACGTACAGTAAATATTATTGTAAGTAATGCCTGTTGTTTGATAGATTGTCTCTGGTAAGTTATACTGAATTTCTGTTGCAAAAGATGGAAATATACACAATTAAAAAACTCATTGTACTATATATCCATCAATTACTTTGGTTAGTGTTAAGTTCAGAATTTTTTAACAGCTTCCCCCTGCAAAATGGGCAATTTGAATGGTAAATACAGATAGATATTTCCATAACTCCAACATTTGTTAACAAAACAGCACCTGGAGCTTTTTTGTGTTATAGGTGTTTGTATTATAAGAGAAGCCTTATGTGTAGTGAGATTGCATTTCATGTATAGAATATCCCTAAACAAACAGCATTGAGCTCTGGAAAATCCATCAGGGTTTGTTTGTTTAATAATAATAATAATAATAAAAACATGGCACAATAGTGATAGTCTAGAGGAGGTCAAAAACAAAAAGCCAGTGATCAAGTAAAGGGGACATTGACACATCAATCATAGAAAATTGACAGTCTTACATCTGTTACAGCAAACAAACAAACAGACAGACAGACAAACAACCCAGGAACCTGAATGTGTTGCCTTAGTCATCCTGTGAACCTGAAAGCCATGGAAGTAGGAAAGCTTTCCTTCTAATCTGATAGAGATTAATAAATTTCGCTAAGAAGAATGGGCAAAAATAATCAGGATCCAGATGTGAAACGCTAATAAAAACATGTTCCAGGGAGTTGTGGCCAAAGTTAACAATAATTAATGCAGTCAACAATTTTCTCCATTTTGTTTATTTACCCTTTGTGTGTTACAAATAAAATATCTTGTAAATATATGCGTAAAAAAAAAAGATTAGTTTATTCTAACTCTTTGGGAATTACCTTCAGTTTTCACAGTTGAAAAGTAATTTGCCTACAACATAAACATTAGGCAGAATTTTAATACTTGATTGGTTTCCTCACTTGATACTCTTTGACACGTCTTTACTGCAGCCACCTTTGATTGCTGCAAATTAGCAATAGTTACTGTAGCAGTATAATATGCTTTGTGAGTGGTTAGCTTGTTTTGTAAATAAGACTGGAAATCATCCACCCACTGATAAGTAAAACATGCTACTGTACATGTCATTCAGCACCGTTGCACATTGTTGATAACTAGACTTGGCTACATTATAAATTACATGGCAAACTACAGCTCATCAGATAGACTTGTTAGTTAATACAAGCATTCCCAAATTCCCATGCTTCTACACATTTCTATTTATATAGGCTTTAACATTAGGGGTTTTACATTATGCTTAGATTGTCTCCTATTTAGTTTCTATATCTATAAAACTGGTGTGAATCCATTGAGCATAGTTAATGTCACAGCCATGACTATTCAACTATTCAATAATGGACAAAGTGACAAAAGTGACAAAAGCTCACACGATTAAGTGGCCATAAGATAACCAATTGTTAGTGAGTCTAATCACAAAGGAAGGCTTCACCTTGATAGGAAGCATAAAATAGGACTTTGGAGCGATGGAAAAAGTTCATGTGGTCTAATGAGTCCAGATTTACATTCCAGAGTGATGTGTCTGTCAAGGTAAGAGGAGAAGATAATTTTCCGATACAATCAGGGAAGATAAAAATCCGTTGATGGAAAAACCTGGTCATTTAGTATATTCAGGTAGTCAGCTGACCTCATTTTTTAGACAGATAACTTTATTGAACCCACTGTAGACCTGACCAGTAGAAGCAACTCCAGATCATAACATTTAACTTGTACGGTAGGCACTAGGTATGATGAGTACATCATTTCAACCACCTCTCTTCATACCCTGATGCACCCATCACTCTGGAAGAGGATAACAGACCACATGACCTTTTCCCAATGTTCCACAGTCCATTATCCTCCCTAGCAAATTGAAGCCATTTTTTCCCCAATTTGCCTCACTGATAAGCGGTTTTCTTAAAGCTACCTGTACACAGCTATTTAGTCCCAATCCCGTGAGTTACTGTATTAAACATAGCTGTGGGTTCTACTGTTGTTTTTTTTATTATTTTATTTCACCAAACGTTTAAGTAATCTCCATCCATTACACTTTTTCTGACCCCTTTTTTCCTCGAAAATGAGGGATCGCCACTATCCTGCCAGATTTTACTGTAGCAATGTGATGAACAGGTTCGACACATAGTTTCGACACTCTTCATAGTTGTTTTCTTTGCTTGATGCAGACCAATAATTAGACCCTTCTGAAACAGTGTCCATCTTTGCCATGACCACAGAATATGTATTGTGGCATGCTTGTGAGACGTTACTCACTGCATCAGTTAGGGTTAAATAACTGGTTGCCAGCTGACCCATTAATCACTGCAGTAATTATCCAATAAAAGGCTCTTACCTATTTGCTTAATGTGTTGATTCTTTTGGCCAGGAAGTGTGTATAAAACAGCATGCATTCAATTTGCATAAAAACTATTAATATAGTTATTGTCTTCTCTAATGGATCTACTTACTTCTAATTATTCTCTTTACTACTATTACACTACTGTACAAAAATGTACGGGACACATTCCACAAGCTGTGTACTTGCTGTGCACATACAGTATGGAAATACATGCGTAGTGGCCCGAAGGAAGTGGCCATGATGTTCTCATGCAAAGGAAGAATCACTTCTAATGCCCAATAATTGAAATGTACTGCGGCGGTAGGAAAGAACCACCCTGTTTGTTTTTTGCAAGGGGTGTTAACAGGGAATACCAATAACATTATATCAGTCCTGCATTATAAAGCTAAACACTTTTCAGTGAAAGACTGAACAATCAAAATGGCGAACGGTGCACCACTGTTTGTACTTTCTGAAATGAGCTCTGAAGATTTCGCTTCACTTAATGTACCTGCATCTTTTCTCAGCATCCTTATGAACATTTTCTTCATCTACTGTATGGCCTTTCAGCAGCGTGAGCAAGAGCAACTGAAACAACCGCTTAATGTTTTACAAGGAATACTTGTTGGATGTAACACCACTATCAGTGCCTTTACTCTTTTAAAGGTCTGTATCAATTGTTTTCCAAGATATTCTGATATGTGGTCTTATGCTATTTCCCAGTGTATGGTTTACACTATGATGACTAGTGTAAAGTCATTTTTTTGGCAGAATGTGTTTTATTACTGTCAAATTATTCCTGCACAATCCAACTTCATGTGGTTGAAAAAGAACATTCAGGTTCTTATTTACTTTACTTTGCTGAGCAGTGGAATTATCTATCTATTTGGATTGAGTTTAGTCACTGCATTTACAGTTATTGTTTACAATAACTCTAGTGCTAATGACACAGTCATAGGTGTTCCCCTTGATTCTTCCTTGTTATGGATCATTGTTACGTGGTACTTAGTCTTTTCTTTGACATTAGTCCTTTTGGTCTTGAATCTATGTGGAATGTCAACATCAAGTTGTGCAACTGTGATTTACTTGTGGAAACACGTGAAGAACATGGAGGAGAGCAACACCCTCTCTTCGCCCCGATTCCAGAGACAGATAAGGATGACCATCAGAAGTGTTGCAATACAAGCTCTACTTTACGTAATTTGCTCACTTGGGGTTATTGTAGATGTAGTTATATATACGTACAGCAAATTGTATTATGACCAAAATCAAAATATCCTTTCAACTATAGTCTCATTGTATGCCTTCGGAACCAGCATTACTCTAGGTTTTGCACAGTCATTGTTTCGAAAGCAACTAGCTAATGCTTGGAAAAGAATCTTCCCAATATTTTAATTTCTTTTATCTTTTTATATTTAAAATAAAATAAATGTTTGAGGAATACATATTTAATAAGAAATTGTGTTGAATGCATAAGCTAGGGTGCTCAGTTTAGGAAAAAATCACAATATTCCTATGGTTAATCTTGAGATCAAAGTTATACAACACCATTACTCACCGATGTTGAAACATCAAGCATTTATTGTTCTTAAAAAAAACGTTTCTTTTCTTTTCTTTTTTTTTTTTAACAGTGCATTATCTTGAACTTTAAATTGTTTTGGCATCAATGTAAAGCAAATGGACATGCTGAATTTATTTCACAAAACAAGAACATCACTGCAATTACATTATTTTATCTCAATTATCTTTGATGATTATCTTTGACATATTATGTTTTCATAACTGTTTGAAGTCATAACTAATTGCACAGCCCTAGCATAAACTGTATCAATTATACTTATGGCCAAATGTTTGTGGACATCTCACTCTCTCACCCATGTATAAGACTTTCCTAATCTGTTGCTACAAACTTGTAAAGGATATCTTTGTTTGTTGTAACATTATAAATTCTATTCTGTAAAAGAGGCTCAAACCTGTTCTAGCATGACAATGCCACTGTGCACAGAGCCAGGTCGATAAAGACCTAGTTTGGATGGAAGATCGGCACAGAGCCCTGACTTCAAAACCACTGAACACAATTTGGATAAACTGAAATGACTGAAAAATACACACTGTACACCATATAGCGTACATATTATCTCTTTTGTAAATATTCCTCTAATTAATCTAATTACATTGGTATAAAGAAACATGCTGGATAAAGTTCACTTTAAAGATAATTGTAACTGTTATTTCCTGTAACTATGCATAATTACTTTGAAGATTGTCATACTTATCATAGAAAAATAATTTTGCATGATTCCAAGATCAGACAGCTCTTTCAGACCCTGAAATATAACATTTAATAACCTCTCTGTTAGACTCTGTTAAAATGTTTGTATTTGTACAAGTATATAAATAATACAATAATTGTTAACAGCAAAAATTTGGGGGAAAATTTGGAATAAGCATTGTTTATTTTATTTTAAAATGATTGTACATATTTTTTTCCTTTAACCAATTCAAAGTTGTATAATAAATTGTGTTTTGCATGAGAACCTCTTACCTGTGGCTTTGCTGGGGTTATTTTATTGTTAAAACTAAATTATCTACCATCAACAAACACTCGCAGCATTACAAATACAACATATATTAAACATACAAAATAACTTTTAAATAAACTCAAATTTCTTCTGAAGGACAAGACCCCTATTACATGTAATATACAACATGTTGCCTTTATGTTATCTAAATGAAATGAGCTCTAATTTATGTAGGCATTGCAGCAAGTAGCTAAATCCAGGCCTCTGCTAACTTTCCCGCCTTCTTCAAGCAGCCAGGTGAATTTAGTTCTGTTCTGTTTTATACAGTGGTATGTTCAGCATTTTCCTGAGAGGGGGAGCCTAATTGTAGCCATTACAAAAATGTATCTAACAAGTTTACATTGCTAAGAATATACGTACTGCCAACTACGCATCCTGTGCCACACTGACACTCTCTGTTCTGTTAACATTTTGATAAATTGTAAATAGAATCAACATATTTCATTTAATAACGTCCACCCATGACATCATGACAACAGGGCATATAAAGCTTTTTTTTTTCATTAAAATGCATAATACATTTACATTATGTATCAAGCAAACACAATTTTATTGATATATTGGTATTTCTGATCTTTGCCTTAACACAGTGGTTCTCAACCTGCGGCCCGCGGGCCGCATGCGGCCCGTCACAAATGCAAATGCGGCCCGCGATGCTGACCA
>JAQMYG010000035.1:23032398-23045329 GCA_030014215.1 Clariallabes teugelsi | reverse complement strand
ATTTTTTGGACGCCTTCAGCATTCCTTTACAATGTAGAAAGAAATAAAAATCAGGAACCATCATGGAGTTAGAAAATTGACCCCAAACTTTTGAACGGTAGTGTATTTTATTATTACAGCTGACGAAGTTATATCCTATTACCCTCACAATTTGTTAGATCAACAAATAATTTTTATTCTTATTGATTCAATATACTTATTGTGTTTAAGTACACAAAAATGTCTATATATATAAAACATATGACATAACGTGTCTGTACAACATAACTTTGTGCCATGTGTACTAATAAATTTCATGTTAATGTATTTTGAGTGCAAGCTGTTTACAAAATAATAATAATAATAATAATAATAATAATAATAATAATAATAATAATAATATTAATAATAATAATGATAGTGATCAAATTTGGATTTACAGAATGGGAAATTTGCAGCATGAAATTTACATGAAAATTTTGCTGCAAATGTGTAAATCAAGATAACATTTACCAAAATTTCAAAGGGATGTTTTCATCATTTTAAGTACATTTTGTAAAGGATATTTTGAAATCCCCTGATACTGCAATAGCTCCATCAAGTCAGCAACACCCTGGAATTCACTAAACTACTGCATTTTTGTCTTGTGATGTTTTTGTGGTAACTGGCTTGATCCAGCTTTTGCAAACAAGGGATATGCAACCAAATACTGAGTGTAATTAACTTTTAATTGCCTTTAAGGTTATCTGTTCCTTCGTTTTTATTTATTTATTTATTTTTAAATGGGGTGGTCTCCTACAAAAAGGTGTTGATTAACACATCTAGATGTAAATACCAAGAAATCAATCTAGAAATTCTTATCTTACTCATCTTTATTGATCTTTTTAATGTATAGAATAAAACATTTAAAATCAGCCCTACCTTTCTGATACATTCAGGGGGCTCTGTAAAGGGCAGACTGTTGGAGATTTCAAGCCTTTCTCAGTAAAATCCCAGGTCTCAGCATGAGGAAGTCAGAGGTTCTCTGGTCTGCCCAGGCAATCTGCACATTCTACCTTTTTTTAGATGAGTCATGTGTAGGAATTTTATTGAATTTCTGACATAAGTATGACTATAGGAAAACTGGAACACTGCAAGTTAACACAAACATCCATTAGAACAAAAGCTGGATAAATGTCTTGAAAACGAAGTAAAGACAGAGTACACCTCACTCCTATTAGCATTACGCTTGTTGCCAACAATGCAAAAAAGATGGAAATATAGGCAAATATTTTTTCATGGTCGATATGAGTTTCTGACTTTGAGGTGATTGTTGACCTATTTAGAGATAACTGATAAAGATGATAAGCGATAGAGCATGACTTTAAATAAAATAGACAGTATATACTGATCATTTGTAACATTAACATAACATAACTTAATATTGCTTAAAAAATTATATACCAGTAAACTAGTGATAGGGCCATGGGCACCCAAGGCTCACCCATGCCTGATCCAGCTAATGCAGCAGAAAAGCCAATGCAGCACAAATCTCTGTAAAAAAAAAAAAAGCAATGATAGAAAGGAACCCTAACACCAAGTGCACACCCCCAGAAGTCTTGTGGAGTCATGCCCCAAGGGGCTAGAGCTGCCCAGGTGGCACAAGGAGAACCTACATACTGTAATACTGGGCAGAATGTTTTGCATTGTAATAAAATGGCTGACCAGAATATATGTTTAGCTGTGTCCTGACTAAATGACTGCACCCCTACAATGATGATATAATCCTTAAGAAACTTAGGGACAGAAGGATTAAAATCTGTAAAGTAATAAATGCATATTACCACAACGAGTCAGTGATGACATCTATAATATGAAAATGTTGATGTTTAACTTCAGTTCAGCATGTAACAAGTCCCACCACTTTTTATTCAGCTTTGCATAATTTGTCCAACCTGTTATTTATGATCCTGTATTTATTGTGTATTCCTTTAAGTTAGAGAACTGTGACACCTTTTTCTGGAGTACTGTACATCCTGGATCGGATGAATTTTCATCACAGGACACCAGGCACATACACATTAACATGAAACCAAGGAAAGGCAAGTCTCAAGAATTTGGGTTATTTGGGATATTATAGGATCAATAATTTTATGCATATTTTGTTAGAACACTACATCTTGGCAATTTGAAGGCCAAGTCTGGCTTATTGCTTTTCAGCACACATTATACTGCTGAAAGAGGCCGATTTCATTAAGGGAATACTGTTGCTATGGGAAGCATTTGGTCTGCAATGATTTTTAGTTAGGTGATATGTTTCAAAGTAACAACCATATAAATGCCAAGACCCAACGTTTCCCAGCAGTACATTGTCCAAAGTGTCTCACTACCTCTGCTGGATACCTTCTTCCAAGAATGATTTCTGGTGTGATTTCCTCTCCAGTTAAGCAATATACAAACAGCCAGCCATGAACATGTTAAAGAAAAAAACATATTCATCAGACCAGGCCACACAGAGGTCAACATTGGTACAGTACATTGACACATCAACACATGTTGGTATATGTTTATGGACACCTGACAATCACATCTAGACTTACAAGGGAAACCATCCTCATTGGGTGATACTAGATAGTATAACCATAAATAAATTCCTTCTATAATTGTGTGCACTGAGATATTGTGCAATTGTATAACTGGAAATGTGTTTGAGTTAATATATAGTCCAGTTTGTTGAGGTTAATAACTCTCGGCTGATGGAGACTTGGGTACAAAACTGTTCATGGCCTTAAACTATATGTGTGACTGCTGTCATAACCCACCATAGTGGGCCTGCTTGTATCTATGCAGTCCAAGCCATCATCATAGTTATCAAGTGAAACCTTCCTTTGTTATTACATGAATCTTTAAACAGACTATATGGGGCCATCCTCAGCAGCAGTTATTTCACTGGGAGTCAATGCAGTGTGAACAAGATAATTTCTTTTCATAAATATGAAGGACCTGCTACTGCTAATGGAAATGCAATAGAAGAGAAAATAATATGGTGCAAAGAAGAAGAAGAAAGAGATGTTCAGTAAGTTTAATCCTGCTACTTTATAATACAGTTCACTGCAGTAACATATTTTCATAACCTCTGAACCACAATTTGAATAAGTCAGTATATTGTAGTATTTCACATTTCTATTGTATTTGTTCCAATTTTTATTCATTGTTTTGCATTGGCCATGCAGATCTTTGATGCAAATTTTAAAGAAATATGTAGAAGTTGCAACATTCTATCAAACATGACTGTAGCAATAAATATCACAGTTTTGAATACTTATACATTTTTACAAAAATGCAAGTAAGATGTTAAGATCAATATTTACTTAAATTTTCAATTTTGACAATATCACTAAAATAATGACTACCAGGGCTTATACTGTACAGTAAACCATACAGGAACTCTTTTTTGTGCCACTGACTAACAGGGTGACAAAAATATTGCCTTTTGCAAAAATAAGTGTTGGTTGTGTCAGGCTTCATTTTGGAGGGAAACCTATTTGCTGCTGTATGGGAAATGTTTTGAGAGCTGCACAAGGAGTTGTGAAAAATGCAAGTCTGCTGTGAGTAATGAGCAACGCAATTGAGAACATCTAAATAGCTTGGTAGTCCTCTAGTTTTATTTAATTATTATTTTGTTAAAATAAGTAAAAATGTTTGCTGTCCATCCACATTATTTACATAATATTTATTTTTTAACCTGTTCATTTACTTAATATTGTGAACATGCTGAGGTCTGTCCTGCAAGAGTGAAAATATTATAGTGGTTACCATTCATTTGTAAATACATTTATTCTTAACCAAATAAATCAAAGGTTACTTATACTTTTTACCTGTTGATTTTTATGCTTAGATATTTGAAATGAAAACCATGTTTTATCCAAATAATTGTATCCAATGTGTTTATTAAAAAAATTATGTATGTCATTGCATATAACAAATGAGAGACAAATAATCGTCTCTCATGTCAATAACACCTTCCTTAGCACAAAAAGCTTTCCTTTACTCTGGCAGACTAATGCACCTGCTTTGTGTTCATGGGGAACCTATGACTGCAACAGGTCAGCTAAATATTATCTGGATATGAATATTTTTAATACGTGTCTTTAGGCCTTATTCTACCCAGCATTGATTAAGTGAAAAAATGTCTTTATCATATGCCATGCCATGAAAGCCCATGCCTGCCATACCTTGGATAATAAATGCACTAACTGTGCATAATCAGTTCTTCAATAATATCAGAGGCGCTTATACAGTAAGTCAAATTGGTCAACCTTCAGGACACGCTCCATAAATTTCTACCATAATCAAGCCAAAACTAGCTTTGTCTGTATTATCTAGTACTTAGAGCAGAGGGGGGCGGGGGGGGGGGGGACACAGTAATCATAAGAACACCCCCCTTCCCCATCCAAGAAAAAAAAACCTACATGAAATCAACTCAAGGCGCTTACATAAGCACAAGTGGGGACCCCAACCATCCTGGGAACTATCTGTTTGAAAATGTTCCCTCAGGAAGGTTAAGAATTATTTGCACCAGGACAAATAGAAGATGCCATCATCTGGGCGGATGACTTAGATTTCAATCCAATCCATGGATCGATGGTCACTGCTGCACTGAATTTTGTTGTGTTCTTGAATGCAGTGACAAACAGTCTATCTTACCCTGGCTCTAACAGACCAGATTCAATGTGGGAGACATACAGTAGAAAGAGAAGCCAGAGATACTTCAATACAAAGTCCAAGCATACTCAGTGAAATCACAACCCAAATAAATGTTGTCCAGGCAATAGTCAGAATTATTATGGTACCATTAAAATTGGTGAAAAAAAAACTTTTTTTTAATGCAGCATAATTGAGCACCAATAAGTGAACTGACCAAGGAATGAGTGATATTAAGAAGTTTAAATGCTGTGGAGTTACAGTAGAATGTGAACCATAATTTTTGTCAAAGATTGCTTAATAACTCTCAGGTGCTGTTACACTTCCACGGTAAATAACTCTGCACTTTCCAATACGTTATGATACCCAGATAGTAGCTAAAAATCTTTTTAAAGAATTTAAAATTAAAAATCATGGACAAATGTTTTAACCAAAAGCTGCAAAGTAAAGATAATGAAAGTTTTGAAAGATCAGCTAGTTACTACTGTATCTTACCAGTAGAAATTATTTGCTTTGTAACTGCAGATAGAACAGAAATGGACACATACCTGCAAAAATGAGGCTCAAAATTTTACTAATGTTTGTTTCAAGTTAAATGTTATTATCCTAGACAGAATACTATATACAGTACAGCAGATGAGCAAATTTTTAAAAATACATTTTAACTTGTTAAACGACCGAGGGCTTAATATACGAGTACTATAGTACGTATATGCTTTGTCTGCCAAGCGTCATTTAATCAGAGCTGAGCCAGTGGTTCTTCTCTCTCTCTCTCTCTCGCACTGTGGGATTGTGGGTAATCGTCTCCCATGCTCAGTCTCAGTGCGCATGCGTCACTTGTATAGTCAACTTCCATGCACGTGTGTACTGTTCACTACAACATTGTGACTACGTATGTGCGCGCGTAAAGCATTTTTGAATTTTGTATCCAAGTGTAGTGACTGTTCTTTAGTAACTGTACTGCAATAATGATCTCCGTGAAGAAAAAAGTTTAAAAAGGCTGTAGCAGTACGGGAGATGAATCAGTTTAGAGGAGTAATTCTGTTAGTGTGTGTGTGTGTGTGCGCGCATGCGTGAAAGTTGTCCTACACAGTTGCCCCCACCTCCTGCTTCTTCCCCTGTCTAACACCAGTTATTTTCAAAGGTAAAGGGCAAGTTTTATTTTTTCTTAATATTTTGTATTAATTATTTTCATATGAGTATTTTTGGTCTGTGGAAAGAATCATCAAAGTTTCCATTATTTCTTATGGGGAAATTCACTTTGATATACGAGTGTTTTGATATACAAGCACGCTTCCAGAACAAATTATGCCCGCAAACCTAGGTTTAACTGTACTCGGAAATACTACTTAAATTAAAATGCCTATTTTTTCTATGTAGTTGGTTAATGCTTGAAATGTATAATGCAATAGATTTCTTCAAACCACATTCAAAAAGACTGCTGGTTTAGAAAAATACCTGATAATAGTACATTTTAATAAGTGAGGTGAGCTGAGGTAGACTATATTATATGTTGTCTGTTATTCTGAGAGTGGGTCTTCTGAACTGCAAAGAGGCTATATACAGTACAGTAAGACACTTTGCATTTGTAGTTCATACAGACAGGAAACCAAAATTGGGTTGGTGATTTTTTACTTTTTTTTTCAGTGCTATGCTTCTTCATCTGTTTAAAGATGAACATCCGGTTCTTTATTTACTCAGCCTTGAATAGCAGATAAAATCTTCTTCCTGTTTGGGTTCTGTGCAGGCATGATCTGCAGTACAAGCAATGTAACATGCACACAGAATGCCAAAATGGATACAGTGCAATTTGTTTTTTAGGTAAACACCTGGTTACTCTATCTGCACAATCTTGGGGTAAAACTGTGACAATCCTCTACCAACAAAAAAAAAACATGAAAAGCATGGAGGGAAACAGCTTCTCGTTGGCTCACGTCAAAAGACAGCTAAGAGTGACAATCACAGGCATAATTCAAACTTTCCTTATTCAAACTTTTTTGCTGGGTCTGGATGATAGTAGAAGATTTAAGTGCTCAAGATATTTTACTCTCTTGGAACAACCATTAACTTGTGAACAAACAATATTTTACAGTCATATGGTTGAAGTTTACCAAAAATGCCTTCAGAATCTGTAATAATACTCACTTATCTACTTTATCTTCAAGTTGTATAATTTTATGGCCATTGGTAGAAAATATCTCCTGTGGGACTCTGTAGAACACTAGTAATTAGTCTCTAGCTGAATTTGCTCCTGTGATCAGAGAGCACACTAAATAGCGGGTGAGAAGGATTGTTCAGAATATCTCTTAAACACCTTCATAACGTGTGATGTCAGAGCAACAGGCCTTTAGGCATTCTGGGCACAGGATTGTGGTACAGTATGTGAAAGTCTATATTTAATAGAACATCTTAATGAATTTTAGTCTTGAGTTTGTAAATTAACGTCTTTAACATTTATTTTTAAGAAGTTAAAGTGCATTAAACTATTAAAAGATGTGAAAAACCAAATGTATTTTGAATACTCAGCATCTACACGAACGAGTTTCATTAAAACATTTTAGTCATTGTATCATTACAGGTAATTAAGTCAAACCTCTTGTCAGTGTTAATATAATACAATATAATAATATATAATACAACGTATAATATGATATGATATGATATGATATATGTGGTGGATAAGGATCAATCCTGTCACATTTACTATTTAAGATTGCTGGTTAAAATGTAAGCTACAGTGCAAATTTTTGATATTGTTCTTGATTAAAAAAAAAAAAAAAGTTCACTTTCAGTTTTAAGAAGTGCCCTAACAGATAAAAAGAACAGATAGTGTGTGCGCGCGTGTGTGTGTGGTGTGTGCATCTGCTCATTTCCACAACATGCTTGTTAACCTTAATGTTACTTGCAGGTCTTTTCTGTTAAGATACAGTAGATACAGTAGATCGAGTGCTTTATTTATCCCAAAGGGAAATTGGATCGTTACAGTAGCCAGTTCACATAATATACAACAAATAAGCGGCAAACAAGAATTGCAAGAATTGCAATGAGGGAGGAGGGGGAGAGAAAAAAAGTTTACACTTAAGGTGCAGTAATGAACACTGTTTACAATTTAAGGTGTATTAATAAGGTAAACATTGTGTCAAATTTAAAGAGGATTTAAGAGGTAGAAAAATGCTATTGAATAATAAATTAATATGAAAATACTGCTTCTATGTACACGTGCATGATGATTGTATGTACAGATGGGAATTAAATTATGTAAGGTACACCAGCAAGTAGTAATGGAGAGAATGAACCAGCAAGTTTATAACCAGCAAATACTAATAAAATAAAAAGAGAATGTGACCATAGTGCATTGAAGACAGAATGTATACAGTATGAGCATATTTATTGTGAATTCTCTGTCTTGACACAGAGCAAAGTTATTATAGAGTCTAACTGCAGTTGGCAAAAAAGACTTCCTGTAGTGCTCTTTGTCACAGCAAAGCTGAAGCATTCTCTTACTGAAAGTAAGAGAGTGTTACTGAGGAGTGTTCTCCATGATGATTAACAGTTTGTGTAACAACCTTCTCTCCACTAAGCTCCAGACATTCCAGGGGAGTGCCTAGTTTTGAACTAGCCTTCTTGATTAGTTCGTCACTGATCCTGATGCTGCTGCCCAGATTGATAAAAGATCTGCAACATCTGCAGACATTAAAGGACCTGAGTTTCTTCAAGAAGTAGAGTCTCCTCTGTTCTTTTCTGTAGACAGCATCTGTGTTGCATTTCTAATGTCAATGTGAACTGCAAGATAGCTGTAGTTCTCACCCAAAATGTGGACTGTGCTCGGTCTTGGTGCTCCTGAGATCCACCACCATCACCTTGGTCTTAGTCACATTTAGGATGAGATGGACTAAGACCAAGGAGATGGTGGTGGATCTCACCAAAATTATATAGATATATTAATATCTATACCATTTTCATGATGAGAACCTTAATTTGGCTACCTTTCATTTTATTTTTTATTAGATTAGATTTATATTAGAACTAAGCACTGTCGCCTTGCACCTCCAGGGTCTGGGTTCGATTCCCGGCCAGGCTCGATTTCCGTCTCTGTGTGCATGGAGTTTGCATGTTCTCACCGTGCTTGGTGGGTTTCCTCTGGGTACTCCGGTGTCCTCCCACAGTCCAAAGATATGCAGGTTAGGCAAATTGGCGTTCCCAAATTGCCTGTAGTGTGTAAGTGTGTGTATGTGTGTGTGCCCTGTGATGGATTGGCACCCCGTCTAGGGTGTACCCCGCCTCATGGCCCCCTCATGCCTTGATTCTCCTGGGATAGGCTCCAGGTTCCCACGACCCTGAATACAGGATAAAGTGGTATAGGAGATGAGTGAGTGAGTGAGTGAGTAAGTATATTAGAACTATTAGAGCACCCTTTGTTGTATTGAACATTGGATTTAATTTGATTAATGTATGTTAATAAGACACGCTATTCCCACTTTTCTCTTATGCTTAGATGGCATGTTACCCCCTTTTTCATTTTAGCATGTAAAACCTTAGCTGAAAAAAAATGATAGTCAGTTTGATAGTTTAGTTTAACATGAGGTAAATCTGCACTATAGTATCACATGGAGCTAGTAGGTGTGAAACAGAAACCCAATGAATAATTTAAAACTTTAAAGGACTTATAGAGATTACAACTATACTGTATATTAAAAACTGCTTTTTGATTTGTGAGAAACAGCTTGAAAACACGAAACGATAAATTCAGTTTAAAATGTGGTAAACCACAAGAAGAAAAATAAACTAGAGTTGCCATTGGGTCTTTTAGTTATTTGCATTGTAAATCAAGATTCTGAGAAAACTGAAAAATTGTTTTTTCATAATTTAGGCACATGAGCTCTTAAATTTTACACATTTTTATAGCATTCAGAAAAGAATTTAAAAAATTGATGAATTATACTTTGTTTGTTAATAATCTTTATTAAAACTGTTGACAAGAACGACCCATTCTTAATTGCCAGAGCAATCACCCAGGGGCCATTAAAATTAAAAAAAAGAATGTAAACTGTAATATATAGTAATTATATATGACATTTCAGATAAACTACAAACAAATAAACATTAGCCACAAATATCTATTAGTTAAGATAGCAATTGAATTAGCTGGCATCTGTGTCATAATGAAAGTTTTTAGGAGTTCGCTATGCACTATATGATGTCGTGGCTCATTGGCAATTCAATATTACTAGAATTTTTTAAAATATAAAGTTGTATGTCTATTAAATTAGCAAACTATATAGATGATAACCACATAGCGTTATCAATAGCGTTATTGCTGGCACTTGTACCAAATAATATAGCACTAAAATTTAACAAAGAGTTAACAAATGTATAGCAGAGCAAGTCTCTTAACTTGCCAACATGTTCTCATGTCAAATTAATAATACAAAGACCAGTTTTTCTTTCTTCTTTACATGTTTATAATAAAACTAATTCTCTGTTTGATTAGAATGTTGTCCCAACTCCAACATAATGTCTCAATTTACCACAGCAGAAAGAATTAACAAGAAACAATCTGTCCTCTATTCCAAAGACATTTGATAATGAAATATTGGTTATGTAAAAATAACTAAGTACAGTGTTGCTGTTGAGGGTAATCAAGCAAAATAGACATTTGAAAGTGTTGTCACCTAGTATTCTGCCTATAATACAATACTGGACAAACACTGTACACTGCGCATTTGTTTAGTACACTAGTACAGTAGATTAGTGTACAATATTGTTTTTAACTTATAGGTGCTCCTGTAGTAACCAGCTTGTGATAAGCTCCTTTCTTAGCCATGAGCTCATCATGTGTGCCTTTCTCAATGATGATGCCTTGAGACATCACCGCAATGATATCTGCATTTTGAATGGTGGAGAGTCTGTGTGCAATAACAATACAGGTGCGGCCACATCGAGCTTCATCCAACGCTGCCTGAACTGTCTGCAAAAAGTGAAAGGGTTGAATATAAATAATCACTTGCATTCTGGTTATATATTCTTTCTTCATTAAGTAAGTTTCAAGTTTCAAGTTTTATTGTCATATACAGATAACAATGAGGCATCATTACTGTAATGAAATTCTTAGACTCGTGTTCCCCAACTTTACATAAACATATAATATAAAATATAGGAAGAGGAGAGAAAAAAAATAAAAATAATTATAATAATAATATTGCAAGGTATCTGTATGTGCAAGTACGCTTTTAAGATAATTTAGTATTTACATGTAACAGTGCAGGGTGCAATGAAGTATTTTGAATATGAATTTAAAGTAAGGTACAGTAAATAAAGGAAAATAGTATGAAAACGTCAATAAAAGGCCATCAATTAGTTTGTATACAGTCTTGATACCTTCTCACTTTCGGTGTCTAGGGCAGAGGTAGCCTCATCAAGTAGCAGGATTTTGGGGTTTCTGATAATGGCACGCGCAATCGCAATTCGCTGCTTCTCCCCTCTAGACAACTGAGAACCTTGTGCCCCAACCTGAGTCTCATATTTCTGTAAAACAATCACAAAGGAGTGGCTTTCATTTTATTCAGTAAAATGTCATGTCAAACTGTCAGAGCCTCATACAGGTTTAAGATTTTCCTTCAGGTTCTCCTCAGTCTTTAAATTTTAGGTCATGTAATTGCACTTATAGCTGTTACACATGTGCCAGGATAGACGTCAAGCTCTAACTCCCTGCGTTCAACGTGGACTACAAGTATGGCTGCAGAGGATTCAATTTTCCATCTTCCCTGAAGCATCCCACCAATGTACTAATACATACCTGCATGCAATTACTTTTCATTACTCTGTTCAGTTATTTAAACCTCTCAGTTTATTTTACTCACTGTGTCTTATTGCATTATGGCTACTTTTGCTTCAGTGATTATTAATCCTTGATTTTAATATTGACCTATTGGTTATATTATTCTCTACATTATAATTTAAATTTTTGGGCTGTTGTATGCCTAAAATTTCTATGTTCAAGTGTTTATCCAGACTTGCATCTCCTTGCAATTTCCCTGATAGATGCAGGGCATTTGGTGTTGTTTAATCATTAACGGATTTTTAAAATGCTCTTTAAATTATGATGTGCTTACATGAACATTCTACATGAACTAGAATGAGGATTTTTATTGTACTCACATCAGGTAGACTCATCACAAAATCATGTAGATAAGCCTTCTTTGAAGCTTCTATGACCTCATCCATGGTGATGGACTGTGAATTAGCTCCATATTTAATGTTCTCTGCTATTGTGCAGTCAAAAAGCACAGGCTCCTGGGATACAATTCCAATCTGAGACCTCAGGAACGGGACATTAATTTCTTGGGATGGGTATCCATCTATCATCTATCAGAATAGGGAAATATTCATGATGTTTGTTGCTAATCTCAACAATCTCTAAAAAATGCTGACATATTTCAGGCCGGGTTCTGAATTGCCAAAAATAAATATTCTATACAGAATTACTGCAGGTATCCAGTTCTTTCTGAGCGATATGATCATGATCTTTCTGAGCGATATGATCATGATCTCGATATGATCTCACCACTTGGCCATTATCTGGATCGTAGAATCTTTCCAGGAGTTGAACACTTGTGCTCTTGCCACAACCACTACTTCCCACAAAAGCAAGAGTTTGGCCAGGACTCACTTCCACCTCCAGTCCTCTCAGCACCTGGATATTAGGCCGGCTTGGATAGGTAAACCTGCAGTTTTTGAACTCAATTCTACCCTTAAATTTATCCTACAACAGAAAAAAAGGAGGACAGTACTTTATATATTACATAAAGGTGTAATATGACTAGTGTCAGATCCACATTGGTATCTACACCAGACACCAGTTACCAGAGAACAGCAGCCTTTAAACAAGGCCAAAGTGGACTGTAACTCCCATGCTCACAATCAACCAGCTACTGGATTACACACACTTGTACTCTTTAACGTACATGCTCACCATCCATAGCACATTATTTATTATTTCCAAGAAAGGGGCGCAGCCACTTTCTACCCTTGCATTGGGATAGGACCAAAATTAATGCCATGTCTAAGGTAAGACATCTATGTATATTATATTTAGGTATGTTCACTGAAAATGTTTTAATTGGTTATTAACCTATAAGCTCCCAAAACATATTAAGAATACACACATACTGTACAGTATAAAACATTGCTTCTCATTCATTCATTCATTTTCTATACCGCTTAATCCTGTGTTCAGGGTCGCGGGGGACCTGGAGCCTATCCCAGGAGA
>JAQMYG010000035.1:22990333-23005404 GCA_030014215.1 Clariallabes teugelsi | reverse complement strand
CTGCAGAAAAGCTGGACGGTAATTGGATAAATGCACCAAAATCGTCACTTCCAGGGAAGCTCAGCTTCTCTGGGAGTTCAGTCCCATGCGGATTTGCAGGTGAAGTGGTATGACGAACTGTTGCACTCTGTATTGTTTGCTGGTGATATAAACCATTTTTGTTTTGAAACCAAATCATTCTTTAAATAATGAAAAAAAAAAAAATATATATATATATATATATTATATATATATATATAAATTTGTAATTATTAAAAATTATTTCGATATTTCTATAGAGATATATTGTTTATCTTTCAGGCCTCTTTTCAGTTTTCTCATTTTATTAATCTGTTCTCCTTTTTTCTCAGTTGTCGCTTTTCTTTACACTTCTCTTTTCACATCTCTGTTCAGTTTTCTCTTCTGTCTTTTCTTTATCTTTTCCCATACCGGAGCAATGCGCCCAAATCTGGTGCTCTCTAAATGTTCACACATAGTGTGCTGGTTTCTGAGGATTTAATTAAAGACTGAAATTAAATAACAAAAACTGAATAACGCCCACACACATATCCAGATATCTATGTATCTATACATATACGTATATCTATAGAAAGCTTAAAGTGTGTACTTTTAAATGAAGCAAGCTTAATCAAAAATAAATATTCTCAGTTTATGTAATCCGTAAGAATCTAAGGAGAGATACAGTCTTTCTGCCACACTAATGACCTGAGATAGGACACGCCCACACGCTATTCACAGGGAAACAGTCAGGGTAATCTACATACAAGCGCACGCCCCTAAACACACACACACACACACACACACACTAGTGATGGGAATTTTTAATCATTTTAGTGACTCGGTTCTTTGAATCTCATTCATCAAAATGAATAAAACTTTTTTTTTGAGTCATTTAGTTAATTTCGTTCTTTTGATCATAAATAAACTAAAATGTTGCATTTTCAATAAAAAGACCCCCAACACATCTACATACACAAATTTTGGCTATAGATCCAGTAATGAAAATATTACAATGCAGCTAAGGACATATTATAATAAACAGAATGAGTAGCTCACCTCTCATATCTTCCAGTCTGAGTCGTTCATTCTTTTGAGTCTATTGCACCGCATAGCGTCTATGGGAGTCACGTGACAAAGGAAGGAACGACTCGGAACTTGAAGATTAATTGAGAATCGTTCAATTCTGTTTCCTGTGTACTGCACTGCATAACGTCTATGGGAGTTACCTGACAAAAGAACGAACGACTCAGCACTTGAAGACTCATTGAGGAGAACCGTGCCCTGCGTTAGGGCTCTTACACATTAAAACATCTCGTGGTGTGGTATGGAGAGTAACATGCGCATCACCTAAAGAACACCACACGTATAGTGAAGCATAGTGTGGCTGTATCGTGCTTCTTCAGCATTATCCGCTTCTTCAGCTGGAACTGGGGCCTTAGACAAGGTGGAGGGAATTTATAAACAGTTCCAAATATTAGTCAATGTCGCCACAAAACCTTCAGGCGCTTGTTAAAAAGCTGAAGACGAAGAGGAACTTCATCTTTCAGCATGACAATGACCCAAAGCATACATTCAAATCAACAAAAGAATGGCTTCACCAAAATAAGATTAAAGTTTTGAATGGCCCAGACCTGAAATCAAATTGAAAATCTGCGGGGTGATCTGAAGAGGGCTGTGCAGAGGAGATGCAGACAGATCTGCAGATGTGACAGATTTGGAGCATTTTTGCAAAGAAGAATGAGCTAATATTGCAGGTTATAGGTCACATTAAAGGTGGGAAAAAATCTGAAATAATTTACCTTGGTCTTATTTTTTACATCACAAAAATCTGCCATTCTATTAAGTGTGTAGACCATTTATATCAATTAAGTGTGTAGACCTTTTATATCCAATACCTGGCTTCACCTAACCACTTTCCTTAAATAATATAAAGATGCCTTGGTGATTGGTCATATTTTGCAAAAAAAAAGGGCAAATATTCCACAAATTCTTCCAAGGTTTATAAACTTATGAGCAGAACTATACTTATATAATATAACAATAATATAATATAAAATGTACAATGTCTACAAACCAAAAATCCCACTCTAGGCAAAAGTCACCATAAAACAAAAAATTTATTACAAATTTTCTCAGCAGCATTTGACAGATTTTTATCCAGTTCAGAAATGTTAATTTTTTTCTTTCATTCATATACAAAAATATTCAGTAACACAGAATTTGTCTTTATTAGGTTAGCCAATAGTGAAATCATTGGCCAAAATTAGAGTATACATACTACATGCTACACCACACACGTCACAGTTCAATTTATTTCAGAATAAAAAAAAAAAAAGTGTGATATTAGATATCTCTGAAAATTCTAGATACAAATCACTAATAATGTGTTATTGTCAGTTTTGATATCAGTCCCTTTCTCCTAAATAACAAGAATTCTCTCAAAATACTAGTGAAACATTTAAGTATTCACCTACTGTAACAAAATAGTGAACAGATAATGGAAAGCCATTTACATGACAGACTGGTTTAATAATTTTTTAAACATGATACTTCCACCCATAGAGGAATTTCATCAGATGTTTTGATTTAATACAAAAATCATACCTGTAATTAGGTCAAACATACTTGGATAAGGACCAATAATCTTTAGCACTTCATAGATCTATAATTGATAAAATTTTGTATTCATGGAGGTTGCTGTATTATTTATATGACCATAGATACTGCTGAGGAACAAGTTGTGAACAATGGACCAAAACAGGACTTGGCTCTTTTTCACTGTGTTGGCCAGTCCACAGATGAGGTATATAAATATGCAGGATGAAATGAGTGTTGTTAATTTCACTGGCAAATATTACGTAAAATTTATATGCAAGGAAATATCAAAGCCCTGGTAATAAATCACAGTGAAGAGTGTATTAGCTATACACTACCATGTTTGCCTGTCACTTTGCTTATCTATAAAAGAAAGCATAATCTGCTGCACAATATTCTATCAGTTATTACCAAAAATCTTTTTTTTAATTTACAAATGTACAACATATTCATAACATCAGTAGTATCAGTGCAAAGATATACATATAGTACATCACAATAAAAAAAATCATAAACATGAATTGGCATAAGAAACAGCAGAAGGCACAGTCTCCATAGACTTTTTAATTCTGTCATAAAAAAACATCTTATCTAGTGTTCTTAAAATAATTTTAAGTTTCATTTTTGTACACAGTCTGCATATAAAAATAGATTCTGTGCAAAGAGGGACAGAGTGTGTCTTTTCCCCTTGTATTTGTATTTGTGTGTAAGAGAAAGAGAGTAAGAAGTGGGACGGCTATATGTCACTGTCCTCTTTGACCAGGTTGGCTGTGTCTTGGAAGGAGTCTTCTGTTGGTGAGTACATGCTAGATTTCTCTCGTTTCATGGGCTTTGGAGGCAGCATTACAGGAGCCGGTTGGCTGGATGAAGTGTCGTCTGTACTCAAAGCAGCCTGTTTGTCCTGCATCTAAAAATCATACAATAAAGCTGTATTATTGGCATGCTGTATAGTCATTAGAATAAGTCAAATTCTGACATGTTTCAGACCTGAAACCTGCTGTGATGACCCTTATTGTGTTTAACATTCTTTTTTACTTAATTGCCTTTTTTAAATGTATTTTAGTTTGTTTATGTAATATAATCATGTGAGGGCCTGGGATGGATTCCCAGCCAATGCCTAAGCCACAGCCAATGGATGCAGTGCCGGTCCCAAGCCAGGATAAAAAGGGAGAGTTGCGTCAGGAAGGGCCTCCGGGGTAAAACCTGTGCCAAGTTGTTGTGCGGATTGAACGGGCTGTTGTGACAACTCCTCGATGGAAACAGCCGAAAGACTTACAACACACTCATTCTTATTTCAAAAGTGAAAATAATTTGAGTTGACTATACTGTACATTGCTTGAAAGAAATGTTTTTGAACCCCAGTACCCTTTAGAAGTCCTATAACTTACACTGATCAGCCAGACCATTGACACTACATTAACACATGAGCATTATCAATTATATGCAAGTAATCTTACAGAGCCGAGCAGGAAAAAAACTCCCCAGATCTCAATATGAGCAAGCACAAATTGAATGCTCCAGACAAATAAGTTTACTCCAGAGACCCCCCATAACACACAGCACCCAAATGATGCACGGCCAACATCCTGGTTCCAGACACCACAGCACACCCGTAGCGATCTTGTGGAGTCATGCCCTGAGGGGTCATTATTTATTTAATAAAAATGAAGCTAAATAGAAAAACCATGTGTGCAATATTACAGTAAGTACCCCCCCATGATTCGATAGGTTGTAGATCCACCTTTAGCAACAATAACTTTGTAATCGTTTCCCTGTATGACCTTATCAGTCTCTCTCATCATTTTGGTCCATTTTTCTTTAAAACATTGCTTCAGTTCATTGAAGTTTTTGGTCATTCATTTATACACTGCTCTCTTAGGGTTCCACCACAGCATTTAATTTGGGTTAAGGTCTGGATTTTGACTAGATAATACCAATACCTTTATTATTTTATTTTTTTCAGCCCTTCTGATGTAGATTTATCGGTGTGCTTCGATCATTGTCCTATTGCATGACTCAATTTTGACCAAGCTTTAGCTGTCGGACAGATGGCCTTATATTTGCCTTATATATATATAATGTCACTGTGAAAAAATTTCTATGTTCTGTATTTGCCTAAAACTGAGACCCACTATGATCAGATGATTTTTTATTATATTTTTACACACACAAACACAAATCGAATTAAAAAAGGGGCACTCACATTAACACTTGACTATATCTGCCAACTGTTGTTACTACAATCTCACCTCTGAGTACGCTGGATTTTCAAATGTTGTACTTGGTTTCAGTTTTTTCTTGAAGAAGTTCCATTTAGAACCCTAAAAACATAAATAAGAAATATTAAAAATGCAGCTTGTATTCTTGACATATTTATCTACTTTTGATTTGCTCTTAAAGTACCTGTGTTATCTTGGGATCTGTTGGAATATTTTTCACCTCCACTGATTGCTGCTGTTCATTGTACATGGGATTTGCAAATACATTCTCTGTTGAATCACCACTTATATTCACAGTCACCTGTTTGAATGCAGAAGTAAAGCACCATTTGTCTTTCTGTATCACCAAATGTAGGCCACTGAGTTGTTATAAAGGGACATGCATGCGGTAGAGTATGAATTCTGTCCTGTTTTACCTGTGTGGCATGTATGACTGCAGCATCACCAGCTCTGCCAGTTGCAGTGGAATAAAGAGGATTTTCAAATGTGACAGGTTCTCGTCCAGCATCTGTAATGTTCTCATTCTGGTAAGACAGAACAGTTGGACATCAGAACAAACCTAATAATTCATTCTACAAAACACAAAGTAAATCAATTGCATCAATTTCTTGATTTAAAGGTACACTGTTTCATTCACAAGAACTCTACAAACATTTATAAGAAGAAGAAGGCGTTCACTGATGAGTGTAAAGCAATGATTAAGGAATTTATAGAAAAAAAATGACAGGACTATGCAAAAGTCTTAGGTTTGTTTCCTTGTTTGTTTTTTGGGCATGTGTTATACATGTGTTTGGACATGTGTTATACATGTTTATGTCTGCATTATTAAGTCAGTACAAATTAGTATTCCAGCAAAAAATAGAAATACTAATGCAAGTAAAAAAAAAAAAAAGCAGCACATTAAGTAGAAGATCACTTTTCAGACAAAAACAAACAAAAAAACAACTTTCTAGGTTTTGTATGCCTGAAAAAAAGAAGTAGGTGTGACAAAGTACTCAAAAGGACTGTTAATTAGAATATTAATGCTTTTGACAAATTTGTTTTTACAAAAATGTGTGTGCCAAAGAAGTTACGTCAGAAGTTTATACAACATGGAAATGATCAATCCAGCTTCCCTAAAAATTTCAAGTTGCTAACTTCAGCCGTTTTTTTAAGAATGATTTTATACAGTATGTGCACCAAAAATGGTCATTTTTCAGGATTATACTGTCTCATTTCAAACAATCAGAATTTAAAATGCAAATTATTCATATTATTTTGAGTATTGACGCTAAAATTGGTTCTAGAAGCATTTGACCTGTAAAAATTAAAGCATTCCGTGCAAAATTAAGGACGTTTTCCCCAAAAAATCTGTAGTGTCCATCACCATGTCGAATTTTCAGGTTTATGCCTTTTCATGTGAAATCAACTGTAAATTAACCAAGTTTCAATCTGAATGACAATTAAAATCATCAAAAGATTTAAATAAAAAAAAAGAAAACGTGTTTCTTTTTATCTGATAAAAATATAAATGTGTATGCATATTTACAATAAATGAAGCATAGATCAGGAGATAATAAGCATTAAGTATTATGAAAAATAGTGTTATATGATCCTATCTGAAAATGCACTTTTTTCGCCTACAGAAGGTGAGACACTTTTTAGCACCAATACCATGTTTTGGCCGAGAGTAATTCATGTGGACCTCTCAGTCACGGAAAAAAATGTACTTGTAACATTAAAAGTCAAACTGCAGGTTAATCCTGGATCTCACAGATCATCCATGTGAACTAGATGTGCATTCAATAGCTGAAGTTCTGCCACCTAGTTATAAATTAGAGCAGAGAGTTTAAGGTTTACCAGCTGCATGTCTCTATCGATGAATGATACCCCAAGAGTCTGAGGATCCATAGTGACATTGTCCCCTGAGCGGAATGATACACCGTTTCCTGTGTCACTTGACTTGGACAGGCTGCTTAAGCTAAACAACATAGAGAGAGAGAGAGAGAGAGAGAGAGAGAGAGAGAGAGAGAATAGGTTTGCTTTGATAATAAATGCATTTCTGTTATTTTTACTAATAGTACATTAATTACTAGTCCCTTCTGCCACAACTCAGATTCGGTTGTTTATGAATGACAGAAGGCCTACCAATGCAGCAGTAATCATACTCTAATAGGGGATGAAAGCAAGCTTGTTCTTTTTTACCGCTGAGGAGTTTGAGTGCAGTTAAATTATAATGGAGTACCTGGGTAACTTGGGCATTGAAGGTATGAGTGAGCCTGTGCGTCTGTAGTTCAGGAAAAGCCCAACAGCGAGAGCTCCACTTAGGAGAATAACAATCACTGTCAATAGTACAGCGACTGCTAAATTGAGAAAAGGGTAAATATGTGAGACACCGGATATCTGTGAGTCAAGACTGCACTCAGTTGAAGAAAATGTTAATACCAAGCCTGTATTTCATTCACCTCTGCTGAGTAATACAGTATGAATAATGCAGTAGGGACATGCACTTAGTTAGAACATTTAGTCAGAGCCCTTGGAATGCAACAGTAAGTAAATAATATGAAGGAACCAAGATGATAATGCATAATAATTCATCATGCATTCAACAGCTTTTTACCAAAATCAGCTAAACACACACTACAAGAGTATGTCATTAACTAATTTCATTAATGTTTAAGACACTTGATAAACAACACTACATGGCTGGTTTTAACTGGTTTGGGAAGTGAGAATAAATCTGACACCTGTTCCAGCAGGTGCTCCTCGGGACTTTCCTATTTCACAATGCCTTCCTGAATAACCATACGGACACCTGTAGGGGGCAGAATATCAGATTTAATGGGTAACAAATATGATGTTTACACATGTTTATATACTCCATTACACAATCATTTAGCCATTAAATTCAATACTCTTTACTGGAATGAACTTTGATAATGTTTATTGCTGCATTCCTACTATTAGACTCACTTGCATTTTGGCATGCCCGGCTTATCACTGGAGCATGTCCCACCATTAATGCATCCGCATTGAAGCGGCATGGCTACTTCTGGCTGAATGGCTATAAGGGTAAGAGCCAAACAAACATTGAAAAATAACAAATTATTATAAAAAAAACAAAAAAAAACACCAACAATAATGATAGATATGTCACGTTATTCAATTTTTATACAGATCCAGCAAACACATGAATCGTACAGTGTTTGGTCAAAAACAGTAATTATACTGTAGCTATGCATGGTAAGCAAGGTTCAATAGTATTTTCAATCAAGAACATCCTAAAATAAGCATACACCAAAGTGTGATTAATTCTATACTACAACTATCAAAAGGCTGATATTTTGTAAATAAAGTGGCTTAGTGTGTGATGATTTATAATTCTCATGGTGATGTTTGTACAGTATGCAGTGCTACCTATATACATTGCCTGGCCAAAGAAATGTCTCACACGTGTGCATTGCATTCAAACACCTTCTTAAGCTGATGCACCCATCACTCTGGAATAGGATCAATCATCTGGACTCATCGGACAACATAATCATTTACCATTGCAAGTCCATTCTTTATGCTCCAAAGCAAATTGAAGCCTTTTTTTTATTAGACTTACTAACAAGTGGTTTTCTTATGGCCACACAACTGTTTAGTCCCAGTCATGTGAGTTCTCACCACACTGAGTGTTTGAAAACGCTCTACATATCTGTGATTTCTATTGCCAATTTCTTTGGCCAAGCAGTATAGTATAGCTAAAAGTATGTCTTGTGATTTTTTTGGAAGCTTTGGATTTTGAAACTTCTGTTATAGTGAATGATAGTTCAAGAAGGTGAATGTCCATAATCTTGAATATAATAACATTACATAATACATCTTAAATGTATTAAATACTGCTTTTTTATATTTGACTGCATTAGATTGCAGTGTAACATGCGTCATACCTGCATCACACTCATTCTCACTCAAGCTGACTGGGGAAGAACCTTGTGGACAGGCACAAGTGTATCCACCAGGGCGAAGCAGACACAAATGACTACATACATCTTTGCAGGGGTTTAAAACTGAGAAAAAAATCATTACTTACATTATTTTATGAAACATTAAAGTAAATGCTTTCATGAATTATAAATTAACAAACTGTATGTTTGAGCTGTGTGAGCAACTGCATCTTACCTGAGCGGTTGTATCTGTGCTCATGATAGATACGGACCTGAGTCAGCCACGGGTTTATGGCCAGTACCTTCACTTTATCCCCCTTTCCAAATTTGTCAACCTTCCACACTTCACCCCTGACTTTTGTCGTCCAATACACATGTCCTTCAAACACATCCAGACTGTAGGGGTTTCCAATATCTGTAAACAAGACCAGTGTGAACAAAAGGTCGTGAAGAAAATTAGATACAAAATAACTGGCGTAAGCACATTTTTTATTTTAAATGCCATAATTGTGTATATATAGAAAATTTAATTAAACCAAGGAAAGAAAATGTACAGAACTGAAGTTGATCCCTGCAATATCAATATATAATGTGTATACTACATTTTTAACTATGGTATGCAACCTCCTGACATGACGATCTTCCTGTCAGTTCCATCTGGGTTCATCGACTCAATACTGTTCTCTTTGGAGTCACACCAGTAAATCCTGTTTCCATTAAGGTAATCTAGAGTGAGTCCTGTCGGCCAACCCAGATCCTCGTCCAGCAGCACCTGTCTGTGCTGGCCATCCATCCACGCTGCCTCAATCTTTGGCCTTCTACCCCAGTCAGTCCAGTACATCATACTGGGTGACAACAAAAACACATACACAAGATGTTTAGTGAGAAGAACATTTGGACAATAGAAAGGGGACTACTAGGTATATGCTGCATAAATACAGTGCAATTAGAAAGGTAAAGTGCTTACCCAAAAGCTGGGTTGACTACTATTGCAGCTGGTTGGTCTAGAGCAGAATGGATTAGCCACTTCCTGTACCGCCCATCCAGCTTTGCCACTTCAATACGATTAGTGCCAGCGTCTGTCCAGTAAATGTGTCTAAAATAGAAACCAAGAAAGCAAGAAAATCAGACAGAATGTTAACCAAAAATAACTAAACATACAAAATAATTGTACATACCGACCAATCCAGTCCACAGCAATTCCATCAGGACTGGAAATGTATCTAAGGTTGAGATCTACATCTTGCATTTGGTTACTACCATGATCATCAAATGTGGTCAAATATGCCCTCTTTATTGAGCCAAACTGTCCTGCATGACCCAGAACGGTCCAGTACACAATACCTACAAGGAGATTAGATTTGAGCAGTACAGTGAAATGTCCGTGAATCAAGAAACCAGTAAGTAAGCCATCAAGATTTGAAATATGGCATATAAAATAATTGTATTAAAACAGAAAAGTGAATATATGATAGTGTTTCATTAAACAAGTAAAATTAGTTAAACTGAGATAAATACAATTCCCTTTGCAGAATATTTCTAGATAGCATAAGGTCTTACTGAGTCCCTGGTCCTGTGGGTCCCAAATATAGTCCAGAGCTTGAATGTGTTCAGCATTATCAACATAGTCTGAGTACTGCTTAGACTGCAGGTTATAGCGACGGATACGCACATTATCGGGCAACAACAGCACTGGAGGATTGCCTGAAACAAAGAATGGACACTTAGCATTATAAAGAGATAGTAAAAGTAAGACATAACACTGACATGGGTAAATAAAATAAACAGTCAATATTACAAAAGATTGTAATATCTTTTTATTACAATCTTTTATTTGTATTACAAAGATGTAATACAATCTTTTTGTAAGATTGTAAATATTAAAAAAGATTGTACAGTGGAACCTTGGATTACGAGCATAATTCATTCTGAAAGTGGGCTGGTATTTCACAACACTCGTAAACCAAAGTGAAATTTCCCATAAGAAATAGTGAAAACTCAAATTATTCGTTCCACAGCCCAAAAAAAATAAATATATAAAAATAATTAATACAAAAAATAAAGTAAACTTAACTCGTCTTACACATTAACCCTTCTTCCTCTCTTATTTGAGTTTTTCACACACACACACACACACACACACACACACACATTAACGGAAAGACTGTTTTATTGGAAGAATTAACAAGGAACATTGTTAATGACACTTGCGCGTGCGCACACTAACGGAATCACTGCTGTAAAGTAAAAATAAATCGCGACAGAGCACTGTTTCCATTAGAGAGAAAGAGAGTGTGTGTGTGTGTGTGTGTGTGTGTGTGTGTGTGTGTGTGTGTGTGTGTGTGTGTGTGAAAGCAAGGGGAGGAGGGGAGGAGGGGTGAGTGCGTGAAGACAAGAGGAGGTGTGTGTGTGTGTGTGTGTGTGTGTGTGTGAAGGGGCACGGTGTCTAATGACAAAGTGCAGGCTGATACAGAGAGGGAGAGAGAAAATGGATTTTTAACCTCTCTAATGAGACTTGCTTTTGCTTTACACGTATGCTGTACACACATGCATACGCATACAAACACAAAATAAAAGATGTTTTACGTGCGCACACGTGGTCACAGTGTTATAGTAAACAGCACACGCATGCACGGATGTTGATTATACCAGTAAGAGACGCGCACTAAGTCCCAGCAGGGGAGACGATTACCCACAATTCCGCAGCGCAAGAGAGAGAAAAACCATTGGCTCAGTTGTGATCACGTGACGCTCAGCATCAAAACAAGAAGCTCATGCGTGATACATGATACTTGGTGCTCGTAAACCAAGACTTGTTCGTTTTCCAAGTCAAAATTTATAAAAAAATCTTTGCTCGTCTTGAGGAACACTTGTAAACCACGTTACTCGCAATCCGAGGTTCCGCTGTATTTAATAAAATAACACCATCCACCTGAAGCAGGGTTTTATTGTAACATAAATAAATGAAGATATTCATTCATTTTATGCAGCTTGTCAGAGGGGATCCTGACCCCAAGAACAATGCTTGTGTTGTCAGAACACACAATAGATGCGACTTCTGCCCCTCATAGTGTTTGACTATAACGTAACTAAAAGTCTGGATCTAAGGATGCCTTTTTACCCCATAGGTCTGGTAATGTTATTAATCTGTGCAAGATGAAACCAAATATTAGAAAGGAAAATATATAATTTTGTCCAGGCAGCTAGCACTAGAGTTCACCTGACTTAAATGATAAATATATGTTGCTTCATTTGCTCTTCTAATCCCCTTCTAATCCTCCCTTCTAAAAACAGTTATGAAGAGAGAAACAGAGTGAAAGTAATGCTGAGTCATGTCAACTAAAACAGCTTCATTGCTCACCTTCAGCAGCACATTCAGTCCCATGTTGCGGTCCCGCAGAGCGAAATCCCTCAGCACAAAAACACTCATAACTGCCCTTGGTATTTTTGCACAGCTGGGGACAAGTGCCATAGAGCTCACATTCGTTCACATCTACAGAGGAGTAGAGAAACAGAGAGAAAACATTTAATAATTCAGAGGAACTATAGCCAGTGCACCTTTAACTACATTTATTTTACTTAGGAGATTTATTAATAGAGGAAAATGAGAAGTTAATGTTGGGATGGCTGTATTATAACTTGTTTCAAGGATATTAAACATCTTATAACGTTTAAATAAATACAATGTGCATGTTATTGAACTTCAGGCACCTGCAAAAGGCACAGTTCACTGCTTCCATGATTCCACATGTGTGGTTTTAATTTTGAAGGTTGTAAAATTTGGATGACTTTCCGGCTCTTTCAGATTTTTTCCAGTATCAACAATGAGGCATGAGCAACATTTAGCAAAAAAAGGCAATTACATTTCCAAGTAGAAGAAACACTCTTAACAACATGTACTGTATACATCTGACCGATGTCGACCTGATATATAAAATTACATCAGCAAGATCATTATGCCTGCATGCCCACCAGACAATGTTAATGTCAGGCCTCAGTGTCATGACAAAAGAATTCCAGCACAAGAAAGAGCATGAACAGGAAACATCAAGAGTAAACAGTAACATAAACACCCTTCTCTTCCTTACAGTCTGCAAGAGGGAGAAAAGGCAATGAGCACTGTAAGAAATTAATCTTTTAAGAAACCCTCTAAAATTTATTTAAGAAGCAAACCCTAAGTCATTTCACCAAACTTTGATTTAGCGTAGCTGTTTCTTTCAACCAGATAAAGGGACATCTAAATCTTATGCTACAGAAAAACACAATGTATCTATGCTTTTGGTTTGTTTTGTTGAAAATAATACTAATATAAAAAAGATTTCTCACAATAATAACTGCTAGCTGGTAGGTTGATCCAGATAAGAATAAAGCCTTTTATCTTGCTAAAAGAAACAGCTATTTGTTTTTTAAAGTAAGGCGCTAAATGTTTTTTTTTCTTCTCCTTCCTGCTGGCTGTCAGGAAGATAATCTAGACTGTGTGATGTCTCAACCAGACTGTGATGGTTACTTTTCCTCTGTTTACTCTTACTGTTTCTGTGTCCCTTCTTCTGCTGGAGATCTTTCTGATGGCAATTAAGTCAGATTTAAAAAAAAAAATTTCCAAACGTCATCTGGTGAGAATTTTGGATTAAATGCAAACGTCTCTGCAATATATTGACAATTAACAAATGCTCTCTAAACTACATTTTGCCGTTGTAAATTTACATCGGGTTGATACGGACCACACGTGTACTTTCATCCAAACATCGTCTGGTGGTTCTTTTTGATTAAATGCCGACAAAAATAAAATAATGCAATTATGAAATGGTTTCTTTTTACACCAAATGATTTGTCATCCAGTAATTGTGGAAAAATCAAGCACTATTAATTAATTTATTATGCAATTTTATTTATAGTTTGTTGGTTAGTTCAATTAATTAAATCACTTAAATAATTCTCAATTCTTAAATTATTAAGGTGAACACGCAAAAGTTAAATGGTCTTCCTTAAAATTATACTACAGCTTTTTTCAGAAAATGCTAACGGCTTGCATCTTCTGCAAATATTTAAATTTTGTGCGAGTTTCTCTCATTCTTTTTTTTTTTTTTTTTTTTTATTTATGGAGTGCTTTACTTCCACCTACTGGACTGAAATATGGAGTAGATGATTACCGGACAAAAAAGTTTTTAAGGAACATGGCATTTAAACAATCAACAACACAATTTACACAGCATTTCAATATTTCTGTTCTAAACACTAAGTCACAATGTTATTGTTTATTATTTTTTTTATTATTTAATTTACAGTCTAGCTTTGATTCACAGCTCTTTGATTCACAGCTCTACTACTGTGCAGTTTTTTCAAAATAAGGTGCATATTCAAACTTTGAACAATTTTTTTTTTTAATTCAGCATTTTTAAGTCTAAAGCTTCAGTTCAAACCCTGAATATCTGAATATGTTACTACACTGAGCTGTTAATTTCATCACATTATTAACAAAAAATTTATTTAAATTACTATGACAAAAATCAACATTTTGTGAACTATTATTTGGCCTGTAATTAAAAGTGATTAATAAACTTATCAGTTGTTTAATTTTGTTGAAACTTTGTTGAACTTTAAATAAGACAGTTGATAAACTGTTGACACTACTTAAATGGATTTTTCTCATTTTTACAAATATTCTGTCAGATCCTCGAACACCAGTAATATTTCATTTACCATGGTAGAGAATAATTTACAGGTGAAACAATCATTTTATAAATGATTACAGTGTGTTCTACTGTGGATGCTGGTGCCGTTATGTGTACATATTAATTTACACACCTTCACAGGAATTCCTGTTGTCGTCTCTGGCTTTATAACCCTGCCTGCAGGAGCAGATAAAACCTCCACCTGTCAACTCAGTGCAGTTATGTTCACACAGATTTTCACTGCAAGAGCGTCCACTACCAGGGTCTAAAACAGGAAAAATAAAAATGTGTCAATATTAACCTTATGATAATGATATAGTAGTTAATGAGGTAACCAAGCAGTGAAGAAGTGAATGCAGTGGCTGGTTTGTAGCATGTGTATACGTGTGTGTGTGTCAGGGGTGATTGTTAGTTAATGTTACGCACTACAGCCCAACTCATCTGTCTGATCTCCACAGTCATCATAATCATCACAGACATATTGCAGAGGAATGCACTGGCTGTTCCCACATTTAAACTCATCAAGAGTGCAGGGCCCGTGAGTGGGAGTCGTGCCTAAAAGCAGAAGAGGAAATCATCAAGACCCATTACATTAGAGCAGTGTTTCTCAACTGGTGGGTCGCGACCCAAAAGTGGGTCGCGGGAACATTTTCAGTGGGTCGCGGAGTGTGTGG
>JAQMYG010000035.1:22969637-22990233 GCA_030014215.1 Clariallabes teugelsi | reverse complement strand
ATTTGATACATTTTGTTAAATGACAGCAATAAAATATTGTTTATTTGTAAGTCTTGGTGATTTTCTTATGATTTATCGGTCACTACTTGTGTATGTTAACAAATAAATACAAATTAATTATAATTCCTAAAATTATATTATAGTTCCTAAGAATTTGGGTCGCGGCTTGATGACCATGTAAAAATGTGGGTCCCATGGCCAAACCAGTTGAGAACCACTGCATTAGAGAACCCTGCTGCCTGGAAGCATGTAAAACATACAGGGCCAGATTAATGGAGTGACAGCACTACATGCCTCGTCTAACACTAAGAAGAGTCAACCCACTGTAAATAACATGACCATGAAGAAAATTGTTTAACATCAGAAAAGGTTCATGCAAATTATTATTACTACATCCTAGGTGTTCATAAATATTTTTTCAGCCAATAGGTGTCAATTAATTGCCAATAATTTAACCAATTATAAATGTATTAACCAATAATGTGCGCAATATTTCTTATAACTCACATATCTTATAACTTGCTCACCACAAGAGGGCGCAATTGTAGTTCAGGCAATCTTTGACAGCCTTAATGTTTGTTTAAACTATTTGGGCTTCATTAATTTGACTTACAGTACAACAGAAATTTAGGATGGCTAGAATTGCCTATATAAAACTTGAAGTGAGGAAAAATGCATCTTGTTATTATTAATAATTCATAACATTTTGATTATTGATTGTGAAGAAATATAGGTCAACTATCAGTTAAGAAAAATGTGTGAAAATTTAAACCCTAGCTGGATCCCTAGGAACCCTACCCTTTGCTTATACATAAGCTAATAACCTTATGTATGAGTTTTTAATTAAACCAATTCAATTCAAATAGCCAGTAACTATAAAAATAACTTACTACTAAATATAAATATTAAAATTATAAATATAAATATTATTATTGCTTTAATGAATGAATATATTTGATAATGGTGGTTTCCACAAAAAAAATCACTGGGTGCAGAAATTTGATTTCAATATTATTATTATTATTATTATTATTATTATTAATAATAATTTTATTATTATACTCCAAAGCTCTACAAAAAATATAAACCACTAAAAACTATGTTAAGAAACAAATTAATTAACAGTTTAAGACTGTTTTAAAGTACTGTTTACGTTATCTTTTTGTTTTACTAAAAGTTTACTCTGTTCAAGATATTTGCTCCACTGTAGTTAGTACTGTATATACTCACAGTGCTCCTGTTTTTCATCTGTTCCATCTCCACAATCATCCACCGAATTGCAAAGTTCATGGCTGTAGATACAGCGGTTATTGTCACAACGAAAGCGGAAAGGAGGATCACATGGGATATCCACTGAAGAAAACACATATCGTCTCATTAATTTATATTAGTTACTATTTTCACTTCGTGAGCACATAAGTTCCTGTTGAAATCGAAAACTCTCAAAGGTTTATGTATATGTTGTCTCACAGCAGAGATGCAGCTCTTCGTCTGATCCGTCTCCACAGTCGTTGTCCCCATCACACCTCCAGTGCTGCTGAACACATACATGATTCTTACACTCGAACAGGAAAGGAGGACAGTATGTGCCATTTGGGAAACGGGTTGCTGCGAAGAACACAGACAATATCAATATATTTACAGACTCGAACTGTTGATTTAAATCTGTATAACATTTATGTGTTTATTGCACAAATGTGTCTTTTGATCTTTTAGATCCCATGTCTTATGTTTCATGCTTTTTTTATTCGTTGATAAATTTGCCATGTCACATGATATAGGAAAATGGATCTGAATAATGCAATTTGTGGCATTTATTTCATGTACTTTCTAGTTAAATATTGTAAATCGTTCCGTATGCTTGACTGATTCTCATACGCTCTATTTAATATATATACACTGATCAGCTATAACATTACAGTATATCCTGACAGATGAAGTGAATAATATTGATTATCCATGTACAATAGAAGCTGTCAAGAAGAGGGATATATTTGGCAACACGTAAACAGTCAGTTCTCAAAGTTGATGTGTTGGAAGCAAGAATAATGGCCAAATGTATAAATCTGAGTAACTTTCACAAGGACCAGATTGTGATGACTAGATGTCTGAGTTGGAGCAGCTTCAAAACAGCAGATCTTCTCAGGTGATCCCCTTATACAGTAGTAAGTATCAAAAGTCGGGGGCCGGCTAGGCTGTCACCCTGCCACAGTGCAATAATTATTACAGAAAGGTTTGAGAAACCTGAACAGGAGACATTATTCCCCAGATCTCAATCCGATTAAGCATCTGAGGGATGTGCTGGACAAGCAAATCTGATCCAGGGACCACCTTACAACTTAATACAATTTAAGGGATCTGTTGTTAATGCCTGATACCACAAAACACAGAGGTTTGTGACCTTCAGAGGTCTTGTGAAGTCCATGCCATGACAGTTCAGTGCTGTTTGGCTGCATTAGAGGAACCTACACAGCACTAGACAAGTGGTTTTAATATTATGGTTGATCAGCATAGTGCACCAACTTCTAATTACACATACTGTATGGATGTCATGTAGCAAGGATATGTAGTAAATTGAAACTATTTGGAATCCAGCAACACAAATATATTTCAATAATGAATAACGTATAATCAGAGAAAGTTATTATACAATGCAGTCATGATATTGCCAGAATGTAGAACAAAGCATCAAAATCTTAATCTTCTGCTTCATATGATGTACTGTAAGAATACATAATCTGGAACCACAACATAGAATTTCATTACATTAGTGATATCGAATTATGAAAAATGAATATTTATTAATAATTGCTATTCAAATGGATTTTTCTTTCAAATAAATACAACAGCTTTAAATGAGATTACTGGGAAAGGAACACATCTGCAAAAAATATATCTCAGAGAAACATTACGGAAATGTTGATATGGATGTTTTCACAAGAGCATGTATCAGAAGTACACATTAATAACACAGTAGTATCTGTTTGACGAGTATAAATGAAAGAGGAGGAACTCACGGCAGGATGCCTCATCAGTAAAGTCCAAGCAGTCTGCACTGCCATCACATTTGAAGCGCTCAGCGATACAGTGCCCACTATCACACTGAAAGAATCCAGGATGGCAGGTTCGCAACTCTAAAACAGTTATAGTAAAAAATTTAAAAAAAAACGTTACACTCCACACACCCGACTCACATCCATATACACATATGTATATACACATAATGTGCAAGACCGGAATGATAGAAGTAAGCACTTAGCATACTTTTTAAAGTAAAATGTGATGCTCTGTACTCGCATGAAAAACCCTGCTATTACACAGACCTGACAAAATAAAAAAAGTTTAGGAAATGAAGGTAAACAAATTATGATCAGTATGATTCTGATTTTGTCATCAATCAAGTTAATTTTCTGAAATCTATGTATTTTATATTTAGGCACAATATTTGTTTAATACATTTGCATGGCCATTTAAAATGCACAAATGTTGGCAAGTATTTAGCTGAATAATGGTCTCTTTTGTATTAACTCCTCGTGAATTCCTCATGGTTAATGCATTATCATCACCCTAACTGCTGTCATTTGTAAAATTACAATGCCAAAGTGTTCATGCATGATGCAACATGATTGGTAAGTAAATAATTATTCAGCCATTAATTATACGGCACATACTACCACTAAAACTGATAAAAGATGGTCCTGCATCAGCAGTTTGGGAGAAAGTTGGAGAATGAGGCTGCTACGCCCCCAGTGTATACTCCCACCAGGCGAACAATGGGGGTCTGCTCACCACAGTCCCTTTCATCCGAGTTATCCTCACAGTCGTTGTCATGGTCACACACCCAGCGTGCAGGAATGCAGTGCAGGTTGTCACAGCGATACTCGCTCTCTGTGCATGCTCGAGGGTCTGTGGATGCACAAAACGGTGTCAATCTCTCTCTCTCTCTCACTCCATATACACACAACAAGCATAAAAAAAACAGTCCATGTAGTGTCCCAAACTCGATTTGCACATGCACCTTTTCAGTATTAACTAAACAGAGGAGAAATGTAAATGCAAGCCAGAGTTAATATTCCAGAGAAAAAATTAGATAAATTTCCAAGACGAGTACAAGGACAAGTATTAGGAAGTTTGTCTGAGAACAAAATACATAATCACACGATTGATCTCCCCCCATTCAATTGTTTTATTTATTACTAAATCACAGAATTCCCTTACGCAAACTAAAAGCATGAAAGAAGTACAGCAGGTGATTCGGTCATTTATAAGCCGATCAAGAATGAGAAGAATGAGCTCAGGTATTTAAAATTGAATCCTGTGTAAAACGACTTTAACAGCAAATGGGAATCCAAGTAAGATTGAATGCTGGAGAGGTTAAAGGAAACAAATCATCAACCAATAAAGATATGCTGGTAATGTCCCACGTTTTGAGTGTGTGAAAACAGTATAACAGATATGATGTATTAATCTAAAACAACATTTAACACACAACAAATAAGGAAAACCAGTAAAGAATTAATAATTACATAACAATTAGACTCCTGAAGGGCAAATCACCAATAAGTCTATACACACAAACCAAACGTTTAACACTGATGACAGTCTTGGTTATGTTGTACTCTGCTATGCTACAGGATTAAAGGGTTATCTAATGAGCCACAGGTTGTTTTTCACAGCCTGCCACATTTATAAAGAACCCCCCTCTGTTCTGAGAGCCATTTTTATGAGGTGAGTTCATAGATGAATTCATTAGGAGGAGTAAAGCTGTGCACTACAACATGGCAGCTTCTGTGTGGGGGGAGAGACAAGTGCTGAAAAAATCAGCACCCCTTTCTGTGTAAAAACTCCGTGATTTAGCACAGGCTCCCATCATCCTTTCACCCAACTTACAACCCTCATCATAGAGCACTTCAATCTTCTGCCTCTCACTGTCCAACCTCCCTTCACTCTTCCCTCCTGTTTTTCCACAAGTTTATTTTTTTCTCTGTAAAGCTAATAAATTCAAACACAGAGCAAAGCGTAAGGTATCTATGTTTATTACACACTTAAATATGATCCTGCAGTAGATGAACCATGTTACCATGGTTTTACTTTTGTTGATACTCAGCAAAAGAAAAATAAATGGCATAAGTAAGCCTAATCAGATTCACATCATTATTCAATTTGGGCCATATTCAGAGTTCAATTATGCATTCGTAAGGAAAAGTTAATACCAGAATGTGCATATTAATATTTAGACCTCAATTAAGCACTATTGAAGAAATGAAATTACATGACATTAATGTCCTGTGTGTAAAACTTTTAAAGCAAAGAAAATATCATTTATTTGATTCTTTAGTCTGCAATTCTTTATTTACAATTTTTTACGTTAACAATTAGTGCTTTTGATTAAAAAGATGTAGACGCTCTTAAAAAATGTTGTCTCTGACATTGGGAAAACTTGCTCAATTAAATAAAAATTCTAAAAACTTTTCCCAAATACCATTCTCATAATGTGATGTCATTTTGTTAAAAGAGTAAAAAAAAGTTAAAATAAGACTATTTGTTGGCACATAAGCTACTTCATTATACGTGCTGGCAAAAAAAACAACAGCTACTGGTATGGATCAAGCAAATAACTGGAATTGGGTTAAGATTTTCCCAACATATCATTAAAACCTGGAAAGACAGTGATAAATCATCAACTTTGCAAAAGAAATTTGGTTAAAAAAATAAACAAACAAACAAAAAAAACATAAATGACCATACTTGGAGGTCACTTAAACACTTGAAGTTGCATCATGAAAAAGAAATGAACGGTAGAAATCTAGGTTTGGTAGTTCCACAGAGTACTCACAGAATTAGGAGCTGTGTGGCCATATGAAAATGACTTGGTATTGAGGCAAATTTTAAAAAAAAAAATTTTTTTTAAGGGTATTTATTCTATTCCAGAGTGCCGGATATGTCAGGGTTGAAAGGGAAGTGCATGAAGTGGTGATGCATCCATTATGCACAGTGGCTACTATACAGTACAAGCCTCTGCATGCAGTGCTATGATCTGGGGTTGCTTTAGTTGGTCAAAACTAGGATCAGCAACCTTGGTAATTAAATAAAGTCAGTTGATGATGTGGATTTATTGAATGACTAGGGAATGATGAGGAATCATTTTCGTATCATGTCGGAATATTAGCATGTGCAACGTTTTGTGGAGAGGAGATGTATAGTATATGAAAAAAAATCCACTGTGTATATGTGTATATACACTGTGTGTATGTGTAGCTTTTTCAGCAATTTGTGCTAAAGCAGTTTCCGTGTGATCGGACCAGATGGGCTAACCATCAATGAGCCTCTTGTGTGTTGCTGGTTCACCGGGTCTCTTTCTTTGGACTACATTTGGTACTTTTTAGTACTAATTACTGCATGATGTCTGGGAACACACCAGAAGACCTGATATTCTGTAGATGACCCATACATCTAGCCAAAGTCACTTAGATGCTTTGTAATAAAATAATGTTAGTCATTTCACCAGTCACTGGTTTCATTGTTATGGCTGATTGGTGTAAATTCTAAGCTTAATCTCTCTAAATGTGCATCATTGATACTGCAGCACATAAAGTGCTAGACTTGAACAAATTTATGCCAGTTTGTATCTCATTTCTTTTGCGAAAGTTTAAACTCACACGGTGGCATATAAAGGAAAACGGAAGCGGTTCAGCTACTCACTGCAGTTACGTTCATCTGATCCATCTCCACAGTCATTGTCTCCATCGCACTTCCAGCGTAAAGGAATACACATGTGGTTATCACAGCGGAAATCTCCAACAGGGTCACAGGTCAAGTCCTCTATAAACATGGCACAGGGGTCAAAAATTTTAATACACACTAACACACAAAAAGGTCATGCATTCGTTAGCTATATTTCATCAGATAAGTTAATGGAAAGCATGTCTTTTTATATGACCAAGTCAGTCTTTTCGTAAATAAATATGTCAATAAAAAACTAAAACTTTCCTAGACATTTTAACACAAAAAAGTTTATTAGAGAAGGTTAAATAAAATTCTATTTGTTAATGATAAAACTTGCAATATACAAAACCCAATAATTATGATATAATATTGTATTCTATGAACATTCTGACAACACAAAGTTTAAAACATGACACTAAACAAACAGTATCTCTTAACTGTTGAAACTGATTATCTAATCTAATTTTACAATTTGTGTCTGCAGACACAAGAGATAAATGAGACATTATTTAGCACCTTGTGGTATGCTGTTTAATAAAGACATGATGATAAATGCAGCACTTTGAAGGGAGAGGAAACACTGGATTTAATTACAGCTAGAATGAAAGTAGTAAAGGGAGTATAGACACCCCCTCAACACACATATACACATACACACACATGGAAACTGACCAGTGAGTCATAGCAGATATTCTACGGAGGAGATCTGAGAAGTGAGGAGAGGAGAAGAGCAGACACTGCTAAACATACAGATGCATGCATACACACACACACACACACACACACACACACACACACACACACAATCCGAGAGGTGCCCCACCTGGCATTCTTACACTCAGATTAGGGAGATCTCTCCTCTCTGTGCAGGATGGCACTAATGGAGTGGGGGGATGCTGATAACACTTGGGAGGACCGGAGTTGTGCATATGTATGTATGTGCATGTGTGTGTTTCCGAGTTTGACCAAAGAACATAGAGCTCAATCTGCACAGACGGCTTGCAGAGGAATTTTATTTATGTACATGCATACTTCATTTGCATTTTATATTTGGGTTATATCACTGTGAATTTTGGATAATTTTGGAAAAATGCTATAACTCCACTGTAACGGGTGTAAGTTTGGACACCTTCTAATTAAACGGTTTATGTTCTGTGACTCTAGAACAATATTGGAGATTTCAAAACTATAATAACATATATATTGAATTATGTAATTAAACAACAAGAACAACAGTCAGTTGTTATTTTAGGAAATGAATGTCAGCCATTCTGGAATACTTCTTGCAAGAACAGAACAGTATTGTCAAGTGCATTTGCAAAGCGCATCAAGCACCATGATGAAACCTGCTCTCATGAAGATCATCCCAGGAAAGCGAGACCCAAACTTATGGAGTTGTTCTTTTAGGGTCACCAGTTTCCGATTTACAGCACCTCAGATTAGAGTCGTAATGAAGGCTTTACAGAGCAGAAGTAGCAGAAACATCTCAATATCAACTGTTCACAGGCGATTATTGCATATTTTGGATGCCTTCACTTACAATGTACAAAGAAATAAAAATCTGGAAAACTATGGAATTAGAAAGGATGTCCAAACTTTTGACTGGTAGTGTATATGCCATTGTTTTAGAGTAAACCACTGATGAATTACAGGATAAATTACTATTTTTCTGCATATAATTTTCTTTTGAAAATTAATACATTTAATTATTCCTTTAACTATTTATTTGCTAAATGCAATGTAAATAATAAATTGTTTCTTTTCGATTTAAAGACGCACACATAGGATTAAATTGGTGCCTGACACAGAACTAGACACACAGAAACCATAAATCTCTGCTGTAGTCTCAGACTAGCAGGGGGGTTACAGGGAGAGGTCAGAAGGAGTCATTTATCAGAGGAAGCTCTTCGTTGGCTAATGTACAACTGGAGTGTGAAGGGTTGAAAATGCTTCTATATCTCTAACATCATCACACAAATATTTCACACACTCCAAGAAATTCATTATTTTGCATTAAAACACGTGCAGCCGTTATATTAGCATGTTCTCACCCCAATCACAGCTCTATATTTTCAAAATATTTATGTTCAGTTAAATATTTCAATGTGTTTATAACGTTACCGTAAAATTTATCCCTTGAAAGAATAACCTGTAAAGAAAATTTTGTTTTCCACTGGTGCTTTAAATTATTTGTCATTTTCACTTAAATCAATTAATAGGCTGGTTAACTAAATGTAACTAAAACGCGAGGCAGGATATAATCTGACCAGTACATACAGGAGCTGACCACTTGAGTGTTAAGTTGCTTTTTAAGTGCACAGCAATTAGCAAACTCAAAATCTCCTTGGCACTAGTGAAAACTATTGCTGTGTGTGTGTGTGTGGCACTCACCACAGTTCTGCTCATCACTGTTGTCCCTGCAGTCGTTTTGTCCGTTGCAAACGGCCCACAGTGGTATACAGCGGTAGTTTGTAACGCAGTCAAAGTCAGTGTGGTTATCGCACCGATATGCTGGACCCACTATAAACATAATACAACAAAACAGTCAACAACACCATGCAACACTGAATCAGCCAGATTCACTGAAAATTGTTGTATGGATTCAAAATGTATGTAATTAATTAATGCTTGTGTAAGAAAACACACTATTTGAAATGTGCAAAATTAAAGTTCATGAATAATATGCTGCTTATACTGTTGTCTAGCAAACATGTGAACCCCCTAATCAAAACACTTCCTGAAAAAATGCAACACAATCCTAACAGATTCTACACTTACTGCATTCATCGATGGGTTCATCTGAATTGTCTCCACAGTCATCATCTACATCACACTTCCAGCTCTGAGGAATGCACCGGCCGTTCCTGCACCTGAATTGTCCGGGGCGGCACGTTCTGCTAGAGCAGTGTGAGGGCTCCTCATCTGAGCCGTCTCCACAGTCATTCTCCCCATCGCACTGCCATGCCTCTGGGATACAGCGCTTATTACTGCACTGCCACTGGTACGACTCACACTGGTGTGTCGCTAAAAGAGGGAAAAATGACATATTACATCACCGTAGATGTAATAGATATGAATTTCTATTCAGCACATCTGTAGCATCATGAATGATGATTAAGTTTCTTCATACCACACAGCACAGCATCCTCATCAGATCCATCGGGACAGTCGTGGTTTGAGTTACACAGGAAATGTGAGCTGGTGCAGTTTCCGTCATTACACTGGAACTGACCCAGTCTACAGTGGCGCAGGGGGCACGTGGACGGCTCGTCAGAACCGTCCCTGCAATCGCGCTGCCCATCACATTTCCACCAGATCGGGATGCAGCTACACAGAAACAGACAAAGGACAGAACAATTATTCAGGTGGAAAAATGTAAATGGTTTTATCATCATGAAGCAAAATAAAAGCACACAAATCACACACAGGCACGACAGCGACGAAGGTTCGAGGTGCTCACCGCTCATTGTCTGCACATCTATACTGTGTACTGGAGCAGCTGGGTAAGCAGCGGGCCACGCCCCCTATCTGCAGAGTCAGGAAGTGGTCAGGGCACTGACAGGTATATCCCTGCCCTCCAGCTTTTAAAAGACATAGGTGAGAACAGCCGCCGTTGTTCATTCCACAGGGATTGGTTACTGAGGACAAAGAGAGAGAAACCGTTACACCACATGTATTTACTACAGAGAAACAGAGATTGACCTGCCTCCTACAGAGATAAGACTAGGGTATCTAAAGACCTCAATCAGTCTTGGGAAAATATGTGACTGATAAAAAGGATTGTCTTTCCTGGCCGAAGAAGAGGAGGGGAGAAAACACTTGCGGCATTGTCTTTGTCTTTGTAAATATTGGCACACACTCGAAAATAGCTTAAGCAGACATTTAAAGGAAGCGATAATGATCAGAGATAATTGGCATAATGGCTCCAAGAGGCTGAAAGCCGGCAGTAAGGCTTGTGATTACACCCTGCTTGAGTTGCTCTGTCCCAGGCTCACCTATGGGCTGACGATATGGGTGAAGCACGTGGACATCAAAGGGCCTGTGAGTAGTGTTGACAAGCGCTTGGCGTCCTGTGCCGTTGTACTTATTGCCTTTTTCTACTGTGCGGGTGTTCCAGTCAGTCCAGTATACGGTGTCCTCGAACACAGTTATGGCGAAAGGGTGAGGAAGCACACCATCATACACAGCGTGGCGGTGTCGGCCATCCAGGTCAGAGTACCTGCAGAACAGATTGCATTTTAAAAGTGCATGATGTATTTTATAACGATTTTTACTTAAGCCTTAGATATCAAAATTGACAACTGAACACTAAAGAATAAGATCATGGTGAAACAGTTTACTTACTCTATGTAGTTAAGGTGAGCATCAGCCCAATAGAGCATATCATTGGTGTAATCAATGGTAAGGCCATTGGGCCATTCAATCTTAGTGGTAATGATGGCAGACTTGTTGTTACCGTCCATTCCAACACGACCTATGAAGGCTTTAACTCCCCAGTCAGTCCAGTACACAAATCTGCAAAAAACAGACAAAAACACTTTAATGTACTATTTAAAAAAAACAAAAGCATCTGAAAGATTACATAAGACAAGCCTTCATAAGAGAAATGTTTAATTATAACATTATAATATATTATAACAAATTTGTATTTAATTTTTGGAAACTACAGTACAAAAATATATTTTTACAAAGTAATTTAGCAAATACTATTAAAATATAAATTTCTTATTATTGAAGTATTTATGTTTCATTAAAGTTTTATATGGAAGCCAACAAAGTGAAATTTTATTATTTCTTCATTCAACTGTAACGCCCCCTTGACCTAGTGTTAGACCCTACAAAGGGGCATCCTGGGGTCTCTCACCCGAAATACCAACGTAAAAATTTATCCTAATTTTGTGTTCTTAGGTAACTGTTAACTATTAGCTATCTAGCTATTCCAATGTACAATAAACCTTACAGTAAATGCAATACTCAAAATATATTAAACATAAACATCACAAAAGTTTGCCACTCAGTATTGATCTTTTGAATGATTGTATTCTTAATAAGAAATATAAACAGCCAGATAAGTGTTTATAAAACATAAATAATTCAATGAAAACATACAATTTATATATAAAAGCAGTCCCATTTGTTATCCCCACAGAAAAGAAAATATCAATTTGGTTTATTTTTCAATATTACTCAATTAATTTCAATATGTAAATAAAACATCCAATAGTTTCTCAGTCAAACTTATTAGACTAACTATGGCCCCTTTGCGGGGAAAAGGAAAAGAAACTCGAGACTCCGTTTTCGGATATCAGCGCTTTTACACAGTAAACTTTTGGTTATCGTTCTGACGACCATTTATCAATCTCACAGAAAACGCTTTCTCCTCAGCAAAGTTTTGTGCCACTCCATTAGCGCCGGATGAAGTCTCTCTCTAGAGAAGTGAACAGCTTCCAGTTCGCGCTGTCCTACTCAGTCTTTTCCGTTGCTCTGCTCTGATTGGCCAATTCCAAGCGCATACACAACACTCTCTTAATTTCACTTCTAGATGTGACCATACATTTTAAAGATAAAATAACATAACCTGTATAACAGAATAACATCAACTTTACAAACAACACTTACATGTCAGACAGTATATATAAATACATGCCATTTACATTATATTCCAATCGAATTTTAACCCCTTCATCCCTCAGTAGGTTACACAATTTATCTTGAAGGCTATCTGTATCTGCAGACCATGAAATTCCTTTTCCTGTCATGGTGAAACTCAAAATGGGAATAATAATGAAAGATCTCTTTCATACATAGCACATCTTTCACCAGTATTCTCTTAAAAGCAAACTACTGATCATTGCACACAAGTATGATACCATGCTTGGAACTTCTCCAATTGTACCACACTCAAGGATCAAATAAGCTAAGGTTAAGGGGGAAAAAAAGTGTTGAAACTAAGATTAAATGCAAACAGTGTAAGGGCCATTAATGTGTAAAATTGTAAAAACTCAACACTGTGTATAAACTTAACAGAGAAATAATAAATACCAGTCACTCACCCAAATTTAGGATGCACCACAATGGCCCTTGGATTCTCAAAGCAGTAGGTATTGTTCCCATCCACACAGTGATCAGCCAACTTCTTAACAAAGCGTCCATCTAGCTCGGACACCATCAGACAGTCTAAAAAGCTGTCTACCCAATAAAGCTTCCGTCCCACCCAGTCCACAGCCAGGCCTTCTCCACGCAGAATGCCATTCAGCACCACCTCTCTACCTGTGCCATTAAAGAACATCCTCTCCACCACACGGCGGCTCACGTCAACCCAGTAGAGACGCTTGTCAGCACGGTCGAAGTCCAGAGCTACAACACTACTGAGGCCCTGTAGGATGAGTGAGTACTCGGCTCCGTCTGTAGATAGATTGCGCAGGTAGTAGCGGTTGCTGAAAATTAGGTAAGGACTGATGTTGCTGTTCTGCCGGCAACGGTGCCCGTCTGGCTCCCGCAGGAATCCTGGTGCACACTTACACACATATGAGCCCAGTGTGTTCTCACAGACCTGACTGCAAACGCTGGGTGTCTCTGAACACTCATCTACATCATCACAGCTCTTTTTATCGGACATAAGGCGGTAGCCAGGACGGCATGTGCACACAAAGCTGGTGGGGGTGTCGGTGCAGTGGTGGTCACAGTGGTGCATAGATAGGTCTGTACATTCATTAATGCCTGAAAACAATATCAGGGTATTACTACTACAGCAGGTGACCGACTAAGTGAGTCATTCATTAACAAAAAAGATCATGATCAACAGTATGCAGTTGCAATTAAGATCAATATTGTCCAATTTAGGCTTGATCTTGTGATTGTATTGTTCTTATTTTTTTCTCTTTTGTTTTTACTCACCACAGCCTTTCTCATCACTGTTATCATTACAGTCATCGCTGTGGTCACATACTTGGCTGGACAGCACACAGTTCCCATTGTCACACCGAAACTTCCCAGGAGGGCAGGTAGGAGCTGGAGTGTGGCACAAGTGCGGCAGCTCATCCGATTCATCACCACAGTCATTATCACCATCGCACTGGAAGTCTTGCGAGATACAGCGACCATTCTGACAGGTGAACTGGTGCTGTTGACATGCCTGGTAGGTACAGCCCTGCTCATCACTGCTGTCTCCACAGTCATTACGTCGGTCACACCTGCCAAACAAAACAAATGCAAGACATGTTTGTAAATCTGTCAATTTTTCATTCTTCATTGATAATCCATCCGTTGTTTATTTAACACAACTTTTACACATTACAGTATTAACATACCTAATTTTCATGGTAAGTATATAAGGATAGTAGTACTAGTTCTGACCTGTATGCACTGCGGATGCAGAGGCCATTGCTACAGGTGAACTCAGTGGCAGAGCAGGACCTGCGCGTGCAGTTCTGGTGCTCATCATATGCATCTGAACAGTCTGCATCTCCATCACACACCCAATCCCGGGGGATACACCTCCTCTGTGGGGGCCGATTATTCACGCAGGTGAACTCCATTGGTGAGCAGGTTCGATTAGCTGAGAATTTGAAACCCATCAAACTAATTAGAGAAATATCATTAAGAAAATGTGCTAATTATTTTTGGATTAACAATTAAATGTGGTTAGGCAGCCTGGGTACAGTATATCATATTTTACAGCAAAAAAAGGGAATATTTTAAAATACAACAACAACAAAAATTAAACTATTACACAAGTACATAATGAAGCAATATAAATGCAAGTCTGCCACACTGACAAATATTGGGTTAAAAAATCAGTTCTCACCACAAAATGTCGATAAGACATGTGGGAGCCATGAATCACTATTCAAAAATTATCTACGTCCATTATCAATTTTTATTTACCCAGTAGATAAATATACATATATTAGTTAACAATTTCCAAAAGACTCATTGTTATAGAATTTTCCTGTGTCTGAATTTCACCTTAAGTTCTATTGGACATACTGCACCCTATATCGTTCAACAACCATTTTATAGTGCAACCTATATAACATAATAGAAAGTTATCTGATTTTTAACCTGAAAAAATAGCTAGGCATATGAGACACACATGCCTAATCGCCATTTTATTACAATGTTTGAAGTGCACTTGCTTGTTCAATTTATTTATTCAGTCCACTAAATTGTATGTCACCTTTATGTTAAATGTTTCTGCTTTTGACCTGACACACATGACGAGCAAGCCGGAGAAGATAGCGGCAAGAAAAAACTCCCTGAGATGACAATATGTAGAAACCTTAAGAGGAACCCGACTGAACAGGGAACCCATCCTGATTTGAGTGATATCAGATAGCAGGGATTGATCTGCAGTCACTTTGTGTGTTAGAAGGCGATTACAAACATGACATCTGTTTTTAGATTCAGTTCTTCACACATTTCGACCTTTAAATAGCATTACACCCAGGAGCATGCCTTTGGGTTTATTCTGGCTGGATCCCAATTGACTGAGCTTTGGCATCACATTGTTTGGGCTCAGGGTGCATATTGTGAACAGACACACTGGACAGAAAATGCATGGCAGCTGGGATCCAGAGAGAGTCAGCCAGCATACAGAACCACAAAGCAGCAAGTCAGGCAAGGAAAATCAGGAATGCAGATTCCTTACTCTAACACTTTAGACAGCAGCCACGAGCCAGGCTTTTCTGCATTTCCATTGAGCCGTCTGACTGGTCTACACTGAATGATGAGGTACAAAAGAGGAGAGTAGACTACAGAAGAGGACAGCAATGCAATGGATAGGACTGGAAATGGGATAAGAACTTGTAGAGAACAACAAGACAGGAGAAAAATCAGGAGAGTGGAAACTTGATGAAGATCACTAACCACAGTTGTGCCTCTGGTCCTCATCACTCATGTCCCCACAGTCATTGTCTCCGTCACAGATCCAGGAGGATGCGATGCACCTGCCATCATCACAGCGGAACTGGTCTGAGCTACAGGTTCTCACCGTGGTGGCTGCAAGATTAACACATATTACAAGGCATTCCTGATAAAGGAACAGTGCAGTGGCAATAACAATCAAACTTTAAAAACTACTCAGACCTCTACAAGCTATAAAACAAAAACCAAAAAAGTATTATGGTGTTCTTCTGTTAGTCCAAGGCAAGAGAAGCTGTATGTATGAGAAACTTGTTAAGAAAAGTGTGAAGTTATAATTTAAGAGTGAGATGTTTTTATTGGTTCCACTGTATCTTTATATGAATCATGCATAAAAGACAAACAGTATATAATTCATGCATGTTATGTAGTATTTATAATGATGAAAGTTCATTTGTTAACTCACCGCAGGTGGATGGTTCATCTGAACCGTCTGCACAGTCAGTGCCACCATCACAGTACCAGTGTGCTGGTATACAGCGGCCACTTGTACAGCGGAACTCATTCTGGGTACACGTCGATGTTGCTAAGGAAGAAGAGCAGACTCTAAGTCACAAGTTAAATCTTATAAATAATAGACCTTTTATAGAAACACGGACAAACCCACTGTGGCATATTGCTGGTAAGGCTTTAATTAGAGCAATTAAGAAAAAAAAATTGCCAGGTCCAGTTAACTCACTTTCCAGGTTACAAAATGATCAGCCTGACCCCAAGACAAAACAAATCATGATTCTTAGTTATTAATTATTGCTTAACATGCTAGGTTTAAACTAAGGCTGCAGAATATGATCAAACGGGTACATTGCAATTATTCTGACACATATTGCAATTGCGTTTTATACAGTGATATTTAACTATTAAATGTACCAGCATTTCCAATATGTACATAGTAAATTAATTAATTAATATTTATATCACATTTTTAATTACTATTAAGTTATATAATAATTTTGATTTAATTTATATGAATGCGACAGTGTCGAGAGACAGTTCTGAAAAAAGTATAATATGTTTGATATACTCTTGACTCATGTTGGGAGGTGTCTGTTCTCATCTTTTCTCAATCACAGACAAACTCGCTATGACTTTGAATCCTATACATAATCCTGTCTAAAACTGTGTAGGCTATCCCCAGCTTAGGTTATGACAACATCAACTGTTAGTAATATGGACACAAAAAAGGCCTTTACTAAAGCAGAGGGATGAATTTGTTCATACTGTCCATATATTTAATCTATTCACTGCATGTACATCACTGATACATTATACAGAGAACCTACCACAGTGTGTGGGGCTCTCATCACTCATGTCTCCACAGTCATTGTCCCCATCACACAGGTATGAACGTGGGATGCAGATGTTTGTGCTCTGGCATTTAGTGTGACCAGACTGACAAGTCCTCTCAGCTACAAAGCAAAATATCAAACAGCAATAACAATATGTAAGGAATAAAAACACAACTTGTTGCCATTCTCTTTTTCAGTTTCAAAGGCAAAAACATACAGCTTGTCATGACACAGAGAAACCTTTGATCTGCATGTGAAAAAAAATCCTATCAACCACTATTTACATTTTAAACACAAATTCTGTAATATGGAGCACAGACCACTCAAATGGCTGTAAATTAGTTGTTGATAGAGAAAAATTAGTTGTTGCTAGAGAAATATCAACTGATATAAACAGCCATGGCATTACAGAAACCAAAGATTTCCACATTGTTGTGGTAAAGTTAAACATAATAATTATTTTATTAGGAGTAATAATTGTGGAATAGACAAAAATACAGTTAGACTGTATAGACAAAATAGACAAAAAAAAGTTATTTTGCATCATTGGATAACATGCATACCGCAGTTGCGTTCATCTGAGGTTCCGTTGTCGAAGCAGTTATTGATGCCATTGCACACATACTCCCGAGAGATACAGCGGCCGTTGTTGCAGGCAAATTCCGCATTTGGGTCGCAGGGCCGAAATAAACAGCCTTCCTCATCGCTGTTATCACCACAGTCGTTATAGTGATCACAACGATAGTGGTATGGTACACACTTGCCATTTCCACAGGTGTACATGGTGGGCTCGCAGGTGTGAAAAGCTGCCAATCATAATCAAAAGAATAATGAAGTGCTTTTTTAAAACCAAAAGCAACAATAAAACTATTCTACGTGATTTTCTAGAACTGTGATCTTGTACTGACTCTAGCAGCTTCCAATCCCAGCATCTTCATTAGTGAAGCGGTTACAAGCAGACATCCTAAATTTCCCCAGAAAGTACTTGACTAACTTGACTAACTACTTGACTAACACTACTAATAGTGGATAAGTAAGTTAGTTTGCAAACACTAGGTGTTACCTGAGAGAAAAATAAATGCTGCCACTTGTGGGACTGCATGCAAAAAAAGCAATGCATTTTCTATTGATTAGTAATTTTAATAGAGTATTATTGAATGCAGGCAAATCTAAATTTATTCTAAAACAGATGATCAAAAAAACATAAATCATACACACCAAAAGCGAAATCACTCTTGAATCCTGGAGACAGAGACATTACAGTATATTGCATTAGGCAGAAAACAGCTGCACATGAGCAAGAAGACAGTGCAGGGACAATAGCAATAGTACAAATAAAGACCACATGTAAAAAAATAAAAAAAAATTTTTTTAAATGACATTAAATATTTAGAAAATTTGAATCATATCATTGCAGCATGCCAGACAGAACAATTTAACCACCAAAATCACATGTCACAAATCAACCAGTAGGCTCATTTTACACCAATTATTCACAACCACCAGTGCAAATATTAAATATATTTTTATGACAGTATTCATTTGGAAATTATTCACTGCCACATTTAAATTTGCAGTATAGCTGAAATTGCAACTACGTTGGGGCTATTTACTGGAACGCAATGTGACATCCTACTTTAACACTTTAACATACAGTTAAATCATGTAAGCAGCTCATCTTCTGCAATTCTTCTGCCTCCAAAACATTTAATTTTAAGAGTTTAATCAGTCTTTTACAATTTATACACAATTTTATTTAGTTTCTATTATATCTCAAAAACGGCAAGCTAGGCTAGTTATTATGAGTACAAAGTTTTTTTGGACATCAGCAGACATTCAACAGACTTTGAAAACCCTTAAAAATAGTGACAGGAAAGACCACACGTAAAAAAATGTTACTACAGAAGTGTAAGTTAGGTTAAATAATACTGTATATTGCTTGATACAACTGCACACAAGCCCAACTTACCACACACTCTCTCCAGCTCATCACTGCCATCGCCACAGTCATCGTCATTGTCACATTTCCATGTTGCGCGGATGCAGCGACCATTCATGCAGGTGAACTGACCAGGCTGGCAGCGGGTGCCATTATCACGGATGCAGTATTTGTTGTCAGCCAGGTACCAGCGACCTTCTGAAGGACACTGGCACTCTGCCCCCTGAGGACCTAAACACAGTATAATGCCTGTTACTAGGAGAAACAGGACTAATTATCTATAAATGAATAGAGCCTCTATATAACTTAAATATAGATTATTATAGTATGAATATTATGATATAAATTATATTATAAATAGTTGATAAAACAACCTAAACAAAAATTTATCTATAGATTCACTGTAATTATTTCTAATCACTCAAGGTATTTCCATGCCAGGATATTCTGTTAAAAAGACATTAAGTTTTTCTAATATATCAATAAGATAAACTCTTATAAATAAACCACAAGCTGTTCATCACCTGGAGTGCAGATATGGCTGCAGCCTCCATTAAATTGCAGGCAAGGACTGCTACATTGCTGCTGTTTGCTGTTGGACAGCACATGGATATCCATAGGGCGGGATGGAAGGTTTTGGATCATAACCCTCTGGTCTGAGCCATCATGCTTGTTTGCTCTATAGATGCTTCGTGTGTTCCAATCTGTCCAGAAAATGTGCTGTCCATACACAGTCATGGCAAATGGGTAAATAGCTGTGCTTACGATGACCTCACGGTTAGTGCCCGTCAGGGAACAACGCTCAATCTTCTGTCTGATTACACAAAAATAAACAAATAAAAACAATTTGTGGATTGTAGTTAAAAGCAAATGATATATTTGTTAGACGAACTGTATAACACAGGGCAGGGCAAGTACAGAAGCTTACAAGCTGGCATCAGCCCAGTAGAGCCTCTGTTCATCATAGTCCAAGGTAAGACCATTAGGCCAAACCAAACTGCTGTTAACAATGTCAGTTCGGAAATTTCCACCCAGAGTTGCACGCTCAATCTTAGCATTGGTACCCCAGTCAGTCCAGTACATGTATCTAAGCACAGAGGAACATAAAATAAGATGAGCAATAGTGATGGATTTGGTTATTAAATGGGATTTTCTTCACTAGAAGACTCTAATAAATCATGTAAAAAATTCTAAATGACTTCCTGATCCAGTATCAATCATATTACTCTAGTGCATTCTGGTAAAAGGTGACAAACATACCCACTGCACGGATCCAGCATAATGGCCCGTGGTCTGGGCACATGAGCTATAAGCGTCCTCTGTGACCCATCCACAGCCATGGAGTTAATGGTCTGATTAACATAGTCACTATAATAAATCCTCTTATTAATCCAGTCATAGGCAATACCATCTGGAGCACCCAGATCTACATACACAGAAGATACATCATGTTACTTTAACATGCTTGTACAAATAAAAACAGTTTTAAAAAATGCATCTTGGGACACTAGACATATGTTACTCACGAGTATGACATTTTAGGGCCCTGTTCGACAGTTTAATGAATGAGTTGTTAATATCATTCCAGCACTAACTGAAGATAAATATTTTTATGTGAAGGTACAGTACAGGCCAAAAGTTTGGAAACACCTTCTCATCTATCTGTCAATGTGTTTTCTTTATTTTCATGACCATTTACATTGGTAGATTCTCACTGAAGGCA
>JAQMYG010000035.1:22942442-22955453 GCA_030014215.1 Clariallabes teugelsi | reverse complement strand
TTCTGAAAAGAACCCAGTTAAAGTAAAATGTATATAATTACCAAGATAACCATTCCACAAACAAACATATTGGTCTTTATTTATAGAATATAATCAACTGCTGTCTCTAAAGTTACATGTTCTGGTAACTACTGTTAAACACTGAACATCCTATAATAAAACTACTGGTTTTCAAAAACTAACTTACTACAAAAAAAAAGGTAAAAAGTAACTTAATATGTCAAACCACACTGGTTAACTTGGGATATGCCTAATAATAATAATAAAAATAATAATAATAATAATACTGTAACCAGCTGACTGATTTTTACCATTAAAAAAAATAATAACTTTCAAACTCACAAGTGTTAGTTACCTATATATGCTAATCCACATGTAAACCACCCACAGGTAGCATTTGAATTCCTTTTGCAATTTATGTAAGCTGTGTAAATTTCAGCTACGTATACCACAGTTTTGTTTTTGTTTTTTGTTTTTTACCACAGACTCTGTGGTTTTAACTTGCATTTTGACTCCTTGTCAATAATAAAAAATTTTACATTTAAAAATTTTAAACCCACCTTCATCATTTGGTCTTCTTCTTCATTTTTTCTGCGGCAGGCAAAGTAGGTGGTGCGTTACCGCCACCTAAAGGTCTGGATGAATGATGGATAAAGTGGTTTTTGCTGACTTGACACCGAGGCCTGGCGATGCCTTTGCACATTTCGCTAACACACTGGCCACTTAAACATTTGCAGGCTTAGAGCATGTGTTGGAGAAATTGTGGAAAATTATGTATTTATTAGAATCTATATGTACTGTAATCTTAATTGGGTTGGCCATGGAAAAATGTTGAACATTTAGTCATGAATGTATAACCAAAAATAGGTTTGCCCTTAAATGATAAGTGTATACAGAAATCACGGAACACAAACATTATCTAATTGCTTCACTTCTTGATAAAAAATATTCTGTATATTGTATTTTAGTCCTTTATTGGTAATGACATTTGTACAGAATGTAATTCTGTAAGTAAGTTTGCCATTTTCGATAAATTGATTAAGGTGTACATATTTGTAAAAGGTTATCCAATTGATCAACTAGAAACACCTGGGTGTACTGTATAATAAAATAACTGGTGGTTGGATTTTTTTTAAATAAAGAAGCTAGATTTTAAAATAAAACATTTATCTATTACAAAGGAATTTTGTAATTGACTTTAGTTGTTACCAACCTACATTTCTACATAATCTTCATTTCAAAGATCCAACCTACTAACCCTCCCTTTCATTTACCCGTATGTGAAGAGTAAGATGAAGTATAAAAAAAAGTACTAAACACTCTTTAGTGTAGATAGCACTGTTTGTCAGAGAACCCTAGCCCTTAAACCCCAAAGCCATTTTTAGCCATTCTTTGCATTACGTTTTAATAAATATACTGTATATGAGTCAGGATTGTGCAATATAGAGTGACATTTTTTCAGCAGAATATATTCTTATAATTCTATCTCTGAGATTTAGAGGTAATGAGCCATATTTGAGACACATTTGAGAAGATTGAGAAAACGACTAAAATCTCATTCAAGTCTCAAAGACAGCTCATCTCTGCATATGTGAGTCGCACACAAGACAAATGTATTCTATCTCTGAGATTGAAAGATAATGAGCCACATTTGAGACACCTTTGAAAAGATGCAGAAAACACCTAAATCTCATTCAAGTCTCAAAGACAGCTCATTTTTGTCTAAGAGACAAAGAAGAGATTAACATGAGATATCATTTTGGAGTTTCTTTGCTATGGGTAAGCTTCTTGAAGCATTTCTCCTTAAAGATCAGAAAACAGAAAAGAAATCACTTACTGCAGAGCGGAGACTCATCAGCTCCGTTTGGACAGTCAGGTGTATTATCACACACTTTGCTGCTATTGATACACACAGTGTGGCCAGGGCACTGCCACTGCCAGCTTGGGCAGCGGAATGGTGGCGTAGGGCAGTCACGTTCATCACTTCCATCGCGGCAATCATTGTCCCCATCACACAACCAGCTGCGAAACACACAGTTGCCATTGTCGCAGCGAAAGAGTGAGGAAGGGCATGTACGTGGGGGACACCCATGATGCTCATCGGAGCCATCCTCACAGTCCGCATGACCATCGCACTCCCATGCAGAGGGCAAACAAGTGCCATCTGACTGGCACTGGAACTCACTCTCGTGGTGGCACATGCCTGGTGGTCTGGTGGCTATAAGGTCAAAGATTGGAACAAGAATCTTGTTTGCCTAAATGTAAAACCTATTTTTTATAACCTTAATGACATGAGCATGTGAAAACTTACGGCATCCAGATTCATCGGAGCGATCATTGCAGTCAAAAACCCCATCACAGCGATAGTAAGAGTTTATACACTGGTGTCCATTGGCACACTTGAACTCATAGCTGGTACAGTTGTAAACTGCAGCAGTAAATACAGCCAGTTTCAATTCAAAAGTTTAATTGAGGTCATACATTGCTCCTTTAAGATAGAAAGTCTAAGGGAAATCCAGAATTTACAGTATTATGTTTAGCAGAAACATTCTCACCACAGCCCTGCTCATCTGCCCCATCCACACAGTCCCTGTCTCCATCACATACATATGCTGGATCGATACAGCGGTGATCAGGACACTGGAATTGACCAGGGTGGCATGTGCCTATACCATCTATCAGTCAGAAGCAATATCATCATGAACACAAACCAGAAGAAATACAAAAGCAACATGAAACAATGAAACTGTTTCCTTACCACAGTTAGTTTCATCAGAGCCATCACCACAATCATTATCTGTGTCACAGAGCCAAATCCTTGGGATGCACCGGTTGGGACAGCTGAACTGGTCAGCCGAGCATGTGCCTGGGTTCTGCGCAGTACAGTCTCTTTCATCACTGCCATCAAAACAGTCATTGTGCCCATCACAGCGCCAATTCCTGGGCACGCAGCGCTGATTGGCACAGGTGAAGGCAGAGGAGGAGCAGGTATTGTCTAAAGAGTACATTTTGTTAATCCAGGAAAAAGACTAATTAAATATATCTTGACTCGTATTCAAAATAGTGGACTGCTCAACGTGTAAATGTGTTTAGAAAACTGAATAAATATATTACTATTAGTTCCACAGTTGGCCTCATCACTGTTGTCGTAGCAGTCATCTACACCGTCACATTGGTAGCTGGTAGGAACACACTTCCCATTGGAACAGGAGAAAGAGTTGGAACCACACTGCAGCATAGGTGGCTCACTGGTTGGATCATCCACACAGGTCTGCTGATTGGGTGCAAGCTTCATGCCGTAAGGGCAGCCACACACCCGCTGGGAGTACGGTGCAGGAAAGCAGAAGTGACTGCAGTCTCCATTAGGATTAGATGTCCTGTTGCAGAAGTTGGATCCTAAATGGGAAGTGGAAATGCAGAGCACAATCTTTCAGTACAATGGGTGTGAACAGTAATAGTCCACAATTTTTAAAATGTTTTTTTTATATGATATGATAAAAAACGATCAGAAAAATGGTATTAAAAAAAATGGAAAGGCATAAATATACCACACTTCCCCCAAACAATACGGGGGAAAAAAAGGGAGAGGGATATGGAGTTGATAGAGATAATGGATGACATGGTTCTCACCAGTCTGCAAGTCAGCATTGAAAGATTTGACATGCATAATGTGGCTGATTCCTCGTCGGATAACCATCCTCTCTCCACCATCCGTTTTTCGAACACGGACTATTCCTCCAAGACGCCAGTCCGTGAAGTATGCATAACCTTCAGCAAAAAAAAAAAATTTAAAAAGGGACAAATTGTGTTTGGATTCCACAGCTTTGGAAGTGTTGAAGCCACACAAAGACATTCAGGTCTGATTTCCTTCTATGAAAATGCTAGAAAACTGTTTTTTTTTGACACATGGATAAATTTTAATAGCGAGTAGAATGAGTACATTAAAGAATGTGTAGCTATAACATATTTTAGAATTATAATAACAAATATGATGACCAACCTCCATTAATAGTAAGTCCAAATGGATGAGATATTTCTGTTATCCGATCCAGTGACAATCTGTTCTGCCCATCAAAAGTACTGTGCTCAATCTTATCAAAGAATGCATCGACCCAATACAAACGCATGGAGCTATGGAGCAAAAATAGAACAGGAAGAAGGAATAAGAACAGAGTGAGAGACAGCTTTCAAATAAAGTTCAGATAAGTAGGATTAGGGCAGCTCATGTTTCTGGGGAGATTAGCTAGCTTTTCGTTTAGCTCACATTAACAGCCCAACCTGCCACATACTGTAGAATAACATATAAGGCTTTCAGTGACCATGAAGACAAATAGTTATGCATAAACCGAATTAGTACTTTTTGGAATGGTTTGTGGTCTTACCTCCATGCCTGGCGCACTGTAATGGTTTAGTTCTCAAGTCATTAGGTATTAGGATGTTTCGCTTACCTCCAGTCGATGGCAAGGCCATTAGGCCAGCCCAGGGTGGTGTTCACAATTGGCTGGGCATGAGACCCATCACACCAAGCCCGCATAATTTTTGCTGGACGGTACCAGTCAGTCCAGAAAATAAAGCTGGCCAAAACACACACATAAACAAAGCAGCAATTAGCCTGTTTAGAAAACTGTAAATGTAAATTACAACATATCAACAATTTGTTCAAGAACTCTGTAGGGTCATTTCTCTTGAGCCAAGTTCTTAAAAGGCACCACAAAACCAGCCTTCATGCAGCACTAATCTAGTCTCCCGGGCTCAGAGGACTTATGACTTTGAAGCTATTGGAAATGTCCCACTAGTAGTGCATAAAGACTCCCTTTATCTGCTCTGGGTTCAAAGTAGGAACAGTGTGTGAATGGGTGAGCAACTCCTCCATTATGGTAGGTGTGACTGGATAAAAGTGGCCAGCTTGCTAATGCTTTTTCATGGTCTTAAGGAAATGGAGACCTGAGGTGAAAGCGAGGCCCCCTGAGCCTTGTTCCAAGCTTGGTCCTGCTCAATGACTCGTGTTTTCACTTGACGTTACAAACATGACTGTGATTTCTCACCCAAGCTAACAATGCTGTTTTTAATCAATGACATTTCTGATGTCTACTGTACATGTTTTGTTCAATATGGTATAAAATGTAATTATGCTGCAAAAACAACAACCAAAATTTTTTTTTTTACATAAAATTATATAGCCATAAAAATATAAAGTACCACCTATTAGATAAACATTTTATCTCACCCAACTACTGGATGCACCACTATGGATCTGGGATTGTTCAAGTTGCGGACAATAGCCCTCCTGGATTTATCTGCCACTTTCATAACTGATATACTCCGATAACGTGGGTCTGTCCAGTACAAGTTCTTTGATATCCAGTCATAAGCCAGATCCTCTACGCCTTCTACCCGATTTGCTGCAAGTACCTCCCTCTCTGTTGGAATAAAAATGAGACAATACACAGTAGTCTATTATGCACTGTACATAATAGTAAAACATTATTTAACATTAAACGTTAATTTATACATTCAATGTTTCAATGGCTTTGGGAATAAATGTCTCACCTCATTTAAAACCTAAAGTCCTAAGAATACTTAAATTAAATATGGGAATTAATAAAAGCCTGTTAACAAAGAATACATTTTCTTTAAATAATCCCAGATTAAAGTAGTTAGAGTAAGTAGAACCTTGTAAAACTACTACATTGAAGAATGTAATATACATGTTTAATGATGGTTATAGGAATGTAAATCGATAAATCAGTGACAATTGCACAATTTATTGCCTTATAATTTTACAAATATGTTTAGCATAACTACATCCTGAAGAGAAAGCAAGGAAAGAAAGAAATTAGGAAGACCAATTAACAAAGGGAGGAGGATCTTCTTTTATTCTATACAGTAAGTTTGCTGTTTCCCATGTTTCAGATCTGCATTGTGTTCACCTGTCTAATTTGATCTCATTACATAGTGTATAATGCACTGCCACTACCCCTAACTGTTAAAAAACAGGTATTTTTGTTCATTAGTTTTTCATTAATTATGAAAAAACATAGGCGTCAGCAATATAAGAATGTCACAAATAAACACTAATTCATCACACAATGTGGTCACAGTTTGTCCCATGAGCTTCCTATCAGGCTTGCAGGCTTGTTGTGTCCCACGGGATCCTTATCCAGATGTCCCACTCTAGTGTTAATCAGATGCCCAGTGCAGCTTCCTGGCAACCTTTCCAAAAATGTGCACCTACTTTAAGTATCTATATTTACATTGTATAACTGTTTTATCCAAATAAAGTGTTCATATTCAGCTACACCTCTGTGCATATAATTAAAGTGATATTTATTAAAGAAGAAGAAAATGAAGTAAAAACAACATATTTTTATAAACTCATATTCATAATGCTTATGATATTCAGAGAAGGACAGAGCAATGGAAGAATAGAAGGGTTTTGGACTTTATAGTAGTTGGCACCAACTGATGTTGCTGAATTAGCAAGATGATAAAGAAACTTATCATATATTCAATAACTATTTTTCCACACAAAGGAATCTTCTTACCAGTCCCATCTACTTTCTGCTTGAAAATAATGTCCTTGGCAGTGTCAGAGAAAAAGATGGAATTGTCTTCTGCACTAAAGTCCACTCCGACATAAAATGATGGTGTTCCAGTGACAGGAAGGATGATGTCCTCCTGAAATGAGAGGTTAAATGGGATCCCTCTCACCGCCAACTGACTGGAGAAGAGCAAGAACTTCCTTACAGCTGCAACGTAAAAAACACAGAATAATAAGTTTTAGAATTAAAAGAATGCTCAAATTAAAACATTTAAAGATCCGAACCAGGTGAAAAGGCACTAAGCTATTCTTCACTCTCCCTTACCAACACATCTCTTGCCATCAGGGTGCAGGTCATAGCCCATGCGGCAACGGCAGCGATATCCCAAACCGTCGTTATCTGTCCTGTGACTTAGCACACAGATTTGCTCACATCCTCCTCGAGCCGTCCCGCATGGGTTATTGACTGTCAGCAACATACACACCAAACATCACACATATAACAGAAATAATTTCTCTCGCATAACTGTTAACCTAAAGTTGATTTTCAGGGTATTTGCATGTAAATCCAATACAACTTGTCAATACAATCAATAAAAATACAGCAACTGTATATTATGTCTGTGAGTCAAGAATAATGGGCTTACTATAGGGCTGTCTGAAGGGATGTACCACAGCCACACCATATGGCGTTTGAGCAGTTGAGTAGAGCACTTGTGGGTTGTTTTCAATGAATTTGTTGGCTTTCATGATGCCCATCCTGGTCCAATCAGTGTAGTACACTGAGTGTTCAAACAGACTTATGCCAAAGGGGTGAGGGATCAATGAGCCTCCATGCACCACTGTTTTCCTACAAAGCAGTTACATAATGACTTATTCTACTTATTAACTATGTTTTAGGTACCAAAAACAATCAAGGTTGACAAACAATGGGTAACATGTTATCTCCCTGATTTACTATTACTATCAAATCAGTTAACATACAGTATGATCCATAAGTCTGAGGGCAAAATCTGAAAATTAAAAGATCAAAATGATCTAGGCTCCTATTTAAATCAAATGAATGATATTAGCCACGTTAAATGCTTTGCACAAAATGTCAGATTTACCTCATGACTAATATGTTTTTTATAGCATCTGTTCAGAATAATACAAATAATAGAATTTATTATGATAATTGTTGCATTACAATAGGAAAATAAAATAGGACTTTATCACTACTCATTTTAGACTTTTGAACCTCACTGGATTTTACTAATAGTTAAGAGTAGATCACTAAGATAATCAAGCAACAAACCAGCTACCTAGACCTATGTTCAAATTACAATATTGGTAAATTCCATAAATTTTTTTCCCTAGATTTTCATGTCATGCCAGTTCACATTCATAATTACAGGTGACACACATATCACACATTTGGTAAACACGTGCACATCGTAACATCTGCCTGTTCTCATTCAAGTCACATGACCACAAGTCATACATATGTCTGATTTAGGACCACATACAAAAGTAACTCTGAACCGAAAAAATAAATAAATAATCATTAGGGTGAAAAATCTAATCTTAGTCACTTCAGACTGGTAATGTGAATGTACTGTAGACTGGTTTTGTATTTCAGTGGACTCAAAAAAATTCTGTAGCAGCACAAATTTAAGAGGTAGTTAAGCGACTCTAGTTTTTTCAAACATTAATTATTGCTGCTTCTGGATAATTATGGGTGCTTCTCCATTTCATTTTATTTCTCAATTTAGCTTTTTTTCTACTCTCTTAGCTTTACTTTGAAATGAACTCATGGATCACTAAAAACAATAAAAACAGAATGTTTAAATACATAAAGGACAGATAATTATGCTTCACTTCAGACCATATTCAAATCAGACAAGTCTTATCTATTTTAGAAATAGGAACAGGTCCCATTAGTAATTTTTGTTGCTTGATTTTAAAGGTGTGAATAATGATTTAATAAAAGGTGATGTCAATAGTAGAATAAGTACAATTAACACCAGATGCTGTATTAAACTCTGTCAGTATTATTATACGTAGTTAAATATGCAAATAGCCCTAAAACATAAAAGTAAAATAAAAATAGCAATATTATGGTCTGTAGTGTAATGAAATCACAATATCATAATGTTTCAGTCCACGGTACATTTGTGAATTTTCATAAAGGGTTATTATAGTTTATAAGGTAGAAGAAACTGTCATACCTATGTATTTAGTTAACAGTATTCATTACAACCACTGCATGTGAGATAATATGACACTAGATAATATTTTTTGCATACCTGTGCAGCCCATCGTAGGTGGTAGTTTCTATGTAGTCATAGCGACTGTCGACCCAGTACACCCTCTTGGCATCAATGTCCAGCGTGATACCGGCAGGCCAGCCTAGCTTGGACCTGATGATACCGTAGCGGTTGGTGCCATCCATATAGGCTCTCTCCAGACCAGGCTCTCCAGTCAGGGTATCCCAGTCAGAGAAGAAAAGATATCTAAACCATAATATTTAAAACATAATTTAAAGATTAATTTCGTTTCACTTCAGGATATATAGTATGGAGGAAATATAACCCAACATTATGTAGAGAAGTAGTTTTGCAGCCAAAAAATATATATAATATTAATATTAAAATGAAATGTATATCATATTTGTATTTAGATATAATATATAAAATGTATATATATATTTTTTAAAATCTCATATTGGGACAAAACTGAACCATAACAAGCCATATTTTATCTTTTACATTTAGCGTCCATTTTCCATCACAAGTTTAAAAAATGATATGTTATACTTTTAATAAAATCATTTAGCTGTTTAGTAATATACATCACTTGTTAATTTAGCATCATTTGTCCTGCCTTGATTCCATATTAAGTGTCACTGAATCTCTTTTCTTATTACTTCCAGCTAATCCTTTACCGTATTATATATAAATGCCTATCCTTTTTTAATTACTTCATCCTGCTTAAGAAAGAAGATAACAGTTTCAGTGATGATTGCCCTTATAAGCTGATCTAAGGTCAGTGTTGTGGTTTCATTTACAAAACTAGGGTTTGAATTTTAAAGGAGAAGAAGAAGCTTATTGAAAAAAAAAAAAGTTTGTTCCTTTCCGTCATCATATTTTTATTTCAGCTCACTGCAACCATCCATGTATGGACTCAATAAACTTCATTTATAGTCTTAAAGATTTAGAGTCTTATATGTAAATGTATTTAGAAACTTACCCAACAGTTGGATCTAGTGCCAGTCCTCTTGGATTTCCTAGGTTCTCGGTAATGAGTGTGACACGATTATTCCCGTCAAAGTCCACCATGTCAATTCTGCTAACACTGGCCTCCACCACATAAAGTTTATTGTTCACCCAGTCCACAGCCAGGTTTTCAGGGTAGTCAACTGATACATTTAGGATCACCTGCAAATGTGATCCATCCAGATCCACGGAAAACACCTAGCCCAAAATAGAATGATTATACTAAGTCAAGTAGGAGGTGCTTAGGTTTCTAAAATATAAAATACCTATGTAAATTAGTAATAAGATAAGAAAAAATAAGTATAATTTCAAAACAAGATATATGGCATATCCGTTTATTTAATAATTGTGTGTAATACTCCCTGGTTTCTGATTACACACGCATCATCCAGCTAGCTTATCTGTTCAGTAGCATTTAAGTGGAGCCACAGGAACCGTACTGTGAAACCACTGCCCTACTGATTTCAAGATGGCACTGGTTTCTCAGGGTGGACCACTTGGCATTGTAACAGAAGCCAAGGCACCACTGCTCTTTGCAGTGGAAACCAAACCCCTCCTAGAGAGTAGGATTCTCGGCTGACCCGTTTACCGGAAACATAAGCTGTGGAAGAAGTCACCGTTCTGGCTCATTCACAGACCCCCTGCCTGAAGCCCGCCACAGTGCTGTGGGGTTGGATGTACTAATCGCAGTTCCCCACCTCTTGGTATGCCCTCGCTTTTCAGCTCTCTGTGGCTGGGGTTAAAACCTGAAAGCCGCCAAGAGCTCAAACAAAGCCCTCTGAGTCAGCCAAGGAATGCATAAAACAGACTGGATGCAAACAAATACTGCACAGCCACTTGATACGCTCTTAAGTTACATAGAATTGAACAAAAATATGCAGCATATCAGAAACCTTGCGGAGATTAGAAAAGGGTGGACTATGCTGAAGATCAGATCCAGCCACTCTGGCTGGAGCCAAGCAGCTCTGCCATCATTACAGTATTAGTAGTATCAACAGGAGTCAGTCAAAGAATCATTGTCAAGTGGCCAACTTCTGTCACAACTTGAGCGCATGGACAAACATCAAGCATGCTGATCCCGAAGAGGGGGTTTCATGGGGTACTTTTTCTAAAAGTGCCTTGTTCCAGTCTCAATGGGGAGGCAGAAATCACATTGCCACACACATACAATTTGATGGACTGGTCATATAATTGGAGTTTGGCCAAACAGTGGAGTCTGGGGGTGGTGGTGGTGGTGATGTGTGTCTGTCTGTGTGTTTGAGTTAAGGAGAGAGAGAGAAAGAGAGAAAGAGCACAAATATGTAGGTCTGAAGGAGCTGGAACATTGAAACGGAAGTGCGTATCCAAGGAAGAGCAAAAATAATGAAAAGCTTTGTTGTCATCAACAAACGTAAAAGCAATAGCACTTAGCCTGTAAAGGTTAGCACCTCAGGTATCTATTAAATACCACTCATTAAAATGTGCAAACTGAGAAACCCTGTCAGGTGCCAGAACTTTAAATGGATTTCCTTGAGATATACAGTGAGATGCATAGCCGCTAACAACACTGTCTTTGTTCAAAACGACAGCACCATGAGCAGCATGGCCTGTAGGGTAAAAGGTTCTACCTCAGGAAATTAAAAAAGTTTTAAAGAACATTTAGATACTAAAAGCTCATTTGATTATGGCATTAGTTACCTTGTTTTGGATGGTGTCACTCCAGAAGACCCTTTGCAGCTGGTAATGAAAATCCACTCCCATAGCCACTCCTCTGTTCTCAGAGTGAACCAAGACACGTGAGCTGTGACCATGGATATCCCCAATCAGCAAGTCTCTTCCATTAGAAAATAGCAAAGATGCCACTCCAGCTGTAAAAGCATATTATTGTTTGTGTTTTCTATCTTTTATAAAGGAAGAATAAAGAAAATATTTCCATTTAGTTAGACTAAATCAGTAATGGACTGGAACAGGATTTTGCCTGAAGCTGTGATAAAATGCAGTACAAAAATGACAAAAATATGACAAATAGTTTGAAACTGACATTTTGATATTGTTTTTAGATGCAGTCCCAGTAGCGCATTAAGACCACATGTAGTAAAGGAAATTAAAAAAATTCCAGGATGACTATAAATGGGTTAAGGTGGAGTTTCAATAGAGCAAGTCTAGTTTATTAAAACCAAACCGTGTCTACTCCAATTGTACTCCAAACAATTTCTACTCCACAAGCCAGTCTTTCACCAGCTGGTTTCACCAATTCTGGTAGTCTAAAAAATGAGGCTAAGTAATAACTTCATTAACACAAAAAAGGCCAATGGACTGACACTGCAAATGAAGAATCATGTAAGAGTAATGTAAATGTCAGAAAATATGGACTTTCTTCATTCCTGTTACAATAGCTTGCTCCAAAACAATACACTTCAAGGCTTATGGCCAGAAACATGATACAAATATGTCTGACAAGTTCATGTGTCTGACATGTTAATTGGTAAAACTGTTTAAACTTACATTTAATACAGTTATGGTCAGACAGAAGTAATGTAAGGTAAAGCAACCAATAAATCAGTGCACTCGTAAAGTATATAAGTATAAATCAGTAATAAGTGTGACTGTCCAATTTCATCTGGATGAACAACTGTATTAGACATAACTTGTTGTGATGCCAGCAAAGCCAGGGTTCATTAAAATCTCAGCACTTGATACTTGCGCTTGTTTACAGTACTTACTTCTATTACTTGATAAAGACCTTCTACTCTCTAAACATGTCCACATATGCCACTCAATCAGATGAATCTAAATATCTAGAGTGGTAAATACATGATAATCTGACATACACCGATCAGTCATAATATTAAAGCCATTAACATTGAAACCACCTAGGTTTTAAGCTCTGGCCCCTCAGGGGTTGGCTCTGCAAGGCCACTGGGGATGAGCTGTGGTGTCTGGCACCAGGACATTAATAGTGGTTCCACTGGGTGCTGTAGGTCGTGGGGTGGGGCCTCTGTGGATCGGACTTGTTTGTCTGGTTCATCCCATGAGTGCTCGATTGGAGGGGGTCTGGGGAGTTTGGAGGCCGGTCAGTGGCTTTGGGCTCTTTGCCCATTAGGCCCCATGCGTGGCCGGCTGTAGTAAACTGGGTTATCTGGTGCCTTTCTTTCTATTGACATTTTCACGATTTGTTCTGCATTGACTTTTCTGTAAGATCGGACCAGGCAGGCAGTCCTTTGGTACCCACGA
>JAQMYG010000035.1:22922116-22939141 GCA_030014215.1 Clariallabes teugelsi | reverse complement strand
AAAGTGCTTATTGAACCGCCAGCTCGCCTCTGCATTCATGCCACATTCACGCCAGCGACGCAGACGCACTCGTGACACAACCATTCCCATTTTATTAAGGTGTATCCATATAAATGGCCCACCCTGTATATTGTCAAACCTGCTATGCAAATAAAATTGTAATTCAAAATGTAATATGCCATACATACTGTAGCATGCTTTTAATAAGCCTATTCCTAAAGTTATTTACATAGAAACTTTAGATTTCCATGTGTTTGAATAATGTGTTTGTATTAGGTAACTTAACAATTAAATGTTCATTTTTGCTTTTAAATATGTGAATATTATCAAATCTTAAACTTTATATAAAATATGGAATTATGAAAACTTCACAAAACACATTGATGTTGTTGTGCTGAATTACTAAAAAGTCTGAGGGAAAAAAAAGAAAATAACCTACCACAGCCTCGCTCATCAGCATTGTCTCCACAGTCATCCTCTCCATCACACAACCAGACCTGATGTATACAGCGACCACTGGGGCAAGTATAGTAAGTTCCTCTACATGTAGGGTAAGCTGAAATGAGAAAAAAACATTGCAAAACAGTCAGGAAATCAAGGTAATGTTTCATTCCCAATCAGGAGTGCCATTAATATTACAGTGATGTACTTACTGCAGTTCTGTTCATCACTCTGGTCCCCACAGTCATCATCATGGTCACAGATATAACCATGTGGAATACACTCTCCATTATTGCATTGAAACTGGCCACTAGTACATCGTTGAGCTGCAGAAAACAAAGTGCTTCATATACAGTAATCCATAAAAAGCGACAGAGTGTAGCACAGGCATGTGTATTACGAGTGTATTACAAAATTGTTGGAATATTGAGGAGAGATTTAGAGAGTGCATGAGGAGTGTGTGTGTTTCCTGCCAAGGAAGGACACTCACTGCAGTTGGCTTCGTCAGAGCTGTCTCGGCAGTTGAGCACCTGGTCACAGCGTTGGCTCGTGTTATAACATGCCCCACTGGCACACCTCAACTCTGGGCACTCTGGGTAGTCTGGGAAAGAGAGAAAGAGAGTCCAGTTCCAGCCATCACTCATTTGTTCCATTAAATATAATTAGTCTGTAATACAATACAGCAGCGTATGGTGGATAATGACAACCCTGCATGTTCCTCCAAAGCAAAGATCTCAGGATTAGATGATAAAACTTAACAACACACCCATAAATGCTATGTTTTGAAAGATATTCACTTCTAGAAATATATAGTATGCAATGGTGCGCGGCAGGAATTTTTGGAATATTGTCTGAACATAGTTTCTCACTAATCCAGCAAGGAATCTGAAATTAATTTCTCACAACAAAAAGCATATTATAACGATTTCTGTCAGTCATCGAGCCTTTTAATATTGCAAATTGATTAAAATGCCTGTTATGGTAGTGATGTATCTAACACACAGATAGTGGACTTACGGCAGTTCCTCTCATCCGCCCCGTCTGAACAGTCAGGCAGACGGTCGCACCTGTACTCGATCGGGATGCATACCCCATTTATGCAGGTGAACTGTGCACTGGAACAGGTCCTTCCAGCTAAGAAAAGATCAAGTATCACATTTTTTAATATATATGTTCTGGGTGGTCCTTAACTTAGATAATACAAGGATTCTGATCTTTTATATAAACATGAACAAGACCAAAGGACATGCCACTTTGCCCTTTAGCTTCTATAGCCCACACACTGAGGTTATTGTGTTTCAAAGGGATGAAGGAAATTACATTCCTTTACATTAATTAGATGGTGAGGAAGGAGAGGACATACGGCAGTGCTGTCTCTCATCTGAGCCATCTTCACAGTCCTCCTCATCATCACACACCCAGTGAACTGAAATACACTCGCCGTCGCTCAGACACTGGAACTGGCCTGCCTCACAGGTCGATTGGGCTGAGAGAACACAGTAAAGCTGCTTAATTAACTCAAGGAAGGAGGTGCAGACAAACCTTTACACAGAGCTTACACGTCAGGAATTTCATATAACACAAATGTTTTGCTTCAAGGCAGCTCCTTCCGCTTCTTTTCAAATAAAAACAGCCCAATTTTTTTTTTTTAGAGAAAAATTAATTTTATAATTGAGCAACTTTTGAAGCTCCTAGACTCAATAATTTTTTTATTTATTTTTATAATTTATCTTTCAGATGAATTATTCCTGCAGGATTAATGCCTCGGCGCTTTTTAATTATTAGATCTGATTGGTTAGATGATAGTGACACTTTTTTTTTTGTAAAAACATGACTCAGAAAATATTACTAGGCTAAACATTATACATAACCACATACTTTGTAACTTTGTAACACAACAAGCTTTATTTTTAACCTTCAAGACACAGAATAAAATTGGTTGGTGATGGATAAACTTTTTATAGCTACTATTACATAAATGGTATTCCACACAATTAACTATAATATGATAAAAGTGTCATTCTTTATTAAATAAATTGCTGTGGTAAAGCACTTTCCTCTGTTTTTGTTATAATGCACTTTGGGGTGTTATTGTAACTATGCTTCAAATCAGGCCAAACCATACGTCCTTGCTGTTGATTAATTTCCACACCCATTATATGCACTGCATCACTTCCTACACTGACTTGTAATATCAGAGAAGAGCAAGTTTTAGAGCGTTACTCACGACAGCCGATCTCATCTGAATCATCTGCACAGTCTGCTGTGCCATCGCAGCGCCAGCCTGCTGGGATACATCTGCCTGTGCCACAGCGGAACTGACCAATTTCACAACTTGATCCTGTACAGACATTAAAACATACATAAGTTCCATCATTTACTTCTACCAGAAACTGTCGAAAATTACTGAGAATGGACAATACGACGTAAAAAACAAACAAAAAAAGTACTCTGTACTCTAAAGAACAGGGTTCTTCTGATTATCATACATTTACAAAATGGATAGCACTTTTTACTCCTTTAATAAAAACACAGAAGTCCTCCTTAAGTGAAAGTAGAGGTGAAGGTTGCTATTGATGAAGCACACGGTTAAGAGCATTGACAAGGAGCGGAGCAAAGCGTGCCGGCCAAACAGCCGACACTCGCACAGCCCTCGCTGTTCTCTTGCCAATCCCTCCTTTTGATCTCTGTCTGTGAGTGGCATCTCGAGAGATAAGGTACCACCCTTCTACCTTCCCTGCTTGGCTCTGCAAGATATCGACTGGGGCAGCATAGTTCAACAGAGGAGGCCTCCATCAGAGCCGCTGGAAAACGGATTGCATGATTTTGATTGTCTCTCACTGACACTCTGATTAATGGTGCATGCTGTTCCTTGTCAGGAACGTAATTGGGATAAATAGTGGTACCGGATGGTACCACAGCCCTGACACCCAAATTCCAAAAGCTGAAGGGAGATGGAAGTTGAAGAAAGGTTGGGTAAAGTCAGGGGCTGGTGTGTAAATGTGTCTTATCACTGGCTACCTTTAAACATGTTTTTTTTTCTGCCTTTGATCAGAAAATTTAATCTTAATTTAGGTCTTTTAAACACTTTTCTTTGAGTTGAAAGTTTGTATACTAGGAGACAAAAATTCTAAATTCTCCATTGTCTATTCCATATAGCCAAACATGAAACATTTTCTATTACAGGGCTGTTCTGACCAGAGTGTTGGCTGAAATTCAAGTAAGGTTTATATTAATGCACTGACTCTAATACGTTACTGTTTCTAAAAGTAAGAATTCATTCACATTGACGTGCATGCCACTTGACCTATATAATCGATTATTTAACACTGGTAGAACCCTGAGAGTCAGCAAATTTTCTGCCAAGTGTTGAGTACAGAGGACTTTGTGCTTTCTGGTTTCTTGATATCCTGACATGCAACATTAATGTCTTATTAACTTCAAGAGAGAAGAACAGGGGGCCCCTGAAGGAACAACTTTATGAAGCTACTATAACTACTATAAAAAAAAGAATTTGTCTCTTGGATATTTCATATCATTAAGTGTAATATGTCAAAATGTCAAAAAATTTTAATCAAACAATTGAGTTGATTCAATAAGACACCTCAGGACATGCTGTTATTGGGGGAAAAAATCATCTTTAGGGTGGTACTAGTAGCTACATTTACATGGACAATATTTCTTCAATCCAACTAAAATCATCCTGATTAGAGCTTTCGACTTAACTGTTTACAATGAAGATTATCTGAAAAGATACGCACTTACATTCTAAACATTTAATTAGAATTTAACTTTTTTGACATGTGCAAAGAGGTTTCCCAGGTAGCACTTAGCTGTAAGCCACTTCCGGCAAATATGCGGCGCAGAAAATAATAATAATAATAATAATAATATAAATAATATTTTTAAGAACACAAATTCTAGAAAAGAACATGCTTGCTTTGCATTTTTAGATGCTTTTCTCCCCAAACAAACATTCAGTTGTTCAGTTGCTCAGTTAAAAATATCATGATAATAATGTGTACAATAAAGAATTGTTAAAATTTTGTTAAAAAAATTATAGACTCCATAAATATCATACTGGCCTTTGACCAACCAGGAGTGGTCTGCCCATGGGCCATCATTGAGGTATGTTAGCCAGATGAGGTATGTTAGCCAGATGACCGTGGTAGAGCTGGGTCAGAACTGGGCCATGATAAGTTTGCTATCTGGGAATGGCTGCTGTGAAGGATTTCATTTGTCGAAAAATATAACAAAATAATAATAATAAGAAGAAGAAGCATTTTTCTCCAACTTTAAGGATAGGTTAGGCTTTCCATAATTTCTGAGAAAATCCGTCTTCTGCGTTTTAACTGGTTCAGTCTCGTCAATGATTGGTTCAAAAGTTTACCAAATATTAAAGGGCAAGCCAATCAGTAAGAGTTTATCTCACAGAATTTGATCAGAAATTAAAGCTAAATTTACTTCCAGGAAGCCCATCACACAGTTTGCCAATTGCCAATATTAACCTGTTTAACCGAGGTTTACACCAACCCTATGAAGATGATTGAAAACACATTCTGATCAGGCCACATTAAATCAGACTGTTCCAACAAAGGTGTTTACATGACGGACTTTTGTTCTGATTGGTCTATTATCCCTATTTTAAAGTACCTCTAAATAATTTAAAGAAATGTTTTTTTAAAGATTTAAAGATTTTATTGACCAGTGATGGCGCCGCTAGTCATCTTCTCTACCCCTTCTCAATGTATGGTGTATGTATCCACCATAGTCCATACACCATACATCACACATAAATTATGGTCAATTTCAGTACAAATAAATACACCAAAATCTGAGGTGATGCAAAAGTTTAACTTCATTGATGAGCCATGAGAATTAAAGATGCTTGACTATACATTGGTGAGCTTGTTATTTGATGTGTGCCATAGCTGTGAGTACGCCTGGAAAACCTTTAAAACATTTTGAAAAGAACGACACTGAAACCTGCTGTTCACTGAGCTAAGAAAAGACAAAAAGCTTAAGTGTGTTAAGAGCGGCCAAAGAACAACACTCAGAAAAAGGCTGTGCTGTGAGGTCAGCATTTGACATTTAGCCTCCCAGCAACTTAGCCGAAAAATCCCCAGCAAAAGTCGAACCATTCAGCTGACACAGCTCACTGCTTACTTGTTGTAATACAGCTATACGTCTAGAGAACTGTGAGAAGGACACATTCTAATTAAGTAATATGCACTTTAACAAAAAATAATTCTTTCCAAAGGAACAAAAACAAAGTACTCTCCCTAAATATTTTACAAAAACCTTTGTAAAGTCACCAAGTCTCTATACCAAGTCAATCACAAATAATTGAGAGGTTTTTATCTCCTTTTCAAATTTATAGGTACCATCCTAGGAAAACGTAGAGGCAGAGCTCAGACTACCTCAGAAAACATAACGGTGAAGTCATGCCCATATCTAGAGGTCCTGACTTGCATTAACAGGGCTACAGCAAACCTACTGTAGTACTCTTAAAGCATGCCAGCCAAATGGATTTCCAATTAACTCCTCCAGCAGCCAATTGGGAAGCCAGCCTTTTTCCTGCTCAGTTTACTAATGATAAAATTGCTCCTCCGCTCACTCAAAGGCAGGCTTTGTTCAGAGGACACGATCCCGGAGGTTTCAGCAGCGTCTGTAACACACAGGTAGACAACTGGCACACACGGCATTGGCAGAGCAGGACAGGTTCACTGACATAAGTCACACAACTGGAGTTAATCATCTTGCCAGCACTGGTGGAATATGAACCTTACACTGAATAAGCCCGAAGAAAAAAGTTTAAAGAGATGCTTCACATTTTAGTCATAGATAATGCTCTGGGTAAAAAAAATCCAGCGTATTTCTGATATAAAGTCTAAGTTTCAAAAGTTAAACTCCAAACTCACCAAAGAGGTTTCCCTGTCCTCAACTGGGAATTACAGGCTTATGTGCACGCTCAGCAGCTATACATTAGGTTAACAGTTTCAACCTGACTTTGCCAAGAGAGAAATGTATCTGCTGCTGCCTTTAAAATAACGCCAGTGTTTCCTAAAAGTATCCATGCTGGGAAAGGTGGCAGGCAAATGTGCTTTTTAAACAGCAACATCCTGTGTAGAACTTTTCAGGGAAACTAACCCTTTACTTAACAGTCATTTTAGTAATTTGTCAAGACAGCCCAAGGGGGGTTTTATTTCAACGTCTTAATTTAGTATAAAAAAATAGAACTGTCCCTTATTGTGAAGGGCAACAATAAGAGAGAAGAGCAACATAATTGTCCCTCTGGTCCATGTGCGGAGAGGGGCTTGTATTATGCAAATGATTTTGCTCCGTTGAAGGGGTATATGCATTTTTCTTCATTCATTAATGCCTTAGCTTGGACTGTTTTGTTAGTTTAGTGTTTTTTTTTTTTTTGTGCCCCTCTTCCTTCTTTTGGACCATGTTTTTTCTAATTAGCCAACTTAAACCCACAGCAGGCGAGAATCCCCAACATTATCTGAGGGGAAAGATAAGGGGGACACCCTACAACTAGTCCACAAAGGGCAGCAGCGGAGGAATTTTCATTAGAATGAAGCCTCCCATAGGCTTAGACCCCACTGGGTGATAACAATAGCACAATGGGCCGGCTGGCTGGCCTGTAGCCCCATAACCGAAAGTGTCAGTACACTAAAGGAGCCCACAGAGAGAAATAGGGAGATGAAGGAATACAGTAGAGCTTCTTGCAACAAAAAAAAAAACAGATAGAGACCCGCTTGGCCCATCTTTCTGTCCCCCCTCCCAATAAAATGGCACTTGCCAGCCACAACATCTCTTTCTAGGCTCGTGGAGGCCATGGGAGAGGTTCTGCCTCTTTCATCAAAGCCGCCTTGTTTTGGTGCGTCGCAAGTGGCTGGGTGAACATGGTGGGGGGAAGATGGGCAGCACCAAGTGCCTGAGCCAGCCTTGCTGTCAGAGCGAGGGCTGTCGCCCGTTTCATATGGAAATGTATGTGGCCGAATGAAGTCAATTGCTTAACAACTGACTTTGCCTCTCGCAGCTACACTGAAAAGACCCAGCGGTACACAGAAGGCCTTTGGCATAAATGGAAAGCAGAGAGGAGCAATGGTGATCAGTGGAGATGCCTATTAAGTCATTCTGTTCAGCACTGCTGATTTTCTGCATTTTAGCAGACAATTTATTGTAAGTGTTAAACTGTGAATTGTAACATTGACTTACTAACACTGTAAAACCCTCTGATAAAAATATAAGCAAGTGAACAAGTGAAAATAACTATTTATGATTTTTTTAATGTCACATTTTAGTGTTTTTAATCCTTGAATGCATGGTCATTTTGCAAGCAATCCATAGACACATTGGTGAATTACCAGTCTGGAACTAACTTCTAACAAAATGTGACCTATTAACTACTACCATAATATAGAAAAACATTGTAAAAATAACTTTATATTACCGTTCCATTAAATAACTTGATGTCCTAAGAGTGCTCTTTATAGCCAGAGGATAAGAAGCTTTTGTATCTGCCAACTGTGTTAACTTTTGTACATATTTTTCTTAAAACTTTACCTTAAAAAAAGTTTTGTCACATTCTTCTAAAAGCTGAAATTGGTATGTCATATTGCACCATGGAAATGAATATATGAACAATATATTAAATTAGCAAGCTAATTTTAAATATTCCTCTATTAAAGTCTGTTAAACGCTACTAGAGGCAATTGTGTGTCCTGTGTCTGGTTATGTTTGGGTAGTGGATCACAGTGAGGCAAAGGTCCACATCAAAGACTGACTCCTCAGGATTTGCCGGTCTTTACTATGCAGAAGAAATGCTTACACATGCACAAAAAAAAAAGCACAACCTAGTCAATTAAGATGAACCATTAACAGCTTATATATTCAACATTTTCATAATCTTGTTAGTAAGCACAAAAAACAATCCCAGTTACAAAATACCTCCATCATCATGTTTTCCATGAATGCTCAACTAACCGTAACAGTGAATTATAAACAACAAGTGGTCTTTACATAAAGTGTTAGTTAGAGTCACTTATTAACCCTAAATAAATTCTTAGGTGCATGTGATTCAGGCATATGTGCAAACACAGGCACCTTCACAACACCTTCAAACAACTTGAAAACCATGCACAATTTGATTGTGACAGATAACTCATTAATATCAATGATCAAACCAGTACTGTCAACTTTAACCCACAGCACAAACCAGGTCTGAAACAAGACCACTAAGGGCTCAGACGGAAGCAACACTCAGCGCGTTAAAGAATGCATCCTGACTTTGTCAACTGAGGCCTTTTGGTCATTTCCTCTCAAACACCTGCTGAATAAAGCTGGATTAAGGAAGCCCAGTCCTGGCTTGCATTTCTGAGCAGATCAAGCACGGTTGCAAGTTTTAGTTTGGGGCAAACACAATAACACAGATTCGTGTTTGTTTCAAATTGTATCAACATGCAGTTCCAGAAGTGAATGTGACAGCAATAATACAAGAGTTAGCAAAGTGAGACATGCTTTCGAGGTCATAACTGTCTGAATAGCTCGAAGCACTGTTCTCTGAATGTCTTTGAATCAATGTTAAAGTTATGTATCTATCCTGTACCCAGATGACTCATTACACAACTGTGACCAGGTAACGTGCTTTTATGACACATCTTCCTAACTCTGATCTCTCCATAGAGTACCCAACGTCCTCTTTATGTTATCTACTTCTTATACACCAACTTCAGCTCAGAAAAGACTTTTAAGTAGCTAATTTGTTCAAACCTGCATGTTACAAGAAGGGAACAAATTACATTTTGTATAGGACAAGGTACTCCAGGACCAGGACTCCTGGGAAATCCTGTCAAAATGCTAGATCATGTAAATAATCCTAATGACTGGTGTAAATTACAGACACTATTCAGAAGCAGGTTCAAAATGTATGTTTTGTTCCACAGGATCCCTGCTCATTTTTAAGGAACATCTACAGCAGTATTTAGCAGCCTGATGCACACTAAGGAGCTTACACACACTGAGAGCTAAGCAAAAGCAAAGCAGATTACAATGCAGGATCCTCGGATAGCTTTAGCAACACGTTCCACTGCAATGTTTAAGTCATTATTAAACACATAACACAGCTAAGCAGACTGTACAGTTCTGTATTAACAAACCGAATAAGTTATTTTGTTCTTTAACACTAAGCACTGCGGCGTGAGTTAGCTTTGTAGCAGTAGTGTCTGGTAGTCAGTCACATGCTCTCCTCTGTTACCTAGCAACGGCAAAGCACAGGCAAAAGTTCTCGAGGAGAAGTTTATTTAGAGGAGCGCGAGGCGAGGTGGCTTTGTGCGCGAGACATTCAGGACTACACTTTAAACACTACAGATTGTCCAAAAGAAAGGAAAAGTAACAAATTATGTGCTTTGGAGTAATGAAATGCAGCCTGACAGAAACGCAGATAAGGTTTCTTAAACGCGACGCCACTGTATGACCTCATTAGGCATGTTTAGGAGCTCCGGGAGTGTGTAATGGTGTCATCAGATGAACATAACGGTGCTCCGTACAAGTGCAATCATCTTTCAGGCTCTTATTTTATTTCACCGCTGCATTAGAATCATTTATATAATATGGTTAGGCTACTTTTTGCTTTTCCTAAGCTAACAATGATCCAACCATCATAAAAGTCAAAATGTGATATACATGTTGCATTAGTGCAAAAAAATAATGAAATAAATGCATGTCTAAGGATAACGGATTTAACTATTGTCTTGCGTCTAAAGTAAAGTCCCGACAACAGAATATCCACAATTATTTCAATGTTTTCCTAAAATAATTTGCTTCCCACCTTTTTTCCCGATTCGCACAAATGATCTGCAGAAGAATAGAGATGTCGCTCAGGATGACTTTAATTACTTTTGTACGCTTCTTAGGCTACAACAAGCACTTTCCCTGATAACACTGTAACATAAACGACTGATCCAGCAATTGTTAATACGAGGGGGCGGGAATGCTCGAACTCACCCTGACAGCTGCACTGGAGGACGTGTAAAGTGAGCAGAGTCGCAGTTTGGAGCAGCAGTGCTCGGTGCATGGTGATGCGCGCGCGGCTGCTCCTCATCAAGCCAAGCACACGGAGCTCCGCGGACTGAGGTGATGCTGCGCGCGCTTCTCACTCACTTACTCACTCACTTCGGGCCCGGGCTGATGAAAAAGGGCGTGCACTAAAAGCTTAGACACGACCCCCACCCCCCAGGCGCGCGCGCGCACACACACACACACACATATGCACTGCGCACACTCCCACTCACTAGGCCAAATCCTTTAACCGGAATACAAGAACTAGGCCTACAGGTCATGCAGTATGCCTGTGTTATTTTGCCCCCCCCCCCTCTCTCTCTCTCGTTTGCCGAGCCTGTTACTTATTTGTTTATATGCATGCATCTCTGTCAACAGTTAACCAAAGACCTCCCCATTGTGAAACCGTTTCTTGATTATATATTTGAAACACACTGCAAGTTTAAGAAGCGGAATAGAGGTGAAAATTAGGGGATAACGTCAGACCACTGTGTTTGTTTATTCCCATTTTTATGATCTTGGTAGGACCTCCAAGCAACATTCACACACGTATTCACACACTGCGGACACTGCATGCCTATGGACTGTAGAAAGAAACTGGAGTACCCAGAGGAAATCTACCAAGCACAGGGAAAACATGAAAACTCCATGCACACAGACCTCAGGCAGGAATCAAGCTTGGACCCTGGAGGTGCAAGGCAACAGTGCTAACCACTAAGCCACCATGTCAATGTTAATATGTCATATGCGTATTTAACATGGCGAGCAAATGTACACTGCCAACCACATTTAGCTTTGTGTACTGCATGAAATGTGTGAAAATTATTCCTCATTCTGTCAGAACCACTCTTTTTTACATTTTAAGTCCTAAAAATGTGCCCGTGCTATCAGCAAAGAAAAAAATACATTAATAGGACATTCTGGTAGTCAGCTGTCTTCATTTTATTGCCACAAAGCATTGCTGAATCTAGACCTGACCAATTGAAGCAACCCCAGATCATAACATTGGCTCCAGAGTACAGTACATTGACCCCTATGCATGATGGGTGCATCATTTTATATGCATCCTTTTTATACTGACTCTGGACTCATCAGACCTCATGACCTTTTTTCCATTGTTCCAAAGTGCAATTTTATGCTCCTTATTGAAATGAATACATGTTTCCAAATTAACCTCAAAATCATGTTTTTTTGGCCAAACGGTTGTTCAGTCCCACTTCTATAATTTCTTATCACATTGTGCATGTGTGAATGCTCTTACATTCCCCAGCTGTGATTTGTAATGTTGATTTTTTGCATCATCATCATCAAGCACTTAAGTGATATTCAATCACTTCATTCATAATTTTTATTTTTTACAAACATTTCTTTTGCAAGGAAGGCTGCCAGTTCAGCACAGGATTTAATAATGCATTGGACAGTTATTTAATCCAGTTCCAGTAATTTTTGTTTTCTCTTTGCTAGATGGAGATCATTAATTTCACTTTTAACTGTGACATTTTTGGGGACAAGCCGCTGTACATTAAAAAAAAAAAAAAAAGTTTATTAATATCTCACCAAGGTTGAAAAAGAATAAACAACCTGAACATCTCAGTGTTTCCATATGTAATTATGTGTGCATGGTAGCATAGTAGTTAGTACTGTGCCTCGCACCTCCAGGGTTAAGGATTTGAATCTCACTTTCAGGTGTGTGTGTGTGTGTGTGTGTGTGTGTGTGTGTGTGCTTTCCAATTGAGAATGTGGAAAATATGGCAATGAAGACCCCGTAAAACTGTGCAGCTGAAGACCTGCATAATAGATGATTGGGGGGACCTCTCACTAGCTAAACTTTACCAAGTCTTCAGTGCCCAACTGTTTAAATAGTGTTATTAACAGAACTGGTGATGTTACAGTACTCACAGGTAACAATCAATTGTGCTACCTTTTTTGGATGATGCTGCAACCACAAGATTTGAAATGAGTGCCAACAATTAAACCCACATGGTAAATCATCAAATACAGTAATGGGTTGTAGTAGTGTTTTCAATATAGACTTTAAAGAGACAGAGAAGAGACCTTACAGATGACTCCTTTTGGACTCCTATGCTATCCAACTTTTTAGGAATTGGGGATGGAGTACATCTTTGCTGATGGAGGGGTTCCACTGAATTCATTAGTTAAATAACTACCTGTTTGTTTAATTAATTACTTAATTAATTAATTAAACAAGCATATTAATAAATTTATTAATTCGTCTGTTGGTTTGTTTGCTTATTATTTGGTTTTAAACAGCCCCCTGAATAAAAATGGCTGATAAAGTGTTCAAACTGAGATCTGACCAATTAGAGTGGAAATATTTTTGTTCTCCTGTGCCTGTGATTAAATCATTTGGCTATGGAATGGACTACATTCATTAATGTTTTTCTTAACTGTTAACTGCACTTAACCACACTGCATTTTGGTTTCATTAACTGACATAATTTAATTCAGTGGACATTAATTAATGAATGAATTAATCAATCATTATTAGTAGACTGCACTATACTATACAGTAGACTAACTTACATTATTCCAAATGCAATATATTCTCTCCTGAAAAGCACTGGCTCCATCTACTGGTCTAAATATAACATAACATCAAGCGGTAACGTTAGACTTTTAAAGCTGACCAATTACTGTGTCCTTCATATATTTTCATAGAACCGCCATTTCCTCGTTTTTTCTTTTTAATTTACATTTTCTTTTCTAAATCAGAGGTTTATGCACAGCAAGAAATAATCTTCCAGGTCCAGCCGTAGTGAGCGAACGCTACTCCCTGTAGTGTATATGATCATATACAGTATATATAATCATCTCGAGACACCACACAGGTCAGGCCATCCACAGTCAAGTTCTCAAAGGCACGTGCACAATTCCTGGGCTGGGTGGCGGTTTCTGCACAGCCCAGCATGCGCGTGCATAGCAGTAACGTGGACACGTTACCATAACAACAGCAACAAACAGTGATTTCCTGCCGACCACACAGCCGGCATAATGCAGATCATTGCACGGTGACTTATAGATATATATATAAAAAAAAATAATAATAAATAAATAAAAAAAATATATATATATATATACATTTTGCCTCCCAATAGACATGGCATCTTCGCAAAGAGACCAGAAAGACGACAAACAGGTAATGCAGATTTTATTTCGAGCATAGGTTTTGCATATTTTATTACAGGTAAGATTATTTTTTTTTACTCAATTTCCCTATTCGAGAGATTTTTTATTTATTTATTTATTTCAATTCTTTTGGAGAGCTCTCTCGCTCTCGTTCGTCGTTTACAGGGCCCCTAAAGTTCTAAAAAAAAAAAAAAAAAGTGTTTTTTATTCTGGGGCCAGGGGTAGCTCAGTGGTTAAGGCATTGGACTATGGTTCAGAAGATCCGAGGTTCAAACCTCACAACCAACAATTTGCCATTGTTGGGCCCTTGAGCAAGGCCCTTAACCCTCAATTGCTCAGATGTATAATGAGATAAAAATGTAAGTCACTCTGGATAAGAATGTCTGCCAAATGCCTAAATGTAAGTAATACTTTTGTATGCAAAATTAATTTCTTGTTCACAGACAGCTCACCTTTTAACCACAAAGCAAGTAACTGTTCAAATAAATCAGTGAGATGTGTGGGTGGGTGGGTAGATAGGTAGGTAGGGGTTGACAGGTTGTAGATGCCATTGCACACTGTATATCTGACCTATAGGCACAGGGGAATGGGAGAACTGACAGGTTACTAGTGCAATGCTAAGAGCAAAAACACTACAAGATATATAAGAAGAATATTAATAAAGCATATAAATCAGCAATTGCAAAATTGGCATGCAATTTTATATGTGGCAAAGTGACAAAAGTGCAAATAGTAGCAAAGAGGTTACTAATTGTGCAAAGAACAACATGAAAGTGACAATGAAACTGAGTCTGTCCATAATGGCACAATATGTAATAGTGAGAGTAACTGAGCAGACCATGAAGCTAACAGGTAAGTGTTATTTGGGTATCAACATGTCCCAGTCCACATTCCCTTGCACCTGAGGTAAAGGCCTTTATGGTCCACATATACAGTACAACAAAAGCCCACTATAAATGCAAATAACCTAGCTGTTTTCATGTAATGCCTAGCAATCCTTTAAACCTATGAAGAAAAATAACTTGTTCTCCCAACACAATAAGTTGTGTGAACAAAATAAAAATAAACAAACCTACATACAGTTGGGATTCTAAGGGCTCTTTACTTTTCCTTTCTTTCTTTTTTCTTTTCTTTGTATCTTTCTTTTCAGTTTGAATATGTCTTGTGATTTTCTTCTTGCCATAGCAAACACATTTTATTTTCTATTCATTTGAATTTTGGACTTTTTTCTTCTTTGGATTTATTTAATATACTTATGTATAGTTGAAACTGGCATTACATGCAACAATGTAAAGAAAATCTCTTTAAGAACTTTCAAAGCCAGACCTCAGAGGGAACCCATTTATCTCTGGATGTAGTGAGGATATAAATTGAGGGATTATAAATTTACCCATTCCATGAAATCAAAGCTGTAGGGCTGTGAAATGTGAAAATATAAAAACAGCAACGTGGAACCCTAAACTGGGACCTTTGTTAAAAGCCCAACCTTTTGTGTTCTAATAAATCGTTGCATCTAAGGACTTGGATGATGCCCACCAAGCACTGGAAAACCTGAGGGGACTGTCACTGGAGGAGCGGACCGAGTTAGGGATGCTACGCTCCAGGATAGATGAGCAGTCCAACTTGATCTGTATGTTAAAGCAGCGGGCTGATGAGTTGCTGCATCGCTGTCAGGCTCTAGAGCAGGCCAACACCGAGCTGAGGAACGTGCAAGTCAACATGAAGATGGACTTGCAGAATGAACAGGAGAAATCCGTTCAACTGGAACAGAGGTTCATGGACCTTGCTGCCAATCACAAAGAGATGATCGCTTTGAAAGATGAATACAAGGAGAAGAATACTGAACTCATGCAGGAGAATGAGAAACTACGAGAGGAGAATGAAAAGTTGTTCAGCCCAGATCTGGAATTGAAAGAGGAGACCATTCAAAAACTCTCCCAACAGCTGAGCGACCTCACTGAAAAACACAGACGCTCAGAACGAGAAAACCAGTAAGCAAATCTGTTTCAAATGTCATTTTAAGCAAAAGTTGTTATTTTGGTTGTCATGTAATGCTTTTACACTTTTTCCTATTTTAATATTTTGTTTATAATAATCTTTTTATAAACAGGGAGAAAGAGACTTCTTTGTTAGAGAAACTGCAAAAATCTCAGATAGAGCTAAAAAATGCAGTTGACATGCACACAGGTAGTTTATTTATTTATTTATTTATGTATTTTTATTACAGTTAAACCTTGGATTGTGAGCATAATTCATTCTGGAAGTGTGCTTGTATATCAAAGCATCATATATCAAATTTCACCATAAGAAATAACGGAAACTCCAATGATTTGTTCAACAACTCAAAAATATTAATGTAAAGATTATTAGTACAAAATATAATGTAAAAATAAAATAAATTAACCTGCACTTTAAATTCAAATACTAATTTTATTTGTCACGTACACAGTCATACACAATATGATATGCAGTGAAATGTTTTAACAACCGCCCTCGACCTAAACATTAAAAGAAGAATAGAATATTTTAAATAAAGAATAGGAAATAAGAATATAATAATAAAAAGAAAACATAGAGTATGAAAAGAAAATATTTAAATGAATAATATAAAATGTGAAAGAAGAATATAATAATAACTAAAATCAGTATAGAAAATATATTTTAAAAAACTTTGTTCTGTAAAATTTACATTATATACAAGTACAAGTAATAAAAAATAGAATTGAGATGGAATTGAAGTGGAATGTTCAGTCATGAACATAGCAGCATAGTGTGCTAAGGTTGTGCAAATGAGCGAATGAGATAAATGTGCAAATGTGCATTGATGTGCAATGTGCTGAGTGGTATATGAGTAGTAGCAGAGTGTTTAGTCCTGTGTGGTGTTGTGATTGAGAGTCTGTGTAGCCTGTGGGAAGACGCTACTCCTTAGTCTCTCTGTGTTGGCCCTTAGGGAGTGGAAGTGCTTTCCTGACCGCAACAGAGAGAACAGCACCGCTTGTTTGCAGATTGAGTGCAGATCAGGGAGCTTGGTGCGGATTATGAGTTCAGCTGATTGCACCACCCTCTGAAGAGCTTGTCTTTCCTGCATGATGCTGTTTCCTTTAAAAAGAACTGTGGCTGTAGTGATTGAAACCAGAGAGAGGAGAGGAGGAGGAAGGGGGCTACTGTGTAGGATGACTTTTACACACACATACTCTCTCTCTCTCTCTCTCTCTCTCACACACACACCAGTTTACGACAGAGAAGTAAAACTCACTCACACAAGCCTGCAAGCACGTACACATATTGTATGATGTTACGCCCCGGTCTAGGTCGGGCCGTAACAGGGGTGAAAAAAAGAAAGAAAATGGGTGAGACCAAAAGTGCGTT
>JAQMYG010000035.1:22870915-22898948 GCA_030014215.1 Clariallabes teugelsi | reverse complement strand
TAGAATGTAGAAAATAAATCACTAAACAAAAACAAAGAAATTTGCAAGTGTTCTAAAACTTTTGAACGGTAGTGTATGTTTATTTAAAAACAGCAATAGAGATAATGGCTAAAATGCTCTGTGCTTTAAGGGCTACAAATTTTTTATCAAATAAAGTTGAAAAAAGCAAACCAAAACTGCTTATTATGTAAAATGAAAAAGTGCTTATGTTTTATAAAATCATCTACTCTTTTAGAAAAAAAGTGTATTTGAGTATTATTTGAAGATTCATGGGATAATTAAGGATGCTTAGCTTCCAAAAAAACATTCGATTTGAGGTTCTTTGTGACTGGGACACACTATGTAAGTTTCTTCATATAACCTTTAGGAATTTTGTCAAAAATACATTCATTCATTCATTCATTCATTCTCAGTCTTGTGTGTGAAGGACTGTAAACTTGATGGGATTTAATTCCATTACAGAGCATCATGCACACACATTTACACTTCAGCTTAGTGCAGCTTAGGGGCAGCTTAGTGCATTCAGTCTGCCTACAGGTACTGTATGTTTTCAGGAGGTAGGGATAACTTCAGACAGTTACCCAAGTTTAGGATTTCATTTGGAACCCTGAAAGGCCATTGTGACACTCCACTACAAATGTAGAAAATGTGTAACATAATGGAAAAGCCTAACCCTTATCCTGCTCAGCAATTATTTAGTGAATCATAAGTTGACATATATACATAGGGTAATATATTTTGTGGCTCCTAAACATAAACGTAATATGTAGGATTGCCTAGATCTTTATAAACAATCTCATATTATCCTCCACCCAAGAAAATCATTTAAGTTCACTAGTTAAGGAATGCTAGACTGCTAATAGACCTTCGTCTGTGGCTGTCAAAACCCTCCTAAAATTGTTTGTTTATCCTGAAATGATGGTAAATGCTGAATCACAATAGCAGCTATGCAATGAGTTATGCCTAATGAGTTATGTGTTGGGGGAGGGACATTTCAAGGTCAAAAGGGCTGATGGCATTGCTTTTGTTTGGTAGGGAGACCGGGGGCCGGATGGACCGAGGGGCCCAAGGGGACAACAAGGCATTGGAATCAAAGGAGAAAAGGTGGGCTGTAAATAAATCAGCCAATGAATGGTTTTCACACAAACACACCAGGCTTGCCACACAAAAGGAATAATGAAGTACATAAAGGATGGGTAAAGGTCTTTTCAGGATGCATTAGCCATGCTTGGGGGAAGGGGAGTGAGATATAACAGATGGGATGGTCAAAAACAAGAAGTTGAGTTTTTGAGAGATAGTCTTAACAGAGCTTCAACATTCATTAAAATCTTCATGGGTACATGATAACACTTAATGTATATCTATGTAGTAATTAATGTTCATTAAGACTGAGGCACCTATTCAGGATACTGTACAGCAGCTACTTTGAGTTAACTCATTAAGGTGATCTATAAAATTATTAGCCACATGGTCTAAAGCATAATCAGAGTGTTTTTGTACTATGTCTCTTTTTAAATCTGACTTATTCTTCTGATGTTTAGGGTGAGCTTGGACCTGCAGGGCCTCCAGGACCAGTTGGTCTTCCTGGGATTGGGATTCAGGGCGAGAAGGTACCATGACATATGTAATGATGAATATATTAATGTTGCAGCATTCAATTATTGACTACAGCTACTTCCAGTTGTTCAAAAATTCATCATTTGGTATGAGGGTTGTTTATTGAAATTACAGGCATGCATTCACACTTCCAAAAATGCCATATTTCCATAGCAGAAAATATTTCTTATCAGCTCTGATAATTATGTAATATACAGTATCTGCAAATGTATAGCTCTATAGCACACACCTGCATTTTTTAGCAGTCAACCTACTGTATAAAATAGCAATTTCATCCCATATACTGTACATTACTAATGGAGCATCGTTCCCCACAATGATCACCAAATTGTTTGCATAACGACCTAAAAACTTGCCATTGTAAGCATCATCAATATTAGTCATAGAGTCATAGAACCATGGTTTATATAGTCATTGTATGATAATTTATTTCATAGTGTCATTTTGATAAATTTAATATTACTATAATATGATGTATTTACATTAACCAAAGAAATTAATTTCAGGGTGAAATATTGCTAAGTCTAAGTCTGAACAGTAGAGACTGAGACTTATTTCTGTCTATCTATCTGTGTACCATCTTAGCATTTACTACAACTTCTGCAGAAATATGTTAAGATATAATAACAGTTTTTCTTTATACACAGGGTGTGGAGGGCCCAAAAGGACCTCCAGGAGGTAGAGGGACACCAGGAGAGGGTCTGCCTGGACCAAAGGTTAGTAAAACTAAATACACTGTGTACAATCTTATGTTATACATGCTACCGGCATTTAATCTGGAATATACACCATGTTTTAGGGTGAACAAGGATTACCAGGAGAGATTGGCAGCCCAGGAGAGAGAGGAATTGGAGAATCTGGACCAAAGGTTCCACTATGTGGATGTTTCTTTTTATTAAGTGCATGTGATCAAACTTAGACACATATGAAGCAGTTAGAGATGCAAACCCAATGCATACCAAGATTAACAATAATGATGTTGGAGCTTGTTCTTGTGGAACAGTGTGAAATGGAAATGGAAACATATTTTTCTCCTTTAAAAAGGGTGAGCCTGGTGCCGCAGGACTGGCAGGTTTACCCGGACTTCCTGGAGAGGATGGAGCTCCAGGCCAAAAGGTAGAACTGACAAATGAATGTAGCTTAACACTTTGAGAGTCTAGTTATATCCATCCTGATTAGGTACTGTTCTCAATAACTATATTTGTCTTCACTAGGGTGAGCCTGGAGCAACTGGCCTGAGAGGACCTGAAGGAGAAGCAGGAGTTGGCACACAAGGAGAAAAGGTTAATCATTTAACAATAATTCTTCATGCCATAGATTTTATTAACCTCCAGGGATATGTATAATAAACTCAATATTAAACCCCATAATTAGACTATCAAGATGGTTTACGAGAAAACTAATATTTACTCCTTTGTACCAGGGAGACCAGGGCCAGCGGGGTGTCAGAGGATTACCAGGCCCACCAGGCATTTCTGGCCCTTCGGGTGCCAAGGTGAGAACCAACAGTGAAGGTATCAGTAGACATAGCCATAAGTGCCTAAAATGCTCCGCTACTTACCTTCAGTTTTTTTCAAAAAAGGACTTTAATCTTCATCCAATGACAGCAAGATGTGAAAAATAGCTTATAGCAGCTTATTTTGTTGGATTCACATGGCGTTGTATTTCAGCTGTAACTACTGTTTTTGTAGGGAGAGCCTGGAGCACCAGGGCGATTAGGCATGCCAGGACTTCCTGGGCGAGCTATTGCAGGACCAAAGGTAAAAATCCAAAATGCCACATCATGCCAATGTTCTGGCAAGCCTTAATTGCACTGGTACATTGCCAATGCAAAGAAACACGATGCCAGTGTTCAATGTGGTACAGTTTATCACACCCAGCTATCAAATACATTGGAGGAATGATGCTATGACTTCATCTCTCTGTTTATTTAGGGTGATGTTGGGCCTACCGGTCCTCCTGGACCAATTGGAGAAACAGGATATGGGCTTCCAGGTCCAAAGGTGTGTATTCTATTGTATTCTAATCCAAACTATATAAAAGAAAAAAAACATATGACCTTATATATTTGCTGTGTTCTGACTTGATCCTTTAGGGTGACCGTGGCAATCCTGGCCCTCATGGGCCATTTGGGCCAAAAGGTGAAGGATATCCTGGACCATTGGTGAGTATTTTATAATACAAAAAACACACCAAATGTCACACATGTACCACCAGTGTTAAAATTATCAATTATTTTTTTGCAGGGTCCTCCTGGTCTCCCAGGACTGCCTGGAGAGCCTGGTCTCGAAGGTATAGGCTTCCCTGGACCAAAGGTAAACCTGCTAATTTTACTATTGGTGTTTTAGTAAGAAGTGTGTTCCTTGTTTAAAAATATCATAATTATGTTTACATACACTTACAGGGTGACATTGGTTTCCGAGGTTTACCTGGTTTACCAGGCCCACCAGGTGAAGGGATTCCAGGACCACCGGTGAGCGCACTCTTACATTTTTGTTTACAAAAACCTAAGTAGAAATGCAGTGGGTTTTTTTCTGAAAATTAAGCTACCAGAAAAAAAGCTATATGTCTCCTCCTGCCATAATGACAGTACCAGATTAGGATGGTACCAATGTTTGTATACTGTTCCTGACAGTTCTAGTTAACTTTCATTGTCAAATTGATCCAGGTACCTACAGCATTTCCAATACAGTCAATCCTTGGATTGAGAGCATAATTCGTTCTGGAAACGTGCTTGTATACCCAAATACTTATTCCCCATAAGGAATAATGGAAATTCACATTATTCGTTCCACATCCCAAAATATTCATATAAAAATAATTAATACAAAATATAAAGTAAAAATAAAACAAATTAACCTGCACTTTTGTTTTTATGTTAGTGTGTGTTAATACAAAGCGCATGAATACTACTCGTATATCAAGACCTTGCTCGTTTACTAAGTTAAAATATATTTTTTAAAATTTTCTCATCTTGCAAAACGCTCACAGACCAAGTTACTCACAATCCAAGGTTCCACTGTACTTAGTAACCCTGCTATTAGTATGCACATAACCTTTTTGCTCTGGCAGAGTATGAGGGCTTACAAAGACAAATCACACTTCACAAAAGAATTTCAACATGGATTGTTAAACAGACCAGTTGTACTTCAGCTCTTTCTACTCCGTGGTCATCAACAGAAATGAAACTCAGTTAATGACTATGGTATCTTCCCACAAGTCCAGACAACAATTTATATGTGTGAAGTGAATGTGTGGTTAATGCTGCTTAGTTGCTATGGAGGTTGAGAAACACAAACTGTCTCTCTTTTTCTAATTAACCCTGCTTTCCTGCTGTTTAAGGGCAACTCAGGAAGGCCAGGCCCACCAGGACCAGTCGGGCCCCCAGGAGAGGGCATTCAAGGCCACAAAGTAATTGAATCACATTTTTACTCTTAAAATATTGCTACATATGCTACACATAACACTGATGAAAGTGATTCATCCCAAAGAATCAGGAAGTTAAATATTCTTCCCATATGAATGATTCAGGGAGATCAGGGGCCACCGGGTATCACTGGACCGAGAGGACCACCAGGGGAGAGACTCGCAGGTGATAAGGTGAAGTGTCTGTTTATCTAGTTGTTTTATATACAGTAATACTGGTGAAGTAAATTTGTTAAGCGAATGTAATAAAAAATTTGTACTAATTTGTTATGCTTGACTGGTGACTACTCCCGCTTCTCTTAAAGGGTGATAGAGGCTTGCAGGGTGAGAGAGGAATGAAGGGAGTTAAAGGTGATTTGGGTGACACTGGACTCCCTGGACACTCCGTGAGTGAATAAATTTGAGAATTAACATTAACCATGAATAGCTTTAGACCCAGATGCTGTATTAACTCATCACATCATATACTATTTAGAACATCTGTAAATTACTGTATTGTGAATGCATTGTGAACTATGAAGTGCTGTTCTGTAGATGATAAAAGTTTTAATTTCTCTAACTATCATAGGGAAGACCTGGAGAAAAAGGCGAAATGGGCCTCACAGTGAGTAATAAACTTTAATAAGTAATTAAATATTTACATTATAGAGGAGTATAATTTAAGTGGAAAGATTTTGTGCAAAGATGACAGTATGTAATTATAAAGTAGAATTACATAAATACTTCTTAATTTCTGAATATATGATATTACTTTATAGAGAGAGGACATCATTAAACTGATCAAAGAGATCTGTGGTAAGTAACAGAAAAAGGACATGTTGCACTAAGAATGTCTTTACAACTGACAAAACAATATTACTCCTATGTTTAGGTTGTGGCATCAAATGTAAGGAGAGGCCTATGGAGCTGGTGTTTGTAATTGACAGCTCTGAAAGTGTCGGTCCTGAAAACTTTGAAATCATTAAAGACTTTGTCACAGCACTTGTGGATCGCATCACAGTGGGCCGCAACGCCACACGCATCGGCCTTGTTCTATACAGCCTGGATGTTCATCTAGAGTTTAACCTGGCACGCTACATGACCAAGCAGGATGTCAAGCAGGCTATCAGGAAGATGCCCTACATGGGAGAGGGGACGTACACTGGTACTGCTATTCGCAAGGCTACACAGGAGGCTTTTTACAGTGCCCGCAACGGAGTCAGAAAAGTGGCCATCGTCATCACTGATGGACAGACAGATAAGAGAGAGTCTGTGAAGTTGGACATGGCAGTGCGGGAGGCCCATGCTGCTAACATTGAAATGTATGCTCTAGGGATTGTTAACACAACAGACCCTACACAGGCTGAGTTTCTCAGGGAGCTTAACCTCATCGCTTCAGACCCAGACAGCGACCACATGTACCTCATTGATGACTTTAACACCTTGCCTGGTGAGTCTGAGTGTCAGTTTATGAGAATTAACAATCTGTGGGATCAAAATTCACAAAATGATTTTAAAAGATTTCTCACTGACAAAATTCATATTTTCAGTACTAACTTCAAATTAACTAACTGATTCAGTTTTAACTGAGTAACAAAATACAAAGGTGTAGCTGTTATTTTAAGATGTGAAATATTGTTTCTCCTCTGCAGCTTTGGAGTCTAAGCTTGTAAGTCAGTTTTGTGAGGATGAGAATGGAGCACTCATCTACAATCGCATCACCAATGGCGTCAATGGCCACAATGGATATAGGCGTAATGGCCACGATTACCATGACAATGTCTTATTTGGGAATAATGGCTATGGGAGTCACCATGAAGAAGAATTTAACAGGAGGGTTAATGCTCACAGTGGAACAAACTTTGCACGAACCAACCCTGTGCCCTTCAGGACTACGGTTTGTACACTAGAACTATTGAGAAATATAAGGTGAACATGATGATAGAGAAACTGTCCCTAATTAAATAAAACAATAATAAAGGACACAAATAATGGGGAAAAAAGGAAATGTAATTAATGACTGTTATTTCATAATCGTTGTGGTAACTCACTGGGTCAAAATGAATTTCTAACTGTCATCTGTTTTTTTTTTTTTTTTATCTCTAGACTGATTTAGACTTAGGAAGTCATGACCGCAAAGTAACTGATATCAAAACTGATGTCACACCTGTACAGCCTGTGAAAGAGAACAGCAGAACATCTCACACCAGCATCATATCATCACTGCCATTGTCACCATCATCTTCTTCGTCTTCTTCATCATTGCCATCATCATCATCATCGTTATCGTCATCATCAAAATTGTCCTCTTCTTCCTCATCCGGATCTGTTATATCGAGTTCAGTGAGCATAAAGCCACAGCCCCGTCCTGTTATAGTCTCAGGTAATAATGAATCAACTAAACATCATCATGTAAATCATTGCATTAAATCAAATATTTTATTGGTAGCTTTAAATGGGTTATAACCATGGTAGAATCTCTGTGGCACATTTTCCAGTCATATGTATCAAAAGTGTTGATCTGTAGGTGGTAAATGTGGCATGGTTAATTTTAAAAAGACTAAATATTACATATAGGTGACATGGTGGCTTATTGGCTAGCACTGTCGCCTTGCACTTCCAGAGTAGTTGATGGTTAAGGGCCTTGCATTAGGGCTCAACAGTGGCAAATTGGTGGTGGCTTGGTACGCGTTCCCCATGAGTGTGTGAGTTTGTGCTGTGTGCATGTGTGCCCTACGATGGATTGGTACCCTGTCAAGGGAGTACCTGCCTTGTTTCCTGGGATAGGCTCCAGGCTTATAGGATAAGCAATATAGAAGATGAATGAATAAATTAAAGATTACATATGCAAAAGAGCCCTAAGAACAGTGTACTCACTGCATCTATGCTGATTTTGGTTTCCTCAACGAGTTCTGTGATGTGTTGTGTGCAGCTCCTCTGGATCCTCGTTGCTCCCTTGTCCTGAGCCAGGGGACCTGCCGAGACTACATCATCCGCTGGTACTATGACAAACATGCAAATGCTTGTGCACAGTTCTGGTATGGAGGATGTGATGGCAATGAGAATCGCTTTGACACTGAGGATGAATGCAAGAAGACATGCGTTAACAATATAGGTATATAACACAAAACTAGCAAATAATCAAACCTAAGTAGGTTTTCTAAACTGTTTCAGTTGTTTCAGTACTGTTATTAAAATATCATCTGGTAAATATCTTCTGTTCATTTCTTTAATTGTAGATATTTGCTAATCTACATTTCCTCTTTATTCCACAGCAGGTTAAAATGGATCTCAAAGCAAACTGACTAAAGTGATGTTATTTTTACTCTTCACCATCTGCCAGGAAAATGTTCAACAAATATTTTTACCAAAAAAAAAAAGAAAAGAAAAAAAGAGATAAAATAGGATTTAAAAAGATTACTGTGATTACCTGCTCCATACTAAAGCAGTGCTTATGAAGTAACTCTGCCTGTTTTCTTTCCCTTAATGGGACTAATAACAAATTTCCTGATATACCTCATTTTTTTTCATCCATATTCTACTTCACTCCCTGTAGGATTTTTCTGCACTGTATTTCATTAATATGTTTCAGTTGTACAACTGTATTTCTATATTTTGTCTTATATATATATAAATATTAAAATATATTTTCATGTGCAAAGTTACAGATAAGTGTCTAAATTATAGGAAATGACTTGTAGCAAAATTATTCATAGCAATTAATAAATAAGAATGGTTAAGACAGAACATAGGCTTTGTATTCTTTACTTGATATCTTGACTGCTAAAGTAATTTTTAATTGTTTTGTTTTTTCTTTAAAAAATACCATTTATTTTTATTGGAAAATCTTAACTGTGATTAATGTTAGAATCAGCTGTAAGTATGGTACAATGTGTATGATTGATGCTTTTGTACTTTTTAAAATAAATGTAACGTTTTTCTTAACTGTGCCATAATGTGTGATTTTTAATTAGTTCACTGATTACACAGTCTTCAAGAAGTTATTTATGGTTGTCTAGACAAGACCTATTTACACTCACCAGCCACTTTGCAACCTGCTCATTCACCGGCCACTTTGCAATCTGCATATTCATGTAATTATCCAGGTCAATCATGTGGCAATAATTAATCAAATAAAATAATCCACGTACAGGTCAATAGCTTCAGTTAATGCTCAAGTTAAATAGCACAATGGTAGAAAAGTACAGTATATGACCTCATTGACTTTGACTGTGGGATGGTTTATAATGACAGGCTAATTGTAGTTTTTCCAGAAACTGCTGATATCCTGGGATTTTTAAACATAACAGTTTCTAGATTTTACACATACTGGTGATAAAAATAACAGCAAGAACAATCAGTGAGTGGAGGTTTTGTTGGTAGAAACATCTTTTTGATGTGAGATATCAGAGGAAAATGGTTATATAGGATAATTCTGACAGGAAGCATATGGTAACTAACGACTTAACAGAACTTAAGCGTGGTGTGAAGAAAAGCATCGCAGAACATGTTAAATCTTGAGGCAGATGCACTACAAATACAGCAAAATACCACATCAGGTTTCATTCTTGTCAGCCTATTAGTTGTGGGTGCCATTGCGGTGCCATGCCATCTGCTGGTGTTGGTCTACAGTGTTTTATCGGGTTCAGAGCAGTCTACCAGAAGATTTACTTCTGTCTGCAGATAAGCATTATGGAGATGCCGATTTCCTTTTCCAGCAGGACTGGACACCTGCCCACAGTGCCAAAATAACCACTAACTGATTTGCTGACACTGATATTACTGGGCTTGATCAGCCAACAAACGTGCCTGACCTAAACCCATGGCCTTTTGTCCAGAGGAAAATTAGAAACACCCAACTCAACAATGCAGATGAGTAGAAGGCTGCTATCAAAGCAACCTGGTCTTCTAGAACGCCTCAACAGTGCCACCTCTATGCCCTGCCACAATGAGGCAGCTCGTGCTCGTACAGTAACTTGTGCTGAAGTATTGGGTGCAAAAATGTCTGCCTGTCAAAAACAGACAGACAGACAGACAGACCGACTAATAAAATAGATAAATATAACTATAAATAAGAAATGTAATGTATATAATACTTAACTATGCTATAATAAAACTTAAAATAATTATTTATAGAATAACTGGGTTCAAAATTTTTCAAAATGTTAATTTATCTCCCTAATTAACAGGATGCTGCAGGGGAATTCTTTTTAAAACATTGACTGTTGTTGGATTCTTTAATTGAAAGCTTATAAAATCACCATAAACATTTATCTTATCAATAAGATCACTACATGATTTCACAACAAGATTTTCAGTGAAAGTCTTTGCCACAGACTGATAGTGAAGTGAATATTACCCTCCATTCGCCTGTAGAGGCTTGAGAATCTATACGACGGATTGATCCGTCTTGCTTGCCGTAGACGTGATGTGCGCTGTTACCACGGTGACGCAGAGACGCTGCTATTCAAATCCTATTATCCGCTAGCTGTCGAGAGACATTCTCGTTTACAGACCTAAATTGCCTTATTAGTTTGCGGTGTGTTTCGAGGCGAATCATGGCGGGAGTGTTAGACGCGCTTTGGGAGGACAGAGATGTTCGCTTCGACATCACACCACAGTAAGCTTACGGACAGAAAGCTAGAGAGCTAGCGTTAGCCCATTAGCAGCGTCAGCTTAAATCTGAAGAAAGCTAGCTACACTGAAGGAGCATTAAATTAAAACCAGCTGCATCGTTACAGTGTGTTGTTATACAGTGTGTTAATGTACATAGCGGATACACTGAGAGTATAGACTGATATGTGTAGCTCACACTGGGTTACAACTCTTTGCATCAGGGACCTCTTTAATTTGTAACATAAATACCACAGATACTCTCAGTACTAAATCCATAACTTAATGCTAAATAATTATCTGACACCAAATTACTTTTTAATCTGAGACTTTCCACCAACACAATGCATTAAGCCCAATCTGACATTATTACTTTGCCGCCCAACTTGTCTTTACTATTGTGTTTTCGATTAAACTTGTTTAATTCAAGTGTCCATTCAAACAGCATAATGACTCCAGTCATGAATATATATTTACAGTAATAAATATTTAAATAACAATGGCATGTGATTTTCTATAAATGGAATTCATTTAAAAATAAATTACACCTCCCTGCAACTCCACTTGGACAACCACTGGTCTTGCTGATGGTTAAAAACACCCGTGCCGTTTGTTAATTTCAGGTTCTTCTTAATTGCTTTTATTTATTTGTTTGTGTGTGTGTTTTGCTTGATTTCAGACAGATGAAAACCAGGCCGGGTGAGGTACTCATCGACTGCCTAGACTCAATTGAAGACACTAAAGGAAATAACGGCGATAGAGGTGCTTATCCCATTCAGTTGCTTTGTAAATATGTACACCTATGTTTTCTATTGTTTTTGACTAAACTTGTAACAATAAATAATTACGGTTGTATGATCTACAACCAATGACCACTTCATTAGGTATATCTGCCTTATTTCTACATTCATTGATCATTTTAACAGGTGCACCTAACAGCTTGGTCTCACTTTGGCTTTCTTTTAATGTGAATTTTTATCCGTTGCAACACACACATCTACATTGGGGACAATTTTAAATACAGCAGTAAAATTGTAATGGTAATGTGTGTGGTGCTGGTGTGATTGTATCAGGTGCAGAAGCTTTGCAGGGGTTTTAAAACCATGTGCTCACATACACGAATACATTATTATACGAGGGGCGTTCAAGTCAATCAGGCAAACACGATGAAATTCTTTATGAATGATTGAATAAAACAGATCGACATCCTGATGGTAGCCATCACTAGTAAAACACTAGGATGAGTGCATTAGTGTAACAGGGAATTATATAGAGGAATAAAGGAAGTTTTTACTCTCATGTTGTTCTATTATTCAGCACAATTAAAAGTTGCACGTGTTTAATTTTTAAACACTGTCCACGTGGCATTATCCAGTAGTCTCTACCGTATCTACATTGAACATATCAGGTCAAGGTTGCAGTGGATCCAGAGCCTGAGTGTGAGGCAGGAATACATGCTGGATTGATTGCAGGACAGAGAATAAAGCGACTTTTAAACGCACTGTGTGTGTATCCATTCGCAACAAACAACATAATATCAGTGTCACTGATTTAGTCGAATAAATTATTAGGGGTAGTTTCTTCATTGTTGGTAGGTATACAGGTGGCAGTAAATGGACTACGGTCAGTAATTGTTTCCTACAGGATGACTTAGGTCTTATATGGTGGGATTACCTGATAAAAAAGGCTGGTGTACATGCAATTTACATTTACTTACTAATCTAGGCAATAGTTTGTTATATTTTATAATCCAGTAGTGTATTGGGTGAATAAACATGAGTTTTTTTAATGACACACTGACTCTGTTTTTTCGCTAAAGGAAGACTCCTGGTGACCAATTTAAGAATCATATGGCATTCTGTCGCCTTGCCAAGAGTTAACTTATGTAAGTGTTGTCTATTACAAATAAGAAATATTGAAACATATCAGTGTAAGCATTGGTAACAGTATAGCTTGCATCCCTTGATGTTTTTTTTTAAACCAATCCACAGCTGTGGGGTACAATTCTGTCATAAACATCACTACAAGAACAGCAAATTCAGTAAGACTACTTTCATGTTTACATCATCAATCGGTCACACTCGTTTTTAAAAAAGAAATGAAAGTGAAAGATTTTAGTATTAGTTTGTTGTGCATGACATGGGATTTGTAACTGTTGCAGAAACTGAGGGGGCAGACTGAAGCACTCTACATCTTAACTAAATCTAATAACACAAGATTTGAGTTCATCTTCACCAACGTCATTCCTGGAAGTCCAAGACTCTTCACATCTGTCATTGCTGTACACAGGTAAGGAGTCATATATCCCTAGATATTGAACTTTATAGATATATTTCTATGTTAATATTATTTATTTGTAACTTTTGTAAATCTGTAAATTAAAATATTTTGGAATTAGAATGGAATCCTATCTTTATTTTAATTGTATCCTAGTGCAATTTTCCTTTTATTGTAGTGAAATTACAGTGTGTTGCAGATGAACTGCTGTGAGAGCTAATGCTATAGAAAATTTTTATATAGAACATCTTTTGGCCAATCAGATTTAAGCACTCAATAACCATGATATAAACTGATATTTGTATTTTCAGAGCTTATGAGACTTCCAAAATGTACCGGGATCTCAAATTAAGAGCAGCTTTGGTTCAGAATAAGCAGTTGAGATTACTACCACGTGAACAAGTGTATGACAAAATTAACGGAGTTTGGAATTTATCAAGCGATCAGGTACAATTATGGATAATTGTACGGGAAATGGGATTGATAAATGCTTTACAAGTTTATGCATGGTTTTCTGACAGTTTAATTTCCATAAATTCAGATTTAGTCATTAGTTTGTGTTGTGTTTCAGGGTAACCTGGGCACGTTTTTCATTACTAATGTGAGGATAGTGTGGCACGCCAACATGAATGAAAGCTTCAATGTCAGCATTCCTTATTTGCAAATAGTAAGTACTGTATCTTATCTAGCAGTCTGTGTTTGTTGTTAAAATGCTTTCATTAGAGTGTTTTTGACTGTTCCTCTGTCCTTCTTTCGTAAAGCGCTCTATAAGGATTAGAGACTCCAAGTTTGGACTTGCACTAGTAATCGAGAGCTCTCAACAAGTGGGTGTGACTATAATAAGCTCAGCAATTCAGGTCTAAAATAAAAGAAATGCTTGGAGTCTTTTCTGTAAACAGATTGCTTTTTCAGACAGGTGGATATGTACTGGGTTTTAAGATCGATCCACTGGACAAGTTGCAGGATGCAGTGAAGGAAATAAACTCTCTTCACAAGGTCTATTCTGCAAATCCAATATTTGGTGTGGAATATGAGATGGAGGAAAAGGTAAATTAAAAAAATGTATGGGTATAAAAGGTGATCTTTGGACTTAAATGTGTATTTAGTTAAAGCGCCTTTTTGTCGGATGTGACAACAGCCCCAGCCACTGGAGGAGCTAACAGTTGAGCAGCCTCCTGATGATGTGGAGATCGAGCCTGATGAACAGACTGATGCTTTTACAGTGAGATTTTTTTTTTTTTTACACTAATACTAATTCACCAATCGTTCCAGAGTATGTAAGCATTTATTTTGCCTAATACTTTTTTTTTTTTTTTTTTAATTCTATGTTGATTTTCACAAGTTGGCATCAAGGAGTTCATTGTAATTTACTGTAATCTCTTACTGTACAATTTATATTTATCATGGTAGTTTGTATAGATAACAATTAGCAAAGAACTAACTAACCCCAAGTAAACAATGTTGTTAATATTTACATAACATTATCAGATGTGTTATCCTACTAAAATGCATTCATGACTGGTTTTGAATTTGCATTTTGGAAAGTAGCTGTTTTCTCCTCAGTATGGCGGACCGTAATGACCTACTTTCACCCATGCTGCGACCAACAGTTAGCGGAATTAATGATTGTAGAGCATTCAGACTGATGCATATCACCCCTTCTGAAATACCTCTTGTCAAATCAGACAGTTCGATCTGAACTAAATGTTGTATAATCATTTTTATATACTGGTAGTCCCAGACTTACGAACATTCGAGTTACGAATTTCCACAGATACAAATGGACTATGGTTCTACATCTGGTTCACATGTATTGTTTAAAAATAGACACTGCAGTGCACCAGATACCAATATTTTGAATCAAAAGTCCAGTGTATTGTATGTGTCTGTGTGTGGGGGTGCGGGAGAAATGAGTTGCCTTAACGGTTTCAATGAATCAGTCCGGGAGCACAATGATAGAAAATGGCTGTCCTGAATATATATATAATTATAATTTTGGAAATTTCTCAACAAAATTCAGAAAGACAAAATGGCCAGGATTCCCCTTGCGATTTAAAGGCGCAGAGACAACACTGTTAAAATTTTTTTTTCCCACATGAATGCAGTTTGGGGAAAGGGGACAGAGGTTTAGTCAAGTGGATTGGTACTGTATGCTTTACATTGTATATTCATGTCAAAGGCTTATAAGAGTCACTTTGTCGGACTTAAGAAGAAATACGACTTACGAATGTGCTCCCGGTAACAGAACTCGTTCGTACTGTACGTACATACAGTATGTATAACCTTGGAGCCAAAACTTTGTTAGTCCCACTGTTATAGGACATGAATAAACCTGGATAAGAATAAGTCTAAAGATTGCACTTACTGAAATCCATTCACCAGGACATAACTCCATTCAAATGACAAGTAATTAAATAAAGACTTGCTTACATTGATGATCCTTTCAAAGTCTCAGGACTTTATACTTTAACCTGAGTGAAGAATTTGACGCTGCACTTCTTTCCCAGAGTATTTATCTTAATGAATAGCTGCACTTTTACCACCTCTGATAATCCGCAGATAGCTTTCTCGCTCACACTCCGAAAATAACACCATGCTTAAGCCAGGTATCACAATGACCCATCAACACTAACTGTTGTTGCCTGGTTTCAAACATGTTTACTTAGATTTTTTTCAATTGTATTCAGTTTTTGTTTTTCCTTCTTGCAGGCATACTTTGCTGATGGCAACAAGGTATACCTACCCGCCTACATTGATCATTTATTTATGTTTTTATTTTTTAATTCATTTTCATTTTTATTATTTTAATAATTAAAGTGTCTGTTTACCTGAATATTTCATTTTCTTTGACAGCAACAAGATCGGGAGCCAGTGTTCTCTGAAGAGCTTGGGTTAGCGGTGGAGAAGTTAAAAGATGGCTTCACACTTCAAGGACTCTGGGAGGTCATGAGTTAAAAAGATGAAATTGTGCTAAATAGTAGTGCTCAATGTAAATTGTTACTCATGAGAGTAGTTAAAGACAGAATGGAAAAGTTTTCTGGTTCGAATTCTTGTTGTTTTAATGTTTACAGACATTTCTCTCTACTATGTAGTTGCATTTATTTTTTTGCAGAATTAATTTACATATTTGTGTATATAATGTGAAAATAGATGATTTACTAATAAGACCTGTGTGTATTTATTTATTATTATTATTATTTTTTACATGACGTGTGTGTATATACATATATACATACCGTGTGTGTTTGGGGGGGGGCGGGGGTAGGTGTACAGTAATTGCTGACATGGTGAAGTTTTCTATGTGGAGACATTTTGACTGTGTGTCTAAGTGTGTGTGTGTGTGTGTGTATCTATCTATAGGCACACACATATGCTAGTGGTATGTTTATTGTGCTCAAGAAGCTATTTTAAAGTGTGTCTGTGTAGCTAAGGATTTTAACAAACAGCTCAGTAGCACAGATTAACAGTTCCAACAGCTGCTCTGTGGTGACCTGTAAGCTGGGGAAGGTCAGCTCATAGGAAAAAGCAATCACCATGTAAATATAAACCTGGGCACTTAAGAGAAATCTGAATGAGTCAGCAGCAGGAAAAGATGACTGAAGGATATGTGCCACTGTCTGTTTTGAGATCATGACATAAATGAAGTTGTCACCAAAAGAAATCAAACTAATTTACAATTTTATAAGAACAGATGTTGACAAATGCAATCTTCTTCATTCGAGAATGTAAATAGCCCAGACACAATTGCCTTGCTAAAGGATCGCAGTTGTTTCTTTCTGTCTTTTGACAGCTGCCTAATGTGAACGCTTTCTAATCTGGCCAACCTGAATTCTTTCTGTCTGTGATGGGGGCTAAATATAGAGAGGCAGGGTTAACTGCACCAGCTCTTCTCTTTGCTCTGTGTCAACTCAACCTATTACTACTAAGATAGCGAGAGAAGTGGAAGCATTGCAAGCCTGACATCCTCCCTGATCCGCACGTACACACCGAGATGGAACCGGCCAGCATAAAAGAAGACCTGAAGCTCTATCAGAGCACCCTGCTCCAAGATGGCCTGAAGGATCTTCTAAAGGAGAACAAGTTTATTGACTGTGTCTTGAAAGTAGGGGACAGAAGTCTGCCGTGTCACAAACTCATCTTGGCAGCATGCAGCCCTTACTTTAGAGAGATTTACTTCTCTGAAGATGGCAAAGAGAAGAGCAGCCCAGGCAAGGAGGTGGTTCTAGAAGATGTGGATCCAGCCATTATGGACATGATTGTGAATTATCTCTATTCAGCAGAAATCGATATTACAGATGATAATGTGCAGGATGTTCTTTCAGTAGCAAACCATTTACAGATACCATCTGTGTTCACGGTGTGTGTAAACTACCTGCAGAAGAAACTCTCTCCAGGAAGCTGTCTGGCAATCTACCGACTGGGGCTAATGACGAATTGTCCAAGGCTGGCTATGGCAGCAAGAGACTACATCGCTGAACGATTCGAGATTCTGTCCAAGGAGCAAGATTTTCTCGACTTCAACCCCCCTGAACTGTTCGCAATCATAGGAAGTGATGCTCTCAATGTGGAGAAAGAGGAACTGGTGTTTGAGCTGCTAATGAAGTGGATCAAGAAGGACAAAGAGAACCGTTTGAAGCATTTAGGCGATGCCTTTGAGCACGTGCGTTTCCGATTGCTCCCGGAAAAGTATTTTAAGGAAAAGGTCGAAAAGGACGAGATTATCAAAGCTGATCCTGAACTTGTAAAGAAACTTAAGCTCATCAAAGATGCTTTTGCTGGAAAACTTCCAGGAAAGGTAGAAGGGAAGGGGGATGGAGAGAGCGCAATGCCTGGATATTTGAACGACTCCCGAAGGCTTGGCATGTATGCCAAGAACCTTATCCTGATGGTTAATGACACGGCCGCAGTGGCTTATGACCCCATTGAGAATGAATGCTCACTGGCAGCAATGGCTGAGCAGATACCTAAAAATCATGTTAGCATCATTACCAAGAGGAATCAGCTTTATGTTGTAGGTGGACTGTTTGTGGATGAGGAGAATAAAGACTCACCATTGCAATGCTACTGTTTTCAGGTATATTACTTAATATATCTATAAAATAAGATAATCAACAACTGTGTAGTGTGATGTTGCCTGACATGAAACAGAGTTACTATCACATTGCTTTAAATGCACATCCCAGTGTTTCATTTCTCTTATTTGATAAAGATTGCAAGTCACTTTTTAGTAATGAAGTGTCATAACTTAGTAGCATAGTTAGTTTCAAGTTAGCTAACATGTTAGTTGCTGCTTATGTAAAATGTAGTATGTCACAGCAGCTGTTCCCTGATCTCTGAAACAAGAAAGTACCCCTTTGTCAAGAAGACTCTTTTACCATATACAGTAAAAAAGAAATCAAAATTTTATATTTATGGATGTAAATTTTTATTAGCTCTAGATTATAAGATTTTTTCCATGTGAATTAGCTGTAACAATAACTCATTATCACTAGTAGTACTGCATTATGGTTAATATTTGTAACACTCAAGCTATTTATATAATCCTGATTTCTACAGCTCGATCATATTAGTGCAGACTGGATTGCTATACCTCCAATGCCTTCCCCTCGATGTCTCTTTGGTCTGGGAGAATATGAGAATCTAATATTTGCTGTTGCTGGCAAAGATTTACAGACCAATGAGTCTCTTGACTCAGTATTGTGTTATGACACCAAGTAAGTGTGACATCCATTATCTTATTATCTTTCCACTTCATATGAGCCTTACAATTAATAAAAACCCTCATGGGTCCTGTTTTTGTTTCCCAGCAAGATGAAATGGACAGAGACAAAAAAGCTTCCCTTGAGGCTACATGGCCACAGTGTGATCTCACAAAACGGCCTGGTCTACTGTATAGGAGGAAAGACAGAAGACAAGTAAGATCAGTATTAGAGCAATGCTGACCATGATAATCTAGATCCTTATATTTCCATAGAGTGTTTTATAATGTCTCTTTTTCTGTTTGTACATAATAGCAAAACCATCAACAAGATGTTTGCATATAACCACAAGAAGTCTGAATGGAAGGAGCTAGCTGCAATGAAAACACCACGGTCCATGTTTGGGGCAGTTGTCCATAAAGGAAAGATTATTGTTGTTGGAGGCGTCAATGAGGACACTCTTTTAGCATCATGTGAAGCCTATGACTTTGGAACCAACAAGTAAGTGCAATTATGTAGCAGTTATATTACATGTCTGCTTTTACTGATATAGCTCTTTGTACCAGCAGCTACTGTATCAAGTCTCAAACCATAGTCCAGTCATGTATTTTAGCAGACTGATTTTCTGTAGCAAATCCGCATGTGTCTTTATATAAATAATTTAGCTGTAGGTGCTGAATCAGAGACCAGCTATAGGGCCAGATGGACAATAGTTTGTAGATCTAACCATAATGTACTGTATGTAGACCATTCCCAAATGTTGGAAGCACACAACTGCCTAGAATGACTTTGTATGTTGCAGCATTGAATTAACCTTCACTCGATCCAGGTTCCCATCCCAAACACTTTCTAGTAGGACACTGTACATAAAGCAAGGTTCATAAACACGTGTTTGATAAGGTTGGTATAAAAGGACTCAAATGCCACTCAATGTCACCCACATCAGGGCCTAACGTCACTGCTTATCTTGTGGCTGAATCAAATCTCCACAGCCATATTAAAAAATCTAGTGGACGCCTTCCCAGTAATGGGTGAAAAATCTCCAGTTTAATGTCTATGAATGGGATGTTCAACAAACGCATACAGTACACACCGATCAGCATAACAAATCCCATGGGTGTCAAAATCTGGAGAGTTTGGAGTCTGGACCCCATGTGCTAGCTGTGGTGCATTCTGGGTGTTCTAGTACCTCTCTACAGTGGCCAGCATTGACTTTTGAGTTGTGTAAAACTCTAATTAGTTTGGCCTAGGAATTGGACAGGATAGGCTAGCCATTGGTTTCCAGGGGTATGGTTGAGTTTTAGGTACCCATGATCCTTTCTCCAGTTTATCAGTTTATCATGCTGTGGCTGATTGGTGAAAAAGTGATCATCATGTGTCCACATACTTTTGTCCCTGTAGTTTAGTAGCCCAGAAAAGAGGTAGTTTTGACATTTGACTTAAATTGACTGTCATTGACCCTCTATGACTTTATTTTAACTGCCAACAAGGCTTGTTTCATGAGATCTGACAATGCAAACAATGTGTAATAGTACGAGAGGTCATTTATTTCCCCAGTGTCAACTAAATACTGTAGATCTGATCTGTTCAGAATTATAGAGCTAGTTAATAGCGGTAAAGTGCCACTTCAAAGTGAAACATAACCACTTCAAATAGTCTTTTTTGCCATCCATTAAAAGGTAACATGTGATGCCAATTGCTTATCCAGATTTATGTACCAGATTATCCAGTACACCAAAATACCTACATTGACATTTGCCTTGTAGGTGGGAAGCCTTCCCCGAGTTTGCACAGGAGAGAAGCTCAGTAAATGTTGTCAGTGTCGATGGAGAGCTTTATGCAGTTGGGGGCTTTACCATGGTAGGACAAGATAAAGAGTGTGTTCCATCAGAGATCACAGACATTTGGCAGTAAGTAACTTTGTTCTAAGCATTAAAATAGAGATGGTGTAATGTTATTATAGACTAACTGTTCCTTGTGGCAAACTGTCTAACCTACTACTACTATTTTATTATAGGTATGAAGAGGACAAGAAGCAGTGGGCTGGAATTTTGAGAGAGATGCGTTATGCAGCTGGTGCTTCCTGCGTTTCCATGCGACTAAATGCTGCGAAAATGCCCAAACTGTAAAAATAACCCTGGTCTTTGTCGAAGGACAATTTATTTTTAGCCTAACTTGATGATTCCAGTTACATGAAAATATAACGTAGTACTGAATGAGCATTAAACATACACCTATTTTAGAGTTTAAGATGACTTCACAAGTATGTCAAATATATTCTTATACACAACTGACATTTAAAATATTTTTATGTTTTTGCTTAAAAACATACACAATGGTGGCAAAAGTATTAAGACAACATATGCCATGTATTAGCACTCTCCCTGTGGCTAAAATTCTGGAATTCTCATGTGAATTGTGAACTTATATGGCTAATTTCTGTATCTTCAAGAAGGAATCAACCCGGCATTGAGCAACTGACACCAGATTACTGCAGACATCTTATTGACTCTATTCACATCTGGATCCAGCAGGTTTTGATGAAAAAGGACTTCATACTAAATATTGATTGTTGTATAGCAATTCCATTGCATAAAATAACAAATGATTCTTACCTTGGTTACCATTATTATTATTATTTATATATATTTTTTAATTAAAAGACTAAATTTCATTTTTACTCATTACTTTTGGCCACCAATGTTGTTGTTTAAGATGGTCTTTCAGATTGCAAAATTAAAATTTACTTTTGATATATTAGGTAATGTATTACAGTAATAAAATGTATATTGCAAAAAAAAACAAGAGGCATTAGTAGCAATGTGGTTTTTCTCTGTATTCTCATGACATAAGAAAAACAGGACACTTGCACATGATATACAGTCCATCAGTAGTCACAGTCTCCCAGAGAAATATACCAGCATGGATATCCCAAAAAGAGTACATTTTTGGCATCATCATAAAGCACTTTAAATGCAATTCAAACTGAAAGCAGTTCTGTAAATAACCTCTTTTTTAAATATTCCTTCCAGGCATCTGGTGTTGAGAGCTCCATAGAATTCCATTCAAAGTGTGGAATCTGAGTTGGAGAGAGGTTTAAGTGTATTATCATTTTTTTTTTTCATTGTAACTAGCAAAGCACCAAATTCCCACTTTACTCACCTGCAGAACATGATACCCTAAAATCTCCAGATGTCTTTTTCTCATCAGGACGTCTCCTTTAATGTACTGCGAGTTTTTGCAGAAGGACTTGGAATTCAGGAAGTCTAATGCGATGCTAATGAAACAAGGTTCAGAAGAACAAGGAGGCAATCATTACTTTCATCGGTATTTCATCTTCAATACCGTTTATAGCGGGTACATCCTATTTACATCCTGGACACTGTACCAATGTGCGCACACAAACACAAAACGGGCAATTAACCTAATCTGCATTTTTGTGTCTTTGGATTGTGGGAGGAAACCAGAGTATCTGGAGAAAACCCACCAAGCTCACAGGGAAAATTATTTGTAACTCCATGCACACAAACTCAAGGCAGGAATTGAAACTGGAGAAGGAAGGCCACATCCGGATTCTAAAAAAAAAAATCTACGACTCAGTGCTGCTGAATTATCAAATCTGATTGGGCAGGAAGCAGCAATGACCGTAGTGCTGGCTGTATTTCAAATCACAGACATAAGACTAAAAATAATTAGCAATTATATACTACTAATAAAAATGGATAAAATGTGTTTTTGGGAAGTTTTCTCTATTAAGATGTTTAATAGTATAAAGTTTTCAGTGCTTTTTAATAGCAAAGCACCTGCCACAGGAGAGTTTTTCATTCTCTGTAGCAAGACAAACTAGATTTTGTCTCACTAACTGACAAAAAAAGAGATGCTGGATAAGGAATGAATGGCAATAGCTGCTACAGTATAATGTAAGTGATAACAAGGATGAACTTGTTTTGCAGGTGATCCACAACATTAAATATAACTTGAATGTCAATAGATAAAAATATGGTCACGGCATTGCCATCACAGCACCTAGGTTGTTCATTATGTTCCTATAACTGAATGCCTGTCATGCTTTATTCCTCACATAAGAAATGTGCTCATTTTTGTTTATGCATTCCACAACTAAGTGTGAATATTTCAACATGTATATACCGCTTAGCTCCTGGAGGCAGTTCGGTCCTGTCCTTCTCAGACCCTGAGTCCCACTGCACCTTGCCATCTTCGTTGATCTGCAGTTCACTCAGTTTGCTGTAAGGCACTGCCTGCTGATTGCGATCCAGGACACACTCAAAGTCTGCAAAATGAATTAAAAATTTTTAAACTATTCTAACTGCTTCCTGGGAAATTTATGGTTGAAGGTTAAACTTACCAACATTGTAGAAGTATGGAGTCAACACTGCTACTCTGACATAGTTAATGCCTCCAAGCACTTCTCCCAGCATCCTGTGGATCTGCTGCTGGGCTACATTGACCGAGTTGTGGTCTGCATGTTTCACAAAAAAAATTAAAATCAGTTTTTTTTAGCCACTGTAGTGACTTGGGCATACCTGTTGTTTTACTTGTGGTGCTCTAAATATGGCTGCACTACAGTAGCAGATATGTATTTTTACTCACCTCTTCTGTGGAGCTGCATGCAGTAGTGCTCGTGGAACCAGGGCACCTGGAACTCCGGGCACTCGAGACACACGGCTCGGTTGAGCTGCATCAGGCGCGAACGCACTCGCATGTTCTGAGTACTTGAGAATGCTGTTAGAAGGAAGTGTACAGGAGAATAAGCATCATTTGGTGCTATATATGATGTACTAGTTAGTGTCCTGTTTACAACTGCTATTTTATTCATAAAATTTCAAGTATTTCTTTAAAAATCACATGTCTTCCATATAGAGATTGAAAAATATCACATGCAAGAAGCATTTAAAACACATTTAGATCTGACGACTCACTTAAGGAGTTCTCAGACACATTTTAGCCAAAGTTTGTATAGTTACAAATACATCTGTCTCATCAAGGCACGTGACCAAAACACCTTACTCTCGAGCTGTGCATCCAGCTTGGCTAGGAAATCCACTTTGAATATTTCTCTGATCAGTGGCTCGGGGAAACGGTTGGTCAGAGCCAAGACATAAGCCAACAGGACCAGCATATGAGGGTCAAATGAACCTGTGAATATACAACAGTATAAGACTAATAGCATAATAGTAATAATAGTATAAGACATCATTTATATCTAAATTTTCTATAATCAATATGGTTCACGTTTTCAAAAAGGAACTCACTAATTTTTGGAGTTAATTGTTGAATGTAAGCATCAAATAACTCGTCCACCTTCGGAGAGTCATAGTTAAGCACAGCAAATGGGAGTAAAGTGACATATACTGCAGAATAATGAATCTAAAAGGGATAGGAAAAAAGTATAAATTATGTATATGAATGGACTAATATACTACATCATGTTTATTTTAACTGAAAATTGAAAGATTTTAGTTATGTGCAATGTATCCTCAGATCTCTGTTCTTAGACGACCAGAGCAGAAAACTACAAGACCTCCTGCTGTTGAGTTTAAGATATTATTTGAGTTACTGTAGACTTCCTGTCTGGTAAAACATGTCTGGCTATTATTTTCTGACCCCTCTACTGAACATTTCCATCTGCAAAAAAAGCCTGTAGCTTATGTATGTATTAGATCAGCAGTTTCTAAAATACTCAAATCAGCCAGACTGGCAGCAGCAACCATGTCACATGCCACACAGGCTTACATTTTCCCCTACTTCTGATGTTAGATGTGAACGTCAATTCAATCTCTGGACCTGTGCGTCTGCTACAGTATAGATAAATAATTTGCTGTTTGTTTAGAATTCTAAAAAATTTTTCAACAAAGACTAAACCCTATATATTGTACTAAAATGTAAACATGGAATATTTGTATTATATTAAAAGCAATTTTTTTTCAAATAACATCTAGCTCCTAGTTAGCCCTATTAACCATAGGTTGTAGGAAGAAACAACCCACTGGCATAAATTTAAATCCACTAAATTCAAGCGCCCAGAGTAGATTAGACTTAAGACTTAATAAAATAAAAACATAATACTATAACCACTTTGTACAACCATTCACAGAATAAATAAAAAATATTCACAGCCCAGATATTAAATAAATGCATTTAAAATCAATCTACCTTATGTGTGTTCTCTAAGGCTATGTTGGCAATTCGGTCCAGCAATGGAGCAGAGCGGTAGGTGGTCCTGGTCAAAAAGAGGACCAGGTCGAGCAAGTTGATCCAGGTGAGCTGATCTGCCAATCCCTGAAGTACTACAATGGTCTCCTCAAGCATCATCTCCTCAAACCATTCCCCTGACATGAATTTAAGCTCCTCCATGAGCTGGTCCAGTCTCTTGGCTGTGTGAACTCTGTCACGTGCACAGCGGTTTAGGTTCTGCAGCAGATGCACGTACCTGCTGTGAGTGCTCTGGCTGTAGGAGGGGTCATTTCGCATCCATTTGGCAACGGCCGTCGTGAGTGAACTTAGTCCTATCAGGCTGCACTGAGGCAACACCGCATCAATGCGAGAGAAGACCGACTCCTCGATACGTGCAGAGGGCAGCATGGCGAGCACACGGGTCAGCATGATCACCTCGTATATGTGCACACAGGTCTGCAAGTAACTAATAATAAAAAAAAAAAATGATGGGATGGGATGAAAGTTTTTATAATTAATCAATCGATTAATCAACACGAGCTCAAATATTTCATACAAAACCATGAACACTACATTTACTTTGAAACTGATTGAGTTTAAATAACAGTCTCCTTCCTCTACTTCTTAGACACTTATTTCTGGCTTTCATAAATATAGTGATGGATGCTTTGGTCAGTAAACACTCATAGTTTAAGTTAGTTTCAGCTAGCTCATAAAGGAGTATGAAAAAAATGTATTAGCAGATAAATGACAGTATTGCCCGGGAAACACATTTAGATCAATACAAACCAAACCAAGAAAAAAAAAGAAGAAAAAAAAGAAAAAAAAGAAAATACACAGTTAGTCTCTTCATTCTTCTCCATAAATATTTATTTAAAAGGTTGGGATGATATCCTTAAAAAAAATGGAACCTTAACCCGGACCAAGACTAAATTGAATGCAGGAAGATTTACAGGTAGGCTGGTATGGGGTACTGGTGTCTGTGCATTTAAGAAAATTAGCCTTATTTTTTAAATGGTTAACTATTGATACAAATGAATCAACAATACAGCGGGACATTATTATATATTATATATTAATTACTTATTCCTTTTAAAGCTTATTCAGTAATTTCAGTGAAAATAAGAAATGTATTAGTATAAATCGTTCCTAATAGTGAAACTTTTTTTTACATTTAGTATCTGTCTATCAACTAACATTTAATTCTCAATATTGCCTATCAATACAGTACACTGAGGTAATCTGGAATAATAATACTAATAATAGTAATCATAATCATCATTATAATAATAATAGCAATAATACTAAGTCCTACAGTATATATTTACATTTCTCAAACCCAAGGTCACCTGACAATAGATTTTTTTTGGGAAAAAATTGGGAAATAATTAAAAAATTTATAAAATCTCCTCTTAAAACTCAATCAATAAAAAGATGCAAATAACAAATGTTCCCATCTGTCATGGCAATAAAGCACCTGGATGAGACTCACCGGAGCACTATGCTCCTCAGTCTGGAGTAGAGCTCAGGACTCTGACAGTGCAGCAGAATAAGTGCCTGGATGATCTTTGCAATCTCCACTGGCCGATACACTTCCAGATTCCTATGCAGTACAGATGCAATCCTACGAAATGACCACAATTATCCAATCAACACAAATTCTTACACAATACATAATCTATGGCCTAACCAGCTGTGTCTTAACATAACAGTGATTTACGCTACAGACTACAGAACAGAGATCACTCATCAGTTCTTTCCATAAAGACAAGAAAAGCGAGGATGACAGTCTTACTTATTAATGAGTTGAAAGTTGCGGCTCTGCATCTCCTCCAGTGCCTCAGCAATCACCAGAGCTTGGTGAGCGTTTAGCTGATCAGCCAACACCAGCGCTGTACTTTCCAACCTGAGACACAAATTGACTGGATGTTGCAAAACAAAAATACTCACTATCAAATGGTTACAACCTGCAATGCATCTACACGTGTCAGTTTAAATCAAGGACTCAGTCATACTGTATATCTTAGAAACAATAAGGATAATCACATTCCTCTGACGTCTTACATAAATAAAGCATTATTTATCATGGTTGAGATTCTTAAAAAGCATTACGGCACAAATATTAACGTTAAAATGACACTGAACACCTTCTCCGGCAGTTAACCTGACCTTAACCTCAACATGTTTCTGGGAAACTATGCATTGAGAGGTCCCACATACACACGCAAAAACCACAATGACAGCACCATTACAAGCTTTGAATTTACTTATTTTATGAATATCATAGTGCAGAGATTACCAGTAAATGTCCTGGGCTGTTCTTTCTGCTTTTACCTCTCTCTGGTTGCTGGCCCTGCCAGGGGTCCGAGTGCAATGAAAAGTTTTGTAAAAGAGTCCGGGTCAGTGCACGAGTCCATCAGCTCCACCAGCCTCTGCACGGCAGCCTGTCTGAAGTCCCAGTTGCTGAACGGCAGTGACTGATACAGTGTCATTATAATGCTGAGATTCTCCACATCCAGACTGGGAACACTTTTCAGGAGAATGTGGCTGCACTTTTCCAGTAAGGGCCGATGGATGCATTTCATGTGTCTGAGGAATTGAACTACCCTCCTGGGATTGTTGTAATGCGACGCATCCATGCCGTCTAACAGAATCTCAGCTTTTTCAATCAGTGCACCCCGTAAGTCGGCAGACAGCAGCGACGACACACTGATCATGAGCGTAGTTAACACTCTGAGAAAGTTCAATACAGATTATTTGATTTCTTTCAGTATGAAAGACTTTATATGGAAAAGTGACATGTTTGTTCGTTGGACAAAGAGAAATAATACCTGGCATCTTCTATTGAATCCAGTCTCTGTTTCAAAATCTCAGTGATTTGGCCCATCAGTGGACTATGGTGCAGCCCCAGGTCATTCAAACAAATAGATAACTTTGACAGAGTTGTCATGGGAAACCTGCAAAATGGGTAAAGCTTGGGTTGAAACATAAAGCCAGACCGCTGTAGGATATAGCCATATAAAAATGATATTGCAGTAAATTATAATCCACATACTGTATCTATCAATATATATAGCAGGGGTCATCAACTATATTTGTCAGAGGGCCAGAGTTTTACCAAACAGTCTCCTTGGGGGCCGGACCCCCAAGAAGAAAATCAAATAAAAATCTAATTTTGGCTTAACATTATGTTTAATGTTTATACTTTTTCCATTTCATTACAAAAC
>JAQMYG010000035.1:22852440-22870815 GCA_030014215.1 Clariallabes teugelsi | reverse complement strand
CCCGCGCAGGTCTCTAGTGTGGACCACTATTTTCTTTTTGATCCTCACAATTTTGGAATCCAGTCGCGGGCCGGATTGAACGGTTCAGCGGGCCGGATTCAGCCCGCGGGCCGCCAGTTGATGATCAGTGATATATAGTGTATTTTGATGCACCAGATTGGGCATTTTTAAATGAAACTCACCTCAGATGCTGCATCATGTACACAGTGTCTCACAAACCTCTTTTAAAATGCATTATACATTTTTCACACTCTTAGCCCTTGCTTAGACTGCCAGCACAAATCCAATTTTTGGCTAATCCAAATTGGAATTAGTTTAGAATTAGATTGTTTTCATGTAATCTGAAGTAGAAAAACTGATTTTTCCAAATCCAGTCCCATCCAGAGTTGGTTTAAATGTGAATTCCTAAATATGTGTTTCAGTCTGGATTCATTACCCACTCAAATCTGATTTCAAACTCTTCATTACAATGCGATGTCTTGTTTTTATACATCACTAGCATTTGACGCCACATAATACAAGTGCTACAGTGTACCCACATCTCTGGCATCCTTACCACAACAACTAATGCAGATAAGCTGACAAATTGTCAGATTTGAGCCGCCATTTTAAAGAGAGCCAAATCTGATCTGATCACTTTCAAATAACAGTGTGGACAGTCAGTTCTAATAATCAGACTTGTGAAACAACCCCTACCTTTCTAATCTGTTCCAGGCTTCAATAACCAGCTGCTGGATGAGAGAGTCATGTGGTTCAATCTGAAGTCTGGAAAAAGAGAAACACAGAGAGTTGAATGAATAAACAAGGCAAACACATTACTGTTTTTTCAATGATTATCCTTACACAGCTTCCTATTCTTCCTATTGCCATCTCTAGTTTTTCTTTGTCACCATGAGGACAATCTAATCATTTTGATTTATTCATTTTCAGCATTTCATACTGATTTCTCTAATTCTTTTGATTCTGTAAAGATGCTTTTCGACAATGACCATTGTTAAATGTGCTATATAAATGAAATTTAATCGAATTGAGCTGCATATGCAACTGATGAATAAAGGAGAAAAAAGAGGAACAAACAATGCAAAAAAATGTCACACAGAAACACTAAAAAAAGCTACCCTGGAGTATCACAATACAGAAAAACAACAAGATAAATTAACAAAGCAGCAAAACAGCTTTAAAGGTTTTTTAATATTTTGCAATATGCCTTTGAAGATATAAAAATGTTATTCACTGGTAAATAACAAAGTTATTAAACACCGCTTTTTCTGTATATGTGTCTACGGTTTGGAAGGTTCAAACACCAGGCTCAAACCCTACAATCACCAAGTTTTTCTGTTGGCAGTTGTTACTGAGCAAGGCCCTTAACTCTAAATTGCTCAGATGTGCATAAAAATGTAAGTCTCTGTAGATAAGGTGTCTGAAAAAATGCAATAAATGTCTTGGTGTAAAGTCACCAAGAGCCAATGCTGTGTTATCGGTAACATTAAGTACCTGAGTCCACCATAAAGAATGTCCACCACCGTCGCATCATCCATCAAGCTGATCTTGTTCTCAGCCAGGACTCGAAGTGTCAGGAACTGGGGATGAGACCGAATCCGGTTGACCGTCCGCAGCATTTCCGGTCTGTCCCTTTGAAATTGCCACAGTAGTCCCACAGCAAAGCTCACATGATTGACAGAGAGCTTCGCCTTGTTCTTGCTCACCACGTCAAAGAGCTGGTCCTCTGCCGTGCAGGCCTGGAGCTGCCCCAAGACATGGTCTTGACACACAGTGCCATGATGAAACAGTCTGTGATGGTGACTGCGCAGGGCAATGAGCCGGAGCATGATTGTGGACCAGGGACAGGTCAGGAGAGACAGGTCAGGGTAGTAGCCTGCTCCTCAATGAGTTAGAGTCTGTACTCTGGTTTAGAGCATCATGGCTTTAAGATGAGAAAGTAACTACTAGACGTATTTATATCTACTCGAACCTAAAGATAAATAGAATATACACAATAATACATGGATGTGTAAACTATACCGGAAGCTGCTGATGTTGAAATGGTCGTCAAGGTAACAGGAAAGCTTTTATTCTAACTTTAACTTTTTCAAGCGCGAAACACAGTTAGTGTTTTGTAACAATGTCACAATCAATTAAAAGAACTGAAACTCACTGAAAATGGGATCAGAAGGGTATGATGTGTCTCCATGTGTGTTACACTCATGTTTGACCTGTCTGCTACTCACGTGGGGACTTTTTTTTTTAGATAGATATGTTCTAAATTCCTACCTAATTTATTTAGCACTAACCCCAGTGTCAGAAGGATGGAGGCAGATTATTATAACAAAACACGCCTTTAAATGTTTGTAAATAACCCATTTTGAGTTTTCTTTTCTCGTGGCGACTAGCTTGGCATGTTTATTTGAGCTTTTGCTTCCGGGTTCAAAGGCGAAAATTTAAATTTCAAAATAAAAGTCAATCATCCGTAATAGCTGTAATAGTCTTCTGAGAGGAATAATAAAGGAAGCCTTATACCAAAAATGACTCCAGATTAATCTACTGAGTTATTTATTTAATTTTTTTGAAAACTTAATATTATCAGATAAGTAAATAAATAAATAAATTTTTGTTCTGTTAATTCCAAAGGGAAAAAACTGTCGACATTTTGACAGTTAATATACAGTATATGTATTCATTCAGTAACCTTTTGCCTATTAAAAAAAAAAACTGGTCAGTGGTTAGCACAGAGGACTCGGGACTACAGGTTCAAATCCCGCCTCGGGTCTGTGTTTGCATTTTCTCCCGTTGCTTTGGGTTGCCTCCAGTTTCTCTGACAGTCCAAAACATGCAGATAAAATTTTGCCGCTCCCAAATTTCCTGTGTGTGTGTGTATGCATGCGTGCATGTGCCCTAGGTCTCCTAGGATAGGTTAGTATAAGTGGTATAAAGGATGAATGAATTAAGGAACCCTGATCAGGTTGCAGAGTATTCTGAGCATATACAGGGAACACAGGCTGCGTAGTGATGACATTTAATCACAGGGCACTAAACCTCATCACTGTACTGTTTGAAGTCTTCTGTAAATGGAAATCAGTTTTATGCTTTCATTCATGAGAAATTATCACAAGTCCCAGTTTGACTTTAACGCTACTCATATTTTATATTAGTTCTCCAGCTGCAACTGAGCAGTTCATCTCTGCTCCTTTTCCATAATAAAGATTTAGTGGTCAAAGTCTTGGGAATGTTTTTTATTATAACTGAGATACACCTTACAGGAAACAGGACAGAGAATTTTAACACTGCTCTAAATATAATGCTTTAAATACAATGCCCTAAAAAGTTGTGTGGGATTACATTTGAAAAAATACAGATGCATTAAATGAATTTATTTAAAAATATATCTATTTATTTTAGTGTCATCAGCAACAATATTCACCAAGTAAATCCCAGTCTTTTTTTAGACTCCTGAATGTCAGTAGTTTCATGCAGCTCCTTCATGCCCTGAGTACTACGGCATGCATAACTGGGCAGCTGAACCCCCGATTGATCCTGAACTAGATAACTTGGCCTAACACCTTTAAACACGGGTCCAAGTCCTCCACCGATGCCCTCGTTTGTTGCCTTTCGCAGAAGGGAGGTGTTTCTTTGAGCCTCGCTGGCTTTCTGAATTACTTGCTTGGCATAATTCTGAAACTCTTTCTCATCCTCTGCAATGAGCTCTGCATTCCTTGTCTCAAATTCCTGCTCCTGTTTTTTAATATGCTGCACTTGTGCATGTTTCTCAGCCTAGATACAAACAAAAGTGAGCAAAAATATTATGTTTAATAACGTTTTTGCATAACCTATATTAAAAATCTAACTGACTTACCATCTGATGCACGTGAGTGTCTTGTAGCATTTTGGCTGTTTGTTTCATTTTCTGGGCCTTGATTAGCTGCTTTTGAAGGAATATGGTATCTGACGCTTTCTTTGCATTAAGTATCTCAATAGCTTTCTGTTTTTCCTCTTGCTTTTTGTACTCCAGCTCTTTTTGCTAAAATTGTGTTATTGTACAAAAAAAAATCCTTAAATAACTAAGAAACAATTGGCTTTTTAAATGTAAGCCATTAAAACATAAAATATTTTCAGAAATGGAGTTTACCACTGCTTCCCTATGTTCAGCAATTTTCTTCAACATGGCCGCCTTCTTCTCATCCATCTCACGCTGTTGTTTATCCTGCTTGGCTTCAGATTCTGCAGCTGCCTTGGAGATCAGCTCCTCTTTGTTTGTGGTTTGCTCTTGGTGATAAGCTGCCAGTTTCTCGACAAAGGCTTCCCTGTGTTTCTGAACCTCTCTGCCATAGAAATAACACTCAAATATGTAAGGGTACGCTGAAGAGTCAAAAGTACGTGGACTGCTGACCATTACACCTATAAATGGACCGTCCCCAAAGGTGGAAGCACAATTGTCTTTGTGTACTTTAACATTATTATGTTTGAACTCAGAGGCCCAGGCTTGTTTAAAAGTGATATTAACTCTGTCTTAAAAAAAAACTACATTATCACTGAACAACCTTGGGATGAATTATCATACCAAACTGCATGCCAGGCCTCCTCACCAAATAACACTAACATTCTTGTTGCTGGACTATTTCCCATAGCCAGGTTCCAAAATCTAGTGGAAAACTGACCGTAGAATGAACTCTATATTAATGTCTCTGTAATATCATTTTTAGCAAGCTCATGCATAAAAATGTGACAGCCAGGGATCCACATACATTTGCAAATATAGTTTATGTTTTTCTTAAAACAATATTTAGTGGCCTATTAATTTCTCAGGGATGCTTTCTCTAGTCAGCATCTGATCAGCCAAGTGGCAGAGAAGATGCATATGCAGCAAGCTGAGGTTCACATTATAACCAAGCATGAATTACACTTTAAAAATCACATATTTTGACTACCTTAACATCTGTGCTTCTTTTTCCTTTCTGAGTTTCATCATTTTGCTTTTAGTCTTTACAAACAGCTTTCGTGTCTCTTCTTCCAGCTCCTGTTTCTCAGTCTCAGCTGCTTGGATGATTTTCTTAGTGGCAAGGTGTTCCTGGTTGTAAATAGAAAAAAAAAAATCATACAAAAATAATTTTAAAAATAGGCTTCTTGTCCTTTTTGTGCAATATATTACTATGCTTGAAGACTGCTACAATTGATCAACATTGATTACATTTGTATAATACATTACACCTGTTCTAATGCAATCTGATCAGCTTGCAATTATGCAACATAATTATTAATAATAAGAAAAATATGGATTAACCTAAAACGTTTTGTTGGCCAGAATGTATAAGTGATAGAGTACATTTAACAAAGATGACTAACTCAGGACCGAATGGTTATGACTGTTATTTGAGCAACATCACACAAGAGGAAGAGCTGTTGTGCTGGATATCACAGCCGTTTATTACTGGGTTAAAACTAACTCTGTTGTATAAGCGTAATTGACACATGTTTCTTCTTAATTATAATTAATAATTTCTATTTTATTGAAATTTGGTCAAATCAAATTCTATTACTTGACAAAAATAAACATGACTGAGAACCATTTGATAAGCTACTAACATGATAAGCCTTCATGGCGTTTCTCTTCTCCTCTTGCTTCTTCTGCTCACATGTGGTTTGTTCCTCAATATAGAGCTCTTGGAATTGCTCAAGTTCATCTGCCTCTTTTTTCTGTTCCATTATCTCCTCCTCTTTTTTATGCTCATGCTCTTTAATCCTAAACAGAGGGATAGTGTTAAAACATACTCATTTTGAGTGTTTATCACAAATTGTACAGTCTCATTCTGTGAATAAGGGAGCAAAGTGTTGTGGTCCATCAGCTAATTTGTTACGCCTGTAGTAGTAGATAATGCCGATAAAACAACACATCTGTTGGTTTGTCCTATACTTTACTGCTGTTTCAAACTCTCAGCAACGTCCAGACACTTTTTCTTCTTCTCCAAGGCTTTCTGCCACTCCTGCTGTAAAGCCTGTGCCTCTTTTTGTTTGATCATGGCCATGATCTCTTTATCAACATGTTTAGAGAAATTCTCTTTTATTTTCTTCAGCTCAATCTGGGCCTCCCTCTCCTTCAGGACCTCAGTCATCAGCAAGGCACTCTGGGGAAGAAATTAATTTAACTCATATATAACTAGAATTCACAATCCAGACCGTCATCATCAACATTATAAGAAATTTATATTTAAGTGAAGAAAATTACATGTAATGTTACATACAGTATATGTGATGTTACGCATGACAAGAAGTGCAAATTAAACATATTAATATACGAACATGAAATCTTTTCACTCTGGCAATCTGGTAGTACTGCGAGGTTTTTGCTTTTTCTATTGCTTCCTTCCTTTTCTGCTCTTGAAACTTGGCTTCCTCAAGGTCAATCTGCTTCCTTTCCTCCTCTTCAATTTCCTCTCTGATTTTCTTTGCTTCCAACTTCCTTTGCCGTTGTCCCTGAAAGTGCGTAAACAATATGAACATTTGACTTATTGAGGCAAACACTCCAAAGACTGACCACTCTGAAGAGGTGCTGTGTTATCTGTCTCAATCATCCATCCATCACATTTTGCTCCTTGTCAGAGTCACTCGTACTTTTATGCTTCTAACAAATTAACTTCCAGAACCGAGTGTTCATTTGCTGCCTGTAAAATCTTAGACTCGGTGCGCACCACAGACACACAGACATGAGGCGAGGTCTTATGGGAAAAGGGTAATTTTATAAAGGATAGCTTGTGCAGTCCTTTAGCCACTGTCTCTCATGTGGCGATCAAACAGCTGTATTCACTCCACCCGCCTTTGAAGTCCCTGGGGCACATGGCATCGCCCCGCTTACATGCCGCTCTTGTATTTAGTATCCGCCACAGGTTCACCTCGCTCCCGGACCCCGAACTACGCTCCATGCCTTACTTTTTGAGTGAAGTAAGCACGATTTTTTTTTGCCAGCCATAGCAGATTTAGCAGCCCGCTGAAGTGGTGCCACACCTGCTGAAGAAGAGGCTGCATACCAAGTGAAACCTTTGGAGTGAGCAAGGGACGAAGAAAGACTTAGGCGGGTGCATGCCCGTCACTGATGCATCTGTGACATGCCTAATACTTCCTACCCCTTGACATATAAACTATAGCAACATAATCAATGTTATTTGCTTCAACCTGGCTTAGGTCTTAAAGTTATAGCTGACTGGTGTATACAAACAAGATTATGGTATCAAATAGTGGACACTTTGCATACAAACTTCAATACTGCTGTGTCTGATTCATTCCTCCTGCTGCACACACACTACAATGACAGTGTCATAAAGTAACTAAGCTGAGAATGATGACTTACTGCAATGGTGTTAGACCAGTTTTTGACAACTTCTTGGGAGTGCAGGTGCATGGCCTCGCGCTGTCTCGCAGCCTCAATGAGACGTTCTTGCTCTCTGTTTACACGCTGCACACTATCCTGGATTCGCCTCCATTCCCCTGTGGGCAACACGATCACTTCACGCAGGTCTACAGGTGGACTCGGTTTATCGCTCACCTCTGCTGAGTTAACTGTTGGAGAATGAAATGAAGATAAAGATGTAAATTTTATAAAAGGGTTTGTATGGGTCTGAACAAGAGTTTTATTCATTTAAAGGTTAGAGGGTTCTTAATAATGGCTACTTCTTAATACATTTTAAAAGATGTATTAATATTTATATTTATTAATATTTATTTTCAGTATCTACACTAAACATGTAGACAATTTGAACTTTGATGGCCTTCTATATTTCCTTGTATTTTTATGGAATACAAACAACAATCTTTAGTGAATATTCATTTGCACACTTCTGGGCTGTAAATGAATTCAATTCAATTTTTATTTACATAGCACTTTTAACAAGGAGTGCTAACTAACTTAACAAGGAGTCATGGTGCCTTAGTGGTTAGCACTGTCGCCTTGCACCTCCAGGGTGCAGGTTCAATTCCCGCCTTTGTGTGCATAGAGTTTGCATGTTCTCCCCGTGATTGGTGGGTTCCCTCCGGGTACTCCGGTTTCCTCCCACAGTCCAAAGACAAGCAAATTAGGCTAATTGGCGTTCCCAAACTGCCCACTGTGTGCGAATGAGTGTGTGCCCTGTGATGGATTGGCACCCTGTCCCTTGTGCCACGGGTTTCGTGGGAGGAGCTCCAGGCCCCCTGTGACCCTCTGTGCAGGATAAAGCAGTATAGATGAGTAAGTGAGTGACTGAGCACTGGTCATTGTCACAAATCAGCTCTACAGAATCAAAAGAAAATTGAATTGAGTATGAAATGTGCGAGAAAATATCATATAAACCAAAATGATCGGATGGTGGCAAGGAAAAACTCCCTGAGATGGCATAGAGAGCCTTGAACCTTGACCAGATTCATTAGTGTGTGTGCGCCTGTGTAAAATCATACCGGTCACTCTACAGTAGTGGTTCATCTGGATGTTAAATCAACGACACAATCTGTGTAACAACTTGGCACAGGTTTAAAACCGGATGCTCTTCCTGACAGAACCCTAAAGCCCATTTTATCTGGGCTTGGGACCGGCATTGCATCCAGTGGCTGGAGTTTGGGCATTAGAAGGGAAATGAACCCTGGCCTGCAGTATGGCGGACGAGAAACCTACCACTGATCCACCAATGGCTTCACTAAAACACACAGAGTAATAAAATAAAATAAAAAAGGATAGAGGTCATCTCAGTGGGTTTCCATTAAAAAAAAAAAAAAAAAAAACATTTCCCCACGCCACTGATTGTTGTTGATTAAACAGTTTAGAACTTACAGTATATTACTAATTAATTTTACAAACACTACATTTACCTAAAACAAAAGGTTATATAATGCAGCTAGTAACCTTATCATAATCAGTGTAGAGGGCTAGGCTAATTACGTACTATCGTTATATGGTACTAGTAAAATCACCAGGATATTTAACTTAACTAATTTAACAAGCAGCTAACTTAGCCACGCTAGCATGTTGGCTGTTCACTCACCTTTTCTTGACCCTTTTCTCCGGCCATACTGCACAACAGACGCAGAAGCTACAGACATTTTAAACGGTTATTTTAATGAACATCTGATATGCGCTACATGGAAATACCGCAACCACAAAACTTTTATTATTACTCTTATTATGAGGCAGCAGTTTCAACGCTGCTGAGCGTTTTCTTCTCAACTCCTGGTGTTGCTTAGCAACAAGGTTTACAAACCACTCTGTATCCCATAGCAGCCCTACGAGGCCATGAGCAAGCACGTGACGGAAAGAGTTCACCGAGTGCGTGCAGAATCAAATGATAGCAGTACAGCACATAGAATGATGTAGACACACAGGTCAAGAGCTTAAGGTAATGTTCACATCCAACATCAGAATTGGCGGAAAGTGAACTATGTGTGAGCTTAACTGCAGAATGGTTTCCTATGTGTGGAGGTTCTGCAGGATGAAACACCTTGGAGATGAGAGAGAAAGAGTACAGAAGAATGGCTAGACTGGTCTGAGATACAGTAACAGGAGGTCTATAGTAACTAAAATAGCCACTCTTTTCAACTGTGATGAGCAGAAAAGCATGTCAGAATGCACAACACATTAAACACTGAGGTAGATGGGTTACACAAGTAGACCACATCAGTTTCCACTCCTTGTTAGGTTTAAGAAGGAAGAGTGTCCGAATTGTTAAGTTTTAAGATGATTTAAAAGGAAAAAAATATTGCTTGTTGAGTCCGCCGCACCTCGATACACTTACCGGCTGATTTTTGAACCAGGAGAGACAAACACACAAATATGCACTCAGGCATAATGTCTCTGTTTATTATCAGCAAAGATAGTATATTACATTTTTGGGACAGGTCAGAAGAATCAGTCATTAGAAGGAAGAGTGTGAAATATAAGTTATAGAGAGGCCTGAGACACACAGACGATAGGAAATACGATAGGAAGTTTTGTTAGACAAAGGGGTTCCTGCAGACACAAACTGTTTGGATGTATATTCATCTGGATATGCGCTATAGGATGTGTTACCGCATAACGAACCTGGAAGCACAATGAAGGATTGTTTTATGCCATATGAATCTTCTCATCATATTATAATTCCTTACACTTCTGTCAAACAAGAGCAGGAACCTCACCCAGTTTCAATCGTCCTGTTCCCATGATAGCCTAAGGTTCGTACTATTGTGGTCTTCTGCTGTCGTACCCAACCACTTTAGAGACTGATGTTCTGTGGATGATGAGATGCTTTTCAGCTTACCACTGTCACCCACACTGTTTTCTTTCACCATTCTATGCAAACTCTAGAGACTGCTTTATTAGGGAATCCCAGATCCCTTCCAGTGTTTCATATAAACATGAACTAAAGTCTTTGGCCTGTACCAGCATGATTTTATGAACTGATTAGATAAATGTATGACACACACACAAACACACAAGGTCTATTATATGTCTATTTAGGTCTAGAACAGTTATCTTAAGCCTACAACCAATAATTAATTTTATTTTGGTGTTCGTCTTCCCCTTCATTCAACTATTAATATTTACTTTTTTGCCTTAGTTTTTTTTTTTTTTTAGTTTCTTCCACCCAATCATGTAACAACTAGCACTACATTATTTTTAAGTAAGATTTAATTGACTGGATTAAAGACCATATAAAGTATGTTGCAGAACTAGTTTTATTATTATCATTTTCAAACTTGCACAGCCACGAAGAGAACAGCTGAAAAAAGAAGTTAGAGTTTTATGATCATCTTTGTCACCAGATCTTAGTTTAAGGAGGCCAAAATATTTCAACTGAAATTCCAAAAGCTGTTAATTTGCAACACTTTAAAGCAATTGTATGTTTATTTTTTGATTATTCATGCTGTACTGACTACTGAGCACAGTACATTGACCTTGTTCCCAACTACATTACTGCACTGCTATTTTTTTCTCTCTGGTATTTAGTCTATTGTCAATGTCTTTTACTGAAATATTACATGAAAATACATGAATACATGATCTGTTATTCCCCCCCCCCCCTTTTTTTTTGCTTTTATATAAGCCCCTGTAATCACCCCACTGTTTCCCATTACCATCCTGTGCGCTTGCATGCTTATTGACTGTATTTATTAATTCATCCATCTTCTATACAGCTTATCCTGTACAGGGAGTGGGAGGCTAAAGTCTATCCCAGGATATACAGTATAGGCACAAGGTACAAGGTGAGGTAAACCCTCAACAGGGCAGGCAGCAATCCACTGCAGACACTACAGGCAATTTGGGAAGCCAATTAAGTTAATCTGCATGTCTTTGGACTGTAGGAGGAAACTGGAGGAGGGAAGTTATTTCATCTGTGTACTATATGTACAACAGATATGGTTAAAACGACAGTAAAGCTCTTGATGACCTGATAATTTGACTTTCCATATCAATTGTTAATAGCTTAACATGTTTTTTTTTTTTTTTTTTTTAACATCCAATAATGAACTTGTGGTTTTCTTTGTGATTAGGAAATGAAAACTTTTTGCACTCAACTTATATGATATACAGACATACACTTTTATTGTTCATTGGACTGATTAGTCATAAGCTTTGTGGACTTACACCGTCTTACAAAAATAAATCCATATCTATGCTTTTTATTAGATATTCTTTATTATGGGGTTCATGGTACCCACATCAATATCCAAGGAACTTCCATGAAGATTTTTCTTGTTAGGATTTGGGGTTTGTCTGATTTTTTTTTTTAGTTTTTTTTTATGTGGCTTTTTCTTCAGTTAAGCTCCTCCCTCTCTCACCCCAGTGATCACGACGCCGAATCATTTCGCTTAGGCGCCTGCACGTGTGCGCAAACAGCTCCTGCAAGTTGCATCCCGCAGGATGAGAAACATGGCTCCGGTCGCAATCAAACGCGTTTTAATCAGCGAGAGTGTGGATCCGTGCTGCAAGAAGATTTTGCAGGAAAATGGAATTGAAGTCGCTGAAAGACCAAATATGACCAAAGATGAGCTGAAAGCGCAGATTAAGGTACTGTAAATGGTGACTGAACATGAAATGATTGTTTTACCTGCTGTTATTATTTTTCTTACATAAAAGCCTTTAATCTAGGGTAGATCAAAGTGTTTTTATGTGTTTATTTATTTTTATTCTCCAAACCTGTTATTCTGTGACTAAACTCTGATCCCCGCCATTGCCCCCCTCCTCCCCCCCCTGTCTGATGTAACATCAGCAACACTTACAGAATGACCTGCGTACAGATTAGCTCTTCACTCTGATGAGGTTTAGCCTGGATCTCAAACCGCATTACTCACGCTCACTATCTTTAATACACCTTTTAATATATTTAATTTGCTTAAACTCTTCACCCACTCAGTCCAGAGTAATTTTTTTTCCACAGTTCACATGCTCACACGTTTTTAAATAGATTTCATTTTAATTGTTGTGATCAACAGCTCACTTGACCTCATCACCGACACCACTGACCCTGACATGTCATGCTGAACTTGCCTTTTTAGTTCAGTTCAGTTCAGCAGTGCTTTTTTTTCATGGATTTTTTTTATTATTTTATTTCATTGTTGCCAAAGCAATTATAGATGGTTGATTACATTACATGCACATAAACATTATCTTTATCACTCTTCAGGACTTTGATGGTTTGGTTGTCCGGTCAGCTACCAAAGTGAGCGCTGACGTCATCGACTCCGCTGGGAGCTTGAAGCTGATTGGACGAGCTGGAACAGGCGTGGACAACGTGGATGTGGAGGCGGCAACCAAGAAAGGCATAATTGTCATGAAGTAATGAAAGCATTGGCTGGGAATTGAGTGGAATTGTTTTTTTATAAACTGGTCATGCATTGACTTGCACTGTTTGGAAATGTGCATCAAAATAACCTTTTCCCTAAGGCAAACTTGACTATCTCCTCTTCATTGTGCATTGTGTTGGCTCAAAAGTTTCCATACCATGGGGAAGTTGACAGATTTGAGCTGTCACTTTATTTACTTATAATTAGTCTGTACACAAAATGTACATTGCATCAAATTTGACTTTGAATGGTTCACTTTAAATATTTTTTTTGTCATGTCTTTTTCTGATGCATCAAAGCCTTCAAAGGCATGCTCAATTGCTATCTGAATAATATTTAATACAACCTACTCATTAAAAAGATTCTCATTTTATCAAAAAAGATTTATTTGTAACATTTGTTTATCAAAAAATGTTAATTACTCCTGTGTATGAAAACTTTTTGGGATACTCGTTCGAGTTTATCCCAGTCTGACTAGGTCTAAACCAATAGGTAATAATAATTATAATAATAATTACACAGAGATGTAACTTTGCGTTACCTTATTTCATTATGTATTCTTGATATTCAAGAATACTTTATTTATCTGTGCTAATATAACCTAAAAGAAACGTCATATACATGAAACACCTAATATGGTTGTGTAGATAAGAGTTGTCTTTAGGTGTTCAGGACCCAGCGCTAAGTTGGTAAATACAGTTATCTGTGTCGTATATTTGTTGGAGAATTTATTTATAAACTCATAGGGAAGACTGTTCAGTAGGCTTCTCTTTTCACATTTTTTTAGGTTTATTTTATTGGACAATTTTGTTTGTTTATTTTTGTAGTTTTTTTTTTTTAGGTTTAAGCGATCCAACCTAATTTAGTAACGTTATGTAATTGCTTCAAAAGATTATGTAAACCTTTTAAAGGCTGTTTTAAAAGCTAAAGGCTGTTTTTAAGCAGCTAGTCTTATTTAAAGATCTATCCTGGCAATGTTATAATTTCATTGTATATCCCAAAAACTTTAGTACAGTGGACCCTCGGATTACGAGTAACGCGGTTTACGAGTCTTCCGCAAGACGAGCAAAGATTTTAAATAAATTTTGACTTGAAAAACGAGCATTGTCTTAGTTTACGAGCACCGAGTATCATGTATAACGCATGCGCTTTTTGTTTTTTTTTTTGACGCTGAGCGTCACGTCATCACAACTGAGCCAACGGTGATGACACATTAGAACAAGTACAAACTGTCAGAGCTGCATAATAGAAAGCGAATCAACACTTAAAACTGACAAAATATCAAGCAAATTAAATACTGTATAATTTGCTGAACAATATTCTTCTGTTATCTGTGCATACCTGTGTGAATTTATGCAGCATTCTGATAAATCTAGTTGTGACGAATTTTCTTTTTCTTTTTTTTTCTTTTTATTAAAACATTTTTTACAGCACCCCAAGTGGCAACACAATCAGTGCTGCTGAGCTAACCTGCACCCTTGTGATGAGTTTATCAAGGTATGCGAAGCTTGTTACAACCAATAAAATCCAATAAAATAAACCTAATTATAACTGAATTGAATTAATAATTAAATTTTTTTTGTAGACATGTTCCACAAGCTGCTATGTCTATGAAGGCAGGAAACTGGGATCGCAAAAAGGTGCTGGCTTGAATAATTTTCCATAAATTATGTAACCTCAGTTACCAGCAGTTTGGCATGTGTTGTAATTATTGACACTTTTGTGTCGTCTGTGTGTGTGGTCAGTTATCACTAATTAGATCTGAGCACTGGGTGCTTAATGCCTCAGGCTTTCACATGAGTTTATTGAACATCTTGTTGATTTTGCAGTTCATGGGTGCGGAGTTATATGGCAAAACCCTTGGAATTGTTGGTCTTGGAAGAATCGGGAAAGAGGTGGCCACTAGGATGCAGTCTTTTGGGATGAGGGTATGATGGGTTCATACATGTCCTGTTTTATCTAAATAAGTTATTGCTTTTCCAAAATCGATGTAATTGTGTCCCATTTTTGTTCCTGCCAGACAATTGGTTATGACCCAATTACTCCTCCAGAGGTGACTAAGAGCTGGGGAGTGGAGCAGATGTCTCTGGAAGAGCTCTGGCCCCAGTGTGATTACATCACTGTGCATACACCCCTCATGCCCGCCACTACAGGTGAGTGTTTTGGAAAGGGGTTTGGGGCATTAAAGTGGTTGGCGAAGTACTTTGTTAATATAATGGGTATAATAAACATAATCAGTTCTAAGAAATAAATGTCAAACTTCATTGAGCTTACATTGCCTTTAATGACATTCAGCATAATTGTTATAGAACTGTTCCACCTGTTATACATACATTATTATTCAAGAATATTTAATTAATCTGTCATTTATTTAAACAATATGAAATATATCTGATTCAGGATCTTCAGCCCTCACAAGTTAAATACAGATTAAATATGTGTTCTTCCTGCCCGTTCTCTCTCTCTCTCTCTCTCTCTCTCTCTCTCTCTCTCTCTCTCTCTCTCTCGATGGCAGGATTACTAAATGATGCCTCATTTGCTAAATGTAAGCGAGGTGTGAAGGTGGTGAACTGTGCTCGCGGAGGCATCATTGATGAAGCTGCTTTGCTAAGAGCTCTGGAGTCTGGTCAGTGTGGAGGAGCAGGTCTGGATGTGTTTGTAGAGGTGAGAATTCTAAAAATAGAAGCTGTGAACTCAACCTTTGTGCATCAATGTACTTCCCAGCTATAGGACTGATCAGTGTAGCACAAGCATAGTCTTCCAGTATTGATTATGGAATTTAGAATATTAAAAATTATTATTATTATTTTTTTAATCTAGTTTAATCTTCACCTACATAAAACACTACTAACAAGACCTAACAAGAGAATATTCTTTTAGTAAACATCTGTAATCAGAACGGCTTTATTTGACTATTTTCTGTCACCTTGTACTGGTTCACTAGTGGCATCAGTTCCTTTTTCTTTTTGACCAATTACTTTTTATTGATATGCAAATATGAACACAAGCAAACAAATGAATATTGATATTAAGTATACAGTATGTTATATTTGTATAAGTAAATATTAAGCAAATCAAAAAATAAATCCATAAACAAAAGGGAGGACATCAAATGGTTAACAGTTACACACATGGCTTCAATTGATATACCAAAAGTAATGACATCATCAAATCTTTAACAAAATCTATAGCTGCTGTGCATACATTGATTGTTCGAGATGTAGCCTTGTGAAACTTGGCTGTCGCACGTTCCAGAATTAAAATATCTAAAATATAGGAATGCCAGACAGACAACACATGGGTATGTGGTTCAAACTAGCTTTTCAAAATAGTAATTCTGGAGGCAGTCTATGCTGCCATTAATGTTTATTTTTTATTCTGAATAAGGTAATATGTCTGAATCATCGAATAATAAAAGTAAACCTTGACATAAATGAATATCAACCATTAAAAGTATGGATGGAATATTTACCACATTGGTAAATATGCCAACAAACTCAAGATTTTCAATAGAGCTTGTTTTATTAATTTTTTTAATTTGCTTTATTTTATCTATTACAAATACATACAAATAGGCATTGAATGGTGTTATGTAAACTTTGTGAAATAAACTTATTGTATCAACTGAAGAGCTAGACTTTTAGAAGAAATAAATATACAGTATTATGCCAGATCGGCACCCAATCAATATCCAGTGGAATCATAGAACACTATTCTGTTTTAAAAGCTCTCACTTTTATAGTAAATGATTATAGATTACAGATTATGTTGATAATAAAACCAGTTTGGCAGTCTGGAGAAATGTGTTGCTGTGTAATTCTGTGTTAAAGTGGTGATGATGGAGTTGATGGTGGTGATGTGTGATGTTTCTTTAGGAGCCTCCCAAGGACAGGGCCCTGGTTAACCACCCTAACGTGATTAGCTGCCCTCATCTTGGAGCTAGCACGAAGGAGGCCCAGGCTCGCTGTGGCCAAGACATTGCACTGCAGATTGTGGACATGGTTCAAGGCAAAGCGTTAGTGGGAGCGGTGAGTTTTTCCTGCAAAGCGTAACCTGTATCACATTTTTAACATGCAAACGAATTTCTTGCCAGAAGAATATTATGTTGTTCTATAATTCCATACCATTGTTAATTCTCTCTTAAGTTTAGTGTCTAATATGACTTTTCTCTGCATGAGAACATGAAGTGAATAGTTTTAGTTTTAATTTTCTTATGATGGTGATGGATTATCTCTATTGATTTCAATTGCTGGCAAATTTTACTCTGCGAACAAACCTGCAACATCAATGTTAATGCAGAAAGCATGGTTCAAGCGAGTACAGACACTTTGAGCTATGCAAGGCCGGTTGTGGGTGTGGTTGCGTTCATGAGTGCCTCACCTCTCAGTCTGTAGTCTCAGCATTGCCCCTAGGGGCACTGTAGCAACATATGAAACAATATGAGAAAGCTTCATGGGTTACCTTCCCAAACTTGGGAAATGATCTGAGTGCTCAGTGGCTTCAGTAGCAATTGCCATCTTGTGAACTAAGCTTAATCATGTAACGGCGACACACATTTTTATCACCTGGGCCAAGTGTTGTCATTTATGGTTGCATATTTTCCTGAACCATGTTTTAGGCCTAAAAGTTTAACACATGTTCTTGTTGCATGCACAGGTGAATGCACAGGTCTTAGCTAGCACCTTTACCCCTGAGTCACAGCAATGGATCAGGCTGGGTGAGGCCTTGGGCAAATTGCTGAAGGCCTGCAACTTCTCTAAACAACCCTACGACCAAATCCACATGACCACTCAAGGTAGGCATACTGCACCAAAGTCCACTGAAACATGAGGATACTGGTTACAGCTGTTTGTAGTCTTTTGAGTTGTATCTTGTTGTTTCAGCACCCTCTAGTGTTGTAAAGAGATACTACATGCTTTTTTTTTTAGTTCTGTGAAAATGTTGGCCTCTGCCTTGAGCATATCGTGCATATAGAGTATATTGTATTGAATAGCAGGATAGAAAGGTTTTGATCAGTGTGTGTTTTTTTTTTTTTTTTTTTTTGTTGCTACCATTCAGGGGAGTGTTTAAAGAAATCAGTTGAGCTCCTGAGCTCAGCAGCTGTTGTTGGACTGATGGCTGAAAGTTCTGAGAATGGCCTTAACTTGGTGAATGCTCTCACCCTAGCGGAAGAGACCGGAATTACAGTAAGGACAGTGGATGTTTCATCAGAAGTCCATATTCAGATTTAGGATCAGGTTTTATTTTGTTATGCAGTATTCAATTCATAAGGACATTGTGAGAAAAACAATCTCAATTTTAAAATCTAAAACAAGACAGGCATAGTGACACATTTTGCTTCTTTTATTAAAAAAAAAAAAAGGTTTAAAATTATCATGGCCAACAAGAAGGGAAGCACTGGTTGGGTCATTTAAAGCAGGATAAATTTGTGTTCACAGTTCCCATGTTCAGACAAGCAGCTTACTTTTTACTAATTTGTGCCACATGATTAAAGCTATAAAATATTTTTGATGCAGTCTGCACGGAAATATACTCAGCAAAAAAAGAAACGCCCCTTTTTCAGGACTGTGTATTTCAACAATAATGTTGTAAAAATCCAAA
>JAQMYG010000035.1:22798787-22849812 GCA_030014215.1 Clariallabes teugelsi | reverse complement strand
TATTATGTTTTTGCAGTATGCGCTCTGTCTCCATGGAAACTGCTGGGTTATTTTTTATCTTTTACAGTGTACTGTGTGCATAAGGGACACACAATGGGATAATCCCATCATAATTTATAATGCCATTGAACAGGGATTAGTCACAGCAAAAATGTGCAAAATAATGCATTACGTATGATTTCATTGTCTTTTTCAGTGCTTTGTTTATGCATTGAGAGTAGACCGGAGCCTGTGTATGGAATCAGAGGAGCGGTGTAGGCTATAGGTTTCTTTTAATGCCGTTATTTAGACTGTGTTTAAATTAGGAGCTGACATTCATCTACGAGATTGTGTAGAGCTCTGTGACAGCTGGCCGGCCTCTCCAACTATACACAGATACCAAAATAGGAGTCTAAATGGAGGGGCCATCTGTCTTCTCTGTCAGAGAGAGAGAGAGAGATGTCTGAGGAGTTCGGTCCATGCATCCACATCATGCTCTTTGAATTTCTTTTAATATAAGAAGATTAAATCTGTCAATTCATTACTCCACTTGAGGTAAGTAAGAATTTGTGCACCTTTCAGGAATGTGCAGGCATTACTTGTCCAAAAATATGTAGGTCAAGGTTTTGTGTTCTGGCAACAGAAGCATTGCAGAACACTTCTTTAGTCTAAACTGATTATGGTGGTGAGGACGGAAAAGAGAAATAAGCCATTAAAAAAAAAAATTAAAGCGGGAACAGACCTAGGTTTTAGTTTTAATACAGGACAATCTCACATGTGAAGGTTCAATTCGCCGTTATGCCCTAAAAATTTCACTAAGAGGGAAATACAGGATGTAAATATATTTTAACGTAATGAAATGCATATCTAAAATTAAATAATATTTAATAATATAAATGAAATGAATAAGAAATTTAAGTTCGTGAAAAATCGTGTGGAAAATTTAACCACCTCCAGGATTGAGGGTTCAATTCCCACCTTAGGTTTGTGTGCATGGAGTTTGCATGTTCTCCCCATGCTTGGTGGGTTTCCTCCCACAGTCCAAAGAAATGGCAGTTAGGCTAATTGGCAGCCTTATTAACCGTTTCTATATTTACACCATTTGTCAAAAAAAGCAGCCCTCTCTCTAGTTTATGAGAACACAAAATAAAAATGTATTGAATCTCAAGCTCCTTGGTTACCTTCTCTTTAATGTACTATGAATTGCTTTTTCTTCTGTATGTATGCCTAAATATTCTGGGTGACTGATTTGACTCGGTAGTTCCTCTTGTTCTGTCACTGCTGGCTCGACCTTGTAAAAATGTCACTACAAGTATTCTGATAATATGTAATAACAACAAAAACGCACTTTTTCCTTTAGTTAAATCTTCTAAATCATGTCATCGAAGGATGGAGAAAGTTACACATATGAATTTTGTGATAAAGATCATCCATCAGAAACCCTGGGAGCTCTTCGAGAGTTCTACGCTTGTGGCCTGTTTGCTGACGTCACGCTCCAGTGTTGTACAGGACAGATGTTTCACTGCCACAAGGCCTTGCTGTCTGCCCGTAGTGCCTACTTTAAAGTTATGTTCACCTCAGATATGAGGGAATGTTCAAATCTCATCATCGATCTGCCTGGCGTTGATGGAGAGATCCTGAGTGCTCTGGTCAACTATGTTTATACGTCTAAAGTGAGCATCACACAAGCTAACGTGCAAAGCCTCCTGGAAGCAGCTGATCTCTTTCAGTTCGGTTCAGTGAAGGTGGCCTGTGAGCAGTTCATGATGCGTTTTTTGGATGTTGATAACTGCCTTGGGATGCATGCTTTTGCCGAGCTTCATGTTTGCACCATGCTGGAGCGTGAGGCACTGAGGATTATACTTAGCAGATTTGAGGAGCTGATATATCAAGAGGAGTTTTTGGGACTTGACTTTAAAAAGATTGCCACACTTCTATCTGCTGACAACATTAACGTGTGGAAGAAGGAGACACTTTTAGATGCCGTTGTGAAGTGGGTCACCTCTGACATACGTTCCCGAAAGGAAAACACGCTGGCTCTACTGCAATGCATTCAGCTAGAGGTGGATGATGCATATCTCAGAACTGCTTTAGACATACACAAACAATGTAATGAACACCAGATACGATCTATCATCAGTCATTCTGTGAAATCTAGTGGAATTTATGCAACTCATAAATTAAAAACAAAAACATCAAAAATGTATATCGTAGGCGGATATTATTGGCACCCATTGTCAGAAATTCACATATGGGACCCCATTTGGAATACGTGGGTCAATGGGAAGGACATGCCCGACTACACAAGAGAGAGTTATAGTGTTTCACTTCTGGGTTCCAACATCTACGTGACAGGAGGATACAGGACAGAGACAGTTGATGCACTGGATACAGTTTGGGTTTATAATGTTGACTCGGATGAATGGACGGAGGGATCCTCTATGATCACTGCTAGATATTACCATTGCTCTGTGCCCTTACATGGTTGTATATATGTCATAGGAGGGTACACGGGGGGCGCCCCAACTAAGGAGACTGAATTCTATGATCCATTAAAAAAGAAATGGTTTCCTGTGGCAGATATGATTCAAGGTATGAAAAATGGCAAAAAGAACAAGATGTTTTTTTTCCCCCCTCATAAAACCTTGCAAAAGTATAGTAACACTTTGAACATTTCCACCTTTTTTCATGTTACAACTGCAAACGTAAATGTATTTTATTGGGATTTTATGTGATAGACCAACGCAAAGTGACACATAATTGTGAAGTGGAAGGAAATGATAAATGGTTTTCAAAATTTTTACAAATAAAAATCTGGAAAGTGTGGGTTGCATTTGTATTCAGTCCCATATGTGAGTTACTCTGATACCCCAAGAATCCAGTGGAATCAATAGCCTTTTAAATTGAGATTAAATTACACACAGGTGGACTCTATTTACTAACTTCTGAAGGCAGTAGGGTTCACTTTTTAACTTGGGGCTAAATACAAATGCATGGCACATTTTTCAGATTCAAATTTGTAAAAAATTTTTTAAAAAAAAAAAAAAAAAAAAAAAAAAATATATATATATATATATATATATATATATATATATTTTTTTTTTTTTTTTTCCCTTTCACTTGACAATTATGTGCCACTTTGTGTTGGTCTATTACATAAAATACATTTACATTTGTGGTTGTAATGTGACCAATTGTTAAACAGTTCAAGGGGTATGCATACTTTTCCAAGTCACTGTATACCAGTCCATCCATTTGCTAGGATAGCTAAAGTGCCCCAGTACTGTAACAGTGGGGGTGAATGTGTGTATGTTCCATTAAGTGGGTATCCCTGCCTCATGTCCAGAGTATGTCATTTAATTCTATTTTTTCAGTCATGACCTTTTTAGATGTAATAAACCATAAAATTCATGACAGAAGCTACAGTATGTTTAGATTAATCTTGAAATTTCACTTATAGGCTTATACTTCCTCAACATTAGTGGTAGGGAACCTCAAGCATGACATTGCATATCATTTGGCAACATCTCCACACATGCCTTTCCCCTTAGATACTCACTAAACAGTCTATAATTAGAAGCAGCAATAAAAAAAATAGACGTATGACACCTACTGATATGGAAGCTGTTGTGTAACTCGACTCAAACTCATCTGTAGTAAATGTGTCAGCATTTAAACGATTTATTGAGCAGCTTTTTTTTTTTTATACCATTCGAAGGTGTTGGAAATGCTACTGCATGTGTTGTGCAAGACAGAATCTACGTGACCGGAGGTCATTATGGATACAGAGGGAGCTGCACCTATGAGAAAATACAAATGTACAGAGCTGACATTAATCAGTGGAGCATCACGACAAGTAGTCCCCATCCAGGTAAGGATCAATCTATCCATCCAACCAATAAATTCTGAAAGCATTAAAGAATCAGATAGTCAAATACATTTGTACTATATGTTAAAAAATCTCAATATGTAAACAAATCTCTAATATTATGTAATTTAAAAGCTATAGTATGTTCATATTTCCCAAACCCCATATGATTCATTTGTGCTGCTCCATATCCCACATAAAACACAGCTTCACCCACAGAAAAAAAGTGACTTTCATAAGTTTTATTACAAGACTTATCAAATTAACCACTGTATTTCCTATTTCAGAGTATGGACTTTGCTCAGTGGCACTGAACAACAAACTCTACTTAGTAGGTGGTCAGAGCACCATCACAGACTGCTATGACCCAGAGAGCGATAAATGGACACAGATAGCCATGATGAAGGAGAGAAGGATGGAGTGTGGAGCTGCAGTAATAAATGGATACATCTATGTGACTGGTGGCTATTCCTACTCCAAAGGCACATACTTGGAGAGTGTAGAACGATACGACCCTGAACTGGACTGCTGGGAGATAGTAGGGGACCTACCTAGTGCGACTCGCTCACATGGCTGTATTGGTGTGTTCTGTCTGTAGAGAGTTATCATTCATGTCCTTATGTGTGTTATATTTGTGTTTATATACAGAAATTTATTTCCAATATGGATGACTGTGAGTGATGTGTTTTATTACAGCACTCCTTAAAAGAACTTTTAAATATTTTTTTTCAGAGACATAAGTGTTGTCACATGTACATTCCTACATATGCTGACCCACTTACCTGGACAAAATCAGACATATTTCTGACATATTTCCTCTTATTTCATTTTTTTATTTGAATACTCCATTTTCTTTTAAAATTTTAGGTCATGGGTGGTCATATAAGCATTTCACTGCATATCATACTGTGTATGTGACAAATAAAAGAAATTTATTTTTGTATAGGATCAACCTGTATGTTAGTTCTGTTTTTATAGACTTTTTGAATTCAAATGAGAAAACTATGAATTTACACTCTAGACTTAATAATTTTGCACACGTTTATTTGGAATGGTGTTCCAAATACAATTAACATCAATTTTATATTTAGTGTCTTTATAAAAGTGTATAAAGGTTTATATACAATTGCAGCTGTTCTTATTCAGTATCATTATTGTACATTGAAAAAAAAAATTTATCTGCAAAAAAATGAGTACCAGACAAGATAAGCAAGGAACGTCAATTCCAACAGTGCCATCTAGTGGGAAACCACAGGAACTACAAATAACTTTTTATGGTACTTTGACTATCTACAGTGGATATCGCGTATTAAGAAATACTAAGGCAAATATGCAACATTTTAAAATCCGCTTTAGAAAATGTGTCAAGAGGAAGTTAAAAAAAATTATAATTTCAGCTCAATTTTTCACATTGGGGTGAATCGAATGAAGTCCACCTGGATATCAACCTGAAAAAAAGAAACCGAAATGCATCCTATTACATACAAAACAATGTACAAAAGTTATTTATAGGAATTTTACACAATGGCTAAGCTAAAAAAAAATATAAAGATCTTTAATAATTCTTACCGATTTCTTTTTATGAAACTTGTATGATGCTTGGAGATCATACCGAAGTTCTATGACAGAGAATACAGAGTTATCCCAAATTCAAACTTACTCAACTTGCTTAAATATTTTTATTATTGTGCTAAGACCATATCTACATCACGTTATCACTGTTTAAACTGTTATTGTGACAATAAACAATTCTGTTAAAAAGAACTGGGAGACTCATCACCTGCAATAACCTCCATTTTCACATTCCAGTCACTCGCTTTCTTCTGTATATGCTGCAGACAAAGCTCTGTTTGAAACTGTCTATTTCAGGATGTAATATCTTTTAAAAAAAAAAATAATAAAATAAAAAAAAAAACCACTTACATGTCGGGTAGAAGTTTTATGAAGTGAGTAAACTGCTCCCCTTGACATAGAAAGGGCGGTCTTCAGAAACTGCATATCTATGCCTAAATCAGTGGTGGTTAGAAGAAAAAACATTATTATAACCTTATTATATTATGCTAATGACTGAAAACAATGAACAATAATGAGACAACATCCAGTGTCTTACCTTGATTGTGTTTTGTGCCAAACGGAGGGTTCATAATCACTGTGTCAAATTTCTTTGTGTATAATGATTCAACAGAGCAGACATCACACTGGACCATATCAATGTTTGGCAGCTCAAATTCCTCCACGTTTCCTTTAAAGATGTCTAGTGCATCACTGTCAATATCAAATCCTACACACAGTCTTAAAAAAAACATAATTGTTAAAATCATTCTATGGTATAGTCAAGTAATTTATTGACTTTAAATCATTAAATAGGATCCAAGTAAAGGTCTCACCCTGCATCCAAGACAGCGGCTCCTATACTGAGCACTCCACATCCACAACCCAGATCAGCAACCAGTTTGTTCTTAATGTCACCAAATGTGTTGTGCATGGTGTAGAGCATGCAAGCTGTAATAGAAAATATACAGTACTGAGCAAATGTTTTAGGCATGTGCAAAGAAATTCAAGATGCTTTTAGAAATACTGTAAGGCATAGTATAAAGTGCAGCAAACAGTAACAATTTAAAACAGTCACTATTTGTTACTTAATGAGTTATCATTAAGTGCATCATCTCTAATGCGGTTACCTGCTATATGTGGCCCAGTGGGATACTGTTCAAGGAGGATCTTCGGTTTCTTAAACCCGTCCACTTGCTGAAGGCAACTCTCCAGTTCTTTCAGTTTCATGGTTATAAGATAAGTGTGCTAAGAATTATTTCAGTAAGGTACCTGTAGGATGATTCGCACACAGAGGAAACTGGATATTAATCATAAACAATCAGAAATTTGACCTGGATGGATATCAGCTAAGATCATCAGGGACGTGAGTATAAAAGCATAGTGCTAATCTTATGTTAAACTGGTGGAGATTACCATCGCCTATCAAACACTATGCACATGAATATAGCTACTATTTGGTTATTGTACGAAGAGGTATTGAAAATTCTCGAGATTCGCACGCCACAGATGCGGTGGCTTTCACCATCTAAGGCTAAGGTGTAAGGTGGCTTTCACTCAGCTGTACAGACATCTAAAGGAAGTTTATTACACCTTAGATAACTTATACCTTAGATGCCTTAAAATCTGGCAGTAGAATCTGCTATTGGCGGTCTGGCCCTTGGGGAAGAATTCTCGATGCACAATGCCACAAATGTCGAAAAGGACGATGAGCATGCACTTGGCCGGATTGTGGAACTGCCTTTTTCGGGCATGGAAATTATGGGCTTTTACACTGCGAAGACTGTTGACTTGTCTCAGGGTCATACCCATACACTCAAGTTTTGTCAAATTTTGGTGTGATGTTCCTTTTGCTCCTGGGTCAGCAGCCTGGGGATGAACTTGTCCAAATCACACATGAGGATTTCCTGGACTGTTACGTTTGACACAGTGACAATGACAGCAATGTTCTCAGACGATCATCATGCACAAGTGCCAAATGTCGAATTCATATCTTTGCCTCCAACCCTGTTCTTATTTTGCACATTCCATATAATTTATACATTTTACACTTTTACATTATACATTTTATACTTTTTGTATATTTGTATATTTTATAGCAATCTGTATATTATGCTCACATAATATCTGTCTGTAATAGTTACCCATAGCTTCTCCCTACACATATCCCTTTTTAAGTGTACTTAGAACTTCTACCTTTATCCTGCACTTTCTGCTAATTGCACTTCTGGTTAGACCTAAACTGCATTTCGTTGCCTTGTACTTGTACATGTGTAATGACAATAAAGTTGAATCTAATCTAATCTAATTTGTAGATCTTATATTTTCTAATGCAAGTACATTGTTGTGTACGTGACGACTAAAATTTTAATTAAAAATGTTTTTGACATTTTCGGGGGTCGAGCTCAATGACGATTACATTTAAACATTTGGCAGACACCCTTATCCAGAGCGACTTACCAAAGTGGTTTGCAGTTTCCATAATTGGATAGATGATTACACTGGGTTGCTAGATTACTAACCAAGTACTATCAGTCAAACACTGTTGGGGTTGATCCCTGAGAGATGGTGGGACCAGCCGAGCAGTGCTGGAGGATGAGGGATGAGAGGGAATATGGTGCAGTGGGAGGTGTGACTAGAGCTGAGAGGTATGTGGGTGCTGGGCCGTTTTTTGCTTTGTGGGCAAGCATCGGGGTTTTGAATTTGATGCGGGCAGCTACAATAAGCCAGTACAGAGAGCGGAGAAATGGGGTAGTGTGGGAGAACTTGGGAAGGTTGAAAACGAGACGTGCAGCTACATTCTGGATCAGCTGCAGAGGACGAATGGTGGACAGAGGCAGACCCATTGAAGATCGTCCTGATCTCTGGTCATCTTCCAGTGATGTTCTTCATGTTCACTCTTTGTTCTAATTTGCTGTCCATGATGAAATAGCAGACGTGGTAAACACATAGTCAGGATAGCACCAGTTGCACAGCTCCAGATGTACACAGGATGATGTCTTTTGGCACACTGATTTATGACAGCCGGTGCTCCCTGTGACTGCGTACAGCTTTGTGTTGCCATCGTTACAAAACTAGTCTCAAAACTTTTTGATACCACCTCATAGTGATAAGACTAATTAAGGGACTGTATTACATGGGTTTAATCTAAGGAAGAAGTACTTCAAATCAAATAAATAAAAATGTCAATCAGGCTGTACTTGTAGTAAAAGCTGGTTTAGGAAGTTGATTAAATAAAGACTCCAAAAACTAGATTAACATTTCCAAACGTGCTTCATGAAGATATTATTTGTAGGATAATCAATAAATAAACTAACACAGCTAGTAAAAAAAAAAAAAAAAAAAAATGGGAGGGGGTGGTGGTGCTAAAATGTGCACTTCTGCTTCCTTTATGTATCCAACAAACGCAATATTTTGTAATTTAACCTTAATCACGGACGCACAAACCGTCACCAAATGGTTCGTAAATGTCTCTATCGAAATAAACTACAAGAAAGAAATAATCGTTTTTACCTGTTTGCCAGATGCTTGCATTTAGCTTGCCTTTGTCGACAGCAAAACAGAGAAATAAATCATGTTATGGTATATAAATTTAAAAAACCTTTACAACAACAAACTAAAGTATTCATATATCCGAACACGCAACATCATGGCTCCAGAGCAAACATATACTACTGTACTAAACAGTGTGTACTAAATACAGCACTATAACGGTGGGGCACTAGTCTACCATAATACATAGTACGGAACAATGAAAGGACTCTTATCGATACAGCTTACTTCCGGCTTGAGAAACGTCAAAACAAAAGTCTTTGGACGTTCAACTACTGTATAACCATAGAGTCCTGACTTATTAATACAATGCTATTTGCCTTGTCTGAATGAGACGTATGTGCAGAAACCAGATAAGGTAAATAGTTTTTCTTTTTCTTTTGATAGTACTGATGAAATACCTACTTAAATAAATTTGAAAATGAACTAATTTCACTGGATGTATAGGGTACTCTATATTATGTTCCAGCAACTTCATACATTAATTCTATCTTTCGCACATATACAATATTTATGTATTTTGTAGCCCATGATTGGTTTTTTTTTTTTTTTTTTTTTTTTTTACAAAACTTTTTCCCGAACTTTACAATGCAATGCAATGTTACAATATAACATTCATTCACTCTCACTCACTCATCGTCATTACTGCTTAATCCTGTATTCAGGTTAGCAGGGGCCTGGATCCTATCCCAGGAGACTTAGGGCACGAGATGGGGTACAACCTGGACAGGGCGCCAATCCATCGCAGGGCACACAGATGTAAACACACTACGGGCAATTTGAGAGCACCAATTAACCTAACCTACATGTCTTTGGACTGTGGGAGGAAACCGGAGTACCCAGAGGAAACCCACCAAGCATGGGGAGAACATGCAAACTCCATGCACACAGAGACGGGAATTGAGCCTGGTCGGGAATCGGACCCAGACCCTGGAGGTGCAAGGCGACAGTGACCACTACATCACCATGCTTATAACAGTGTTTCCCTAAGTGTGGACTTAGGCCCTCTAGTGGTTCGCGAAGGTCAATTCAAGTGGGCTTTTATTGTCATTTCAAATTCAATTTTTTTTTGTTACGTACACAGCCAAACACAGTATGATATGCAGTGATATCGTGTGTGTGTGTGTGTGAGGGTGTGTGTGTGTTTAGGAATTTGGTGCTGTCTCTCCACAGAGGAGCTGTCTTCCTAAGGGTCAACAACCATACCTTTTGGTACTACAGGTGGCCGCGAGAGACCACTGACACAATACAGTAAATTAATGTTAACATAAAACTTCTTTTGTTTAACATGTAGATAAAGCTGTAGATTTAAGTGTATACAAGTTACTGCTCATCCCCACTCCCATTTGCAAATTAAACCATGCCAATGTGCAAAATTATTTTTGCATAATATGTGTACAAATTTAATCAGAAATGATTAAACAAAGCTGTGGGAGTTACATTATGTGTCATTCTTCATTTATCCTAATCTCATACATTGATCCAAAGGTGTGGGTTTTCCACAGACAAATTTCCTCTAGTGTATGACTTTGTTGTGCCCTTTTTTGTGATGGGTTGGCATCCCATATAAGGTGTCAATGAGTTCCCAGTCATAGGTGTCAGGCCTCCCAAAAGCCTAAACAGGATTAGTGGTACGTAAAATATGAGAAATATGAGAAAGTCAGATTATCAGTAAAATAAGGTAAAATAAACGATGTGAAGTATCTAAAGTCATGATTTCAAATTTTTGCTTCCAAAGATCCAGATATAAAAAATCCTTGAATTTTTATGAAGTTTTGAGGAATACCTCCAGGCTCCCTGAAGGACTTTTATGGCTCTCATTTTGGCAAGTCTCTCATTTTTAGTCCAGTCCCTGTACCTGACCAGTTTTAGAAATGTCTTTTGTTTGTTAAACCATACAGTGTCCTATGAATCATTCAAGCATAAAAAATATCTAAGTTAAGGCATGAACTAGTGAGAAACAATTTGGAAACTCCATGCCTAATCTGCATGTCTTTTTACTGTGGGAGGAAACTGGAGTGCCTGGAAGAAACCCACCAAGCACAGGGAGAACATGCAAACTCCATGCACACAGAGGTGTGAATTGAATTTGGCTGGGAATCGAACCCGGATCCTGGAGGTACAAGGCGACAGTGCTAACCGCTTAGCCACTAATTTCATTTCATTTAATTTAATTGAAAGAAATGAGGGGTGGCTCAAGAATTTTGTTCAGACTGTATCTATCCCAAAGAGAAAAGAAAAACAAGAACCATTGCATAATCGTATATTGTTCCTTCAAAATTCCTAATGACTCCTTCTGACTGTTGTCTTTATTTCTTTGCCTTATTTGGCCCAATCTTCGTCATCACCACTCTTGTTTTTTGTGCATGTGCTTATGAGAGGGGCAGCAGAGACCACAAACAACATCAGAACATATGAATGAAAAGCCGACCAGTCTGCTCCTTCGGCTTTAACAGGCCAACAAGCCCATTTTATTTTCTATTATGTGGGTGTAGAATGGGGTGTTCTTTTAATGTATGGAATTTAAGTGTTGGGTGGAGCAGTATTTAGTAAGGAAGCGTTTTATAGCTTAAAATGGTTAAGGAGATTGAGTGCAAGTGATGGGGAGTTGTGGTCACGGCTGCTGCGGTGAGGAAACCCAAAGCCTGCTGTCTGACCAGCACCACAGTAACAGCATACTTCCCATTCTTCCTCCAAACCTCAGGCCAGCCATGCCAATTCTTCTCACTGAGAGCTCAAAGGCTCCCCTCCTCCCACTCCGGGATGAATGGAGGCTTGAGGAGCGTATACGGTCACTGTGTGTGAACAGTCGTAACTGTGGAATGTAATTCATTGTAATGGTTTTTGGCTTTTTTGTGGTGAAGTTGCAAGTTTATTTTTTGCCTGTTTTTTTCCCCTTTCTCTGTGTTTACATGAATGGCTAAGTGCTGGACATATGGTATGTGTTTGTCAGATTTAGCATCCTGACACACCTACACATGCACATAATCCTTCTCATGAAGTAAGACAACATGAATGGTGGGATGGATGATGGATGAATATAAATGTGCACATATTTAATGGTTTTCTGAATGACCATACAGAGTACTGTCCGTTGTAATATCAGTAATGCTTAATAGGGGGCGGTATAAGCCAACTTCGGGCTGCTGGAGTAGTGGCCTTTATGTCCACTCTCTGGACTGTATACTCTTCTCGGAAACACTCCTCAACCCCGAGCAGACTGATGTTTTCCCTAGAGCACAGTGCCAGCACAGTGGCAGCCATGATGAGGAAATGATAATGGACAGTGCTCAGGGTAGCACTAGCTGTCAAACTCGCTTAGAGAAATGTCATTGCTTTTCGTTTTCTCTACTCTGCCTGGCAGCTACTGGTTTTAAACATTTCTGCTAAAATGCTGTGCTTGTCTTCTGCCTTGCTTGTTTTGGTGTGCTTATGCTTCTGTGCCCTTTGCTGAAGTTAATCTGAGTGATCAGTTACAATGTAGACCAAACACAGACAAATTAGCAACACAAACATGAAATTCCTCCGTGTGTTTCCAAGGTCAAGGGTGATTTTGCCACATTTACAAAAGACTGCAAGAGGCCTCTGGAGACATTGCATTTTGGATTTTACACCACACTATTATATTATTTGATCGATAACCTGTGAGAAAATCACTGAACTACAAAAAAAACAAAACAAATAGAAAGAGGGAGATGTGTGAATGAGTGGTAGAGTCCGAGTGCCAGGGTGACGCAGTCGGCCACGAGAGAGGGCTTATAAAATGTGAATCATCTTGCACCCTGTTTTTAGACAAACCATGAAAATGCTGGAATGAGAGGGCACTTAATTTAGCCTCCTCTTTTTTAACTTTCCTGTGGCTGGTAATTCATGCATAGCAGCAAGCAGACCGGAATTTTGGGGGAGAAAGCATTGAGAACCTTTGACCAGGCGGCCTAGCACCCAACTCTGGAGCCCATTAGTGTAGCCACTAAGCTGCTGTCCTTAATCAAGTGGCACCATGAAGGAGAGGAGATAAGAGAGCACAGATGAGATAAAAAGGAAAATGGAGGACATAAAAACCTAGGACTTCTCACTCTCCTTTCCTTATTCTCCGCACTCTCCCCCTTTCACTCTTCTCACTCCTCCTCAATATACTGTTTCTCACTTCTGTGCATTTGAACAAGACTCCTTCTGGGAATGCTTCCACTCATTCCCTTCACTCACTCATCATCTATACCACTTTATCCTGTATACAGGGTCGCAGTGGGACTGGAGCCTATCCCAGGAGACTTAGGGCACGAGGTGGGGTACACCCTGGACAGGGTGCCAGTCCATCTCAGGGCACACACAAACACACACTCATACACACTACGAGCAATTTGGGAATGCCAATTAGCTTATTCTGCACATTCTTTGGACTGTGCGAGGAAACCAAAGTACCTGAAAGAAACCCACCAAGCATGGGGAGAACATGCAAACTCCATACACACAGAGGTGGGAATCGAACCTGGCCAGGAATCAAATCCGGCCCCTGGAGCTGCAAGGCGACAGCCGCCTCATTCCGGTGTAAATGTAAAATTATTCCAGTGTACTTCCCCTGCTTAATACTTAATATTTCAATAAGCTACTGGGTTACCACAAACTTTACCTTTAATATGATACCTGTCATCACTGCTGAACGAGGAATCATAAGGGCCCTTTTGTAAACACTATCCCTAAATAGCAGTGAAAAAGTTTTGTTCATACGCTCCAGTCATTTTACATCCTTTCATAAGGGTTATTCGCTTTACTTTTTAGACTTAAAATGGATGTTTTCTTGCTAGACTTGTAAAATGGTATTGTATTAGTGTTACCTATAATTCAGCAGCCCTAGAAAGCAGGTTAATAGAGTGATAGTGGTACAGAATGCAGATATTATGACGGTGTATTGGTAATAGGTTAAAGTTCTGGGAAGGCTGGCACGAACTTTGGTCGTTTTAGAAAACAACAAGCACAATAACATTACCCTTCAGCTATAATCTTCAAACAAGGCTGAAGTCACAAAGTCCATGAAACCAATGTGGGTCTGTTTACAGCAAGTGAATTACTTGAGAGATATTCTCAATTACATATGGCACACAATAACATGTTAAAAGAGTTAAGTTTTGATCAGCTCACTCAAATGCTTGTCTTAGCGTTCAGGTCAAATTTTTATATTTCTTCTATTTATTTAAAAGAAATTCAGGGTGATGAGTTTCTGGGGAAAAAACTGTTCCATAGTTCCTATGGAAAGGAAGTGTTTTCATTTGTGCTGTAGTTACTGAATAATCAAGTGTACATACTGTATGTATGATCATTCTGTCATTTTAAAACCAAAAGCAGGATGCCAGTAAATGCTTTTCGTTATTTTGTCACTTTATAACCTGTACCACGTGTTAGCCTGTCTGTATGTCTTGTCATATCTTATAGTTTTCTCTATACATTGTTCCTACTTAATATTACTTTTCAGATTAATTTGTGCTTGAATTATTTACATACCGGTAACTAATAAAAGGAAACCTAACATAATATGTTTTATGCAGAAAACAGAACAGCTTCAGTGTGCCTTAGCATAGGACTCTCTGGAAGTGTACTGGAAGGATACCTTTTCTTCTCTTAGTTGACTTTGTGATGCTGTTGAAGAATGATACCTTCTAACGTTACTCCAAAATATTGTAGGTACTACATACTGTAGGTGTTACATTGAGTTGAGATCCTCCTGCTCCCTAAACCTGCCAGTGTGTTAATGAGTAACTCTAAATTCCCCCTGTGGGAATTAATGAGAGTGTGTATGTGTTGCTCTGTTAATGAACTGGCATCACATCCAGGGTGTTTTCCGGTCCCCTCCAGTGTTTCCCTGATCCCACCAAATTCTGATCAGGATACAGTCAGTTACTAAAGATGAATGAATAAATAAAAATAAAACTGTGAGTTGAAGTGATTTGTGTTTACAGCTCATGAGTAATATAAGGAATTCAGGTATTATTGGAAGCATATTTTCCAATGGCATTATTGAGGCTCCCACAAAGTAATCTCCACACTGTCCTGGAACTCATTCTCCCTTTGCTCCATTCTCTTTCCAATGGGGAAGCTTGTTGACAAATTAAGACGTGTCATTTCAGTTTTAAGTGCCCTGCACGGATTACAGCAAGCATTCCTTGCACACACAGCAACACATATACACACAGCCTCAGCGTATAATAAGCACTGTCCCGACTATGTGGTTTGCGTTTCCCCATGTGCAATCGTAGAGAAGCCACATGAAATGCTCTCGGTATTAAAGGACAAGTCTTGGTTGGGAGGGATTTTGTCATGCAACAAGACTGTGTTTTTTACTTTTTTCTCAACTTTTTGGAGAAATGCAGCTACTACTGCATTAGTCAGTCAAACCACAATTTTCTCCCTCAACATCGGGCCGGTGTTTTTCATTAATGGGTAATTGGGTATATCTCTTCCATTAGTATTCCTCAAACAATGGTTTTATGTATTTAGTTTTATATAATGGTGGGAAACTAACCATGACACATTAGCATGGTGGACAATTCACTATTAACCTAAAGCTTAAAGATGTCTCTGTATCATATTAAGGGGGTTAAAATAAATAAAATGATAAATGTGTAGTATATTTTAAATATGCAGTACTTCACTTTTTTTTTTTCTATGACGATTCTGGGATTTAAACTGTCCTACCAACTCAAGACCCTTAAGACAATCTCTCATTGTAGCTTAGACTTTTATGACCTGGCTACCACGTCTCTAAATAGCAGAATGCCCTGATATAATGCTGATTTATGGGACACCTTATATCCATTATGCTACAAAACCTATTCAACTCAGTTCAGTTTTGTTTGTATAGTGTTTTTAACAATAGACATTGTTATAAAGTTGCTTTAGGCATGAAGGAAGAAACGTTAAAGAGAAACCAGAGTCCAAAGAGAATTATTTTCTCCTGAGTGTGAGATTGGAAATTATTACAGTATACAAGTCATTTCTTACACAGATTTTGTTGACAGATTCACGATTCCTAATCGACACAATGCCATTTAACCCTTCCCAGTGCATTTTCTTAGCATTTTGCTGATGTCCATTAAACACAGAATTCTTGATTTTTTAGTTTTTTACCTCTATATTTATCTATTCATCCATCTATCCATCTACCTGTCCACCAGTCCATCAATTGATCCACACCTGCTGCCTGTTTCATCAAACAGGAGAAAGAGACAGAAGCGCATGAAGACAAGAAGAATCCATTATTACAGAGAAACCCAGAATAGACATCTTTTTATTACAAGCCGGTCCAGTGGTGGTGGTGGTGGTGAGGAAATTACAGGGAGCTCTTCTCACACATAAAACGGTTGCAATGCTGAAACCAGGAACCTCAATAAAGGCTGAATTAGAAAATCTTTAGTTTTTTACTCCCCTTATTTTTTAAAAAACATTTCTTCATTTTTTCCCCATCTCTTCTGAGTTTTGTTTTATGTTGTGCTCCAGCAGGCTGTTTTGTGGCTTCTCTCTGAAGCCTGTGGTAGGAAAATACGCTCACTTGTGGCCAGCTGGAATGCCACTCCTGAACTTAACATCTGTTGGGAGGAAGATGTTAAAAGGGGTAGGGTTATAGCATGAAAAAAAAAAAGCTGCTAATCTTATGCTCAGATTTTGCAAATTTGTGTCATGTGTTGCGCTGGAGCACACAAACAGTATCCTCAAGATGTCTGTGGAAAGATGAGTTGGTCTTTAGATCTTTGAGGCTCCTTTATGGCTGCATATTTATGTGAAATACAGAGTGGTTACTCCACATCCGCTCCTCGATTGAGCATTTAATTACTTCTTAAACAGCTTGTCATCCGTGTGTAGTAATATGTAACAGGTGTTGTTTGTACTTCAATGAGCATGACGGACCATTTTTATAGATTTTTACTGAATTTTACATTTTAATGAATATTTTCTCTAATAACCGCCATAATATAAATGAGCTCTCATGTTGTCTCTACAGATGGAATATGTTAATGTTGGAGTACCAGACTTCACCATTTCCAGGTAAAGCTTTCCTGTTTTGTTTCAACAGCAAATTGCATCTACCAGTTTCACCACAGTGGAGACCATAAGCAGTCTGGTGCTGGTGTGGGGTGTTGTGGGCCACTCCCTACATGCTGCTAATTGGTGTAATCACTGCAGTAATGAAGTATGGTGGTTTCTCCAAGTGTGATTACAGGTCATCAGTTCTCAGAGGAAATGAAGGGGTTGGGGAGCGAAGGAATTCTCTGTGATATGGGTGTTGTTGCTCATTTACGGGATGTGCGACTCAGGCGTGTGCTGTTGTTTTGACCATGTTGCTGATGGTAGCTGCTGTCAGGCATTCTGTCAGGAAGTAAACAAACTGAGTGCAGATGCTCTTTGATATTCACCAGCTTCCTTGTTCAAGTCTTATCTTAGAGTTTGCCACTTTCTACAGGATATCGTGCTTTGTGAGTGTGTGCCCAGAGGAAGCTTTCTTTGGTTTAAAGTTTCTCTTTGATACTACAGGATATGTAATACTGATCACTTGTGTTTCATTTAGATATCACACATGTTTCTACTAAGAATCTTTAGGAGAAATACATCAACAAAAATTAAACATGCCAAGTGGGATCGGTTAAAGTGGGATTTAAACACACAATCACTTAAATAACATTGTGGAATTACCACTGGATCAGAGTTGTTGGTCTTTCTTTAAGGTCTTTACATTCTAGTTTCCTAAGTTATTTATTATTCAAGTTTTGCATACAAAAACGTAATTAAAATATACACCGATCAGCCACAGCATTATGACTGCTGGCAGTTGAAGTGAACAACATTGATCCCCAACTATATACCAGCAAGGGGGATTGGTGGCTTAGTGGTACGTAGGTTCTATTCCTTCCTGTACATTCACATTATACATTGTTTGACTGTGACCATACCTAACTGCCATCTCTCCTTCTCTTCTGCTCTCTCCTCTCCCTCTCTCTTCCTCTCTCTTTTCCTCTACCTGTCTCTCTGTTGAGCTATACATGTCGCTCCTGAGCTGCCAGTGATCCAGACCCCCTCTGCCCCTGGAGCTGTCTGACTCGTCCTGGTGTCCTGCTTCTGGTTGGAGATCACAGATCCCGTGTGGTCTGTCTGGGATGCATGTGGTGACTGGGGACGGTTCCACGAAGACGGTCCTGTCCTCGGCTGATGCTGACAGCTGTTCTCTGAGGACTTGTGACTTCAGTCGCTCGATAGTTCAGGACTGGAGTTTCCTACAGTCTACCTGAGCCTCCAATAACGAACTGGACTCGTGGTATTTTAACACACATCTCCTGTTATATTGAACTTCCAGTCTCACACAGTATGATGCAGATCGATCCCTGCTATCCGTTTTACCCAAATGAGGATGGGTTCCCTGTTGAGGCATGTTCCTCTCAAGGTTTCTTCCTATTATCATGTCAGGGAGTTTTTCCTTGCCACTGTCGCCGTCGTCCACGGCTTGCTCATCAGAGACGGTCTTATCATTTTGATTCATGCACATTCACATCTCATACAAACTTAAATAATTCTTTTGTTTGTTTAAAGCTGCTTTGCGACAATGTCAATTGTTAAATTAATTGAATTGAATTGAATTCCCACCCAATGCCCAAATCCCAGTCGCTGGATGCAGTGCTGGTCCCAAGCCCGGATAAAATGGCAGGGTTGCATCAGGAAGTGCATTTGTGTTAAGATGTGCCAAGTTGTGTGTGGATCGGATGGTCCGTTGTGGTGACCCCTCGACAGGAGCCAACTATAACAATAACCAGCTATACACCAGCAAAGTGGTGATAGGATCACAAGCACCCAAGGCTCACCCATTCCCACAGGGTCCAAAGGCCACCCCATCCAGTCCAATACAACAGCAAAGAAAAATGCAGCACAATTCACCTAAAAAAACTCAATGCTGGCAGTTATCAGAACACTCAGTTCACCGCAGCTTGATGCATATGGGGCTTAGCTGGCAAAAAGTTCCAGATCTCAATCCGACCGAGCATCCATGGAATGCGCCAAATAACCAAGTCCGATCCACGGAGGCCCCACCCCGCTACCCACAGCACCCAAAACATCTGCCGCTAATGTCCCGGTGACAGATTTCACGGCATACCCCCAGAGGTCTTGTGAAGTCATGCCCCACAGAGACAGTGTTGCCCTGGCAGGACAAGGGGGACCTACACAATATTAAGCTTAATGATTTACCTTGTTATGGCTGATTGGTGTATTTGAGGAGTAAGGGATTTTAAATAACATTTAAATGTGGTCACATAAAAGCCTAATAAATCATTTTATTTGAACAGTGAATTAGTAGTCCCATATGTATTACTACATGTAATATTAAATAAATTGTTTACATGGCAGTAAATGAACTTCTCTTCAAGTATACTTAATTCTGTCAAATAAAAGTATTAACATAAATATATCATAGTATTTCTAGAGAATATAGCAAATGTTTACAGTACTAACTATATAATATCTGGGTACATAACATATAAAACTACAAATGTACATTAGTATGCTTGCAGTAAAATAGGCAGTATATATAATTAACTTTGATACAGCTTGGCAGAATTACAAAGTTTGTGTGACTTTGTTGAGGTCCCTAGTGAAATTACCAAGTACAGTATGTAAGATTACTAGTGTATTTTGTGTCATCCCCCAAGACAGGGGGATCCCATGTCTTGTCATCTGATTCACTGGTATTTATGAGAAATGTATAGAGATAATAAGAAGATGTTTGATAGACACAAGCAGAAATTGGCAAAAATGACACCATGGTCATCATAAACTAGTTCACATTTTAATCTTTACATCTTTACATCTTCTTCCTATCTGATATTTTTTAACTATCCAGGTTGCTGCAAAAAGTGTCTTAATTAACTACAACCTTAATTCACGAAAAAATATCCAATGTTTTACACTTTGGATGTAAAAATATATTTAGCAAACTGAAGTGGACAGCAATGGATGTTAGGAGTAGCTAAACACTCATCTATAAGATTGTTGCCAAGACCTCAGCTTGACATCGCTGGTTTAGGCTTTGTTGGTCCACTAGGATAATTACTTCTTGAACAGAGGGTAATTGGAAGCTGGTGTCCATATGCATTCATCTGTGACTTTCAGTTGCTCTGACATTTAAAATACCCACAGTCTAGGCTGGAGTCTCCAAGGTTACACTGGCATAGTGGCACAGCGCTTTAAAAACCGGCTAATGTTCTCCAAACATGTGCACATATGAGAATAAGACAGTTTATGGACTACCTACATGGGTTGAGAGCTAATAATAATTTTATTGGTAGTTAGTTGTCCAGAAGACATATACTATAAGTATAAATTACTTAACTTAGTTTTCAATGACCAACCAAGCCATTACTTTATTATTACTTACTAAGCATTTATCCATTATTCAGCAGTTACAGTATTAGGACTCACTTCCCTGCTGCATCCTGCAACAGTTTATGGGATAAGTGTGATGGAGAAGAATTGAGTGAGAGTTACCATAATTTGAGTTACCCGGCTACGCTTGGTGCTACTCATCATCCTACCATCTTTTTAAACCTGTTTGCATTGTTTTCACTCTAAGTAAAATGATATCTTTTATTATACCATTGACGTTGGTCCTATTGCTTGATAGCCAGGAGGCATTGCCTAAGCACACACTTATATGTATTGTTTGGCCACTCCATTCCAGATTCAACACCCAATTCCATTTCTCATTTGCTGCTAGAACAGCCTTCACTGTTCTTTAAAGGCTTTCCACTAGATTTTGGATTATGGCTATAGGGAATTGTACTCATTAATGTGGGGTAAAGAGCTCTGACTTGCAGTCAGCATTCTAAAAGATAATGTGTGGGAATGACATCAGGGCTCTGTAAAGGACACTTGATTTCTTCCACTCCAACCTTGACCAGCCATGTCTTCATGAGACTTGGGTTGTACATCGGTGCATTGTCATGCAGTTTGGGCCACTTAGTTATAGTGAAGAGAATCTGTAATGGTAGATACAGTATGAGTGTGTCAGGTATCCACAAATGTTTGGCCATATAGTTTACCTGTCACCTGTTCTTGCAGACACGGATGGAAACACTGCTGTATTACAGGACAACCTCTCAGTGTTTTTGAATTATTTTTTTGTTGTTGTTGCTTTTTTTGCTTTGGTCAACTATCGGTTGTGCCGAATGTGCTATATAAATAAATTAACTTAACTTACCTAACTCTATATATTTTGCCTACACTACGATTTTTGTGGACTAACTATTGTTGCTTGTTCTCTGTTTAGGTATCTTTAAGTAGCATAACTTCGGTACCTCTAGGTATCTACTGTAACCTGCTAAAATTAACTTTAGAAAAATTTATATATTAAATGCTGAATTAGTTTCAATTTTGAAGCTAAGAATTTGCTCATTTTAATTTTGCTGTGTTAGGATAGTATCAAAAATGTGTCCTATATTAATTAAAGTTAATATGGTTTTCTGAGGTCCCCAAAATTTGCGTCTGAAATACACTCAATCAGATTATACAGTACACTCTAAAGAAACAAGTGGTCCAGCTGCATATTAATCATGCTTTAACTTTTATATCACTGAACAGATTAGATGAGTCCCTATTTGGAAAAAAAAAATTCACCCCAAATATACTTTGGCATTTTTACAGAAGCTTCAACCTACTGTTATAACAACGCAAGATAAATAAGCCAAGTTACCACCATGCAACCTACTAGTCTGATGGAAAAGTTTCACACAAATTCCCTAGTACAGTATAACTACTACTTAAAATTAATAGCCCAAAGGTTTATCCTGCCTCAGCATGTAATACAAGCAAACGATGTGGCCAGGTTGAAGTTCATGTGTCTAATTTTAGCAGACTAACTTGATAAACAAGCAGTAAAATACATTTTTGCTTTAGGATCTGATGCTGTTGTTGATCTGAGCCACCAACTGAGCACTGAGCACCGAGCCACAGGAGGATTTATGCTCATTACTCCTTTAAATAAAACATATGACATCATTGAAAATGCAAAGCTGAATGTTGCATTCAAGTACAGGTTTCTTCAGAGTTGGAAAAAGAAAAAAGGGAGGGGGTAGTCTTTTCTCAACTTTTGTGGTACATGCAAACTGGAGACCCATGTAAGTGTTCAAAAATAACCAAATAGTGAGTTTTACATAATAAATGACCCTTAATTTACAACTATATGAATAAATTAGTCATTTTTCTATAAGTTATGAGAAGGTATGGATATAATATGGATTTCTGTTTAGCCCTTTACCATCTTCATGGCAATGAAATAACCTTTTTCTGAGAAATCAGTGACTCACAGAGTAGGCGTCTATTTTAACTCTCTGTAATGTGGTGTCGCTTAGTTAGCTTATTTTTTTGAGTCTCTTTTCCTTGGGGTTTCTCTGAATCACCTTTACTATGCGAATGATAAACTTATCCTCATTCTACAGACCTTAACACAAACACCTAGCTACATTTAGGGCAGCCTATTGCACTATGGTTTTACACACAGATGATGAAATAGGACATTCACCTTCAAAGTCCACTATGAGGTATTTATGGAGAATAATTTTCCTCCATCTGAAATGCGGAAAAAAGAAGTCTTGTTTTCAGGTTGTTTGCCATGGTCGACTTGTCCTTAGGTGAAGAAGAACGAGCTAAGTCTTCTGTGTCCTGCTTCCTAACCTCAGAGTTAAACCCCAGACTCCGTCTGCCCCCACGCTGCACGACTTAAATAGGGACAGTATGGGGCTTATTGCAGAACCTCAGATAGAGTGAGTGAGTGTGTGTGTGGAGAGGTGGCAAGGTAGTGATTAATGCAGTTTATGAGGATATAATGTGTTTATGGGGTGGGTATACTGCACAGTTTGGCTACACTGTAATTGTCTCCTTAATCAGTTATGCGGTAGCTTTGACTCACTTATAGAGTGCAGTCAACAGTTGAAACAGTTCCTGCCAATTAAAAAAAACGTGTTAGTCACTGAAAATCATAATGGCAGGTTAAGAAATATTCAAGCATGCCTCGCTTTGATTTATTAATTTTTTAAAGAATTTACTGTGTGCTGTCTTCCTGAAAGTGATGTGACTTTTCTTTTTATCATCAATCAAAGTTTGCTACTTTTATATTTGCTTAACCATGCCAGAGAAATTAGGGGGCTTACTTGGAATAAAAATTTAAAAGGTTGCTTAAATATGGCTATTGTTCTAAGTATTCTTTTTTTTTAACATCAAAGTAAAAATACTTTGGCTTCCTGAAAGTGACGTGACATCAAAGTAACGATACTTTGATGTTAATATCATTTTGTGTGCTTTACCCACCCACGCAAAAGAGGCGAGGTCAGTTGAAACAGTGTCGCAGCAATGCGTGACCTAAATTCTTTCCTTACATTATCACCGAATGTCTGGGGCTCACTGACTACTTGTCTCTAGTGTTTTTTTTATTTATATACATTTGTAATAAAATAATAGAAAATTTTATTTATTTATTTATTTTTTTACTTTTAACATGTAACATACACATTACAGTATACCTTATTAGGTTAGGCGAAGTATAATCTGTCATAATTAATAGATAGATAGATAGATAGATAGATAGATAGATAGATAGATAGATAGATAGATAGATAGATAGATGGATGGATGGATGGATGGATGGATGGATGGATGAATGTACTTATTTATCCCAAACAGGAATTAGCAATGTGCCATAAATAAAGTCAATTTCTGTTTTCTTGAAATTGAGTGTTTGTCCAGGAATAGATTCCCAGGAAATCTCAACCCAGAGATTACTAACACCTCTTGCTGTAAAGGTCAATATTGACCCTTGTAGTAATTATAACTCCCTCAACATGACTAACCCCAGTGGGACATACTTCAACAGAAGCTTTTTCTGATTTGCATTACCTAATCAAGGTAGGGTGAAATATAATTTTGTTAACTTCAATATTTATTCCTTACCACTGCACTGCTGACCTCTGCTGTTCTCCTGGATCGCCCTAAAACATTAAAATGAGTTTTAAAATACAACTCAGCTATCACCACAGGTTACATTAACGGTACTATATTGCAGGTGATGTGCAAAAAGTGCTTTTAAGATCTACGTACTTCGATTTAAATACCAATTTGCTTGTAGTTATGAAATGATCTTGCTGCGAAATTGCCTGTGTACAGGAGCAGTGTACTTTCTGTTCTCTCCCTTTCTGCCTTGTCAATCAATGAGAGGAAAAAGTAGTTAAATCTCTCTGTTAGCCATACATGTAATTACAGCATGCCAAACTGTTACTAAATATGCTCTCACTGGGTTTCTGGTTTTGTTTTTTTCTCCCCTTTCCCCTTTTGAAGGAGTTCTAATTGATGGAGACAGTGTGTCAGGATTAGAGGCTGAGTGTTTTAAACCCCAACACCCCCCAAAACCACACGGTCCCCCGCCTCTAGCAAGACTCTAAGCTGTACTGCAGGTTTTTTTTGTGAAGACTCCACAGATTGGTGTTTACTGTGGTCTGCCTTTCAGCACCTCTGCACTGTTCGCAAATGACACCTATAAGTTCTTTTCCCTAAACATGGCTGCGAATATATCTTCACACACAATATGGACATGGATACGGGTGGGCAATCTTCGTGCACTTTATTAGACCAGACTTCTTTCTTTTCAGCTCGGTCCGGAAGAGGATTTCCCTTTAGGCTGTTTATCATACAGTATGCACAAGTTACACTATAACCAGTTATGATAATTAGAACAAAAGCTAAAAATGTGAATGTGAGCAGGACTGTTCACTTATGCAGTTAGCAGAAGTGCAAATACGTACAATGCACTGTAGGCATTTCAACACATTCCAAAGGTACAGAATTTGAATTCATTAGAGAGACTACAAAATGAATGGTAATTGCGGTACCAATACATTCAATACTGTTCTGTCCTGCATTTGACCCTTAAAACAAGACCTGATCATGTTCACCACATGCTCTTCACATTATTTGTATGTCAGCTCCCATGGCAGCACCCTCGTGCTCCGATGCTCTATCGAACAGATCTAGACGTGTACGACAGGTGTATGAGTGCAATCAATCACCTTCTATCATCACCTCATCCTGCCAGCACAGACGACTCTGCATCCACTTCATTGAGGGTGCTGTACTCCTGGTGCACCTCAGCCGTCTCCACTCCACACACTTCCTGTCTCAGCGGCACGGCTTAAGCAAACACAGCACACAAAAGCCCCACAGTGCGACAGCCTGCAAGCCAAACGTGCAGGACTGTTTAAGCCCCTGTCCATGCTACTGTCAGAGTTGCTCTTTAAATGCCCTGTGGGATATGTTCAGTTTTGATGAACATTCTATACTTTAATTCTTCATTGAAATGATACACAAGATGAAAGCAAACATTATGCATTGGGGGGGCGGGATGATAGAACACCTTCTTCACAGAATATTCCTACACAGTTAAATGCAAGGGCATATCATTATACCCTATTGTCCCTTACTATATGACCAGCAGCATATCTCTAACAGACATGTGCTTCATGTTAAATAAAATAAAATAGAAAAAAATGAGCAATCAGTTAAATCTTTGGGAGTAACCTGCGGTGATTGTGTGCCCACACAATAAATATATAAAAAATAAAAAATCATGGCCATGTATGCCCATGCCCGCTGCCTGACAAGGCTGACCCCCTGCTGGGAGCATGGAGCCACGGTTCTGTGTAAGGCCAGACTGAATTTCCTACGTCCACCTAACAGGCTGCTATGACCCCAGATGAATCATTTGGCCTAGGTTGTTGAAACAGTGTACACAGATTTTATACATGTTAAGCACAAATATCTTAAAGGTGAAGTTCTTCTTTAAAAAAATATAATAAAATATTATATAGGCATATAGGCATAATAGGCATGATCCATGCCTTAAGTCTTCTTAATATGCCAATACAACCTTATAGTAGAAAGATTTAAAGGTTTAATGTAATAGTTTGTTTACAGTTGCTGTAATTTTCCATAATGGCCCTGCTGTACATATCACTGTTATGCTAAGACAGGTTCAGTATCATATCAGCAGAGTACTAATAAACCTGGCTTTGGCTTACTGTTCATAGGAAATGGGGCGACACACCATCATACCTGAGATATGTCGCGTTTTGTTTGCTTTTTTTCATGACTGTGTTGAAATAGAGTTCAGTGGACCTGGAGCTGTGAAAGGATCTGGGAATAAAAGGCTAAAGGAGACCAATCTATTTACTTCCTTCTCTCTCTCTCTCTCTCTCTCTCTTTGCCGCTTCCCCTTTATTCCTCAGGTAAAACATTTACAGACACTCAGTCAATAAATGTTCAAGCTGTTTTGTAATGTGAACTTGTGCAGGTAATGCAAAACCTGCCCATTCTGGAATGGTAGGACTGCTCAGACTAAATCTTAGGTTCAACCGCTCGGGCTCTCTCTGCATATTTTTTTAAGCAGGTTTGGTGATTTTTGTGGGATGAGGGATCTTTGTTTAGCCTGTCAAATAAAACCTCCAGTTTAAATAAACAAAACATTGAACTTGTCAAATAAAAACCACCAACTTGTTTGATTTTGGAACGACCATTTAGTAGGGTTGAACTTTCAGTGGTTTTACCCAGAATCTTTACAGGAACGCTTCATATGCAACCTTTTTGGGCAGGAATATGTCAAATAAACATTTAGACATTAAAAACATGAAGACATGCCAAAAAAGTAGGACTTGGTTGGTAAGGACAGCTTCCTTAATGTAAAAAAGCAACAACAAAAAACAAACATATTATATCGCTCAAATCATATCTTATTGCTTTCTGTATGACACAAGCAGTAACAAGACAACGTTTACATTTAGGCATTTGGCAGACGCTCTTATCCAGAGCGACTTACAAAAGTGCTTTGAAGTTTCCATCATTGAATAGATTCTTACACTGGGTTACTAGGTTCCAAGCCAAGGACCATCAGGCAAACACCATTGGGAAGTTTTTTTGCTTGTTTGTTTGTTTAGAGACTCAGCTGTATGGACAAAACAGATCTGAACAGTCGTACACAAATGGAATACACATATGTTTACAGTGCCAAGAAAACACACCTTCAATTCTGGATCACTGTAGCACAGCTGGGCATTGAGCTGATGTGAGTTCCTATCACATCTGGACTTACAGACCAGAAAGTTTAATCGCATTCATCATCTTTTCATCTCTCTTGTTTTCTCTCTGTCTCTTTCTCTGTCTCTCTTTCCCTTATTCTCTTTCTCTGTCTTACACACACATACACACACGCACACGCACACGCACACACACACACACACACACACACACACGCACACGCACACACTCTCATACACTGGTCTAGCAAAGTCTATTACCACTCTAAAAATATCAAGAACTGCAAATGCAAATAATTATATAAAAGCTCACGAGCACAAATATATAAATATAAAGTACATAATGAATTTATTGATATTTGCTTTTTCAGAGCTGAGGGAGTGGCGGAGCAGTGGCGCACCAGAGCGGCCCGGGTGCTCTTTAAAGTGGTGCTCTGGGCTGTGGGAATGTACGCTTTTGGGTCGTGGCACTGAGCGATGGTGAGCAACCCTGGCTTTCGCTCACACAACATCCCTGATCGCTTCACTTGCCCATTCAGGCTATACCTTTCATTTAAAGAGCTTTCCATAACATGCAAGCCACCATATTAAGTGTCAGGATATTTCTGCCTTTCCTCTCACTGGCTCGCTTTCCATCTCTCTCTCTCTCTCTCTCTCTCTTTGTCAATTTGTCTCCTTTTCTCTCTTCCTGTACTTCTTATTCTTTTCTCTCTTAATTAACAAAAGTCTAATTTATGTCCCGGAAAGGCTGCTCTAAAGAGATAATGTATATGTTGATTAAAGCTTAGGAGACAATGGAATTAGTCATTATTATTTCCACTGATTAGGAAGTCAATCCGAAGAATTCAGCTCTTCTGAAGTAGCGTGATTCAGCGCCGGCTGTTGACACGTCGACTTCAAGATCAGAGGGCAATGTTTTGGTTATGGTGCATCTGGACGCTGGTCTCTGATTGCACTTGTCTGCTTTAAACCACTTTTGATGACAAATTTGAGCTGAGGTGGGGTCTTTAGCACACGCTAGCTTGGTCCAGCAGCAGCTCCCGGTTTTCGGCGGCTGTGTGGGAGTTCCCATTATTACTTCCTTCAGATTTTAATCTTTTGTGAACACGAAGTTTGTTCAATGAGTCCACTTCAATTTCCTTCCTACTTTGGATTTCAAACTTTCAATTGTGAGTCCACACTGAAACCCTCCACCCATGTCTATATGTGGAAATAAAGTTCAAATTACTATAAGTAGACATCCTTAGATGAACGGGAACTTTTTTTTAATTGTCTGGCATATCAGCCATCATTTATGAGCCAATTATTTGGGTATTAAATACTCAAAATTGAAACCGGTAAGTGTTATGTCCTTATAGTAGCTGGCAAAGTGAATGAGTGATAATGTTCTTTTCATTAAACCTAAATCACTGGCTATAACTCTGCTCAGACTGAAATCTATAAATTAAAGCAGTAGAATAAATATAACCTTACTATAAACATCCTGTTCAGTATAATCACCGTAGCGCAGCTCCTTGACCTGTAGCTGCGCTCAACCAGGCTTTCTTTTCTCACCTCTGCACTCTACACAGGCTGAAAGAGCTTCGGACTAATTTAAACACAACACATATCTGTAAGCTAAGGTACAAATACAGTACACACACAAATCGTGATGACAGAAAAGCTATCAGCAATAAATCAGACTGTGGTTTCTGGATGATATAACTAACTCCAGTCAGTCTGCTGCTTTTAAGAACTTTTTCTTCAAGCATTCCCCTTGATGATATGTGAGCCTGCATTCATTGCAGCGCGGTATTTTTGTCCATTATGGTGCTAGGTGAGCACGTTTGTGGTGTGGCCGTGTTTACCTGTGGTCAGATCTGCTATACTGCCCTGCTGTGAGCCTTGGTCTACATATAGGTGAGAAAGGGAGTAAGGGGACCTGAAAACAGATGCGGAAAAAGTTAAAATTAGAAGAAAAGGCCCTACTATTTTTCAGATTTTTTATTTACTATTTTTTTTCACCAGGGTGTTCATTCACTAATTTAATTGGTTTGCTAAATTATGAACCTCCCACAAGGCATCAAAAAACATAACAAAACAAAAATCTTTGCATGTGACTTCATTCAGATACAGATTCACCTGATAAATCGTCCGTCCCTCTCCGGTGACTGTCAGTCACTTTAATTCGTCGCGTGAGCTAATTGTTTTTAACAGACTTTTTGCAGACTTTTGTGATTGATGAGCTATAAAAGAGAGATGCAAGGGAGAAAAGGAGAGAATGGGTCCTGCGTGTCCATGTTGTATGGGTTTGTCTCGTGATCCTCTGCGGGATGCCGCTGTCACCCCGGCTGTGGCTAGCTGCTCTGCTGCTGCTGCAGGCTTCAAAGAGTGCAGGCCTGCCCACAGCCCTAATTAGAGGGTCCCTGCCCGGAGCTGGGGACAAGCTAGCGGAAAGTGTGCGCAAGTGCACACACCACGCTTCGCTAGCAGCAAGCCGACATGGGCCGCGGAAGCAGGGAGGAGTAGCAACCTCATCAAATCTGTCCCATGATTCTTCTGCTTTTCTCTCTTATCCATAAACACGCTTTTCTCACTTCCTGGCTTTTTTTCTCTCTCATCCTCTCATTCCTGTCTTGTTTTCTTGTTTCCTGTATTTTCTGTGTAAACACTATTCAGGGAAAAGGAAGCATTAAAGAAAGTCTTGGTTTAGAAAAGATGAACAGCACCTAGGAACTTGTTGCGTTCACGTTATAGTTTCTATTCAAGTACATGTGCGAAACAACCCAAGACAGCTGCTGTGGAGAAACATGTGCCGCCCAAAACCCAAAACCCAAATGAAAAAACAATCACTATGCTTCAGTAATCACCATGACAACTCATCCTCATCCCTCTCTTTCAATTATCGTCTCCTTCCTTTTTCGCCCCATAAGCAGACTTTGTATACCAAGAATGTTTATGTTAACGCTTGCCCATCATTGTTTATGTTACCTCAGGTTTTAACTGTTTTAACCATATTGTCACAGCCTAGTTAAAGGAAATGGGCTGTTAGCCAGCACACAGCTGGCAGGGCTAGCGGCGGTGTAGTAAAATATAAATATAATAAGAACGTTTTTGAGCTGGTGTATCCATTCTGAGCAGTGAAACATCACCACAACGACCACAGCTGTGGCATACGTGCAGGAACGAAAAAAAAGGCCAGGCCTCAGGAGCTTGAGAGAGGGAGCCAGCAGGAGCAAGAAGCAGTGAAAGATGTGCAACATGCGCTTCAGCTCCATATTTAATGCTGGAGTCAGCACAATTGTCCCAAACACTGGTAGCATCCTCTCCTGTTCATCATCAACTTCACTTCTGATTCTTTCTATTTCATCTTCAAACAGTCTGTGGTTTTCTGTACATCTATCCCTTCCCTAAATCAAAGTTGAAATGTATTTGTGAAGGGACCTATTTCTAGTATAATGCAATAACAGTTTTGACGACTGAATCTGAAATCAAATGCTGACAGTCGAGTATCTAACTCTCTCGTCTTATATTTAGCTGAGAGGATTTAGGCCAACGGAGATCAGGGAGGATTTTGGGTAACCATGAAAAAGAAAAAAGTGAAGGTGGTTCTGAAGGTATAGCAACAGAAAGAGAAAGCGAGGGGGCAGCTTCCACAGGCTGCCATTGATGCATTGAGTTATTCAGGGCTCTGGACTTTGGGCCTCAATTACAGCTATTTGGCAGGAGCACTTACGCAGAGAGACGCGGCTGTGGCAAGTCCGGACCACGCTGCCCGACCCTTCGCTCTTCCCCTGGGCAGTGCTTTGTTTTTTTAGCAGGCCGCTAGCTCAGGCTGCTTTTAGCCTCTGCTTTTAGACATCTCTGGTATTATTTTTTCCTTGCTCGCTCCAATGATGGCCTCAGCCGTTCAGGGAGCCCAAGTGCTTGAAGAGGGAACAAAATGATCAGTCACTGACAGTGTGCTTCCTGTATGCAAAAATTTGATGATATGTGTCTCATCTCTTCCTTTGGCTCCAAGAAAACTTCCAAACGTTGCTGGTTTCCTTATGGACCCAGATTAACTGGTGCAGAGTGACTGCTATAAAGTTTGCAATTAAGGCAAAAGTTTTTGATTGAAGAGACAGGGAAGGAGAAAAAAATGAGAGAGTGAGAGAGAGAGAGACAGAGAGAGAGAGAGAGAGGACTTCTCTGTTTCTCCATAAGGCTGTTGGGGACAGCAGGAAGTGGTGAAAACAAAAAAACAGCAACTATTACCTTGAGGAGAACGACAGGCCGACTGAAACACTGAATCCCACCGCAGTCCACAAGAACGCCAGTCCTGCAGTATAAAAACAACTAAAAACAGAGTTGTTTACAATTTAATACCAGGAAAACACCAATTTTCCTATGCTCTTTCTCTTTCTTTCTCTGCCACTCTTTTTCCTGCTTCACTTCCCATGTCCTTCTCTTGGGTAGCTCTACGTGACAGCCCCTCACTTACTTAAGTGGCACTGAATGATTGATGTTACAGTATGTGAAGAGCACCCATCTACTCCTGGTTTATCCCTCACATCCTCTCATTTCACAACAGAAAATTAATAACTCAGCTAAATCAATGGTCTCAGGCTACAATCTAAACTGCTGCTCTCGCACACCTGATGGTAAACAGTAACAGCAGCACTTATAGTAATTCATGCTGTAGTTTCTGCTCTTGAGGGTGGAAGGAAATTCTGATAGGATAAGAATACATCAAAAGTATGTGAAGTACTATCAACAGTCTAGTTCAATAGCCAGACCTTCAGGTGGCTGAGTTCATAGGTTTTCTACTTCTAAAAGAACAAGAACATACTCCATAGGATCCACAAACTCTGTAATTGGGTCTCTTAGACTAAGTCTGTCCATGTCTTATATGTTTATACATAATAAAGCTGTTTTCATTTGACCCAAGCCTCCCTCTCAAAGATGTTTAATGCATAATGTAGTGCTGCATTTTCTCTTGCCTTTCTAAGCATTGGGGGGAAAAAAACTTTAAACTTTTTAAATTCAATTTAAACTCAAAATCAGTACCCTTCATTAAATAAACTATTTATTATAGGTGATCAAAAGCATGAAGGTATGGGTGAAATGAGAATGAGAATGAGCCAGACGTCTTTTTGGGTAGAAGAGAGTATGAGAAGGAGATACTGTAGCACTCCTTGTGGGTGAAAAAGTGAATGAGAATGAGATAGCAGTGCTTGATTTTACTCTTTACTTCTCTGTCCCACATGAGGACAGACAGACCTAAACAGAACTAAAATATCTTATTATTAAATACTCCCCTGAACCAAAATACTTCATCCACACAAATAATAAAAAATATAAATCAATGCCAGACCGCAAACGTTGGTAAAATTTGCTTTTGAAATGGGCACAAAACCACAAGCTTCTTTTTGGCAAATATTTGAGGAGCTAATTTAGAAGACGTGCGGCTGTTTTTCTTTCTCGTTTAAGAAAGAGCTAACAGAGTGCAAGTGTCACAGATCTAGCTTTTCTCAAGTCTTTCGCCACTAGCCGACCGACAGGCAGACTCATCGACAGAGGCACACAGTCCTCCATCTGTGTAAGTGGAGCATCCTCTCTCTCTCACTCTCTCTCTCTCAGTGCGGTAAAATAAGAGCCGCGCCTGTGAAAGCTTGTTCCTAATTATACTCTGCCCTCTCCCCCTTACCTGCTCCATCTGCAATTAGAACAGTGGAGCCCTCAGGAGAGTCATGCCACTGTCCATCACCTGAGTACAGCCTGGTACAGACTGCAGCCCTGTGAGTGAAGATAAAATTAGACTGTATTCTCAGTCTCAAAGACAGAACAATACTGTATGCAATCTCTTTGCTGATTATGGACACGTGCTTAGTGTACTTTGCTACTCTGAGCTGGTGGGATGAAGTTTGCTAACCTATGTATGAGTACCAGTGCTGCTTCTGTTAATTACAAATTATTTGGTGAGAAAAGTCAGATTTTCTATTAAAAGGTAGCCTAATGTGTTCCAATTTTAAAACACAAGGATAGATTCATGCTTCATAGATGAGCGAGCACGCTGGTGACACGAGGCGACAGACGTCACAATGAAAATCAGCCTGAATACCCCAACTGCACCACAGTTCCCACCTTCTCTGAGAGGTTCTGTTTGTACATGCAGAGTTAATGACTCAATCATATTTCATCCTTATTTACATTACTATCGTGGATATCTTACTTTAGCTAACACAATAATACTGTTCCATCCATTTATCTAGGAACCTCTGCAACTAGGCACCGTGTAGGCCAATGGTGACCATTGTATTTATTCCAATTTTTATGTCTGTGGGTTGATGACTCGAATTAGCCTAATCTGCTTGTGTTGGAACAGTGGGAGGAAACCGGAGTACCTGAAGGAAAACCACCAGGCATAGGGAGAACATGCGAACTAGATGTATACAGACCCAGAAACGGGAATCAAACCCGGACCCTTGAGGTGATAACCACTAAGCCACTGTGCTGCCAATAATACCATTATGTGGCCATTTTTTGTACCCAAGAAACAATTCTTGTCTTATACATACAGTACTTGGATGGTGCAACTCAGTAGGGTGCTTTTATCTACACTTTGCCGGACCTATAATTTAGACACAATGCTTTTTTTTAATGAATAAAATACATACAAATGAACGTTAGATTCTCTGAATCAGTTAAGTGTGTGCGTGTGTGTGTGCTGTTTGTATATCTACTCACGTGTGCGCACGCTCACCGGGGTCAGTGTAGGAGGAGGAGGAGGAGGAAACGAAGGCTGCTGTTAGTCTGAGGTTTGAGGTGACTCAGGGCCACAACACTGCGCGCCGATCCGCGCATGAAACCAAGTCCACTTCAGTAATCAATGTAGAGGTTGGAAAAAAAACTGTGGCATAGTACACAAGTGGGAAACAACAACAGCCCTGCTGCATCAGCGGCGTGCTTGCGTGCGTGCGTGTGTGTGTTTGTGTGTCAGAGCGGCCGAGTCGGCGGTCCGTGGCAGAGCCGGTGTGTATCGCGGGGGAGGAGGAGTGGCGCAGGCGGGCAGCATAGGGGTAGGAGTGCAGGAGCGCCAGGGCGCGGTCTTTACTGCTTTCTTTACTGATCACTCCAGCTCCAGAGACGAAGAGTGGACGAAGTACGCCAGAAGGCAAAGACGAGCGCAGAACATGAGGATTCCTCCTCACAGCAGCCGGCTCTCAGTCTTCACTGCGCACCCTGTCAGTCTGTCCCTGCGCGCTGCTTTCCGAATCTCTGCGCTAAGTTAAATTAAAAAAAAAAAAAAAAAAAAGGACTTACCAGGATCCCCGTGTAGCCTCTAATTAAATGGACTTGTTCTCATTTCCATTCCGCTGTTTGTCGTCAGTGCGTATGGAGAGGCACTGTCCTCTCGGCACCACTGGATCCTGCTTTTGTTTTGACGCGTTCCTCCTGCGACGCATGACAGCCTCGCGCACTTTTTACGCACAGACGATGACGAGGATAAAAGCAATAAGGAATTAAAGATCCCTCAATTTCTTTACCCCCCACCCCTGTGGGGGAAGAAGGAGCGTAAAAGGGAGTGCGGAGGAACGGGGACAGTTTGAGTTTCACCCTTGACCCGTGGCCCCCGTAGCACTCCGTGTTTGGGGGCTTTCTTGTTTTGAGAGGGGGTAATGCGTGTTCCCGCGGTGCTGGGGCTCCTGGTCGCCTGCGCGCTGATCTGCGCCCCGGTGAGCGAAGCGTGCGGCCCGGGCAGGGGCTTCGGCAAGCGCCGGCCTCCCAAGAAACTCACGCCGCTCAACTACAAGCAGTTCAGCCCGAACGTGGCCGAGAAGACTCTGGGCGCCAGCGGCAGACTCGAGGGCAAGATCACGAGGAACTCGGAGCGCTTCAAGGAGCTCACTCCCAACTACAACCCCGACATCATCTTCAAGGATGAGGAGAACACGGGCGCGGACCGGCTCATGACCCAGGTAACCGATTCGATTACGGTCCCATTAGGAGATGCGCTCGGCGCCGGGGATCCGGTTACACGGCGCATTTGGAGCAGCCGCGCGCCACGTTAAAGGGGGATTGATCTTTTCGAACGCTTCTTCCACACAGACAAAATCCCTGTGCCGAATTTACAGTCACGGTGCTCACGCGTGCTTGCCGTGTTCATTCAGCACCATAGGCGAGAGTCACGCAGTTTAAACCAGAGCTCTCATTTTCCCTGGGACATGGCCAGCATGTCTCTGTTTTATATTTCACCAAGTACTTTTTATTGGACTTCATACTTTTACACACAGCAGTGTTGGACTATATGTCCCCATTCAGTTTAGCTTCATTTGAGATTACTCATTTAATTGTTTATCTGCAAAGGGTTTCACTCACTAACCAGAATTTCTATTTGCCTATTTAACCCTGTTCAGATTTCCCATCCTTTTCTTTTCTGACTCACTTATGCAAATTTTAAGTTATGAATGTTATACATGTTATACAGGCTTTATTTATAATAGTTTTTCCTAATAAGTGCTTTATGAATATAATACTGAATTATATTTAACTGGATGGTCAAAGTAGGATCTAACACTTGTCTACACAAATTTAGTTGAGTGTTAATAATATTTTACTATTTGAGTTTTATGCCTGTGTTGGTCACCTCCAAGGAGTTAACAGGTGCTTTACCCTGAAAGGCATATTAATTTAACAACAAAAAAACAACAACCGTATCAACTATGCAAGCACACAAACTGAGCAAAACATCATCACTTGGTAACACATGACATTCTAGAGCATCTTATACGCCTTATTTAGAGACCATAAACCATCTGACAGTTACGTCAAGAAAAAAAAAGGCAACGTCTGTGTGGTTTTTTTGCTTTCAGAACAAATATTGCTGAAAATAGCAGGCTGTCATGTTTGTGTTCTGTGTGTTGGCAGTGTCTGCTTGTTTCTATAATAAAAATACAAATATGACTAATATACAAAAAAAAACTTTGAAAATGTGAAAGCACGTCAAAAGCAAAAAGAAAAAAAAATGCTTGCTTTGTACTTTTTCAAAGTTTTCCAGGATTTTTAAAATGATGAATGAATAAAAGTGAGACAGTGGAAATCACAACTAACTGGCTGTTATACCTTGATGAATCCTTCTAGCTACTATTTTTTTGCTCAGGTGTTTGAGAATGTAAAATGTGAGCAGCTTCCAGAAATAAAGTTCGCTAAAGAGTAGGATAAGCTATGAATATATATGTACAGAATTCAAGGCAATTTCAAATACAATGTATTTAACATTTCTATAGGTTAGACGTTTATGGATAAATGAGTGCAGATGTTTCTATAATGTTTGCATAATATGCTTCCATGTGAAAATTCCTTGAATCTACAATAAATCCTACTTAAGCATTTATTTATTTGTAGCAGAAAGGCCAGCTTTTATGTGATCATAAACTTTGACCATCTCTGACAGTGACCTTTGTGCTTTACTGATGACTTGTTGATTGCATGTCTACATATTTTGCTCTGTTACTGTAAGCAAAATTGTCTTTACGTTACAGTCCCAGCTACCATTTCTTTGTTTTGTCTCCGTCCCAAGTCCTCTTTATCACAGCATAATTTGCAATTAATATTATTCCTCTTATATAATTATGCAAAGCCAAATATGTAGCCACTAATAGGTGCTTCTCACTTCTTTTTGCATTTAGAACTTGCCTATGCACTATCCGTAGACTTTTTCTGGACAGAATTAGGCCAATGCTTAGTCTTGGTAATGATGAAACAGACCTGCAGTGCTCTACTTTCCAGAGAACTGCATTTTTCATTGTATGTGTATATTCTTGACATAATTTTCTAATCTTGCAGCGTTGTAAGGACAAGCTGAACTCGCTGGCCATCTCCGTCATGAACATGTGGCCAGGTGTCAAACTGAGGGTCACCGAGGGCTGGGATGAAGATGGCAATCACCTTGAGGAATCACTGCACTATGAAGGCAGGGCAGTGGATATCACCACCTCAGACCGTGACCGTAATAAATACGGCATGTTGGCAAGGCTGGCGGTTGAAGCCGGCTTTGACTGGGTGCACTACGAGTCCAAAGCACACGTGCACTGCAGCGTGAAGTCAGGTAGGAACAAGACTTCACACTTTAAGGCTATCAGATTGTCAAGGGCATAAGAATAGCACATTTTACTCATGCGCGGTTTTAAGATTAGAAACGTCCTCTGTATTGATTTATGATAAATAATCAGTAGTAGTGGTAAGTGGGAAGTTGTCAATCTTAATATTAAAGCAACTCAATATATTTTGTTGGAGATAAAGTCAAGGATATCCTGTCTTAAGAAAGCAAAGTGTTTTTAAAAAACAAAACATTGAATTTAGTGTGTGACTTTATATATCATAACAGTAAAATTCTGCTCCGTAACTCCAGCCTAAGACTTAGTGACCAATTTATACTGTAGCACCTGTTTATTAAAACAGTCCTGATTGCCTTTATCACCTAATTACTAGGCAGGTGATTAGTTGATTATGCCTCATCCTGCACAGTGCAAAGCACAAATAGCTGTAAATGGCTGGATTGGATGTAGACTTGAATTAGTTTCACTACGTGTGGCTGTTAATCAAGAAGTGTTTCTTTTATGATACATTTACAGCCACAGTTAGTCACGCTAAGATTACACATTTTAGACTAGACTTACACCAGATTCAACTGCAAGAGTCGATAGAAACACAAATGCTCGAAGTGATAGACTTCTGGGTGTGACCGGATAGGCAGTAGTGCTCAGGTGTGTCCTGTTGTGGATTGTGCTCCATTCTCATTAGTAGGTGAGGTAAGTGGGAGACATGGGCTGGAGGTGATGACCAGGTAACAGACCACATCATTAGGCCGTAAACACCTCCCTATACTCATGTCAACCGGGAATAAATTACCAACCAGGAAGGAAAGACTGGAATTTTTCTAGTTATAACTCTTCTATTGTCTGTGCTATCGAAAATATCTTTTGTAAACTGTGAGTAATGTTTGACTGAATCTGAGCTAATTCTTTACTTTGTTAAGAGCAGGTCAGATTCAGACACACTCTGTCTCCTAATTTCTACTTGTGTATTCTTGTTTCATACTTCTGTTATTTGTATATTTTTGGGACAATGGAATGAGTGATTTGTCCATTTCAGTCAGAAACAATGTTGCAGGAATAGATTTTGACCTCTTTTTGCACTCTTTTTACATAAACACACAAAACTTGACCCTATGTCCTATGACTTTTCTGTGTTAGCGCAACACTTAAGTTTGAAAAATGTCAGTTTTGGGCCCCTGTTGAGCAATGGGACTTCTGTGTGTGGACGTTCATGAAGCACTTTTGTTATCACTCTGATAGGGAGAGCAAACACAGGCAAGCCCTGTTGTCTGCGCCTGCCTTATCAAAGTCCTTTATAGGTGTGTTCTGCTACGCAAGAAGCAGCACCGCTGCAGGTTTGCGAATTTGACTAAATGCTATTTGATTATGAAAAATGTCATATTTATGATATCGCATTTGTGCTCTGAACTTATCTAAAATAATAACAACATGATGATTTTTTTTATACCACTTTGTAACTTTTATCATTTATTTTTAGTCTTAATCTTTTTTTTATTTTTTATGTTGAGCTGCAACATAATCGCCAAAACGTTTAACCTGTGCTATGGAGAAGAGATATGAACTCGGGGAAAAAAAATACTTGTAGACATTCAGTAAATGTGCATTGACCTCTAAACCTCTCCCTTTGTAGTTGTGGAAACTGAGTTTCATAATGTGTACCTTTGGGTCCTATAAGGTAGGTGTGGAAAGGGCAGAGAGCAGACTGAGAGAGTGAGAGACTGAGTGAGACAGAATGTTAAAAGTAGAGCAAGTTACTAAAGTGCTTTTGAGATGATTAACCTGCTCCTTTGTTTCTAGATGGTTATTCCGTTGTTCCTTTTCTAAGATCTCTTATCTCAGCCATGTCTTATCACCTGGCCTTGGTCCTCACCTTTTCCAAATATTTGTGTTCGGCTCTAAGGAGACTTGACTCTCGTTGCCGGCTCTATAGCATCTTACAAAGTCTGACCGAGTAACTTCTGCAAGAGGAAAGCAGAGTCTGTTATAAAGACCTGTGGTTATTTATTAGCTTATATTGTATTTTTATGCAGCAACTCAAGTTGAGTGAAAGAGAAAACTCATTACCTTTAAGAATGGTGTTTAAAATGTTTGCTTGCACACAAAGTTGTTGTGCCACTGTAGATGACTTTCGATTTTATTGGTTTTTTTTTACGTGTTTGCAATGAGTGAGAGAGGATCAGAGAGATGGAGACGATGTGAAGTGTGTGAAGAAATATCACATTACCAGTGGTAATATAATGGATTGCTCTGTAAGTTTAACATTTAAATAGGTTACAAATTTTTAATTGTGTGTCTTTCTCTTTTTATAAGAACACTCTGTGGCTGCTAAGACAGGTGGCTGCTTTCCGGGAGGAGCTCTGGTCAGTCTGGAGAATGGGAGCAGGAAGGCCATGCAGGATCTGCAGCTCGGTGAACGAGTCTTGGCATCATTACATGGTGACGGCAGTGGGGAGCTCATCTTCAGCGAGGTCATCGCCTTCCTAGATCGCCAGTCCTTCACCCGCACACTGTTTTATACAATAGAGACAGAGTCTGGTGCTGCATTAAGGCTCACAGCTGCCCACCTCGTGTTTATGGCTATGGGGAACTGCTCGGGCTCGGCGCCCAGTGGACAGCTCAGGACTGTGTTCGCCAGCGAAGTCCAGCTGGGTCAGTGTGTGGTTTCGGCTCAGGGACCAGGACAAGAAGGAACACTGTCCCGGGTAAATAGGATTCAGCTACAGGAGGACACGGGAGTGTATGCGCCTCTCACTATGCATGGCACAGTTGTGGTTAATGACATTGTGTCTTCCTGCTACGCAGCCATGGATGAACATTGGCTTGCTCACGTTGCTTTCGGCCCACTAAGGGCACTTCATCATTGGGGAGGGCCGATGGGCCACCAGGCTGAGGGGGTACACTGGTACTCCTCACTGCTGCACGGGATTGGAACACACATACTCGACCCGAAACACTTTCACCCCTGGAGTGTTGTAGCTTCTGATAGATGAGAGGGAGAGAAATGAAATGCAAAAAGAGAAATCAGACATAATGAGAGAACTGAAAGAACAGAATAACTTTTGGTCCCATAAAAAAACAAAAACAAATCAGTTCTCTTTAAAGACTTGAAGATTGCAGTAATTTCCTGGGTGAGTTCTCATTTGGAGGACGTCCCCAAAACTCACATGTAAAATATTCAATGCAAAACTATTTGAAATGGGTTTTTTTTATTTGCCTACACTGGAGCATACTCACAAACACAAATACACAAACACGCACACTTCTACACATATGTGCATACATGATATTAATAACCATTCTTATCCGGACTGAGGTAATGCAACAGAAGTAAGCTGTAGATAAATTAGCTCAGGTAAGTAGTAGCTCGGTCTTAGCCTGTCTGATACTGTAGCTGGTTCAGTATAATAAAGTGTTATATGGAGATAACATGGGCTTGGGACACACAAACAAATGCAGTTATTATTAAAGGCAACAAAGAAAATCGACCAGATCTGCTAGTTATCAGGTATTTCCCACTCCTGATGTTGTACCGTTCTGTAAGTCATGTGTTACGTCCTGTTCGTCTCTTACAAGTCCAAACCTGGTGTCTTAGACTTTTCAGAGCTGTAATGTTTCGTGTTTTCCTGCTGGAAATGTTCTTTGTAACTTTATCATGTATTTAATAGTCACATTGTACACTGTATTTCTACATATAGCATACACAAGGGGTAAAATACACAACATTTGCAACTTTAGCCATACTAATTAAGCTATACTCTGCTATTTACTATTTATTAACTTCACTCAGTACAGATGTGTCAGAGAGCAGCCTGTTTTAGCCAGCATCCTTTGTAAATGCTCAGTATGCTAATTCCCTACGTATGCTTTATGGAGTGATACTTGCAATCTGGCGTGCTTTATTTACCTTTTTTGTGGCATTATTAACTTTTTACCAAAAAGATGTCAAAATTATATGTTCATAAAAATATTTAAAGATCTATTTTTCAAAATTAAACTATATGGAAATATATGTGTGTTTTTTTTCTTTCCTGTTACAACTTTCATGGTTATGATATGGAATTTGAGAGTGTATATACCACATATAACCAGATGAACCGAAAGCACTCAATACACCAGTTAAGGTGAACATTTTGACACAGTGCAATGTAAAACCATATCCAATGCAGTTTAACTTTATCAGCAACACATACAAGCTTTCATTCAGCCTACTGAGGTAATAAGCTTGACATCTCCGCAGACGTCACTGTGATTTTCTCCACCTCCAGGCTCCTGCAGGCACAGAAAGGAAAATTTCGGAGACCAGGCCAGGCCATCATGTTCTTTACAGGTTGTGGAGGCTCGTACACAGTCGCTAAGCTTTGGCTGTTTTCCTGTGGCTTATCAGCTAATGATTGTATCTTCATTGTGCTCTGATCGTGTTCAAGCCCCCTCTCAGACAGGGTTCCTGGATCAAAAATGAGATGGAACAAGTTTATGATGATGATGACGACAATGCTGCTGCCGCCGCCACCACCAACAACAACAATTAAGAAGATGGTTTACATTTCTGGGGTTAGGGGGTTGGTGAAAGAAAATGAAGGACATCAAGAAGAAAAAAAGATGGAGAGAAGGGGGTTGATATAGGGAGATTGAAATTAGGAGGATAGAGAATGGAAACAAAGGGGGAAAAATCAATGAAAGAAAGAAAGAGAAATGGTGACAGGGAGAGAAAAAAGGACAAAAAGTAATGAGGAAGTATATAAATAATGAGAAAGAGTGTAGGATGATAGCAGTAAAAAAAAGTGAAAAGAAAGAGTAGTCAATGAGGAAGAGATAAAGGTGTATGTGTGTGTTTTGTGTGTGATCAGTCAAATATTTCTTTAATGTATTTGAATGAGAAAGTCAAATAATTGAATAAAATACATGGTGGTTTTTGTTTCATTAGTGAATGTGTTTAATACCTGAAACCGTGTGGTCTAGAAGAAAGGCTAAAAAGCTAACTAAAAACACTGGAAGCATCAGACAAGACTGCAAAAAGATGTCAAGACTGCGGAGACCTAAATGCAGAAACATTCAAATTAGTGCACTCCACCCAAAATGATCAAAAACACAAACCCTGTTTTACAGTGAGAGGAGAACATTGAAATGTCTTCATCCTACCAGTGTAGATAAATCCAGACTGCATTCTGAACCAGCGAGGAAGCACTAAAGACATGAATACTGTGAAGCCAGTGTTGAAAATGTTGCGCCCTGAGTCCACGTCTGTGTACTGGAGGTACGTTATTCCTGTCGCTGCAGCCACTGTGTAGGTCACACTGAGCACAGCACCTTGAAATGAGGACGGAAAGAGATGAATTCAATAGTGTGATCTTCACATGGTTTGCAGCTATGACGAGAGTGTGAGGTTGAGAGGTTGAGAATGATTATGAGTATGATCACCATGGATAGCCAGAGGGACTGAAGTAAGCAGCTGGGACAGTTGGAGGAACAAACCCAGACCCAGCAGCATCACTGCGGCGAGCTGCACCGTGGCCCGAGAACCACACTGAAAACAGAGAGACAGAGACAGATATTCTTGTACACTATAAGGTTTCAAATAATTTTCCTGAACCATTGCTTAAGAAACATAGAGGCATTGAGGAAGCGTTGTGCGCTTTTCTCTCATACCTGACTGAGACTGATCATACAGGCATTAGGCACACTGCTGCAGAGCGCCACCGGAGCCCCCATCAGCCCAGCGAGCACGCTGCCCAGACCCTCTACACTCAGCCCCCTGTTACACGCCTGTGCTGGAGGTATGGGAGCTTTCACAAGCCGGGCTGTTACTACATAGACCGTCTGAGAGCTTATACAAGAAGACAACCCTGCTGCAATCCCTGCTGCAATACTGTCACCAGACAGAAGGGGGAGGCCAAGATCTTTATGGAAAAAACAAGCCATAATTCTGCTCATATAAATCATATTGAGAAAAATTTTCAATCAACTTTCAGTTTCAATCATGTTGGAAATAATATCATCAGTAAAGCCAGACAAACCAGAGCAACACCAAAATAACAAACCAGATCAGGTTAAATGTTTTAATATTTTTATGTGAATGAGACACTGCATGATCTTCCATGTAAGAATACCAGGTAAAGGTGGGCTAAACCACGTTGAAGAAAGGAGGTTAGAGGAATTTGCAGCTGTCCGTTCCTGAAACTGGGTCGTATTTAAATCATCCTTGAAAAGGAGTTGGGACACAGAGTGAGGAGTGATGCGTCCACAGTGTTGTAGAGCAGCACACACAACCCACACCAACAGCACAGACAGCAGCACCTACACACAAGCACACAAAGCATGTTATTAAACCCTAGTCTGAGTATCGCTCGGGCAGTATTCTGTAGCTTAACTACAGAATGTCTATTAGATAGCAAGTCACCTTTATTTACCTAATTTATTAATCTCTAGAATACATTAGGCACAATGTGTGTATAGTTAATTCAATATTTGGATTGGTTCAATAATGTGATTTACAATAAAGTCTTTGTTTTGACTTTTTACATTAGAAAATGCTATAAAAGAACATTTACATTTACTAAAGTAACAGCTAAGTAATTGTGTAAAGTTGAAACTGGAAAAACAAACAAACTGGGATTGGATTTGCTGACTATAGTGTATTTAGCGTCATGGAAACTTGATGTACATTACTGTATGTAATGCTGTAACTCACCGAGAGCATACTGACTGCAGGGTACAGTGGGAGCTTTAGATGGGCAGAGGGAGTCCAGCAACGCAGGTACTGTGACAGAAACACCAGCAAAACCACAGTCCTGAAAACAAAAGTAAAGGTTTGTTTTTATTTCAGCTAGCACAGACCTACTACCACTAAGTATTGGATTTCTGAGCCACATGGCTATTTGGTCCCAATCCTCTGGGTTGCCATCACATAATGTTATTATTGCAGTCCAATAATTAAACCCTTCTGAGTGTGCTACTCTTTTTGACCAGGCAGTGTATCTCATAAACCACAAGCCCAACCCCAATATTGTGTGATGCTCACAGCAGAGCAAATCCCCAGTGGTCTGAACAGAGCAGAGCTGCCTCTCTGTAGATGGAGAATCCCAGCATGCAACACACAGGAGCGAGGACAAGCGGGCCACTTCGGGTCAGCATGGCTCCGCCCACACCAAACAAACCCACTGACAACTGCACCAGGCCTGCTACTACAGCCATGCCCTGCAACTAGACACATAGGAAGAGAAAAATTAATTATCTCAGGAATAATCATATCACGTTTGTCTATATATAAACCACGACTTATTCAAAACTTGTTTATCAATTTTCTCTCCAGCACACATGGTAGGATAATGGTTAGCACTGTAGTCTTGCACCTCCAGGGTTGAGGGGGTTTACTCCCACCTCAATTTGTGTGTGTGGAGTTTGCATGTTCTCCCCATGCTTGATGGTTTGTTTCCAGCTTAATTGTTATTATAGGTTCTGTGGTAAATAGGTTTAAGATTATAGCACACAGACAGCACGTGGAGCTAATGTTATGAGGTAATAGGAAGAGGGGTGGTCTGAGGGTTCAGCACCACGGACAGCAGTACAGCACCTCTCTCAGCTGGTGTTCAGAGACCTCAAACTGCTCTGATTGATCACACTGCCCCCTGCAGGCTGCATGACTCCCTGCAGAAACAAACAAAAAAAAAGAATTGGTGTCAGTGCATAAAGTATGATTTACAGTTAAGAATCAGAATGTACACAGGCTGAAGTGCACTATAAGTCCTGTTGGTGTAGTATAGGTGACTGACCAGCACAAAGTAAGACAAGCGCTGGAACCAGGTAGTCCAGTGATGGAGCCTGGATCAATGGCAAGCTGCGAATAAGATAGAGTAGGTGCAATGTTAAACAGTGCACATGCAGAAAAAGTTGGAGAGTGACAGAGAAAGTGCAAAGTCACAGGAAGGTGTTTACCGTGATCCAAAACAAGTCTGGAGGAGTGCAGAAACACCAGAGTAAAAGAACACAGAGGCAGTTGTTCTTTCCTTCTCAGCCTGAGGCACTAATGCTCCAACTACCAATGCACACAGAGAGGAATGGACCATAACATGCTGCACAGAGAGAGAGAGAGAGAGAGAGGGTTGTGTAGACCTGATAAAACAGTTCTAAATCTTATCGGAGTACAGGTAAATTAGGAAAGAGAACAGAGAAGCCTGGTGCCATAATGTTAAGGGAATAAATATGTACGGTACATTTAGTGCATACGGATCATCAGCATAAAATGTGCCATGTTGTTGATTTGAAGGTTAAAAGGGAAAATATTTTTCATCATTTATAATTACTCAGTTACTTTTGGCACTGTCACCTTGCACCTCGAGGATCCGGGATCGATTCCTGGTCAGGTTTGATTCCCGCCTCGGTGTGCATGGAGTTTGCATGTTCTCCCCTTGCTTGGTGGGTTTCCACTCACAGTCCAAAGACATGCAGGTGTTCCCAAATTGCCCGTATTGTGTCTGAGTGTATGAGTGTGTGTATGTGTGTGAGCCCTGTAATGGTTTGGCACCCTGTCCAGGGTGTACCCCGCCTCATGCCAAATGGCATAATGTTTCTTGAAAAATGGTTCCAGGCCCCCCCACAACCAAGTATACAGGATTAAGTGGTGTAGACAATGAGTGAGTGAGTGAGTGAATTACCCTTGACAAGCACTATGGTATTTGCACAAAGTAATTATAGTAGAAAGCCAAACTACATCTTATCATGTATAGTATGAAAACAAAAAATTATAACAAATATATAAAATTTTACACACAGTATTTGAATCAACTGTTTTTGTTAAGAAACTTTTTATTCTACATGGCCTCTGCTGTATGCCATGTTATTATAACAATATGTGATTTTTTAAAAAGTGGAACCAATAATAAAAGTTCTAGAAATGGTTAAATTAAATTTGGTCTCGTGGACAATTGCTAATCTATATACTGATGCCATACCTAATTGAACAAAGTGATTCTTTGGCAATCCTTTCTAACAGCAGCAAACTGAAATACAACACACCTTACCTGCAATGCCAAGGCTATATTTAGCATGAGTGGAGGACGGCAGTCCACTTTAAGACTCTTCAGTGTGTCTGCATCGTTGATGTCATGCCGAGGACATGCTGCCATCCACTTATGTCTGTCTGCCTTCACCATTTCTGCGTTACAGCTCTACTACACGTCAGCACAGAGTAAATCCTCTTTTAGTCCTGCAGCTTTTGCTTTCAATATGAAACGAATCCCTTCAAGAGACTATATCATTGGCAGAACACCTTCAGACAAAGGCCTTAATCTCTCTTTTACTTTGTGTGCTGTTTAAATCTTTGGTGACCTTTGACTCCAGGATTGTGTAAGCTGAATTGTTTGTGAATACTAACTGGATGTTTCCACTTAATCATTATCCTTCTTCAGAGTAACAATAACACAGAACTTTACTCTATAAAGTACATTAGATTTAGGTTCAGTGAGTATGTTTTTGCTGCATTTTTTTTTTTTTTTTTTTTACAGCTTGACAGTAACAAAGTCACATTTGAATGACAATTTAATACATAGATGAGGACCTTTATTCATCTTTGAAAAATATGAAAATGAAATTAATGAATTTGGAAATAATGTCTGGCAAAGTTAGATATCTTTCACAAATATATGCATGATATTGTAAAAAAAAAAAAACAATACTCACATTTTTTTAATGTTTAATTATGCAGATTATAAGTGAGGGATGCAGGTTACTGATTTCACAAAGTACTGAATAAACATCAGGGCAGCACGGTGGCAAAGTGGTTATCACTGTGCCGTCGCACATCGAGGGACGAGAGTTTGCATGTTCTCCTTGTGCTTGATGGGTTTCCTTCCACAGTTGAAAGACATGCAGCTTAGGGTAATTGGCATTCCCAATTTCCCCATAGTGTGTGTGTGTGTGTGTATACCCTGCGATGGATTGGCATCCAGGGTGTCCACCGCCTCATGCCCAAAGTCACCCTGGATAGGCCCCAAGCCCTCCACAAGCCCTTGCAGGATAGGATGTATAGAAGATGAATGAACGAACATCTGTTCATAGGGATTTAAACCAGCTCCTTTTACACCACCTACTGTACGTCATTGCTACTATTTTCATATAATCGTATATAACATTTAAACACATCTTGTGACAACCAGTAAAAACGAGCATACAGTAGTAGGATTAAATCAACATTTATTTGAGCTGACTTGACAGTGAGCTACACAGATTTAGATGAAGAATATTCATGGCTTAGAGGCAGAAGGTGGACCTGGACAAGAAAGCCACCTCAGCAAGAGAACACAAATACGACTACACACTGCATATGAAGTTAAACATGCTTAGTTCTCATTCACACAATAGTCACATCTTTACTGTACATATCTGTACTGTAGAATATTACGTGTGTTCGTCAATGTAGCACAACAAACTGTCACCATTTATACATCTACAAATGCACTGGCACGAGAATAGAAGGAAATATACTCTTATAATGAAGTACGTGAGGGATAAGGGTGTTTTCTGTCCTGTAGGTATTTTCTCTAATGAAATCTATTCAAATTCCAACAACCAGAACTCCATCAAGTGCTTCAGTAATTCACTTATCCTCCTTCAGTGAGATGTAATTAAATTTTACTGAAGCATAAAAGTGGCAAAAATAAATAAATAAATAAATATCAAGATTACACAAACCCTTGATTGGATGCTGAAGCTCTTAAATGCTTGTCATTAAAAGAACCTTAATAAGGGAAGATCAATAAGAAATGTGAAAGACAAGACTTTCTCTTTAAACACAGCAGCACATGTAGTGGGAATCAGGCTGCACTGGGTTTATCTCGTCCTCTGTGCAAATCGTGACAAGGTTAAAGTTCATGTCAGATATACAATGATACACAAGTGAACTAATGCACACATTATGAGCAATTAAAACATGACATAACACAGAGGCCTGGGAATTACTAAGAAGTCCAGCCAAGAGTCCAGTCCATGGCACTTTACACACTCTTCGGGATCTCTTTTTTTTTTACTGTAATTTTACTCACAATGTACAAAAATAAATCTATAAACACAGAAGGGTGAATAAATATAATGCATATTTTTGGTTGAACAATGCATTGGATAATTAATACAAATCACAACAGAAACTAAAACCCTTCAATCACAACAGATGCATGTGAATGTCTCAGAGAATGTTGTGGCAGAAGAATTAAGATTAGTTAAGACGTTATTGCATAATCACATATTTGCAGGAAAGGATTTAAGTGTATTACTATGGTATTATGCTTTTTAAACCAATTTGACAAAGAAATGAAAAAAAAAAAAAAATGAGGCAAAGAAACATGTTCACATTGCCATAGAAAATCTAAGGGCCAGACAGGGCACAGTGTTTTTGCTCATTTTCATCCTGAGCAGAATATTTGTTCCTTGTTTACTAAATTAGCTGCATATGTCACTGGTTAGCTGCATATATTTAGAGCTTTTTTACAGTGTGACAGTAAGTTCAAGAGCTTTGAGGTCTGCCGGTTAGTCTCGTCTGGAAATAATGCTGAAATGATCAAGTCGTACTAATTCTCAGCTGTGATGCGATTACTGTATATCTATTCACAAGATTATCATGCAGACTTTCTCATCTCTATTAGTAAAATAGCGATATTACTCATAGATATTATTTATTTATTGGCTTCCTAAATTCATCTAGCTGTTGTATACTGATGTATCAGACAAAAAGACTTAAAAGCTTAGATGGAAGCTTAGATGTATAAATTCTTACTGGGACATATAATATATGTCAATTACAGTAGCTGTGTAAAAGATGACAACACGTTTAAAAAAAAAGCCTTCAATTAATTTAATACAGGATCAAAAACTCAATATGCTGACAAAGTCTGACAACCCCTCTCTATACACGTGTCCTGAGTTGCGCAGTGATCAGTCTCATACCTCCCTTCTCGACAAGCATCCAGAAGTGTGAAGATGGAAAAAAAAGGAATCAAGAAAAGAAGAACGAATGGCAAAAGTCATATCATGGCTTCTAAATCTTGCGTGTGAAGTTCTCAGGAAAAACACCTTTTTTGCTGTGATTCTTCACCTGAAACCAGTCAGCCTCTTTTATTCCCATCAACCATCCATCATCCTGCAACAACACACGGACACACACAAAACACTTTCAGTTTCGTTTCTAAATGTTTCTATAAACCTTGTTAGATGCAAGGAATATCTAAGTATGGAATGATATGTTCATTTCGAAGGGCCTTTTGATCAAATACATCATTGCTGCCATTTATCATGCATAAGATCCAGTATAAAACAGAAGGAGTGCTGACCTGTTCCTCTGGGTTATCGTAAGTCATCACTAGCACTACATCTCCTGCCTTCATTTCCAGCTCATCCGAGTCATTGGCAGCATAATCGTGCATTGCTTGGACCTAAAAATGAATATATTCAAGGATTTCCTTTTTTTTTTTTTTTTTTTTAAATCAAACAGTCTGAGGATGTTTTTTTTATTCCCCGCAAAGCTACACTAAATGGGTTTGTTAAAATTGTAATGAGATCAGATATTTAGACTTACTTTGAACAGGAAGTTTGGTGGCATTTCTACTTCTGTGCTCTCGTTAGTGGTTTCTGCTGTCTAGAGATACACAGCAAAAGGTACAAATATAATCAATCAATAAATAAAAAGAATATTCTGAGAATATTCTCTAAAAAGGATCCGTCATTTTTATTTTACAAAATGATTATAAATCTAATATGGCTCCTACTGGTAGAACAACATACAGATACTCTAGTAAGTATTAAACTACAATGTTCATTGTCTTTAGGAAAGTACTTTCAACAATGTATAATAAACTTAAATTGTATAAACCGTTACCTATTTTACATGTAAACTCCTATAAATTTATATTATAATGTGATAGATATAGATCATTGGTACAAAAGTACCCCAGTGACACATACAGGTTCCTACTTGGAGCACAGTTGTCAAGTCTTATCAAGAAAGGGACATTTTTCATTCTAACCAAGCAGATGCCAGACCTAATTCTTCTCAAGGTTTCTTCCTATTGCCAACTCAAGAAGTTTTTCCTGGGCACTGTCACCCTCACCTTCTTCACCAGGATCTTTTTAACATTTCATATGAATTTCCATAATTTTCTTTTGATTGTGTAAAGATGTTTTGCAACTAATGACATTTGCTAAAAGTGCTATACAAATCAAATAGAATTAAATTGAATTGATTCCACTTACTTAATCAGTTCTTCCTGGCTTTCTGCTCGGTTGGAATAAAAATCTGCACACACTGGAGAAGATCTGACAATTCTGCTTATATCTAAAAAATTCATAGACTAAAACCTGACTGTAGTCTGAGGTAACCCCAAAAATTTCCCATTAACATTTCTTTATACCATTAGCTAGTTTGATTGTAATCCCTAAGCCAGGTCTAGCCATTATGTACTGTAACAATGTTTTCTATCTAAATGTAGCTAAATGTTTAAAATGATTAAAATCATTTAGTTGTCTGATTACTACGATGACACATATTTCTGCTAGGGGTTTGCCAAGCTATATTATTTTATGTTACTGCCAATCCAATAACAGTGTAGCTCACACTAGATTAATTTATAATGTAGCTTAAAGTATATTAAAATATGTCATTATTATTATCATCTGTTCCTACTGCATTGAACAGAGATAGATCTATCTATCTCGCTATATACTGTACATATACACACACATACAGTACACTCTGTGTATGTGTGTATACAGTACATATATTAAATAATTTAAAATTATTCTTTTGATTGTGTAAAGCTGCTTTGCGACAATGTCACACACACACACACACACACACACACACACACACACACACACACACACACACACACACACACACACACACA
>JAQMYG010000035.1:22776631-22798687 GCA_030014215.1 Clariallabes teugelsi | reverse complement strand
CACACACACACACACACACACACACACACACACACACACACACACACACACCCGCTCAAAACTTTAGGATGACTCCACAGTCGTTCCTGATATTTATCTTTCTCTACATTGTAAATCAATAATGCAATGCTGAAGGCGTCCTAAATATGCAATAATCTTGATTGAACAGTTAATGTTGAGATGTATCCGCTACTCACATAATCTGACAAACACGCACACATGTACGGTATATACACATAGTCTCATTTAATCCAGAAAATATGACTTGTGTATGTGGATACTCACTGATGCTGGCTGTTCTGTGGTAGCTACACTTTCTGCCTAAAAACACAGAGAAGAAGAAAAGAGAACAAATGGACAGAGAGACAGACGGACACATAAAGAATGACAAACACAGACAGAGCAACAAAACAGCAAAGTAAATCTCTGATCTCGAACACATAATAACCAGCTCCACTAATACCAAGACTTCTACTACTACTACCACCATGCCCCCAAATGCCATGCCAACTGACGTCATGCCTAACTGGTGGTGCCCGCAGCAGCATGCCTTCAGTCTGACTCTTCATCAGCCAGTGAAGGCATGAGCACAGCCTCATCTAGAACAATACCTGAGCCCCATCACTGTGCAAACCCTCAGCCTTCACCGGCTGGGACCCATCATCATCCCAAGTGGGCTCTGCAGCTGGAGCATCCACTGGTTGGCTGCCATCATCATCCCAGGTAGGATAAACAGGCTGGGCAGTACGCACAGGATGACTACCATCATCATCCCATGACTGGCCTTCATCTTGCTGTAGTGGGGCGAGGGTGAGGAAGGGTGATGGATAAGGGCATATGGCAGCCAGGTTGAACCATGGCCAGGGATCATTAAAAGGAAGCAGTAAAGAAGGAGAGTGAAAGATCTGAGCATTGCTATAATTGCAGATTTATATACAAAGAAATGGTCTTGGTTGACAGTATAGTGGACTTTTGTGGAGAAATATTGGAGATACTTGAAGATTAGATACTGAAGACAGACAAACAGAACAACAGAAACTTTTAAGCATATACTGTATAGTGTTGTATAACTATATTCGAAAGTAAAAGGGAAAGGGCAGCCCTCGAATATGGATAAAGGATAAAAGTTGGTACACTCACCTCCCATGAATCCAAGGTCTTCAGTATGCCATGGTAAATAAATCAATATTTTAAAAAATTATGCTAAATTTATATTTTAAAAAAGTTATTTATAAAAAAAAATTTAACGGTTGTCTAACTTTTTGCACAAAGACATCTTTTAGCATGACAGTGGGAGACAGACCTGTGGTACTGAAGCAGGGGCTACTGGTGTGGTAGCGGCTTGCAGTGCATCCAGGTCCATGTCTAAAAGATTACTAGTGGCTGGAGCATCAAACTATCAGGAGGGAAAAACAAAGAGTATATCATTACCTTTTGCTGGTTTTAAATGTTTCAGAAGATTCTGGCAAATATGTACAATAACAAGCAGGTGTTGAGACAGCAATATAAAACTGACTTGTGTCGGAGATGTAACACTAATGCCAACAGCAGAAGCCTCATCAAACAGGTTAATAATGTTATCTTGCTTCAGATCCTTGGATGGAGTGACTTTTGGTGGAGGAGGAACAGCAGGTCTCAGCTGTTAACACAAAAATACACACAAACTTCAGCAGCATATGGGGAAAATGGTATTCTGCTCTTCCAAAGTGAAATGCCTAATATACTGTATAATTCTACATCACTTATGTTTGTAAGGAGCATAAGGAGAATATACTATGCATTTTAAACGTTAACCGACAAAATTACTATTAAACAATCCTTCAAAAATAAACTAGTGGTGTATCCTGCAACAATAATGACCCTGTCAATTGTCAGTACTGATTTAATAATAACTTTTAAAAAAAACGCTTAAAATGTTAATACGAAGGGAGATCAAGTCAAACTGGGACTCAGACGTCAAACTTGGGCTCCTGAGTTCTTGGGAGGCTAGCATTGCAGACATACTGTAAGGCAGGCAATGAAATTGGCTCCTGAGTATTGAGAAAACTTTCGACCTTGATTTATCCAAGCAGTAACAAAACACTGGCAATAAGTGCATTAGTGTAACAGGGGATTATACTGTATAGAGAACATTTGAGTTACGGATTTTCGCAGATATGGACGGACCACGGTTCTACTTTCAGTTCAATCACGGAAGTTGCTCACGTGTATTGTACAGAACATAGACACTGCACTGCACCAGATACCAATATTTACCATTATATAGAATATTTTCAGTGTGTAAGTAAATACGTATATAAAATGTCTAAAGTCTGGTATAATGTGTGTGTGTGGTTTTGGGGGAAGCTATCCAAAGCTTTTCTGACTATGAATAATCCTAATTTCAGAAAAACCTCAACAAAACAGAGTTCACAGTCCAATACAGTGGAAAACTCTTCGACAAAATACAGACCGGGATTCCCCATGCGATTAAAAGGCACAGAGAGAACATTTGACATGTGAGATTAATTTCATTAGATGCAATTAAGTTTTTTCCCCACATAATGGCAATGTGGGGAAAGGGGAAAGATTTAATCAAGTGGATTGGTATGCTTTACACTGTACATTTGTGTAAAAGGCGTACAAGACTCACTTTGTCGGACTTAAGAACAAATCGTACTTATGAACGTGCTCCCGGTACGGAACTCGTTTGTAAGTCTGGGACTACCTGTAAAGGTAGTTTTCACCCTCATAATTGTGTCCTGTTATTCTTTACAATCAAAAGTCCCGGGTTGACTTGAATGCCCTTGTATACATGCTGGGAAAAGTGTGCAAGATTGGGTTACTTGAGACAAATATTAAAAATAAACAAATGAATTACAGGGAGTTATAAAGACTAACAGTGGATATTAGAGAATAGAATTAAGAGGATATAAACTTTTGATAACTGGAAATTTCACCATTCATTTCATTACTTGCAGACCATCATGCAAAATGTCTTGTGTACTTAATAAATCTCCCTAGTCATTAATTATGCTCCAATGTATGCACATGTACCTGAGAAAGTGTCGCTACTGCAAATAATATAAACAACAGAGGGGTTAGTATCTTGGTTTTAACAACGCAACATTACACGTACCTTAGATGGAGATTTCGGAATAGCTGGTACCGGTGGACTCAGAGTGTGATTGGTATCTTGATTTCCATCACTGGAAGATGAAGGACAGATATGTTAAATTTAACCATAGGACACATTTGACGATGTGGTACTTTATACACTCATGCTTGTTACAGGCCAGTCCAAGCCTCACTGATCTGCACTGCAAGCCTTATCCTCTGTATGCAGTTCTGTGCTTTATCTCGATTTTAAATTATAGATACATAATATCCATGCAAAGAGCGTGATATACACTTGTTTCTTTTATAAAACCATTCCTCACATGCTGGGAGTGAGCTGACAGTAAAAACATGGTTGTTCAAACATACACCGTGAGGCTACAAAAGCTTACAAAGTTTTCATCTCGCACAAGTGGGCAGCGAAAAGAAGCAGACAAAAAAACAAACAAACACACCTACGTACTGTACATACGTACATATATAGCACACTGGCACACAGTCACACATCCTGAAACACACAGACACACACTGCTGCGCTGCCACTGTTACCTCCTTTGGACTGCTGAGGTCTTCTCCATTCGGCTACCTGTTTTTCTGTGAGAGTGGTGGGGCGTTCATTGATTTGTTCACTTATTAGTTCTTGAGTTTCAGTCATAATGAGCAGATGTTGAGCTGCTACAGCTCACTTACACTAAATTTATTGTAAATATACCTAGTTTATCTGGACAACACTCTGAACATTATAAACAGTTAATAAATATATTACTGACCTGGACATGTCTTGATTCTCCAGTTTTACCAGTGTATCAAACATATTTTGGCTCAGCTGTGAGAAACAAAATCAACATAATCAATAAGCTGATTTTACATGGTAATAATAATTAGGCAGTAACACAGAGGAGCAAGTACTGTTGTGATGAATATCAGCACGGCCGTGATCACATCCTTACACGACTGGCGGAACTAACCATCTACAACTGCTAGTGCTAGTGACTAACAGATAGTGAACGACGGTGTATTACCAGCAGTAAGAGTAATTTAACATTTTTACCGGCACTATGTAACAAAAAGGTGAGAAGAATTCACCATGGAGGTGGTGGAAAGTCCTAAGGAACTTATGAGATTTACTTCACATTTCCACGCATTTCGCTTTAGATTATCAGCTACCTTTCAGGTTTTGGGTTGAATACCAAATAGCTAAATGGAAAGCTAGTGTGCTGTGTATGGTGCAAGTTAGAATGCCTTGTTCAACAAACCAAGCAGTGCCATTGACCAGGGGTTAAAGAAGGATTTGAGATTAAGCCTTGTGTTAGACGTTAGTTAGCTTTTTATTTATAAATAAAAGAACATGGATGAGTTAAAACCAATTTGGAATAACTTAGAAACAATTAATAAGGAGACAAAGTGTTGTTTAAGATGTTACATAATGCTATCAGATGTGTTTTGCATTTTCCACTACTGCAGACTGTACCGACCAACATTCAACCATGCTGGTGACTGACAGGGTAATTAACGATTGTTAAACACCTGTGGTCTAGAGTGATATAGTTAAATAAGCCAGTTCTGTTACTGAATATTATCACGACTTGTGGCATGCCGCATGTCCAAATCAGATTAGTTTAAACTTAGTGTTGTATTACACGCATTTTGACTTTGCTTGGCAATGGACATTACCTTTCCAATTTCTCTGTGAAACTTCTCCTCGAGGCCAGCCACGCTCTGGAAGGTATTCACATAGAAGCCAACACGACTAAAGAACAGAACAAAAAAACAAAAAAAAAACCCCACCTCAGATCTGTCCAATGTTTCAGCAAAAATCAACAGAATTTTTAAATATCCAGTAATATTCCATTATAAAACATGCTGCCCAAAAATATGACCGCACTGTACATTTTCATGAGGTATTTATCCAAAGTGATTTGGTGAGAATGCTGTTTGCATTTTCTATTACATTGTTCAGTAATATTTTGGTATTATTTAAGTTATTGATTTGTCGTGTACATAACTATTGTACATACCTTTTGGCCAAAGCATTAAACATACCAAAGTAGTCTCAGAACAAAATGCATAATGCACATAAAAAAGCACTGTGTATATATATGTCAAGCCCTATATAAATGATGCTCTGATATTCCGTTTTTACTGATTGTTACTGCTTAAATACAGTAGAGTTTTTGTTTAGAGGAACTCAGATGTCAGCCATCCCCCCTTAACAACCAGCTAAAACACAATGACAGCTAGCTGAGTTTATACTGGAATGACAGCTGGTGAAAGGGATGTTGGCACAATGGTGCGACTAATCCTCCAAGCTATTATCCCGCCAGTGTTCCGAGGCTGAAATTACAAACATGGGCTCAGCTGGCCAAACAAACAGCCATGTCTGATGTCAGGTAGTAATTAGAAGCTAATTTTAATAGGGAAATTACTACTGAATTTTATTTTTTTATTCTCGCCCAATAATAATCAGAGTGATTCCAGGGTTATGGATGTGACTTTGCACTCACTCCGGCTTACAGAATGTCTCAAAGCAGATACAATATTACAATATCAGTTAGTCAATTTGCAGATGTTGTCATTTATTTTTTTGTCAAAACTGAAAAATCTTAAAACTCATGCCATCTTTTAAGTGTTACAAATACATAGTATCAGTATTGTGACTGTGGCATTCAATGAACAAATGTTCAGAGACTACCCATTTGCCTTAAATGCTGAATTTTACAGACCACTAAAGAACACATCACATGCATAACATGAAAGAGATTTGAATAAACATAAATAATAAATGTTAAAATAGTTCTTGTTTTGAAATAAACATATCTTTAGGGGAAAAAATGCTGTTATTGGTGTGACATTTTCACATCACGGATATGACATATCTGAACATGTACTCCATATATGTAATGTATGAACAACTCTATTTGCTCTACATTGTGACAAGGAAAGTTAAATACTGTGCTTAAAATACAGGTCGCCTTAGGTCCACCTGAAAGATTTATAAAAAACGTGCATATAATGAATAATCATTTCTATACTCAGATGACTATTGGTATACAGTATGTCTCACATATTACACTGTCACCCAACATGACCTGAGAAGTTGGATTGTAACACAAGTGATAAGAAATCAATTTGAGAGTAGGCGGGTCCAGCATTATGAATGTGACTTTTTTGAATTATGATTTGGAGCTTTTGTTTAGCAATATTTTTGGTAAACTTTGTATCGTACTTTTTATCATACATAACTCTGCATAACCTTTAATGTAAATTCTTCAGCTAAAAACAAACATTCATTCATCTTCTACACTGCCTATCCTATACAGGGTCATGGGGGCCTAGATCCTATCCCAGGAGATTTTGTGTACGAGGTAGGGTACACCCTGGACAGGGTGCCAATCCAACACAAGGCACACACACACTATGGGCAAATTCGGAGCGCCACTTAACCTAATCTGTACAAGGTGCGAGCCCACTGTGCTAACCACAATGCCACCCTAAAAACAAACAAATCCTCAAAATGCATAGAATCATTTACATTCAGAAAATATACAGCATTGTATCAGTTACTGATAGATGTCACATTAAATAGACAAAATGTTAATGGGAGAGTAAAGGTTTTCTACAAATTGTGAATTTTAATACAACTGCAAAAATCATTAAATTTGAATGAATTAAAACAAAAAGTGAAGATCTGAAAATGTTTGTAAACATAAATGATTTAGGATAAACTGGTGTTATGGATGTAACATGTTTGAAACAGTCCCATTCAAATTGTATAAAATAACGTGTCTAAATTTTAACATGAATTATTTTAAGTTGTAACTATGGTAAAACTAATTATGAAATTATTAAATCAGCAATTACTGCTGACATTTTATTATAAATCTTTCCTCTCTTTCTCATCTTCTTTTTAGTAATTTTTAAAAAATCATTTTGTGCCTTTTAGTAGTGTTGACAATTACCAGTATACTTTACTGTTTAAGTTATGAGTAAAAGTTTAGTCAATATAAGCAGATGAAATATTTTCAGCATATCAGTAAGGTTTGGTAAGAACCATATGGACTATGCCTATGTTTCTTCTCGATGGGAAGGTCAAGCTCTGCATAGAATTGCCCAGTAAAGTTTTTTTTTTCTAATAAATTGATTTTTAAAAATGTTATTTAACATATTAAGTATGGTAAATTACTCTTGCTTAAGGGAGATAATACCCTTTGGGAAATGCTGCTATTGACCATACCACAATGTGGATTACAACAGAATGCTAATTGTATAGTAAATCTCACTTGGGGAATATAATAAACCCCACCTGTTTATATGGAAAAAGTAGACAGGAATAGACAGTTAATTAAGCACTTACCTGTTCCAAAGTGATGGTAGCTCCTCCTGAAGATCTATGTTGATATCTTCAAATACCTTCTGCGCCCTCTCTAGCTCCTCTTCTGCCTATATCACACATAAAATAAATATGAGGACTATCATTAAAGGAAAACAGGATGTTTTAGTAACTTGCAACAATTTCACAATCAAAAAGTTATGCCACTAGGAAATAGAATGCACTATCATGTAAAGGCAGTGTTTAATTATTTATGCAACTGTGTTATTATATGTACTGATATGCTGCTTAGCTTTCAAATTATAGGTTGATTAAAGCTATTCTACACATGTTGGTGGAATTGTCCACATTTCATGCATTTGTATATCTTGCAGCACACTTGATTTAAAGTGCTTGAAGTATTTTTTGGGATTTCTTGGTCTTGGCTTAATTATACAAAAGCAGTGCTAGAAAAATGATCTATGTAATCACATGAACATACATTTTATTTATTGATATGCTGCATGGTGTGTTACATTTTTCCAAAACATTGTGCACATACAATATCTCTCCATGATATTACCAAATTTTCAAGGATGTGTACAGTACAAGTTCTGATGGAACCAAGAATTTATTGTATATCTGCTGCAAAAGTCTTTCTAAGTTCATCACCATGTAACTGATAAGATTAATCAATCAGTGTAATTACCTGACACCGGGTCAGGTTGGTCTGAGCGACATTGTGAGCAGATAGAATTCCTTGTGCCCATCCCGGAGTGGCCCTCTCCAACAAAGATGCAGGCTTATATTAACAAAAGATCAAAAAGAAATATAAAATTGAGTTCTGATTCTTGCAACAAATTTACATTTGGACATGGTAAATTGAACAATAAATCTGTGTTTATGAATGTCTATCCATAGTTAACCTTGGAAGCTTTAACTGGCCCTTCCTTCTTCTTGCCCTTATTTACTGCAGCGAAGGTATGACGGGCGCTGTCGTAATCCACCAGCTTTCTGTCCCGCTTCGCTATACGGGCCTTAAAACAAAAGTTATTGTACACAAGCTCATTCAGGTATACGTTTACACAAGACTAATTTATGAAAGAACACAAATGCCTGATATCAGTTACAGTGTCGGGATCACTACCCTTATATCAGGAAACTGGCCCAAATAAGTGTCCATGGAGATTAAAGCATGATCAACTAGTTTTTGGTGAAAATCTGTCCACAGAAGGTCAGAATCCTGCAAAACACACACACACACACACACACACACACACCAGGACAAAATGTGCTCCAGGTTATTTATTTTTTAAGCTACCTCACTGTAATGTATACTCTAACCATATACTAAGTCTATAATGTAAAGTTAGTAACAGAGTAGCAAAAGTCAACTTAAGGTAAGTTAATAGCATACTGTATCTAAAATGACTGCAGTCAAGAAAAAAGGTCTAAAAGACAAGTGTAACACAATTCTATTATATTCTATAATTCTAGCTCTATTTACAGAGATGAGGTTTCACCTAACAGATGGCATTCATTGATTTCTATTGATTTTTCCCAAGAGGACTTTCAGCCTTATGCCACTCTACTAAACTGTTTAAATATAACATGGAAGCCAGACAATATGAAGCTCAAAGACCTTAAAATCTTTGAATGGAATCAGGAAACATTTTCAACTTAATGATTCGAGTCATTATGACGTTAAATCCTAAGACATTAAACATAGGTACAGTAAATTTTGTATTCTTATAGTACATTCCAATTATAAACAAACAACAAAAATATATATAACAGCAAAAAAAGACTACATGACTCAGAAAAAAGCACAGATATGAGGAAAAAAAGTGTAGCGTATCCGCTCAGTCACAGTTGTTTACAGCAATGATGATAAAGTAGATAAAGCAGTAACCTCTACAACAGAGTCCATTTCATCTTTGCCATACCACTCCGGTTCATACATATCAGCTAGGCACTCATGCACACGTTTGGAGGACTCGTGCATCGCTGTTAAATAACAGAGAAAATCAATAGCAGTGAAAAAAAGATGCACATAATGAATAATAACCCACAATACAAAACAGGAGTCATTAATTTAATAAAAGTACCTTTCACAGCAGCCAAATAGGCCCGCAGGTCTTTCTGCAGTTTGGTGCCCTCTGCCTACAAGAGGAAATCAAGTAGAAATAAATGTGAAATGTAGACAGAGTCAAAAAAAGGAAGAAAAAAAAAAAAGAAACAAAAGTACAACAATTAAATTACAAGGTAAAAAGTAATATATTGTGTAATTAGTTAATGTGAGTGCTCACTAGCTGTTTGTTGAAGTTAATCACTCCTTCTTCAAATGCAAGGTCTTTGGTCTCATCTGCCTTGCCAAGCTTCTGCATAACCTGAAAAAAAAAAAAAAACACTGTTTCATTAGAAGAAGAAGATGTGTACACATTTTTTTCTGCATTACAATGGATATATCACAATTAAAATTTTCTTCAGTATCACAGCTAATTAAGAAGCAGGAGTCAGAGCCCAGAGTAAGCCTGTGAAACAACTGCCCCAGAGTAATCAGGATTAATGGCCTTACTCAAGGCAGTTTAAAGGCACTGGAGCTTGAACCACCAACATTCGGGGAGTAAAAGCTGTGGGACAGCAATGCTACCGGTGACACCACCATGCCTCTGCTTGCTTGTTAGATGTTGGAGATAAGTGTGAGATCAGAATCCATGCTTTTACATGATAAAAGCACTTTGTATCATGGACATTCGTCATGAACATTGCCTACATGACACACGCAGGTATAAATGAGCAGCGATGTTTTTTGTTTACGTTGATGGGATTGAATCAAGGATCCTAAAACTATCTTAAAATTAAACTATCTTTACTCACTCACTCATCGTCTATACCGCTTTATCCTGTATACAGGGTCATGGGGGGCTTGGAGCCTATTCCATGAGACTTAAGGCACAAGGAGGGGTGAACCCTGGACATGGTGCCAATTCATCACAGGGAAAATATCTTTAGTTTAATTGTATTCTTCTAATACAATTTTCCTTTTATTTTAGTTAAATCTTTCTATTCCATCCTATCTTAACATTTTAAGTCACGGACAGTCGTATAAGCATTTCATTGCATTTTGTACTGTGTATGGGTTGTGTACATCATCATACTCATCTATATCACTTTATCCTATATACAGGGTTGCGGGGGTTGCGCCTGGAGCCTGTCTTAGGAGACAAGGACAGGGTTCCAATCCATTGAAGGGCACACACATAGACACAGACTCACACTCTAATACAAACAGTACAGGCAATTCATGAACATCACTTAGCCTAATCTGCATGTCTTTGGACTGTGGGAGGAAACCCACCAAGCACTCGGAGAACATGCACACAGACCAGAGGTGAGAATCGAACCCGGACACTGGAGGTGCAAGATGACAGTGCTGAGCACTAAAGCCACCGTGCCGCCTGGTTTTATACGTGATGGTCCTCCTTCCTTGCTAAGGGTCCCTGGAATCTCTCCCACATCCCCTCTTCATGATTCCACTTGCAAATGATGCCAAAAACGGCAGGAGAGCAGGTTGTCATTTGTGAAGATGTTCTTTCATGTCTGATTGATGGGATGCTCTGTTATAGTGATATCAATATTCAGATTATTTTTTAGAAGAGAAAGAGAGAATTCGAGTCAAGCTGAGAGACAGCAGACCTCACTGCAGTATCAGTTAAAGGGGAAACCTCGACTCAAGGATCTTCTATGCTAGATTATACTGTAGGCCTGCGCATAGAGATTCCTCCTATTTCGTTATCCTTCAGTCATGTAAAGTTGCGGTACCCTTTCTGATCGTACATGGCCTTTAAACTGATGGACGCCGTAACGCAGATCTGTCACAGCAAACGGATAATTAGGACATCGATTATTTAGCCTCAACGTGGATACAAAGAACAACGGACAATTAATCCTGTAATGAAATGTTAGTAATAAACACGTTAATGTGTTCCTTACCTTTTCTTGTGCCCTGGTTATTTTTTTCTGCACATTACTGGCTATTTTTCCTGCGGAAACCCCTTTGCCCATCGACAACTCGGCCATTTTGTCTCTTTTATATCTCTGAAACAGTAGTCTGAATAGCTAAAAACGTCTATCGCATTGAGATATCACACGCTTATCTACAGGAATATCGCGCGAATTGACGTTTCGTGTGCCGTGAATAATAGTAATAATAATACTGGTCGTTTATTATAGGGACACCTGCGCGCGCACGGAGGATGCGCGTTACCCAGCTGAAACGTCCTCTTAAAGGAACAGCGCACCCTTTTAGAATGTGGGCGGGGCTTGAGTGGTCGCGTGCGTGTGTATACCCCGGATATTCCATAACCTTCCACAGAAATATACTGAAAATAAAATCTGAAGCAATTTCCAGTAAACATTTCCGTGTTTGCTTTACATACGTATTTATTTGTTATCATTTTTAGATTAAAAAAAAAAACGGTACGAAGGGGTACAAATAAACAATCAACAGAATATTTTTTAATGTCATAGTTCATGATCAGTTAGCATGGTGGCTTAGTGGTTAGCACCTGGGTCCTGGTTTGATTTGGGAGGAAACCAGAGCACCCGGAGGAAAACCCACCAAGCACATAGGCATGGAGTTTGCATGTTGCCCCAGTGCTTGGTGTGCCCCCCCCCCCCCCAATACATAATTGGCATTCATAAATGTCATCGTATGAGTGTGTGTGTGTGTGTGCCCTGCGATGGATTGGCATGCCGTCCAGGGTGTACCCTGCCTCATGCCCTTAGGCTCCAGGCCCCGTGCGACCCTGTATACAGAATAAAGCAGTACAGATAATGAGTGAGTGAGTTCATGATCTGAAGATGATACCAAAAGATCAGCCTTTTCAAAAAAAACATTTTTTTTTTTAGCATTTATATTTTTTCATTCATATGGAGTGGCTGCTCCAGTATCCATTCTGACAAGTGCATTTTGAGGTGAAATTAATTATAATCCATTGTGGTTCTTCAAATAGTATGCATATTTCAGTATGCATGATGGATTTAAAGAGCAATTTAGCCAAATGCAATTGGCTAAATTGATCTCATCTGCCTTGCCAAGCTTCTGCAGAACCTGAAAAATAAAGATGTTAAATTTCACATTGGCAACATTCAATATGAGAGGAGCAATCACAATTTCAGTGCATCACAGGAACAAATCTCTTTATTGAGTTAATATGTGGAACAGTCACTGGGCAAAGAACAAACTCCACCATCTTTTGAGTAGAGGAAACTCAAAACCAATCTATTCTACAGTTTACAAATTTTAAATCAAATGACAAAACCTGGTCAAAAGTTTAGATTGGACAAACCTTTGTAATCCTTCTTATCCTGCTTACAAATAAACTATCAACAGAAGTGTAATCATCATTGTTTTTAGCCTTTACATTGTTTCATTTATTTACAAAGTGGCTATTCCAGTATCCATTCTGGCAAGTACTTTTTGAGCTGAAATTAATTATAATGCATTGTAGATTCTTCAAATAGTATCCATACTTCAGGCCATATGACGGATTTGCAGTGCAATTTTGCCACTGTATATGTATATAATAAAAAAATTAATTGTCCACTAATGCATGGCTAACACTAGAAAATGTCTGCTGCCCAAATAGTGTTTACTACTTAGACCTAACTGGTAGAATGCTGGAACATTTATGTGAAGATCTGTGAAAAGATTTCTCTGGGTTATGTGTAGCATAGATTGTCCTAATTGTTGCTTGTAGATTAAACACTTGCTGTGATCTTATTGGTTAGGCATTACAAAGGGCAATCATTTATTTTGTTGAATTACAGTACAATCACTTATATTGAATTTGTAGTGTGAGGTAAATGGTTGTCCTGTCATGACGTACTGATGTATTTTCACCACATGGTGGCGACAAAACGATCATTATAAGTTTTGTTTTCTACACAGTTTACAAGATGAACTAGACACAAAAATCCCTAATAGAAACCCTAATATAAATAATTTGTTTTGTCTTCTTGTCTTTTGAACCCTATTCCAAGCTGCATAACATCATTGTAAAAGTAAAACAGTCTATTCTGCAAACTAAGAGCTATAAAATTCCCATCAGAAAATCCACATACATAACAAACTATTAACACATCATCCTTTATCCTTTTTCATGGAAAAGTAGCAGATGTACATATTAGCGAAATTATATTTTAAATTCAAAGACATTCACTGTTATCTGATAAGTATTTCTAAACCTGGAGTGCATATGTGTACTTTTGATTGGTTGGCAAACCTATGATGACCCTGCCTTGTGTCCTAAGTTCCCTGGGAATGTTTTTACAGGACAGAAAGTATAAATCTATGTACTACTAGTCCTAGATGAGGTTTTGTTTTATCCAAAATATGCAATTATGTGTACACATCTGTTCATCTTTTGGTAGGTTCTGACCACTGCAGACTAGGAATGTCCCACAAGAGCTGCAGTTTTGGGGTTGTTCTAGCCCAGCCCTCTAGCCATTACAATTTGGTCCTTGTCAACCACACTCAAATAAACTCAAAACCGTATGCTTGATTATTTTTTTTTTGCTTTCAACACATCAACTTCAACACAACTTTAGCTATTGTGAGAAGGGTCACCTGGCAATAGGGTCATGGGTGGCCAAGACTTACCAATACAAGTAGGGAGCAATGGCTGGTCCATGTAGTCCGATCCAATAGAAGCGCTAGCGTACCTCAAATTCATGAAAAGTTAATTCAATTCAATTATATTTGCATAGCGCTTGTAACAATTGTCATTGTCGCAAAGCAGCTTTACATAATAAAAAGATATTATAGAAATTGGTATGAAATATAAAAAAATGTGTATTAATTAAAATGATTAGATAGTCCCTGATGAGCAATCCAAGGGCGACAGTGCCAAGGAAAAACGCCCTAAGATGCCAATAGGAAGAAACCTTGAGAGGAACCAGGCTCAACAGGGAATCCATCCTCATTTTGGTGAAGCGGATAGCAGGTATTGTTTTGAAGTCATAAGGCAGCTGGAAGTTCAATTTAACAATTGATGTATAAGTTAATATGGAGTCCAGATTGTTATTTGAGGCTCTGGTAGACTGTAGGAAATTCCAGTTCTAAAACTATTGAGCGACTGCAGTCACAAGTCCTCAGAGAACAGCTGTCTGCATCAGCCGAAGCCAGGACCGTCTTGATGGAAACCGTGAAACCGTGAAAAGTGAAACCGTCCCCAGCCACCACATGCATCCCAAGCAAACAACACGGGGAATCCATGCAAAGAGATCTCTAACCAGAAGCGGGGCACTAGGACAAGGGGTCAGAGATGGTCTGTATCACTGGCAGCTCATGAGCAACATGTATAGCTTAACAGAGAGCGACAGGGAGAGGGAGAGAGAGGGGAGGAGAGAGAGAGAAGCTGAATGTATATTTAGTGCAGAGTGCAAGTATGGACTTCCGGGAGAACTACCTATGACAGCATAACTAAAAGGGAGAGCCAAAAGGAAACGCAGACATGAGGGCTCCCTGGGATGTAAAGCAACCAATCACTTCATCGTCAACAAACCCAAATGATCAATAAGAGTGGGGAAAACAGCATCTTAACATATCAGTTCACCATAATACTCTACATCTATGAGTGCCCCAGATCTGCTTCTTTACCTAAGGTAAATCTATTCACAAAAAATGCTTAGCTAAAAAAATAGGTTTTTAGCCTAGACTTAACACAGTCTTAACACTGAGACTGTGTCTGAGTCCTGAACATTAATTGGAAGGCTATTCCATTAATTTGGAGCTTAGTAAGAAAAAGCTCTACCCCCTGCTGTAGTTTTCATAATACGCGGTACTGACAAGCAGTCTGCATCCTTTGATCGTAGTAGGCGTGGCGGATCATAAGACACTAAGTTCACTCAGATACTGCAGCACGAAACCATTTATACGTCAAATGTAGTATTTTAGAATTTATGCGTTTATCACAGTTATAGTGGCAAAAGGTGGAGGACCAACTCATATTACAATATGAGTAATATAATGTTAGGGAGATGGCAATATTAGGCCAAATATACTATATACTGTATTTGGCCTAATATTGCCATCTTCAATATTGAGTTGGTTACTTTTCACAGTGCTAACCACTAAGCCACCGTGTGGCATCAAAGGGTGTGGCATGGTGGCTTATTGGTTTGACCTGTCGCCTTGCACCTCCAGGGTCCGGGTTCGATTCCATGCCAGGTTCAGTTTCCGTCTCTGTGTGCATTGAGTTTGCATGTTCTCCCTGTGCTTGGTGTGTGTACTGTGATGGAAGTGTACTCTTCCTTGTGCTGTAAGGGATAGAATTCATACCCCCCATAAACCTGTATACAGGATTAAGCTGTGTATATACCCACATGCCTTATCTTTACCTGATATACCCTTTTATATTGCATATTCCGCACATCCTGTGTAATGTATATTTGTATTATTATTATTATTATTATTATTATTATATTTTTGTAATTTTATTATTTATGATTAATATTATTTTATTGATCATATTATTATCATAGCAGCACGGTGGTGTAGTGGTTAGCACTGTTGCCTTGCACATCCAGGGTCTGGGTTCGATTCCCATCTCTGTGCGCATGGAGTTTGCATGTTCTCCGCGTGCTTGGTGGGTTTCCTCCAGGTACTCTGGTTTCCTCCCACAGTCCAAAGACATGCAGATTAGGCTAGTTGGCATTCCCAAATTGCTTGTAGTGTGTGAATGAGTTTGTATGTTTGTGTGGTCTGTGATGGATTGTCACCCCATCCAGGGTGTAGCCCGCCTCGGGCCCTTAGTCTCCTAGTCTCTGCGACGCCAGAATACAGAATAAAGCAGTACAGACAATGTGTGAGTGTGTACTGTGTATTATTATCATGTATATCAATGTATAACGTATTGCAATACATTTTGTATAAAAATATTTATACAGGTCTTTCTTTCCTTGAAGCGTGTATACATTTTTCGGCTGACTGAAATGATATAATGACACCACGCATCTATCCAACCCATCAACCACTCGACAACCCCCCCCCCCAACTCTCGCACCCCTCCTCCCCCCCGCTCTTGTCTCACAAATGGTACACTCCAAACAAAGCCATGAGCGCGTGAGCGACTGAATTGAACTCGACCCGCTGGATTGAACGGAAGCGGGGTCGCGCAGACCCGGACCCTGGCGCGAGCTGTTCAACCCAATCATGATTCACAGCAGAAGCCAAGACGTTTGGGTTTCATATAAACGCTAAGGCGTCTGTCTGGTTTTATACCGCGACTGCGAAAGAAAACACAGAGAGAGAGAGAGAGAGAGAGAGAGAGAGAGGTGTGGATGAGGAGAAATTCACCTGTTCTGGTTCTCCCTAATGGAAATAGCGCTTTGTTAAATGAAAGACAGGATTACAGGAGTGGGAAAACGATGCTGAGGTTTACACTCGAATAGACGTCAAGGAGGAAGAACATACAACTCCTGGATGAGCGGAGGCAGTGGAAGAGGAGGAGGAGGTGGGGGTAAGTTATTATTGTTATTATTGTCTTCTTTTGTTTTCATGCATCATAATATCCGAGAGAGATGTAGATCAGAAGCGCTGTTGCACTTCACTGCTTTCAGCTGCGCTTTTGTTGTTTTGAATTTTGAACTGGGGTGGCTTAATGACATGAGATCTATTTATTTGTAATCAAGCATTATTGGACAATTAAAAAGATAACAACCAAGACTGGTTTTTATTGTATGCATCCATATGCACGGTTACACAATAATGATGTTGACTTGTAGAGCTGGTAAAAATGACCCACGAGCACCTGAAGGCGTTGTTACTATTGTTCTCTCAGCAGTGATCTGTCTCCTTTTGTTTCATCGCTCCATATCCTGTTGTGTTTTGCAGCCAGGCAATCCAGTCACTCGAATCTGCAATCACTTTGTCTGTTTCTTTCATTGATTTAATTAGATTATGGATGCAGATACGTGAATGCCATGTCATTTTTTTTTATGTTGCTTTGTTTGGAGTAGGGTTGAACTTGGATAGAAATAACAGTCTGTGAGCAAGTCACGTGTTCAGGCGGGCAGAAAATCTGACCCAACATTACAGGGAATTTTCCTCCATTAAAAATGGTTATATTCTAATTGACTCCACATAGTCAGCACATGATGTGAGATGCCAGAACATCTGATGTGATATTTGAGACTGGAGACCCTGCTGATTTTTTTCTTCTGATCAGTAATGAGCTAGGCACTGAGGATACATTCTTACAGAAAATATATATTGCTTGCTTAGGCCAAGCTCGGAAATAAAGTTTTGGACATAAAGCTACCAAATGGTTCCTTGTAACTGAGGTGGTACATTTTATTCTGTTGTGTGTATGTTTTACTTGGGAAGATTAATTATCCTTCAATATGTAATTGTAAGGGTAAATCAGGCATCCTTAATGTCTAATTATGTAACTTACATTATTTACAGTGAGAGTATCTCTGTCTGTCGTGCAGAAGTCCTGGGTTCGATTTCCCAACTGGGACCCCACAAGGGGCACAACTCAATGCACTCTCATCATGGGTCCCAAATATGGATATAATGGAGAGGGTTGTGTAAGGAAGGGTATCCGATGTAAAACTTCAAATGCACACATCTGCTAAAGCATAAATATACTTTTAATGGTAGCACACCATAGGAGCATGCTGCATCTAAGCTTTTACTTGCATGCTGAGATGTCACTGTACCTTGCCTGTCAGATGTTTTTGGAAGATTTTATTCATATTACTTTTTACTTGCTTGATAGCCCTGAGCATCACCTTAATTGCTTGTGTTGTAGCAACACTTTTTTGAGAAGTGGGCTTTCCCACAAAGGATGAATTGGCTTTACCAGCTCAGTACAAAGGTTACTGCTGTGATGGCCTTTCATCTTTTAACACGTTGAGATGAGTCTGATGATTATTCAATTATTCAAGCTGATTGCTTATATGCCAGATCCCCCTTTTCACTGGCTTTGCATCTCTTTGCTTTGATGAATGGATGCATACACTATATACTGTAGTTTGCTCAATAGTAACAAAGACATGCAAAAAGTGTATTTTTCAATACAACAATGACAGGCTAAACATTATGTGTCTGCATGTTATACTGTATGAATGTGGAATGTGAAACATTTAAAGTATTTTTTTTTTTAGGTCAGATAGATGATTCTAAAAGGATAAATATCAAGCTCTTCCAAAATATTTTTTTAGTTTACGATTTTATCACTTTTGACTACTCACAGCAAACCTCATGAGCCATACTGAACTTTTCATGCCCTAAAATTCTTAATATATTTTGCAGATTTTGAGTCAGTAGACACCTTAGGTACATTTCACCTAAATGAAACACTGCACATTCGTGCTTGTTAGGCTTTCAAGCTTGTTATTAATGATAACTGCAGAATGTAATATAATTGCATTAGTGGGCTTTCAAACTGACTTAAATGAACACGACTTTTTAGATAAATTGTAAATAAAGGTAATGAAATAATGCAGAATAGAAATGGTTGAACGGGTGCAAATTTTTTAACTCGGTTGTAAAACTATAAAAGGTTCTCATCAGCACCAGCCTAATTAAAACCTCAGTAGAAACTAGCATTAGGATGTTGTTGATGTCCCATTCTCACCCAAACTGTAGAAAACTTTGTCAGAGCTGTGATGGGCAGAGAGCTGTTTTAATCACTCTTTCTCAGTAATTTTTCACTTCGCACCTCATTGCTAACTGCTAATTAGCATGATGTGGGTAAAAGGGGAAAAACACCAGAGGGTGGTGATCCAGTCATCAGGGGGCTATCATGTACCCATAGAAACAAAGAGCAATTAATTTATACATAATGCAAATGCCACATTTGTGTCACATCCCTAGTTTCTGTCAGATAATACAACAATTAGCATGGCATTAGATCTAATCTTGTAACTTGTATTGGAGTCTCTGGGGTAAAAGTTCAGAGGTGCCGTCTGATTTCCACAATCATGTCATATTGGAGAAGCGTGAGATCCAGTCATCAATAATTAAATAGAATCTACTTTGTCTGCAATTATTTCATGGCAAAAACAGCAAATTAAATTACATTAGAGACACAACCTTGCTGAAAAGATTTAAAAGCTTTTGGGCTCTGCATATTTATTGACTAGCAAATGGCCTTGGGGAACTTGGGCAGGATAATGATATAGCGGCCTAATATCATATCTGTGATAAAATTATAAACCCATTTCTGATGGACTTTAAACCAAAGTTGGGATATTCCAGAAAAAATATTGAAGGTTGCGGAACTTGAGTGTTAAAATTGATACTGGGGTACTTCTTCATATTCTTTTGGAAATTATGCATTATACAGTTTTACTGGAAATATCAATGGTGATGCATTATCTATGGAGGGAAGTGTGCTCAAAATAATTCATTAGTTTCCCAGATAGGCATTATAGTTCTTATAGTGTTTATGCAAGTTCATAAAGTAAAATAGTGTAGGTGCTTCAGTGTGTCTTGGCATTGTTTCTGCATTCTATGTCTCTGGAACTGAGCTGGTGGGATAAATGCTGTTTTTCCAGAATGTATTCCCTTAAGGGGTGTTTTGATGATGGTGCTAGAGAGCTCTGTCTAACAGATTGGCCAAAATTGCCTGTGTTCACTAAGGTTGAGATGTAGTGCTTATAAACGCCAAAGCATAGTTCCTCCAGGACCAAGGTGCTACATACAGTACATACAACATAAATTAACAACTATGTCTATACCATTTTACAAATTGTGACTGAATTATGGCAGCAATTTGTAGTGTTGTTTCCTCTAAAGATGTCAGTAGTCTCACCGTCGTTGTTGCTATTATGTGCCTGTCAAAAGGGAGGCAAATATTTTCCATGTTGAAGTATATATAAATTTTTTGGGCCTCTCTGTGTGTATATATGTATCCATACAGACAGTTTTGAGAGGTAAAAACTGCCATTAATTTTCTGCTACACTAATGATCAAAGAGTTTCACATCATTATGTATTCTAGAAAGCGATGATTGGACTACCTGCTTCATGTTTGAAGCGCTGGCCTCCCAGGAACCCATGTAAGGGGCGAGACATGTGGAAATCACTTGGAGCAAGGTCAGCACTATATGAGGAATGTGGCAATAACCACATCCCAGCTGAGTTCACGTAATGTGCAAGTGGTGTTCCTGTATGATTTTGTGTACAGGTCTCACAGTCAGATTATTCTTTTCTGTAAAAATTGTTTAGGATCAGATGCATCACATGCTAAATGTTCATGGGAATGACTGCAGTGGCCTCCGAGCTGCCTTGGCCAAGATTTTCATTCATCCAGTTGTATGAATGTAAAGCCTATTTAAAAACGTTTGCACTATTCAAATGTTTTACTGCGGCTAGGAGTCTCATCACTGTACTTGCTTGAAGGCAGTTTTTATGCCCTAATTCACAAGAAATTTCATCAGAAGTCCTGGTTTGAATTGAACACGCACATACCAACACCTACACACAAACACAGAGCACTTGTACATTGCTGTAACTGTAAAAAAAAATGTGTTTTGCTTTGTGATTGGGTGTTCTACCAAAATTCATTACCACAGCATGCTCATAAAAAGCTACTCTGTGATGAGATAACGAGATACAGATGTGTGAACACCCATGCTGGCATGAAGAGGGGTATTAACTGAGGAAAACGAGGAGAGCGAGGCCGAATGAAATCCAGTCAAGGTCTGGTTTAATAAAAGCAGTTATGTAATATGTTGGGATAAAGACAGCATATGGGGTCCTTAGAGAAACACCTCACATTATGTTACATTACAGTACACCTACCAGTTTTGGATTTCATTTGAGAAGAGATTAAACAAAGACTGAAGGAGAGAGAACAAATAATGGAGAAAATGAGAGGCTGAAAAAAAGAGACATAAAAGAGACAAAGGAGAGGCACAGGTGTGAACAGAAGATGAAGCTGAGGAGTGAGAGTAAGTCAGTGTTAATCCCATTATCCCTTTTACTGCCCTCCTTCTCACCATCCCTCTCACTGTTGTTTGCATTGATGCTTCTCTTGGAAGAATGGAAGGAGGAGCATTGATTTGTGATTTAAAGATGTCATTCTCATTTTACTTACTATAAACTGCAGTAATATTGCATTTTTTCTATATAATGTGTACAATATTTCACTTCTGGTATTGTTTATATGTGTAGTTGGTTGCACACCAGCACCAAGTGTCCTCAGTTTATGTCATTCATGCTGGACATAACCACAGAGTGAAGGTTCAGTCTGTGTATGTTCTGTTTGACATGCTGTCTTCTCTTGCCTCTGTGCACTATGATGATCCTTCTAGACTGATGCACTGATCCAAACTTATTTATAGTTTGATATTCTTTTTTTTTTTTTTTTTTTTAATAATTTTTTTGTATTTTTCCAATTTTCGCCCCTAATTTAGTCGTGGCCAATTCCTCCCCGTCACTAGGGGGCTCCCACATTAAGGCTACCACTACCACTCGGCCGGGAGGGCCGAAGACTATCACGTGTTTCCTCCGAACCGCGTGACGTCAGCCGACCGCATCTTTTCTAACTGCTTGCTCACGCACCATTAGGGGCGGAGTAACACACTCGGAGGAAAGCGCTAGCTGCTCCTTCCGCGTGCGCGAGCTCACAG